>JAFJYI010000078.1:1200000-2400000 GCA_019022655.1 Acacia acuminata
AGCCAAATAGTTCCTACGACAGATACCCATTCCGATGAAAGACTAAAGCAACCTTTCTTGAGTCAACCTTTGACCAAAAGCATGTCAAAGACTGATGGTAGCGATCTAAAAGCGACTTAATCTCGAAACTTCAATCAACGATCGACTATGTCTAACGGAACAGTTGAAGAGTCACAATGGCTCTCTTAAAGCTTCTTCAATGGTCATTAATGGCAATTGTTATAAATAAGAAAAGCATTGAATTCGCCAACTACCAAAAACTACAAAATGCTCAATTGAATTTATTGCTATTTATTGTTTCATTTAATACTCTTAATATCTTCAAATATTCTATACTTCAGTGACTATATATATCTACTCTGTGAGAGAGTTAATCCTTTTGATTGATTATCTCAAGGTAGAAGGACCTTAAGTATGGGTGTACCAATTACAACTTATAAGGGGGAATGAATCTTAGTGTGAGAGGATTACTTTAAAGTTCAAAGTGTGTAATTGTGTTTGAGAGATAGTAAAAAACCCAGAGTGTCTGGGGGTTGGATGTAGGTCAAGAGTTTGGAGTAAACCAGTATAAATCTTCTGTGTTCATCTTTTCTCTATTTTCTTCTTTGTTTCCTTGTTCTTTGGTTTATTCAAAAAAGATTTTGAAATCACCCAATTCACCTCCCCTCTTAGGTGATATTCCGCTTTCAAAATTGTTTTATCTAAATTAGTTAATATAAGAAGACATTGTTTCTCTTTTATAGGAAAGTCATTGAAATAGATGATGAAGACATAACTTGGGATCAGCTACAGACACTAGGACGAATAAACAAATTAAGCAACTGGGTAAGTACTAAAAAAGGTCAATTTTTTATATAGCATTTTGAACCCCGCTTATCGAATTGTTTACACATGCAAGTGATGTATCTTGTATGTAAGATGTTAATGCCACATATGAATAACCAGGGCCAAGTGAGGAGGCACATTTTTTACACAGATTTAATGGTTAGTCTACATTTATGGACCTTGATAATTTATTTCCCATTGACAAACGTATACATGACATAAAATTTGTTGATTTTGTAGACATTATTGGTCGGCAAACTATTGGGATGGAAAGTTTTTGAATGGAAACACCTACTACTACCTGAAAAAGTGGGTTACAACATCGCTGATTGTGATTTGATAATAGCACCAATGTTGGTTGATGATCACTGGTTCTGTATGGCCCTTGAACCAAGGACGACAAATTTTTATGTCCGCGATTAAATGAAGACAAAGGTGTATCTTAGCAAGAATGAAAGCCGAAGGAAGAAAAGCGCAAATGCAAATCCAAGGCAACGGTTATTTTATTGTAAGTTACAAACTTTCAAGTTTTAGTTACGATTGAGTCAAGTATCTAGATATCATATGCATGTGTGTTGTTTGCAGAGGGATCAATTTGAAGACATTATCAATCTTGTGAAACCAAATCATTTAGGCAAGAGGCCAAAAACATATATTATTTGGCCCCCCATTCTACAACAACCCAATTTGTGAGTGTCATTCTATGGCAACATCAATAATGTTGGGTTTTCTTATATTTGACTTATGTGTTCTGCGTTCTGTAGGTGAGACTGTAGCATCCATGTCATGATTTGGTTGCACAATTGGACTCCTACTGCAAGTATGCAGTATGGGGATGATAAGGTGCTTGAGTATAGGCGCAACCTCATATGGTGGATTGTCAACCATGAATTGACTAAGACTAAGGACACTGCATTGGGACTCCTTCATACGCAAGTAACCCACGAGAAGAGAAGAAAGACATGATGATTATTATTTAAGGCATATTATGTTAATTATTTTGTCATTAAGCACTTAGGATTGTTACCAATCTATGTAGATATCTGGTGCTCTACATAAATAGGTGGATAGTATTCATTTTTGTTGTATATGATATTTGTAAATAAGGAATGTTATTGTCAATGAAGGATATGGTATTAACAAAAAGTAAATGAGTTATAACAAATCTCGTAATTGGAATTACCAATTCGTTAATGGTATTTACAACTTCAATAATGAGAATTACCAGTTCTTTCATCAGGTTTATTATCACTTGTGTCTCTCATGAAACATCATTAATGTTGGTCAATTATAACAAATTTCCTAATGAGAATTACCAATTCTTTAATGGTATTTACAAGTTCAGTAATGGGAATTACAAGTGCTTTCGTTAGATTTTTCACTTGTGTCTTTGATGAAACATCATTAATGTTGGTCAATTATAACAAATCTTGTAATGGAAATTACCAATTCTTTAATGGTATTTACAAGTTCAGTCATGGTAATTACTAGTGCTTTCATAAGGTTTTTCACTTTTGTCTCTGATGAAACATTATTAATGTTGGTCAATTATAACAAATCTTGTAATGAGAATTACCAATTCTATAATGATATTTACAAGTTCAGTAATGGTAATTACTAGTGCTTTGATGAAGTTTATCACTTGTGTCTCTCATGAAACAACAAATAAGGGTCAGTTTTAACAAATCTTGTAATTAGAATTATCATTTCGTTAATGGTATTTACAAGTGCAGTAATGGAATTACCAGTGCTTTTGTCAATTTTTTCTCCATGATCCTTCCCATAAATGTAACTATAATTATAGAGTCTCCAATAACAAAAGTCATTGTGACATTGATAAGTACACTATTGACATTTACAAAATGTTGTAATAGGATGGCAACATGTACAAAATAAAGTCAAATGACAAGTGAACATTATGATTCCACATTGACATAATGTTTCCGTGTCATTCTCACGCAAGAACATATTTTTTGCCATTTACACTAATTACATATTGAGTTATCCTATAAGACTTATAGCACTTCTATCCAAAAATATGTGAAGGGATCCAAGTCCTTATATATGAACCATAAGATGACTTGCAAAATATTTACTCCACAACTGCACGATCGACAAGTTAACTTGGGTTTAGATTTTTGCAGGTTCTTGTTGTGTGTCCTGCTTGATGGCATGAGCTGCAAAATATTTACTCTCGATGGACGACTAGTTTTGGGAGGTTCTAGGAACATTTGCCTTCTTATATCATCTAGGCGGAAGTCAATTGGATTTGGCATGTCTATTATGACAACAAGAATCATGGTTCGTCTATAAATCTTTTTTTGGGTTGTTATCATTCATCAACATAACTGTACACATTACCATGAACCCCCTTGATGGTTGCACACACATGTGGACAAGGAATACCTAACATTTGCCATGCTCTACACATGTGCACTCACGTAAGTACAGCTCAATCTTTAGCGACCCACTTGTGGACTTGCACCCTTCCTCCTCCATATATCTCAACATCCATGTATTCAGCCCTTGCCACATTTTCCAGCACTTGTTGTTCAATGTTTGAGCCAACACCATTTCTCCACTTACTCATTGCCATGCTTGTTGCATAAATCTTCTTTGCAACCACAGTGCTCATGTATAAGCTGGGCAACATTATGATGTCTATCCTTTACTATCCAAGCATTGAAGGACTCAGCAAGGTTTGTGGTAATTTTATCCCAAAGTTTAAATGGGAACTTGCTCATGGCCCATCTGTCAATATCAACATGATTAATCAGCCACTAATATGATTGTTGATTGAAAAGCCTCATTTGATCCATTATAGAATCGAAGTCATAATTAAGTCTTGCATATGTAATTGCATCAATTAAGTGAAGTCCGGTTTGCCTTCCTTTCCCACTTATCGTCTTATTTTCGCTATTCAATTTAATCAGTTGTGCGCTAAAGTTCTCTTTAATGTTCCTATAACAGTATACATGTCTCTCAGACCCGAAAACACCTCGGATAGCAGCGATTATTGCATTGTGTCGATCGGACACAATTGTTATCTGTAATCCACCAAGTATATTCTTCACCATTTCAAGGAACAATGTCCAATCCTCAACTGTCTCTCCATGGCCTTGTCATTTACTCGATATGCTTGCTTATATGTTGAGTGCACATCGTAGTCTTTTGCCAAACTCTTCCTTATATCATTCGGATGCTTGTCCATATGATTTCTAACCTCTTCAATAGTAATTGTTGATGTCAAGGCAGCACTTCTAGCATATGTCACCTCAAGATTGTCTTGGGCTGTATGATCATAGTCTTTAGTGTATCTTATCACACGTACAAAATTATTACTCTTCCTAATTTCCCTGCAGTTATCCTCCATGGACACTCTTCAACCTTACATTTAACATACACACACTCCCTTGAATTTTTCACATATGTGTACTCAAATTTGTGGGCAATACTGAACTTGTGCACCACCTTGTTGAACTCATCGGTTTTTTTATTTGATATTTATATATATATTTAAATTTAATTTAATTAATAATTATTCTTTTTTATTTCTTTTGGAAAATGCATTTGCAAATGTGTGATTCACTCCTACCAATAAGTCCTTCCACTTCTTAAAGTTCATCTCTAGCATCGATGTTGATGCGCTCCGAATTGCACACGTAACACTACAAAAAAAAAAATCAGTTTTTGCGACGGAAAAAGTCTATCGCAAAAAAGCGTTTTTCCGTCGCAAATTTAGTTTGCAATGGATTAGGTCCGTCGCAATTGCAATAGAAAACCAATTTCGACGGATTCTCAATCCGTCGCAAATTCAAGATTTTGTGTCGGATTTGGAATCCTTCGCAAAACCCTTGGGATTTGTGACGGATTCAAAATCCATCGCAAATATTATTTTATTAAAAAAATTATTTTTTTCATCTTTTTAAAAAAAATTACATAAAACAAAATATATATACTTATATATGAAATACTTCACAAACCATGTAAAAAGCAATAATCACTTTAGTATATATCATTCAGTTCCGATTAAAAATTTAATTTGCAAATTTATAAAAGAATTTGAAAACTCAAGCAGATATGAATTAATAATATGACTTTTTTATTTTAAAATGAAAAGTTATGCAATTAAACGTACAACAGCAAAGAAGATACGACTCTCTGTTTATCAATATATACTAATTAACCTCGTTCTCTAGTCTATATACAAGGTCAGCGAGAAATTAATACAAAATATTAATATCAAATTTATAGCAGATCTAACTGGTTAATTAGCATACTCATTGATTTACTGTTGCGAATAAGATGCACCTAGGACATGAAATTGTCTCTCCTATCCTAAAATATTGACATTTTTATTGTTTTAATATGAAAATTTTAGTTAGGGATTATCAATGTGTGTGTGTGCTTGTGTGTATAGATATATATTGACATGAGTATATAGATACAAAAATTCGAATGATGTTTAGAAAATCTTTAGGACCTGGCATACGCTAATACTAGTGATAATATATATGTGAATTTCCTGTACAACTATACAAATCATTATTTCAGAGGAAGATATTAGGAAAACTTATAATCCTCTACCATTATAGATTCAGATAGAGGAGAAACTAAAACAAAACCAAAAAGATCTAAATTCATGTAATTTATAATCTTCTACCAATATAGATCTTTGGATTATGGAAGAAAGCAAATCCATATACAGATATTTCCAAATAGTTAAAAAAATACTTCAAACAAACCTGGAAAATGGCAGCAACGATGTCCGGAAGGGGGAGGCAACCGGAAGGAGGAGCGGTGAAGGCGACCAGAAGGAAGAGCAGCGGCGACGACCGAAATGGTGAACGGCGTGTGGCGGAAGGGAGAGGAAGAGCGACAAAGTGGGAGAAGAAGAAGGATTTCGAATGTGAGAGACGGAGGAAATGTCCCAAAATTGGGACTTAAAGAGAGTTTGCGACGGATTCATAATCCCTCGCAAAAAGCAATTTTTTTGCGACGGAACCTCAATTCCGTCGCAAAAAGGGGGGACCTGGTGGCCAATTGGCCGCCAATTTGTGACGCAACATCAGTTCCGTAGCAAAACAATTGCTTTTTACGACGGAACCTCATTTCCGTCACAAAAAAAAATACTTTTTGAGGTTCGCTACAAAAAGGCAAAAAACTGATGCCTTTTTGCGACAGAATAGCCTTCCGTCCCAAAAAGGCATCAGTTTTGATGCCTTTTGTGACAGAAATTTTTTTCCCTCCGTCACAAAGTGAAGTTCTTTTTAACACCAGAAAATCAAATTTTTTTTGGAGTTTTGCGACGGATTTTAAATCCATCACAATTTGCAATGGAATTCGTTTTCCATCGCAAATTTTTGCGACAGATTTTAAATTTATTTTTTCGTCACAAAATTGCGACGGAATTCGTATTTGTTTTTCCGTCACAAATTAACAGGTTTTTTCCGGCTAAAAAATCAATTTTGTTTTTTGGAGTTTTCCGACGGAATTTGTTTTACGTGGCAAAATTTTGCGACGGAATTGAAATCCATTGCAAATTGCGACGGATTTTAAATTCCGTTGTAAAATTTTGCCACAAAAAAATAATTGCAACGGATTTTTTTCGCAAATTCCGCCGCTATTTTGGCATTTTCTAGTAGTGGAAGGCTCAGATTGGTCTTCCATTGCACTCATTTGTTACATAGTCATAACTCATTCTGTAACACATCGGCTCCTCAATGTAAGCCATTTGCTCTCTAAGACCCACGAATTTGTCAACCATGCATAGATAATGACAAGTTTTATCAACATATTACCAACAACCCTATATGACATCATTACTTCTCTAACCAAACTAACTATGACATATCTTTCTTGATCATCCATTTCTCTTCCTGTAATATCAGTACCTTTACATCCTACATACACATGTGCACTTCTTTCATTATAATTAAACAAATTTTCCATTTCATAATCATCAATCATGTCTACTAAAATCTTTTCATCAAAGCTTAAAGTGTATTTAATGTCACATATATAACCATCTATACCAAACCATCGTCCTATCATTACCCTCAATTCTTCAACTTTCATCTCTCCTTTATCGATTTTACCCCCACACTCCCACCATTATATTTAACTTCACCTTTACTATTGGTTACGAACTCCCCTCCAACAAGGAAAAAACAAATAAGTGATCTTGAAGAAGGTGTTGCCCCCATATTTGATGTCATCTTTCATTCTAACCTACAACAAAAAATGAATATTTCATCATAATATCAGACCATATATATATATATATATATATCATATTTCATAAGTGAAAAATATAGTAATGGTAATTACAAGTTCAATAATGGCGTTTACCAAAAATCATAATTGTTAAATGCCTTTTCAACCTCGTCATCCCACATTCATGTCATGGCTACACTTGATCAACCCCACAAAACATTTCCATTTATAGTACTAACATTACTATTTCCATTTACATCACGTCATGGCAACTCAATATCCTCTTCATTATGCTCTATCTCCCAACTAATACTAACAAATAAATTAATAACAAACCCCACACTATCAATCTTGTCGGACTTACGTAAAGAAGCAACCTTTAGTTCCCTCTACCCACTGACCCACAACCCCTATGTTGGTTCTCTATGGGTTTTGATGATTACCAGCAATTGTAAACAAGATATGAAGTTTTCCTCTGGTAAAATTGAAAAACTTACTGTCAAAGGAAAACTCGAGTTTTGGTTTCAAAACTCGAGTTTTGCCCTTATAGAGGAGAACTCAAATTTTCTGAACTAAGCAAAATCGCCGGTTTTCAGAGAAAACTCAAGTTTTCATCACACAGAGACTTCTGAGTATTTTCTAAAAATAGCGAAACTCGAGGTTTGTTTTAAAACCTCCAGTTTTGGCCATACAGAGAGTCTCCAAAGTTTTGAACATTTGAAAACCTCCAGTTTTGCTCAAAACCGCCAGTTTTCAGTTTAACGTGAATTCTCTAAGTTTTCCTCATAATTAGGAAAACTCAAGGTTTGATCAAAACCTCGAGTTTTGACTTGGCAGGGAGGATTCATGTTTTAACTAGTTTTCAAAACCGCCGGTTTTTAGAGAAAACCTCCAATTTTAGTTTTACACACGTTTTTCTCTAAATTTTCATGATAAAATGAAAACTCGAGTTTTGATTCCAAAACTCTAGTTTTGGCCTGGCAGTGAAGAGCACTCATGTTTTTCTCATATTTTGAAAACTTCTAGTTTCGGGAAAACCGCCAATTTTGACTTGACGCAAAATCTTCAAGTTTTCGCATTTAAGTGAAAACTCGAGGTTTGATATGAAACTTCGAGTTTTGGCCAACCCGAGAGCATTGCAGTTTTTAATGTGTTGAAAACCTCCGTTTTGTATGAAAACCTCCAGTTTCGATGTTTTGGACTAAAATCAATCTTACATGTCAAAGTCCAAAACTCGAGTTTTGAGAAACAAAACTCGAGGATTTCATTCTTGAATCTAAAATTTAAATTTGACGAATTTGTAAAACCTTCTTGTTTGATCTTAATAATTCCTATCATTATTCTTCTATATTCCTAGCTATGTTTAACCACTTTGTTAGTGAGTTTCAGATGTTTTAGAGAATGTTTATTGAAGGTTTAAAGCAAAAGCAAAAAATGATGTCAGCACATTAAATGCAAAACCCAAAAAGTTGCATACTTTTGGGTAATCTGTCTGCACACGTTTGCAAAGGATTAAAGAATGTTTTCCACATCCAAGAAATGCTACTCCAACGGATTAATTTGCGGAAGTCAACTCTGAACTTCTACACAGCTAGATTAAGTTAAGATTAGAGAGAGAAGAAGACCAAAGCTTAACCAGAACCTTGTCTAATGAATGTAACAGTTATATTGAAGATCACAACGGTCATTTAATGCTCTCTTAGTATAAATAGAGCAGCATTCAAGTCTTCTCAACTAACACATCTCGCTAAAAACGAATTGCATTCAAGTCTTACACTTATTTCTTCAGTTTTCAACTGTATTGTATCTTTTGATACAAAAAGCTTCAGTGTTTATCATTATCAACTCTTAGAGAGAGTTTCTACTTGTAAATCATTTATTGTAAAGAATCACAAGTCAGGGGACTTGGTGATTGGGTTCATTGATTACAACTTGTAAGGGGGAGTAAGTTCTAGTGAGTGAATTACTCTTGAGTATAGAGTGTGTAATCAATTGTGATAGTGGAAAATCCCAGAGTGTCTGGGGACTGGACGTAGGTCAAGAGGTTGGACCGAACCAGTATAAATTCTTGTGTCTTGCTCTTCTATTTTCTATTCTGTTCATCTCTGTTTCTGCTGTCCAAAACAGAGCACTTCAAAAAGATTTTAAAAATCCCCAATTTACCCCTCTCTTGGTGATTTAGCTCCATTTTCACCCCTACAACACCCACAATGAGACCTCCATGGTGATTCTCCAAATACGACACTCACAACCCTAAATAAATTATCTTCAACACCCCACCATGAATATGATTACATCAACTGAAATCTTTTTACTATTCCTCCACCATCAAACCCGTTTCAGAAAACCCACCAAGATGAAATGGGAAGAAGATGGTTATGGCAGAATTTCTGAACTAAAATATATGGAAGGATGAAAGATACTTACCTTTTACTCTTTCCTTAGCTTTGTCTATGATCCTTCAAAGGTCACTAAGATGAATGAAAGAAGCTTTGCAATTTGTCTCTGTGTTTTCGAAGGGTAGTTTTGTTCAAAGGGAGATATAATTTGACTTGTTCAAAGGGGCAGTTTTTTGTATTTTTCCCCCAAATTGCATATCCTTCATCGCCCCATGTCCCTTCTCAGCCCTTAACAAATTCAATGGGCTTTTGTGGTTTAAAAAATTTAACTGGTATTTAAATGCAATTTTCCCATTACGATTCCTATTATTGTTCCTCTTCTAAGCCCTATTTTGTCCTTTTTCAAAGTGTTGTGTCCTGATTTTTGGTAGAGAAGAATTAATTGTCTTTGGAAATGTGGCAATGAATCCTGGAGGAGACATTGATGGAGACCTTTTGTCATTAGCCTTGGGGTCTACAATCAACAATTAACCAAGGATTGCGTATAGGCAAACCTAGGATCATTCTCTCTTTTCGAGGAGCCTTTTATTGAATCCTAAGTAATCTAAATATCATGCAAATGAATTGAAAACAAGGGGGGATTGGGTTTTGGATTTTTAAATTAATAAACTAAAATAGAAATGCAATTTAAATGAAGTAAAGATAAAATAGAATATAAGAAAACGAAATTAATTAGATTAAAAATGATTAACCCAGAATTAGAATTCCATAACCTTCATCAGGAAAAAAGATAATAACCAAACTCGTGATTGATTCTAAACAAACCGAAATCTCTGCGTTTGTCCAGATATTCCCTCGACTAGACGATCGCCTAGCATCTGATCAAACACGTGGTGAGCTCACTGTGCGATTGCACAACGCTCTCTCGTAACCCGATCCGACCTAAGTCCTTGGGATATCAATCTAGGTATTAAATCTAATACCTAATCCGTAATTATAATCGGATCCGATTAAAATAAACAAAAATGAATTATGTTACCGATTGAAGCGCGGGTCCTCTAGATTCATGGAATCCTCAATCCATAGGTCAATCATAGAAGCTTAGCCAAGCATGGCTAAGCAAAAAGCAGGAAAAAAAAGATGAAGAAGAACATGAAGAACATTGTAGAGAAAATTAAACTTTTGTATTTCAATCCAAAACTATCTAAAACGTGAATGAGAATATATTTTTTTTAGCCATCTAATCTAACCTATAAATAGGAAACACTAGAGCTACAAGATTGGCCCAAAAATAGAAAACCTCTAATAAATAGGAAACCTCTAAGAATAGGAAACCTCTAATAAATGGTTTTTTATTACAAAATTCGAGCAGATTAAAAATCCAGAAAAATGGGTCTGTCTTTATCTCCAATTTCATCCATCTTCTTGTCCGAATCAGCCTTCCAAGTCTTCATAACAATTATAGCTCTCTTAATCATCTAAAAAAGGAAAGAAGAATCAGGCTAATCGGATATCTAGATCAAAAGTTATGGTGAAAATATTAAATCATCAGTAAATCTGGAATTTAATCATAAAAATGAATTAAATCCAATTAAAAGCTCAAAGCTCGATTAAGTAATAAAATCCATTATTTATTAATTAAAAATCCTAAATTTATTCACCAAGAGATACAAATAAGTGTAAAAATATTCAATTATCAGACATCGGAGAAGTGTCATTTGGTGAAGGAGATGGTGACGATGAAACGGAACATAGGTTATCGATTTGTTCTCCGCAAGGATCAGGATTACCAGAAAGTGAACTCGAATCGGAGTTCTTGAAAATAAAGGAATTAGGAATCTCTCCCGTGGGATTCGGCTTCCTTAACGCTCTAATGCTCGTCAAGCTTTTTCTCCGAAGGCTAGCCACTCATAAGCTTTCCCAAACAAGCGGAAAAAAAATGAATCTTTATGATGGTCAAGGCGATGTTGTTACAATTTGAAAACTTTAAGGAAATATTGAATCCAAAATATTTATGAGGCAACAATGATCCTAAGTGGAAACTTGCAAGGCATATTTCATCTTAAAAATAATAATGTGGATGACATGTGGATCTAGTAGATCCATATATTTAGTCAACAATCAAATTTAACCCGAATAACGAGTTAGGACCAAATTGCTACAGTTTGAAAATTTCGGGAAATGACGTTACTCAAAAAAAAAAAAAAAAAAAAAAAAGTTCGGGACAAAGATTTTTTTTTTTTTTGTGCAACTTGCGACATAAAAAAAGACTATAACCCAAAACATTAATAGGAAAATGATAAAAGCCATAGAGATGCAAGTATGCAACTGTGTAGGCCCGCCAGGAAGATTTGGATTGAGTTTGAAGACTTTTTATGGGTTCATTTGGATTTAGCTTTTGAAGAATAGTTTTCGGGATTTACGGTGTAACAATTATTTTTGGAGAATAGCTTTTGAGATTTTCGAGGTAAAAATAGCTTTTGAATAAAAATGGTGGTGTTTGGATATTGTTATCGAATAGCTTTTTTGAGATCAAATCTACCAAAAATGATATTAACTTTTAATATAATTGCATATAAAGAATAACATTGTATTTTAAATATTATAAACATTATATTTCATAATAAATACCAAAATTACATAAATTTGTGTACAAAATTAAAATACTTAAGGGTACCGACTAGTATTGAAAAATAACTTCATGATCTTAAAAATTTATTTTAGGATATTAAAAAAATATTTCCGAGTAATGAATGATCTTGAAAAAAATTTCGTGGTCGACGAAGTACTAAAAATATATTTAAGGATATTGAAAAAATATTTCAAGGTAATGACTAATCTTGAAAAAATATTTCAGGGTACTAAAAAAATACTTAAAGATCCGATATTGAAAAAATACTGATGATGGCAGATGAGAGAGAAAAATCTGAAAAAAAAAATATAGTTTTTTTTTCCAAAACCTAGGTTTTGGATTTAAAACTTGGATTTTAATGCAAAATAGCTTCTGGACAAAAATGAGGGTGTTTGGTAAATTTATGGTAAAACCTAGATTTTGATATAGATTAGCTTCAGACAAAAATATGGATGTTTAATAAACTTATGACAAAATCTAGATTTTGTTTTCAGGTTTTAATTTCTTCCAAACAGACCCGTAAATGACGTTTTCCATTCTTGCCGTCGAAGAAAAGCGTGTCTTGTGAGTGAATAGTCACATGAGTAGACCCAGACATCGTTGTCCTTCCAATGCTCCAATAATTAAGAAATAAATATTTTTGGTATCATTTTTAAAGATTGCAAAATCAAGGTTCTTAAACCCATGCTCCATCATGCACTTATTTTAATAAATTAAAAAAAAAAATCCGTGGCTTTCGGAAAAGGAGTAGTCCGCCCTTACCCATAAAGCCATCCGTTTGTTGAGCCACTTACCCACAAAGCCATTGATTTCTTTTCTCTCTCATTATTGTCACCAACAAAGCTTCATCGTCGGGTTTAAGCTAAAATGGCGGAGATGCATAGCGATAAACGGATCTCTGAGTTAAACCGAACTAAACTTATATAAGATTGAAACTTTCCACTATTTCATATAACTTGGTGAGAAATTGAATTTGTTTCCTTTACTTTTTCTATTTTCGATGTTTAAAAAAACTTTAAAAAAATGTAATTTAAGTATTTTTAATTATAATATAATATTTTTTTTTTTCTGTCCGTTTAAAATTACTGGATATTGAAGAAACTTGAGAATATTTTTGTAAATTTGCAGATTTAATTGTCATTTGTAAATAAGTTTCTTATTTAGGACTTATATATAATTTTTTTCTTTGTTTTTTGGGTCAAAGGTTATGAAAATTGAAGCTTACCTGCTCTCTGAGCAGTGCGTCAGTGAGATGATTTGATGGGACAAGACCCCATGCTCCATCATCCACTTATTTTAATAAATTAAAAAAAAAAATCACGTGGCTTTCGGAAAAGGAGTAGTCCGCCACTTACCCACAAAATAATTAGGGTCTTAAATCTTTCTTAATTTTTGCTACTAAAAATATTTTGCGATATCGATCGATGAAAATATAAAAGTCAAGTGATGTGAAGTTAATTTCTATAATAGATTGTTTTTTTAATTTTTTATATAAAAAAATACTTAGGTTTTTGGCCCTAGCCCGTGGACCGGGGTGATCCGTTTTAACGGCTCTATAATTAAGACCGAAAGTAGTATTATTATAAATGCGATGATGGATGAATGAAAGAGGTAGGTGAGGAGGGATGACAATAGTTGAGGTGGTGGGTGAGACGGGAGGGATCTATGAGCTAATGAGCACATGGGCAAACCTCATAGATCCGCTTAAGCAGGTCACGGGGAGTTAAGATACGGTGGGATTTGCCGTGACTTAATCATAGACAATGCTAGACAGCTACGCACTGCGCAGCGGATGCTGCTGTACCTGTACGTATGGAAAGGCGCCCCACGACTTGTCCATCATCAAAGGGCCACACACATAGGTCCTGGTATTTTTAGTATTATAAACATTATATTTTATAATAAATATTAAAATTACATAAATTTATATATATAACTAAAATACTTAAAAGTTCTAATTGATATTAAAAAATGATTTATGATCTTAAAAATTTATTTTAGAATATTAAAAAATATTTTAAGGTAATGACTGATGTTGAAAAAATATTCTAAAGTACCGATGGGTAGTAAAAAGATATTTAAGGATATTAAAAAAACATTTCATGATCTTAAAAATTTATTTTAGAATATTGAAAAAATATTTCAGGGTAATGACTAATCTTGAAAAAATATTTAAGGGTACTAAACAAATACTCAAGTATATTGAATGGTATTGAAAAAATTTTTACGCCCCAAAACGTGAAACTGTGCCCCTTTTTATTTTTCAATTTTACGCAATCTGCCTTTTAAAAAAAAAAATTAGAGTCTGGCGGGTACTAAAAATATACTTCATGATGATCTTGAAAAAATAATTGGGTACTAAATGCTACTAAAAATATTTTTGAGGATCCTAAAATATCTTGAAGTATTTTTTCATACTGGTCAATAGAAAAAATATCTTTTTAGTATCCCCCAGTACCCTAATTTGTTTTTAAAAAAGGGCAGAGCTTCAATGTTTGCATAATTTTTTTTTTTTTTAAAAGGAAGAGTTTCACTTTTTTTGGGGGGGGGGGGAGCAGTGGACCGTAGCCATTCCCAACAAAGAAGAGAGAAAAATTTGAAAAAAATGTTTTTTTTTCCAAAACCTAGGTTTTTACAAAATCTTTTGGTTAAATTAAGGGTGTTGGCAAAATTATAGAAAAGCTTAAATTTTGATGTAAAATACCTTCATATAAAAATAGAAGTGTTTAGTAAACTAATGACAAAACCTAAATTTTAATTTCCTCCAAACATACCATTGTAAATGACCTTTCCCATTCTTGCCGTAGAAGAAAGGCGTGTCGTGTGTGAATAGTCATATGAGGAGACCCAGATAGCATTGTCCTTCCAAGGGTCCAATAATTAAGAAATAAATATGTGTGGTATCACTTTTAAGATTTTAAAAAGTATTTATTTACATAAATTAAGATAACACTTTTATTATATATTTATCTTATAAATTAAAATTGAAACTTCCCATGGCTATCTCAAATAACTTAATAGTATATATTACTAATAAAGGCTTATTTCCTATTTTTTTAAAATACTACGTATTATTCTTATTGGTTATTATTATAGATGTGATGATGGATGGATGAAAGAGGTAGGTGAGGAGGGATGACAATAGTTGAGGTGGTGGGTGAGGCGGGAGGGATCTATGAGCTTACGAACACATCGGTAAAACTCATAGGTCCGCTTAAGCTGGTCACGCATTCATGGGGTCTTAAGATGTAGAGGGATTTTTTTTTTTTTTAATATATAAAATTTTAGGAGATGGGTTAGGTTCACCTATAATTTAAGGGTGGAACGCTTGGAGCTCACTCCGTAAAGAATTCAGGACTAAGAGCATATATGCTTTTAGCTTAGCTTGAGTTACCGTTGCTTCGTAGAACTCTAGGATGTCTCTTCCAGTTCCTTAACCTAGATTGAACCCCTCCATTTTAGAGAAAGAGTGTCGACTCGTTGAATCCAAAAAACAAGAGGTAGGATGCCGAGGGATTTGACGTGACTTAATCATAGACAACGCTAGACAGCCATCCACTGCCCAGCGCATGCTGCTGTACCCGTACGCATGGATAGGCCCCCTGACGACTTGTCCATCATCAGAGAGGGCCACACACACAGGCCCTATATTGTATATGTTTGGGTTTTTTTTTTTTTTCTTATTATTATTTGGATGAAAATTTTTCTGGATTGAATCAGGTTTATGGGTAAAACCGACTTGTTTGAAAAATTAGTTTTTCTGACTTATAAAATAAAAGTTCTTTATTTGAACTTTACTTATCGAATAAAAACTACTTATACAATCATCAATTCAAACATACAACTTCTTTTACTCCATCTAACTTTTCTATAACTCATTTTTTTTTTTTTTGGATAAAATTCTATAACTCACTTTTTCCAACGGTATCCAAGCTCATTATTACTGGCTGGTTTTCAAAACACGCACGTACAACCATCATACTAAATTCCAATATATAGCTGGCTGCCAACTGGCTAGCAATGAATCTGCGTGTATATGAATACTTCTTTTATATTTATAACAAGAAGAATAATAAGATAATATAATTGTTATTGGTAATGTTAATGTTAATTGGATTGGAGATAAAAAAATATCAAAAAAGTTTTACTGGAAAATTTAGATGTCACAGAGATCCCATTAACAATTTTTTCAATGGAGGATTACCAACTCTATCGATGACACTTTGGATTTTTCTAATATCTGAATTTTTCTTGAAACTTTTTGATATTTTCTTAATCTCTTAGAAGTTGAAAGAAAATTGGGAAAATCCATATGGGGCCCTTTTAATCAAAAAACCCAAAAAAAGTTTAAAGATTCTGCAAATCCCAGAAAAGGCCTCAAGGCCCTTTTTGACATCTGATTATTAAGTAAAATGACAAACCGCCCTCAGTTTTAGTATCACTTTCCTCTATCCTCTCTCATCTATATCAATATTCTCTCTCTTCTCTTGCTCTATTTTCCGGCAATGGAGGAGGAATCTATTTTCCGGCAAAGGAGAAAGAAGTAGAAGAATGAAAGGGAGAAATAGCTCTGCTTATTCTTCCATCCAACGTCCAAGGGGGCTGTTTCGTTTTTAATCACCATGCTACGTCGTTTTTAATCACTGTAGAGTTGGGTTAGTAAAATCTTGCTCTATTTTTGGGCATGGAAACAGAGGAAAAGGTCTGTATTTGAGTGGGAATGGTTGAAAGTGATCAAGGAATGAAGGCTGAAAAAACGTTGAAATTTGATAGTTGTTAATACCTACAAGTTTAGTTGTTAATACCTTCAGTTTAGTTGTTAATATGGCTGTTTAACTTGTTAATACGAGATGAAAGTGAAAACGTTGTAGGATAGGTTGCTCTATTTTTTGGGCATGGAAATAGAGGGAGGTTTGTTTGTTTGTAGGAATAATTGAATGTGAAAATGCTGATATATGATAGTTGTTAAAGGGGTTGATATAGTTGTTAATGTGGGTTGATATAGTTGTTAGTGGTTACTAATATTGTTCTTAATGGAGGCTAATGTAGTTGTTAGTAGTTCCTGATATTGTTGTTAAAAGTATTATTTTTTATAACTATTTTTTCAGAACAATCGTTAAAAGTATAAGTTTTTATTACTATTTTTTCAAGAACAGTCATTAAAAATACTATTTTTGATAACTATTTTCTCTCATTTACTAAAGTCCTTTTAATGACTGTTCTTGAAAAAAACAATCGTTAAAAGTATTATTTTTTATAACTGTTTTATTTTATTTACTATTTTTTATAACTGTTTTTTCAAGAACAGTCATTAAAGTACTATTTTTTATGTCTGTTTTTTCAAAAACCCCACCCAAAAAAAAAGAAAGAAATCGCCATATTTCTAGCCGCCGGCTGTTGCAGGCCGTCCGGCCATCGGTCCTCCGGCGAGGGTCATTTTTATTTTTTCAATTTATTTAAAACTAAGGATAAAAGGGTAAATTCACCCGAATTTGTAAATCCCTATGTGGTCCTTGGTACCTTTAAATCCTTTAACAAATTCAACAGATATTTGAGGGTTTTATAATTTTAAATATAATTTAAATATAATTTTCCAAAAAAAAAATGAGATAAGCCTTTTTTTAGTAATATATATTAAGTTATTTGTAATAGCCATGGGAAGTTTCAATCTTAATTTATAAGGTGAGTATGTAATAAAAATGTTATTTTGATTTACATATATAAACACTTTTAAAATCGTTAAAAGTGTGATACTAAACATATTTATTTCTTAATTATTGGAGCCTTGGAAGGAAAACGCTGTCTGGGTCTCTTCATATGACTATTCACTCACACGACACGGCAAGAATGGGAAACATCATTTACTTTTGTAATTCTTAGAACATCATTTTTATTATGGGGTAAAACTGGCTTTTGAATAATAGCTTTTAGAAAATAGTTTTGAGAATTTACAAGATAAAAGGATTTTTTGAAAATAGATTTTGGATTATGAGCGTTGGATAACTTCAAAACTTAGGTTTTAACAAAAGTTTGTGAAACACCTCAAAATAGTATAGAAGCTATTCTACATCAAACCTCTTTACAAAAATTTGTCAAATACCCCTATTTGGCAAAATTATGGGAAAACTTAAATTTTGATGTAAAGTAGCGTCAGATAAAAATAGAGGTGTTTAATAAATTCATGACAACCTAGATTTTAATTTCCTCCAACCACACCATTGTAAATGACGTTTCCCATTCTTGCCATAGAAGAAAGGCGTGTCGTGTGTGAATAGTCATATGAGGAGACCAATGGTGGAGTCAGGATTATGGGTTTGTGGGTGCACAATTAGTGGTAAGATTCGAGGGTTCGGAGGCAACACCCCCGAAAAATATTTTTAAGGAAAGTTTTATGTAAAGTTTATGGAAGAGCGGACGCAACCAAAACTCCGGCGATCAGAGACGGAGAAGAAGCACATGGAAAATGGGCGGGAAAATATGTATCCTCAAGATAAGCCGAGCGCCGAAGAGTTCCAAGCACCATAGAGGCATTCATTGCGAAGCAAATGAGATTTACGAGGGAAGAATCGTTGGCCATTGTTATTCGAACCAAAGCTACTGATGAACTAGTGATAGAAACTACAAACTGAACATGAGAATGAAAAGTTCAAAATCTTGATAATCTAGTATACTTGCTTTCCTTTGACTCTTTTTCCTGGGGGATAATACAGACAATTACTCCTCCGTCTTAATGCCCTCCACCTATTCCCACTGTATCATACAGTGTTAATTTTTCGAATACCAAAATTAAATATTAATAACTATTGCCCATTTTCTGCCTTGTGTTCGTGAAACGATATGAACAAGTATGCTGAAGGGTGTGAGTGTGACCATTTGACGCATGCCTATAGAATGCGAGATATAGAACCATCCATTTAGATGAGGAATATCTTCCGAGAGACAGGTGGTTTCGTTGATCAATTAATTAATAACAAACTAAGACGACGAAAAGGACTGGAATCAGAGAGGGCTGGAAATGGGGTGGGAAAAAAAGGGGCAAAAGGAACTTGTGAGTCTCGAACCCACGCTCTGTGAGAGAGAGGAGAATCTAGAGTACTAATCATCTGCATCACATATACATACTTGTCTCTATTTTCTTCTAAATTATATATATTTTATGGATGCACTTACCCACATTGGCACCAACGTAGCTCCGCCCCTGGAGGAGACCCAGACGGCATTGTCCTTCCAAGGCTCCAATAATTAAGAAATAAATATGTGTGGTATCACTTTTAAGATTTTAAAAGTATTTATTTATGTAATCAAGACAATACCTTTATTACATATTTATCTTATAAATTAAAATTGAAACTTCCCATGGCTATTTCAAATAACTTAATATATATTACTAATAAAGGCTTATTTCGTATTTTTCAAAATACTACGTATTATTCTTAATGTGATGATGGATGGATGAAAGAGGTAGGTGAGGAGGGATGAAATCATGAAAATAGTTGAGGTGGTGGTGAGGCGGGAGGGATCCATGAGCTTAAGAACACATCGGTAAAACTCATAGGCTTTTTTTCCAATTTGCCCCTTTTTTAAATAACTATTTAAGCATATGCCCCTATTTGGAAACTATTTAAGCATCTACCCCTGTTTAGTCGACTAATGCCCTCATTTAGTCGACTAAAACGTGGGGGAACAATTTTTTTTGAAGATCCCCGCGATTTAGTCGACTAAACCTGCGGGGGAAAATTTTTTTTTGAACACCCTCGAGATTTAGTCGACTAAACCCTGAGGTTTAGTCGACTAAATCAGTCCAGAGGCCAAATTTTTTAAAAAAATCTGTGATTTAGTCGACTAAAACGAGGTTTAGTCCATAGGACTTTTTTAAAAGCCCCAAACGCACATTCACAAACCCTAATCGACTAAGAGAGCCGCATAAACCTCTCCTCCCCTCTCCTCCTCTCTTTTTTTCACTCAAACCTTGTTGAATCCATTGGTGGGTAGCGAAGGAAGCTTGATTCTAGTGTCATTTGCGTCGATTTTGGTATGTTCTCATCTCCATTTCGAATCTCCACCGTTGTTCTTGCTTTTATACGAACCCCATTTGCGTTTTTTCATTTTGTGCTTTCATTAGGTGATTTTCTTGTCTATGTTTGATTGATTTGTGTATGTTTGTTATGTTCTCATCTCCATTTCGAATTTCCGCCGTAGTTCTTGCGTTTATGCGAACCCCCATTTGCGTTTTTGCGTTTTGTGGTTTGATTGGGTGATTTTGTTGTGTATGTTTGATTGATTTGAGTAATTACTTAGGATTTATGGATGAAAATGAGGAATGTACATGTGAAAGTGGAAATATTTACATCGGTTGATAATTTTTTTAATTTTGGACGAATTTCACTTTGTTTTTCATCAATTTATTTCTTGTTCATTGTGTTTATTTGTTAGAATGATGAATGTTTGTTGTTTATAATGATTAATGTTTGTTTATGTTGCTTAGATGTTAAGTTTTTCGAATAACTCATATCCTTGAATGTTTGTTGTTTATGTTGATTGGGTGATTTTGTGTATGTTTGTTGTTTATTTCTTGTTGATTGTGATTTTGTTGTTTATGTTGATTGGGTGATTTTATGATTTTGTTTATGTTTGTTGTTTATTTCTTGTTGATTGTGATAATTGTGATTTTGTTGTTTATGTTGATTGTGTTTGTTTGTGAAAATGATGAATGTATATAGGGAAATTAAAAATGATGAATGTTTCTTGTTTGTTGATGGTCTATAATGTCCATTTGTAGGTTGTTGTTGCCATCATGCGTCGTAGACAAGCTCCTTTTAACACCGACAATGAGCGTGGGAGGCGGATTAAGCAACGAGCGAACCATCTTCCTCTAAGGCACAGCAGGCAGAGCCTGAGCCCATTGTGGATCTTCCATTCGGTTATCTATTCGATAATAATGTACAAGAGCATAACCAATTTATGGAGAAATTTGCCACCAGACCCATCTGCAAGCCAAAATCATTAGATATCACATTCTTTACGAATGAGGGATTTGACATAGTGCCCATGTTGGATAATTCCCATCTGAGAGGCTTGGTAGAGAAGACTTGTCCGTACTCAGAGGTTATGGTGAGAGCTTTCTACCATAACCTGAGCTATATAAATGGTGATCTGCAGCCTCGCGTCTGAGGGTTGATATATGGATGACGGCTGATGACTGGAAGGTGGTGCTTGGGTATGATTTTGATGGAGCGGGTGGTGTTCGGTATGATGGGGATAACACTGAACGCTTAGAGGGATTTCATCGGGAGGTGGCAGTTCATGAGATTCGGAGGCCAAGAGCTCATAGACCTATACTTTCTGTGGGCCAGCTGACTGTTGATGCCCGTATCCTCTTCTATGTCATCACCCACATATTGTTCCCTCAGGCTTACAATCATTCAAGGGTATTGGAGGGTGACATTCCTGTTATGTGGGCCATTCGTCATAGCTTTAACGTGAATTGGAGGCACTTCGTTTGCAATATGATGTATAAGGCCAAACAGAAGGATAATGTTGTACTCCCTTACGCTTATCTGGTTCAGGGGATATTGGAGCATTTCAATGTTCCTATGCACACTAAGCAAATGGTGAGTCAGAAAACATGGAGTGCCAGTTTTTGACAACGTCTATTGGAGCAGTGCAAGATCTCAAAGGGGCCAAATGGTGTGTGGCACTACACTAATGTTGAGGAGGAGGTACCGATGCTAACCCGATTCCACCCGTTGTTGCTCTTGAGTTACATGATGATGATGACGATGATGCTGATATGGAGGACTTTGTTGTGCCGGAGGGTGGATTCTCCCTTGATGATGTCATGAGAGCCATCTATGCTAACACGAAACAGAATGCCAAGATGGAAGCGAAACTAAAAAAGTGGTGGAAGAGCCACATTGAAAAAGAGAATGAAAGGTGGAGATGCAGGGTCGGATGAAGGGGATAGAGGATAGGCTTGGTCAGTTGCAGCTTGGACGAGAGCAGGAGGTAGCCGATGACGATGACCAGGGAACTCCATCTAAGGAGGAGGCGGACACATCTGAGGAGGAAGCTTATATTTATTTGTACTGCCATTGTTGTTTTTTGACATTTGCGATTTCGTTTGACTTGATGTTTCTTTTGACTTGATGTTGGTTTTTAGTTTGTATGGTTAGACTTTGTCCAAGTGTAATGACATTGATGTTTATTTTTAATGAATTTTTTTGCTTTTGTTTTATGTGGTATGAATTTATCCAATTTGGTATGTAAAATTGTGTTGGAAAGCTTGAATTGTATCTTTGGAAATTGAATTGGACAAAGGTGAGGGGTGCCTCCGCCCGATTTATATGGTTTAGTCGACTAAATCAGGGCAGAGGCACCCCTCACCTAATTTAGTCGATTTCCAGCATGCAAAGTTTGAAGCCAAAACAAAAACAAATAATCATAAACTCAATGCAAGACACGTTACATAGAATTCAAGCTTGTCTAATCCTCGTTGGACATGTACGCATATTATGACCGACTTGGTTACAACTCCTACATCTTTGCTGACTGCCCGAGGGTTGAGACTCCACCCAATCCATCTCATTTTGTGTCCTTGTAGACTTTGGTCTTCCCTGTGTACGTGCCAAACTTGTGTTCGGGATAACTGTGGGGCCATCTCCTTGTTGAATCAACAATTCATTGCCTATAGGGTACCAGTGGGCAGCATATACCTGACTTATGTATGGCATAGTGAATACCGGGTCAACATAATCATAATGGTTTAAATTTTCCATCTTGCATACCGCTAATACATGGTCATAGGATACCTTTTTCGTGAACCTCCCACATTGACATTTGCAATTGATCAAGTCAACCCTCATTATGTCACCGACGTCATGTGTAGATTGGTTGTATGCGTCCTCAACCTCAAATAACTGTAAATCTCTGTCATAGAGTCGCACGCGGTACGTGACTGTCAACTGATCCATTTTCTGTATCACTTCTTCAACCTTTTTTGACACTGTCCTACCTGCAGCCACATGTTTGTTAATCTCAACACGCCTCGTGACGAAATATTCGACAAGTCTACTACAAGTCATCTTCACCAATGCCGTTATCGACAGATTACAGGCACCCTTGAGGACCTTGTTGACACACTCGGCTAGGTTAGTGGTCATGTGAACAAACCTCCGTCCGTCTTCATCATAGAACCTGCACCATTTCTCCTTTGGAAGTCGATCAAACTAGGAGGCAACTTGTGGATGTGTTTCAATAAACTCTTGAAACCGCATGTCAAACTGGATCTTTGAACTCATGTACCCCGCATAGAACAAATAAAGTAAACTCATAACAATGGAAACAAATAAATGATTACAAATATGTGCAAGAAGTACATAAAATGTGAAATTGCATACCTAGTTTCATAACCTGTTTTCTTCAATTGTATATCCCTAAACTTAGTATTAAAGTTGCTCCCGACATGACGTAGGCAATACACATGATAGGCGTATGGAGGTCGCCAATTACGATGATCTTTAACCGCCTTTATGATACCGGCGTGACGATCGATATCAAACAAATACCCCGCCCGCGTCACATGATCACGTATGAGACAAAGAAACCACCACCAATCATCGTACTTCTCAACAGAGGAACAACAGCAAAGGCAATGGGCGGAGCTTCCCATCACCATCCCGTGAAGTCGCAATCAAAAGAGTACCTTTGTATTTTCCGTACAAGTGGGTGCCATCAACTTGTAGTATGGGCTTACAGTATTTGAAGGCTTCAATAGTCTGGTTAAATGACCAAAAAACCCTACGAAAGACGCGTTTGTTGTTATAAAAACGACGCTCGTCGAAACATTCATCTGTATCTAGCCTGAAAACAGAACCCACATTACACTGCGTCATGTATGTCAACCAATTGGGCAAGAATGCATATGATTCCTCCCAATCACCAAATAACTTCACAATGGCCTTCATTTTCGCCTTCCAAGCCTTCGTGTATGTTACATTATATCCATACGTACGTTGTATCCTCTCTTGTATCAAGACCGGTTTTAAAGCCGAATCTTCTCTTAACATACCTAATGACAACAAAGCAAATTATACATGTACCGTCAATAACTAAACCGAATGTAACTAAAAAACAAATGGAAAACCTACGATAATGGATGCACATATAACATCTAAATCTAGTCGTCTATGATCCCGGCGAGATTCTCGGTTTAGACAGTGTGCTCTTGCCCCCACTTACGCACCACCCAACAATTTCCATTCTTGGGGAGAATTGCCCTCATATACCAGGGACAACCGTGAGCATGGTTTTGACACTGTATCACAAACCTATTCTCATCACTTTTTGCAACTTTGGCCGTACGATGAGACTTCATGCAATATAATTTCACGGCATGTTGCATTTCAGACTTAGAATGAAACTGCTGATACAGATATAATTGATCACATAAATGCCAACCACCTTGCCGCTCATCACCACCATACAACATGTCTATGTCATCATCACAGTATGCCCAATTAATGGAGGAATAGTGCGGGCTTTCGTTCCAAAATGGCTCACTCTCAGGCCTTACATCTGTCAATTAATGTTTTCTTTGTCAGAACCACTAAATAAAAATTACAAATACAAGTTTACTAACTTACCACTTCTAACTGGGTCAACACGAAGCGGTGACATTGTTGCGGTACTCGGGTTTACTGGGTTCGTGCAAGCATCAAAATCACCCTCTACATCAGTGTCTGAGTTGTCACCTAGTGGAATAAACCTCTCAAATTCGTCCTCCTCATCACTATGCATATTCCCATATTCCTCATCCTCCTCTTCCTCTTCATCCGTCAATGTTGCCTGAAGACTTGTGAAGGTGCAAATACACCGACATGTCTGTCTTCTTGACCAAAATATTGTGCAGATCTTGTATGCATGGGTATAGATGATGATTCACCAGATTCAAGCTCAACATATATCTCAATAAAATTTTGTGCTCTGCGATTAGCAAATGCATCTATGACACACTCTACATCTTCATCATCACATACATTGTTACTAATGTAGTATACACTATCCTTACCCACTATAGTCTCCACTTTGGCAATTAACCGATGAATGCATTGTCTTCCATGTAGCCCCAATTTTTTGTGAATTCTTTCTTTGAGCTCGTTGTACATAGTGCCCCGTTTGATTTTCATCATTTTCGTCTTTCCTTCAAATTGAACACCATCGGGACCTACAAAATGCCTCCTACTATAGTAGATTACAGTAACGTGTGTGTTTGGACTTGAACTCGTCCTTCACACCAGAATTTGGGAGCTGAAAAACGAAGGGTTTTATGTTACAAACAAAAACAAGAGCTTAACAAAGTGAAACTACAAAGATTACACAACAATCATACCTTCAACTAGGTGGAATCGTATTAAACCTTGATGGGCCGCACTAAAACTGAGAAAAGAGAGAGTATTGGAAGGGGAAAGGGGTGTTTAGTCGATTAGGGTTTGTGAATGTGCATTTGGGGCTTTTAAAAAAGCCCTCTGGACTGGTTTAATCGACTAAATCGCGGATTTTTTAAAAAAATTTGGCTTTTGGACTGATTTAGTCGACTAAATCTCAAGGTTTAGTCGACTAAATCTCGGGGGTGTTCAAAAAAAAATTTGCCCCCACGTTTTAGTCGACTAACCCTAAGATTTAGTCGACTAAATCGCGGGGATCTTCAAAAAAAATTGTTCCCCCGCGTTTTAGTCAACTAAATGAGGGCATTAGTCGACTAAACAGGGGTAGATGCTTAAATAGTTTCCAAACAAGGGCATATGCTTAAATAGTTATTTAAAAGGGGGCAAATTGGAAAAAAAGCCAAAACTCATAGGTCCACTTAAGCAGGTCACGCCGTCACAGGGTCTTAAGATGTAGAGGGATTTTTCTTTTCTTTTTTTGATATAAAATTTTAGAAGATGGATTGGGCTCACCCACAGTTTAAGGATAGGGCGTTTGAAGCTTACTCTATAAGGAATTGAAGATTAAGAGTATATATACCTTCACTTAAGATTGAGTTATTATTACTTCGTAGATCTATAGGATGTCTCCTCCAATTCTTTAATTGAACCCCTCCCTTTTAAAAATAATGTCCGACTCTGAATCCAAAATACGAGGGGTAAGATGCCGAGGGATTTGACGTGACTTAATCATAGACAACGCTAGACAACAACCCACTGCCCAGCGCATGCTGCTGTACCCGTACGCATGGATAAGCCCCCCACGACTTGTCCATCATCAGAAGAGGGTCACACACACAGGCCTATATTATACATTGTTTGGTTTTTTTTTTTTACGTAGATGAAAACATTTTCGACTCGAATCACGTTTATAGGTAAAAGCACCTTATTTAAAAAACCAGTTTTTCTGATTTATAGAGAAAAAAGCTCCTTATTTAAACTTGACTTATAGAATAAAAGTTACTTATACAACCACTAATTTAAATATAATCATATTTTACAATCTAATTTTTACCAAATTTAACTTTTCTATAACTCACTTTTTTAATAAGCTAATTATTACTGGCTGCTTTTCATAACACGCACGTACAACCATCATACTAAATTCCAATATATAGCTGGCTGCCAACTGGCTAGCAATAAGTCTCCATTTATGAACACTTTTTTATATTTACGACAAGAAGAATAGTAAGATAATATAATTGTTATTGGTAATGTTAATTGAGAAAATTCTTTTTAGGTCCTAAGAGATAAAAAAATATTAAAAAAGTCTTATTAGAAAATTCAGATGTCATAAAAATCTCATTAACAACTCTTTTAATAGAGAATTAACAATTCTAGGTGAGACCGGAAAATTCAGATGTCATAAAGATCTCATTAACAACTCTTTCAATAGGGAATTAACAATTCTAGATGAGACTTTGAGACTTTTCTAATCTATGAATTTTTCTTGAGATTTTTTAAATATTTTCATAATTTTTTGAGACCTAGAAGAAAATTCTCCATGTTAATTCCCTGCTGGAGGTGGGTTGACCTACGACACCTTCCTCTTGCTTTCTTTTAGGGAAAATCCTTCTGTGGGACCTTTTTGGTAAAAAAAAACCCAAAAAGGACTAAGAATCTGACCATCCCGAAAGGTCTCTTGGTCCTTTTTGGGTTTGTCGAATTTTGTTGAGTTGTAAATGAGATCGATATAGCTTGTTAACCAGTGACCGATATTGTTGTAAATGAGACTCGATTTAGTTGTAAAAAAAATCTTGTAAATGAGACTGATTTAGTTGTAAACAAGTAAAAAAATTGTTGTAAATGAAACTGATTTAGTTGTAAATTTTTAATGAATTTATCCCAGGAGAGAAAAGGACCAAGGGGCCTTTCTCGGATTGTCGATTCTTAGGTCACTTTTTTAGGTTTTTTTTGCCAAAAAGGTCCCTCAGAAGGATTTTCCCTTTCTTTTGGAATCAAAATTTAACCTCGATAACATCCTGATAAAATTGTTATAATTTGGAAACTCCCAATGTCAATATTACTCAAGATAACATTGGGAACAAAATTAAGATTTTTTCCCCCAACTTTCAACGTAAAAATATACCTTTACCCAAAAAATTAATCGGAAAATGATAAAACTAATAACGATGCAAGTATGCAACTGTTTAGACGGCGGGGAAGACTTGGATTGAGTTTGAAGACTTGTCAGTTATTTTTTTTGAGTGTAAAGGAATTCATTAAAATAAATCAGTGAGTGTGCAGGTGGTTTCTCGTGAGATTATAAGAGTAAGCTAAACCTAGCAAAACAATTTTGTGTATTTACTACTAGAGATTCAATATGAGGGCAGACTTGTCAATTATTGAGGCTGAAGAGTGAAGACTCTTTAAGTAAACGCCCATTTAGATGGGCTTTTAACAAAAATGTTTTTTTTTTGTAGAGCTTTTTTTTTTAAGCTCCAAATTTAAGCTTTTTAAAAAAGTAGCATTTTAGCTTTTTTTTTTTGTGGCTTTTGCTTTTCTTAAAAAATATCATCTAAATACATAAATTAATAAAAAGAAAGAATTTTTTGCATTAAAAAAAATATTTTTTTCATCAAAAAAGTCTCATCCAAACGGGCCTTAATGGCCTTAGCCATTATTGCTGTAGAAATGTAGAAGAAAGGCGTGTCAGGTCGTGTCGTGTGGGGTGTGTGGGGTGAATAGTCATCTTAGGAGACCCGGACCGCGTTGCCCCTTCAAGGCTCCAATAATTAAGAAAAACATTTTATGCAGTTAATTATAACTTAATATATATTTATAATAAAGGCATATCTCGTTTTTTTTTAAATATGTATTATTCTTATTAGTTAATTATTAATAGAATTAACTAATGAGCTTTTAATAAAAAAAAAATTAAAATTAAAATAAAAGAAAAAAAGAATGAGTAAGATATAATAAAACAAACCAACATAATTTTATTAGAAAAAGGGAAAATCCATCTTAAGGCCCAAATTAGGGGGAAAAAAGTTAAAAAAGGCCTAAGAAAACGTCAAATGTCAAAAAAGGCTCCAAAACCTTTTTGGTATTATTTCATAAAACGCGTTAGTTGTTAACGAGGTTGATATAGTTGTTAAGAAGTGAAAGACGATATAGTTGTTAACAATACTGATTTAGTTGTTAATGTATTGTTGTTAATGCTACTAATTTAGTTGTTAATGACCTACCTGTTAACAACTATATCAATCCCGTTAACAACTAATATTTTATAAAATTATACCAGAAAAGGCCGGGGTCTTTTTTGACATTTGACCTTTTTTGGGCCTTTTTTGACTTTTTTTTTTTTAAAAAAATATTTTGGACCCTGAGGTAGATTTTCCCTTAGAAAAAAGCAATATGTAAAGGGGACTGCTTAGTTCATCTTAAAGATACTTTCTAAGAAATCAACTTTTTCATAAATATATACATTTTCATTGTTAATTTCTCAAAAAGTTTATGGATGTTGTTTTAATTGTTCTGGAAGTTAAATTCTTTTTTAAATAAATATAGAGGAACTTAGCACTCATTTGTTTTTAAGAACTTTAATAATTTCAATAATTAGACCAAGATTCAATACCACATATTTTTAAAATATTCACCGGTTTAAATTTGTTAAAAGTATACAATATCTAAAAGTATTGCTTTTTTTTTTTTTTTTTTTATACGATCAGTATCCAATTCGGGATTTGTGACTATCCCTCTCAAAACAAGTGTCTCCTCTGAGAATTGAATTTAAGATCCCAAAAAATGCTTTACACTGCTAAATCAACTCTAAGTAAAAGTATTGCCTTTTAAAAATATCCAAATATAAAATTTTCCTCAACTTGTATATGGGGATCGGCCTAGCCTAATAAGCTGGACTTAAACACCACCAAACCCAATACCCTATCATCCAAATCTGCATCATTATTAATTACTTGTCTAATTTTTGTGGTCCTTTATCACCATTAATTTTTCAAAAAGAAAAGAGAAACCACACAAAATATATATATATATATATATATATATATATATATATATATATTACACATTTTATACACTGACTGACTTTGTCATCCGTTAGTGATCTATTACTACTTTTTCGGCCAGCTTTAGTTGTTTTTTTTTTTAAATATAAACCAGCTTTAGTTATCTATTACTGCACATTAGAGGTAGCTGGAATGATGTATTGTTGGGGCCTGGGCCTCTAAAGCATCAGGCCTCTAAAGCATCTTCCTTTAATATTCCAACTTCCAAATGCTGCACGATTATTGGGATCCATTACACTTTTTTTTTTTTTTTTTTTTTTTTTTTGAAAAATCCTAAAAAATTCAATGTTGTACAATTTTTCACCCGTGAAATATCAAAATTTCAATATTTATGTTGATAGGATTAAATTAAGAAATTACATGTGGGAAAACTTAAAAAATAAAAATACAAAAAATATCTCTCATTTATGTTGATAGGTTTAAATTAAGAAATTTCTTATGAAAAAAATAAAAAAGAAATTATTTTAAAAAATTAATTCTTTCATTGACAGAATTGGGTCAAGTTAGGAAGTTTTACCAATAGAAAATACCAAAAAAAAAAAAAATACAAAAAAAAAAAAAAATAAAAATATTTATGAGGAAAACCCTACATTGAGGGTATAAATAAGAGAGCAAGGGGGACAGACAAAAAATTGGGAGAGCAAGACAAGAATTTTGGGAAAGAAAGGAGGCAATTGAGAAAGGTAGAGCGTCACCATTCCATTGCTTCCTTTTATTTGGCGATGGGTCTTGGGAATTAGAAATTTACTTGAAGAGCCTACTTCCCTTTCTCCACATGTGTTTGGTATGCCGATGAACATTATATCCATGAGATTGAGGCATGTAGATACCAAGCTCTAGGCATGTATTCATCTTCGTTTTCTTTTCTTCTTTTTTTCATGTGTTTTCATTGGTGATCATAATCTTTTTTATTATTCTTATCATCTTGTTTGTCTTTTACAATATATTCAAGCATGATGTGTCGGGCTTATGGAGATGAATGTTGCTTCATTATCCCACCCAATTGCCAACATGTTTTCTTGTAGTGGGTTCATTGTAAGTGGTGCCTTCTTGTTCTTTTTGACAATTTCTTCCCTCTTGGTTGTTCCTATATGTTCATTTGATCCTCTTCTATTGTTTCTTGTGTGCTCGATTAGGTGGAAGAATACATAAACTTGAATTTATACAATTTACTTACCTATTGTCTTGTCACTAACCTTTTCATGTTTAAGCCAAGAAGTAGCGAAGTGTCAAGCATGAATATTGTGGACTTGAGGTGATTTTTTTTATTGTATGTCCCTTCACTTTATCTCTTTTGCAGCAAGATTCAAAGCATCAAAGATATGTGCTCCCACTTTATTTTTGAAGCTTTTACAATGAATCATGTGTTGATCATGACAATAATGTTATTGTTTGCTTACTGATGATTGTGACCCATTTTCATAAATGAAAATAAAATGGAAAATCTCTTTCTTATGAAAAATAAATGATTTTGATTTCAAAAGGGATTTATGTCTTGTGTGGTTTTTAGAGCTTCCTCAGGTACAAATCGATTATTCTTCCGTGTAAGATTATGGAAATCTCCTCAGGAATAGTGCCTACAATATATGAAAATTAAATACTACAATTCAGACATAGGAATTTATAAACTCAGCATCAATGCACAACAACAATTAACAGTATAACATACATGTTCTATTAGCTATGGATGGACCCTACAAGTCCAACAACGTAGGACTAAACAAGTCCCGAATTAGGAAAATATACATAGGGCCCTACGAGTCCCGAATTCCTTATTAGGAAATATATACACAGGATCTTTTCTGTCCCGAATTGCACCGTGCTAGGAAAATATAACACAGGACCCTACAATTCCCAAATTCCTTAACCCGAGGAAAAATAAACGCAGAACCTTATCGACACCGAGTTCCTTAGCACATAGGAAGGTAAACGCATAACCTTATCGGTTTCGAGTTCCTTAGCACATAGGAAGACAAATTCTATTGGCCAAGGACATAATACTGAATATAAACAGGCACATGTACAAGGCACGAATCCACAATCATGGCAATTAATATACAAGCATACATATGTCATAGAGAATTAGAGTTACTACTTGTCCGCATAGCAACTCCAAAAATGTCCAAGTTCTCTGTCGTGCTTGCGTGCTCGGGGAATTCCTATAATTTTAGAATAGGGTAAAGGTGCAAAAATGCACATGGACTTTTATCCAAGGTGCCCCAACACCAAATGCTTTTTAGAGGTGTAAAAATGCATATGAACTCTCAAAATGGGTGCAAAAAAGCTCATCACTGTTAGATGCCCTAAAGTGACGTTAATTGCAATATGGGCCTTACACCATTTAAAAAAAAAATAAAAATGTCAAACTTTTTGTAATTCCCAATCTGTCCTTCCTTCTTTCTCTTCACACCTAAAGCTTCCCGCGTTTCATACTCCTCTTCAGATCCCCTTTCTTTTTTCAGTCTAAATCCTCGGTGCTCCTTCTCCTTTGGATCTACCTCCACTTCCTAAACCACCAGCATAGATTCGTCACCTCCACCAACTCCTTCTACCGAAAGCAGAATGCCGTTGTCTCCCCTGTTGATTTGATCAAACGCCACGCTAGAGGCTTCTGCAACACCAATCGCCGGATGCTCTTCCTCCCATCAGTCCATTTCGCTGGAGGTTTCTGCAAGTCCAGCCTTGCCGTCCGTCGCCAACTCGGAACCTCCGTTCTCTACTCAGATATGGAAATCTTGTGTGTTTTTCATCCCAGAATTGGTGTGCTTTGTATTGTTAAAATCTGGTTTGTATTGCGAGTGTGAAATCTAGTTAGTATTGTTAAAATCTTTGAATTTCTTAGCCATCTAGGGAGAATTTCCCATGCCGTCATGCTTGGTGGATTTTGCTTACTGCCACTCTGCTTCTGTAATGACAACTTCTTCTTCTTTCTGGTTTGATTTTGGGCTTGCAATGATTCTGTAAATGGAGCTATATACCCAAGAGGGGGGGTGAATTGGGTATTTTAAAACTTTTCTCGAAAGTGCTGTTTTGACCAAGTAAAAAACAGATTACAACGAGAGGAGTAAGAGAAGGAAAGCTTGCACAAGAGAAATTATCCTGGTTCGGTCTTATCTTTGACCTACATCCAAAGTCCCAAGCCACACTTGGGATTTTCAATCCACTATACTCACAAACCGATTACAAACTCGTACTCAAGAGTAGTTCTCTCTCTAGAACTCACTCCCCTTACAAGTTGTAATCAATACACCCAACCACTAAGTCCCCGACTTATGGTTATCTCAATCAATAAATGATTTACGATAGAACTCTAACAGAAGCGAGATAAAATGAACACGAAGTGCAAGTATCGATTGATACAATATAGATGAAAGCCGAACACAATAAATAACAATCAATGAATTTTCGCTCTCGTAGTTGTGTCAACTTGAGAAGGAGTTAATGCACTCTATTTATAGGTAGAGAACATTAAATGATCGTTGTATGATGAATCCAACCGTTGTAGGTGATTAGCATTAAGTCTGGTCATCTTCTCTCTCTAAACTCCAGCTAATCCAGATGCTAATATGGTCTGATGTGGAATTCTGAGGATTTGCCCGTTGGAGAAGAGTTTGCTTGATGAAGAAAGTGTTTTTGAACGTTGAGAATTCGTGCTCGATGGATTAACCAAAAGGAGGTTGATTTTCGAAGTGCAATAAATGCTCGACCACTTTTTGCTTTTTCCCTTGTTCTTCATTAAATTTCATCTCGTGCTAACCGAAATCCACTAAATAAACTTGTTAAACATATCCGGGAACATAAGTGAATGATTCATGAAAGCAATTATAACAAACAAGAGTGATATGTAAATTCGTATATTTCAAAAATTGGTTTCGGCGTTGGTTACTCGAGTAAGTTCATCGTTACTCGAGTAAGTCACACCGTGTGAGAGAGTCTTTACCGTAAGATCCAAAAGGATACTCGAGTAAGCGACTTCCGAAGCAAACCATCGAGACTTGAACTTTTGAAACCAAAGTCTTTACTCGAGTAAGTTAGTGGTTTACTCGAGTAAGCAACTATTTGCTTGAAAACTCAAAGTGTAAGATGCCTCTTTCTCGGAGTAAACAAATTCATACCGGAGTAAGCACGAACATGAGTTAAGTTGAAAATCATTTTAAGAGTTCTTTACTCGAGTATGAAATCTCTTACTCGAGTATGCACGAGTTTGGAAAAACTTGGGAGCTCTCTGTAAGACCCTTTACTCGAGTAAGTCAATGTTTACTCGAGTATACACTCAAGTTCAAATATTCATTTGCTCTCGGTAAGTCCAATACTCGAGTATAGGAATCTATACTCCAGTATTGATTTAACTTGTAAAGATTGGTTGCTCTCTGGATGGTCTTTACTCGAGTAAGTAAACCTTTACTCGAGTAAGTCACAATTTGAAAAACACATTTGCTCTCTGGATGACCTGTACTCGAGTATGTAAACCTTTACTCGAGTAAGTACGTGTAAAATCCAATTTGGTCAATCCTTTTACAGTCCTATACTCGAGTAAGCTTTCCTTTACTCGAGTAAACAACTGATAAATGGTTTTACACAGATTTTGCAAAAACTTCAACACATGTTTACAATTGTTGTTAATCATCAAAACACATTGAGAACTAACAGATTCAACGGTGAAATAGTTCAATTTTGGCTCCTGTGTTTATGTGTTCGATTTTGGTTCTTGTGTTTCCTATGTTTCTGTCTCTGTCAACGATAATCTTGCACCCCTCTATATTTCGATGTGATTTTTTTTTTTTCCAGATACTAGTTTCTAATCACCTTCTTGTTCATATTGATCTATGTGGTTTCTGGGTTGCTCTAGATCGAACCCAGGTAGTACAATAAGAAACTGAAGATGGTAGGAAGACGTAAAGAGAATATCAAATTCAGATTTTTTTTAGGGGCATTTTGGTAATTTCACATTGCAATTAACGTCAGTTAAAGGAATCTGACGGTGATGTGCATTTTTGCACCTCTGAAAAGCATTTGGTACTGGGTGCACCTTGGGTAAAAGTCTATATGCATTTTTGCACCTTTACCCTTTTAGATATTGATCATTACTTAATACATATATTTAAACATGATAAAAGTCTTTAATTATCACGTTAATACCATTTTATCTTTGACATTCTAGGGTATAAACTTTATTTACCCTTTTTAACCATTTTCAGACTCATCCTCAAATTTCCAGAATTTTCATTAACTTTGAAAATTCATAATTAAATTCAAATAAATAAAAATAGTGTGCTTCCAAAACTCACATGTTCCTTGACAAGTCTATTTCCACATAAAAATAACTCCAATGATCAAAATACATCACATCATTCCCAGTTTCTAAATTTTACCTTACTGTCCAGTATGAAACTCTAGAAACTTTACTTAACTTCAAAATTCAATAACTCCCTATATAGAGTACCAAAAATTACCTGTTACCTATCAAAATAAATCTCTGCACGTCCAGGATTTTTAGCCTTCGTTTACATATTTAAAAACTGGTCTCAAGTTCACTGCCCAAATTTAACTTTTCGGAAACTTAGGTCATTTTGTAAAAATCATAACTACTTGTATATAACTTCAAAAATTACAAAAAAACTATAAAATTAAAAGCTCTTCGTTCCCTCTTTAAATATGAAGAATTTCAAAATTTTTGAAAGGTCATTAACTTAGTCAAAACTTGCATGCAAGCTGACTGCCTCCAAAAATTTAAAACTGGCATTTTTCACATTTTTGTAAAGCTTGTGATTTTATGTACCAAAGTGCTTTCTAAAAATCATTTCCAACCTTATTCTCACTCCACTTTTCGTGGTGAACAATTTGGTAAACTCAAAATCACGAAAATTGTTTTATTTCTCTGAGTTTTGGTTTAGGCCAAGATTGATTCAAACTATGGAAATTCCAAAATATCAAGAGAAAGATTGGGGATCTTACCACTAGCTTTGTGGTTACTCTTGTGGCCACTTCCTCTTCTCTTTCCCTTTCTCAAAATCTCAGCCTAACCCATGAGGAATGACATGCCGTTGGTTAACCTTCATCAAACACAACATGCAAGAACATAGAAGGAGAAATTGCAAAATCACTTGCAACTTATTTTAATCTTCTTGTGATTTCTTCTTTTGTCTTATTGTATCTTCCCAAATGTTGATCTTCAAGTTGAGTGATGAGATGAGCTGACCATATAGGAGGAGAGGAATGGTTAGAGAAGAGAGGGAGAATTTGTGGGTGTGTGACCTTGGAGGTTGAGGAAGGAAGAGGAGTGTATGAGTTGTGATTGTTGGTGATGTGTGTGTAGGTGTGATTGCCATGAGAATTGAGGGAGAATGTGATATGATTTGAGTTGGTGAGGTGTGTGTGTTGTGAAAGTGTCTTTATGCAGGTGTTTGTAAGTGTTTTAATGCATGCTTGCTAAGTGTCTTGTTTGAAAAGAGAGCTCACAAGAGCACGAGATTTCCAGACATCCCAGCATCCTTCCCTGCAGTACGACGAAACGAAGAAGACGTGGAGTGGTGACGTGACAGGACCTCGACCACACCGTCAGAAATTCCATCAAGCTTTCTATTTTCCTTTCTTTTTATCTTTGTTTTCTCGATCATGGGTCATTCTCGTTAGTGTACATTTTTATGCGTCCTTCGTCGTCATGAACTGAACTTTATATGGCCGGACGAGGATGAATCTTTAAGTGTTGAATGAACCCAGTTGTAGTTTCTTAATTCAATAAATTTGGGTTGCGTATCGGTGTTCTAATTACTAGTCGGTTAACGGAAATTAAGGGCTAGATTTGTGGCCTCAGCTTACTGGCAAGGAGTTGGGTTTAGACCTCTGAAAAACAGTGTTTGCTAGGCGGTCGGTGCACAACTAGACCTATTATTGTAGGCTTCAGGAATAGGTCTACCTCTCATAACCATAACACCCTGAGCGTAGCACGGATCTTCTGACTAGAAAGTTGCCATATGAATATGGAAGGAGTATAGTTAGCATCACAAGTATCGAACGCGGAAGCTTCGGTAGACTATAGAGGTGGGTTAACCAAATAGCTTTGCAAATGGTAGCTATGCTATAGCAATTGCGGAAGTTGTACAGTCTAGATGCTATAGCATTGGGTAGAGCAACTGGGGGATTGATGCACTTAAGGATGAGTCTGAGTCCAGCCTAACTTCTCACTGATATCTTCTCTCGTTGCTTATTTTGTTTACATTTGCTAGTAGCATAAGCACACAACCCTCACAACCATTATATTTACTTCATGCTTTCACAACTGTCATAGCAATTGTGCGTCACTCCTCGATATCTCAGTTTCTGTGGGACGATACTCTAGTTACTCTTTATTACTTGTTCGACTGGCTCACTTGTCATCAAGGAATTCGACCAACAACAGTCTGCGAGAAGGAGGGGGATTTTTTTTTTCTATTTTGATGCTTTCAATGACTTTAAAATGAAAAATCATGTAGGTTAAAGATGAGATAGTGATTATGAAAGGATTAGAGTTGAAAATAGAATTTTGTATAGTGTTGCCGGATTAGAGTTCCTAGAAGCCAGTTTGTTTGTGACAAATTTTTAACTAACCAAATGATATCCAACGGCTATAAAACTTTTCAAAATAAAATTATACTTGTCAAGCATTAATTTGATAGGTCATATAGGTCAATTGGATCTATGTACTATGACGGTGGAAAGTATTATTCCCTAAACTTAGACTTAATAAAGGGCACACAGCCTTTGGAATCACTGCAATAAGATATTTGTACAAAAATATATGAATTTTCAAAGTTGATTGAAAATTCTTGCCAACTTTTGACTTTTGCTAAAAAATGATAAGATAAGGGTAATGGTAACAAAGTTCATTTTCAAGGGTTAAGATAAGCACTTGGAGTTAATATAAGCCCTTTAGCTACATGTTGGCTTTAGTGTAATAACATTAAAGATAACCAACCTTAATGTTTTGAGATACTGAAGATTTTGGATAATTAATAACTCATCCGTCCGTGAATGTGTACTTATAAGATTTGATATATGTCCTAGACGACCAAAGGATTGGGACCTGTTCGAGAGTTGGAAAGGCTACCAAATAGTAACTTCTCTCATATACTATGTATGAATTTATATGCATGTGTGAACTATGTTGTGATATCTGTGCTTTAATCATGAGATAAGTAGTAGGGCCTAGTAGGCCAGTGGGTCTTGGGTCATGAACCCTATTAAGCATTCAAATAAGAAAGGCCAATGGCCAATTGTATACCCAACAGTGTAGTAATAAACCTAGTTGGGTCCTATGATTGTAGTCGATGTTGCATATCATGTTATCTCTGAATGTTGAATGTATTGTTTTTGGTTTACTACCATATACAATGTATGCATTTTATATGAGATTAACTGTTATTCTGAGATTCGTATGAATCTCAAACATTTCCACGAGTTTAGATCATGAGCAGCATAGTGGTCGCAGCTCCTAGGGCAAGGTGGAGGATATCGATAACTGAAGGTTCCGATCTTGATCAAGAGTTACTGTTGGTTATCCGTACTTGTCTAATAGGATTTTGGAATTTGTAAATATTATGTATAAACCCTGTGGGGATTCCTGTTATATAATCAAGTACTTTATATCAGTATATTTATGCTATTTTGTTTTGCCCACTGAGTTATATATTAATACTCTGATAAATGTAGAATATTAAGGGGTTTGATATAGAGGGCTCTTACGCTTGGAAATTGTCATACTACAATAACCAATAATGAGATTTTAAACTAGAATAGGATTCAAGGTCCTTCCTGTCTAATGATCAACTCTAGATTATAGAATAAAGGATTCTCTTAGGGGGGATTAGAGGGCTCTTATGCTTGGAAATTGTCACACTACTAATGTGAAGATGATTACATAAGACATGTGAGGATTTGAGCCTATTGATATGATTTCATTTTCATTTGTGTACCACTTATCCTTACCCAATCTAGAACTAGGCATGTATCTTGTTTAAGGTCAAATTTTATTTTCATTTGCTTAATATAGAGAGGAACAAGGCATTCATTTTTCATCCTTAATAAAAACATAGCCAAAAAGTCACCCATGCATGCACGATAGCCATTTGAGCCCATGTGACATTCCTTTCCTATACCTTAGCATGTAGAAACCTCAAATACTCAATGTTCATTCCTCTTTCTAAGAGGACGCACTCTTCATAGTTAGAGGAGCACGTGTATACTCTGGCAACTATTAAGGCTTCCAGGTTAACCTTGTTATAAGGTTGCTTTTATATGAACGGTTCAAAGTTTGAGTAGTAAATGAAAGAAAAAGAAGAAGAAAAAGGAATAGTTAGGGGGAGAAGCTTGCTAAGTTTAAAATTCGAAAGGGTAGCTTAGGCAAAAGTTAGAGCAACGAAAAAGGAAACAAAAGTAGAAAAAAATAAAAATAAAAATGGGAAAATAACAAGGGAAACATGGAAAGAGCTTCCTTCAGTTCTTCTTTTGTTTTAAGGCCTTTAGAGTGTACACTTTCTTGACTCTATGTTTGGTTCTTATTTACCTTAACTATCATGATTATCTACTTCAGCTCTTAAATATCCTTTATCTTCCACTCAGGGTACTTTTTGTTAGCTCTCCTAATGTTTTGTTTTGATAATAACAAACCTTGATATTTGAGTATATTTTGAAAAGAAAAAGGTATGACACAAAGTTGACTTGATGATTCAAGTCACTCGAGTGATGATTTCTCACTTCAAGTAAAGCTCTACGGTGACCTTCTCTGCCTTGGGAAAATAACTCGGGTGATGGTTTTCGCACTAGAGTGATAACCAAGTAAGAACCAAGATTATAAAAGAGGTCACTTGAGTGATAGTAAATGCACTATAAAAGAGGATCACTTGAGTGATAGCAAATGCACTCGAGTCATAAAGCTTCACCTTCAAAATTTCTATAAGTCACTCGAAGATAATGAAGTTGTGTATGTTTTATTTTCCAAATCACTCGAATGATGGGTAAGCACTCGAGTAATTAACATCACTTACAAGTAACTTGCAAACAATTTGAGAGTTAGTGATCTAGTGAAGCAGATTACTCGGGTGATATGCTCAAAATCACTTGAGTGATGGCATTCTCGCAAGTGAAATTAAAATGATGTGATCTTTTTGATAAGATCGCTTGAGTGATTGAGAGTAGCACTCGAATAATCCGTGATCACTTGCAAAGTCCTGCAAGTGATCCAAAAATACACTCGGGTCACCTGATAGTTTCTAAACATTTTAAAATAATGGAAGATCGTATAAGCACTTGATTGATAGTCAATTTTACAAATCTTCACTACTAATGACTAGCAACATAAAGATCACTCAAACACTCGAGTGACAAAGCAATAACTCGAGTGATAAGGAAGCAATCGAGTGATCCTAAGTCACTTGAGCAAGTGTTCATCAGCCCTTGAGATAATCAACGTCTCGACAATCTTAATAATTTTTCTATTCATCATGATGAACATCCTTCTTGTACTACTTCTAAATGTTACTAATCACACTATGTATAATTTTCAAGTGATTAATCTTCAGATTAATTTCAAAATCAAGAACAGCAAAATTATGTCAGAAGCATTAAATGCGTAGCAGAGAAAACCAACAAAAACATTTTCTTTCATCAACGACTACAATTACTCACTAACGGACATATTTGAATGCTCATAACAGTCATTAAAGACATTCTACCTATAAATACGGAAGCATTTAAGACAAAGCAACAAGCAGCCAACGACAAAAATCAATTCTGTTCATTAAGTGCTCTGTTATTCTGTCTGATATTTTCTAATATTCTTATGACTCTTCAGCGTTCATGTATCAACTCTTTGAGAGAGATTTCATAACTTTATTCATTACTCTTGTAAAGAAAATATCAAGATAGTGGGACCTTGAGTGAGGGTGTCAACTTACAAAGTGTAAGGGAGAGTGAATGTCCTATTGAGGAACTTATTTGTACTGTGGTGTCAAGAATCCATCAAATCTTGGAAGTATAGTGAAAGTCTTAGAAGCATTATAAGAACTGGACGTAGGTCAAAAGGTTAAAACTGAACCAATATAAACTTCAGTGTATACTTCGGTGCCATTTCTCCAAGTCTTATCTTTCGATTAAGTTCCTTGATTGCAATTTTTAAATTTTTTAATATCACCCAATTCACCCCCCCTCTTGGGTGAAACCACTAACACTAACACTTCTTGTTTCTAAGAGCACCCTATCTTCTTTGTTAGGTGAGTATGTGTACATTCCTACAATTTTTTAGGCTTTCAGGCTAATATGGTTGTAAGGGTGCTATCTTTTGGATATTTTAAAGAAAAGCAAACACTAACCTAGTGATCTATGATTAAACTAAAAAGCAATATTTATTTTTAAATAATTGACTTAGGGTGGGGAGCCCAACACTTTCCCCCCACTCGACTCTTGAACCTTATCTGGTTTTCATTTTTCAAAAAAAGGTTTATAAAATTATCCTTGTTTTAAAATTTTTAGTGGTGGCTCCATATTTTCAAAATTTCGGGCACTACAATAGTAGTAGTAATAAAGGAGGGATCAACTTTCTCAAGAATAGAAGATACATTACCGAAAGAAAAAGACTCCTCTGGAATTTGAAAGCATACTTGTTTTGCCTTTTTAATTGGTGTGGATATGTTGGGTATAGCCATTGGGTGATAGGCCTTCTCCTTATGATATATTTAAGGATCTTGAGGCACCTATGACTTACTCTGACTTTTTGCAGTGTGAAGAATCAACTCATTAAATTTTCTTATCATTTTATTTATGGAGATCTCCAACTTGTCTGCCTGATTTGCTTGCGGTGGGAGGGGACTAATATTTTTAAGTGGCTAAAAGTTTATACAACCTAAAACTCGAGTCAATTTGACAGTGAGTTACTGATTCAAGTTTGATCAATATAAGGCAATTTTTGCTTGAATCATTAGCTATACTTTGTTTACAATTGTCAGTTATCATCAAAAACACATATAGAACTAACATTCCTTTCCCTTGAAGGGCCCTTCAATCTAAGAAGCTAGCAGAAAAAGCACAAGAGAATGACATTCTTGACACCTTCAGAAAGGTTGAGATCAACATTCCTCTCTTGGATGCAATCAAACAGATTCCTAAATATGCCAAGCTTATGAAGGAATTGTGTACCAACAAGAGGCGGCTAAAGGGAAATAAACATGTTACCTTGACCCAAAATGTGTTAGCACTCGTCCAACCAATGCCTCATAAGTGTAAAGATCCAGACATGTTTTCTATTCCTTGCACTATTGGTAATTATAGATTTGATGATTGCATGTTAGATCTAGGAGCTTCAATTAATGTCATGCCTGTATCTGTCTATAAATCTCTTGGTTTTGGTCCTTTGCGTTCTACTGGTGTTGTTATCCAGTTAGCTAATAGGAGTAATGCTCATCCTGCTGGTTTAGTTCAAGATGTATCTGTTAAAGTAAATGAATTGATATTCTCTGCTGACTTTTACATTTTAGAAATGGATGGTGAATTTGCTAGCAGTAGGTCCCCAATCATTTTAGAGAGACCTTTCATGAAAACTGCTAAGACTAAGATAGTTGTGTATTCTAGTACTCTTTCTATGGAGTTTGGTATATTCTTGTGAATTTTAATATGTTTGATGCGATGAAATATCCTAGGGAAAAGCATTTAGTTTACTCCATTAATGTGATTGATGATGTGGTTGAGAATGTTGATGTTCTTGTTGAATGTTATGTTGATTTTCCAGATTTTGCATATGTGAATGGCTAATTTATTTGTGGTTGTTCTAATGATGATTTTTGCCCTATTTGCACTAAGATTAATGATGCATTAGATGATAACTTTGATTCTGTTGTTGATTGTGATATTCATTCTAATGCTCATTCTGATGTTCACCCCCAGACACTACTAATTTTAAAGATACCCTGATTAACACTAATCATAATGATGCTTTGAATGATTCCATTGATACTATTCATGATCTTGACATGACTGTTGTTAATTTGGATGTGCATTTAAAGGGAAAGAACATATTGAATCATGATGTTTCACATGTGGAATTTGCCTTGTGTGATGATTTGAACGACCATGATGGAACCATTTTGAGTGATCACTTGAATTATGCTTTAGAGAGTTTGACTCTTACTAAGGAGATTCATATTGATTTTGTGGGTCACTCAAAATATCTGGAAGTTCCAACATTTTCCTTTGATCAATTTCTTTTTGGATCTTCCTTGCTTCTTGATAAATTGAGTTTCATTGATTCTATTTCTATGGGACGAGATACTCTTGGGTGCTGTGATTTTATGCAATCACATGGATTGGTTACTCCTGTCCAACACCTTTTGTACTTGAGCTGAAACGTTATTTGAGGACCTTGAAATAGAATATGTTTGCTAAATATAAAGAGAGGACATCACTGGTACTTTCATGTGATTTACAAAATGCAAAATCGTTTATTAACTAAATTGTTAGATATTAGTCATCATAGAAATAATATTTTTCTCATCACTTTCGCGAAAACTCTTAGGCTACATGTTTATTGCCTCCCATTGGGATAAGTGGGTTTTTCTTTAGTTGGCGAGAATTTTGACTTGACAAGTCTGACAACAATAAATTTTAATAATGTGAGAATAATTTTTAATTTTTTAAAGATTATTTCTTTCTTTTATTTTACGCCGAACTAAAAATTTAAAAATAATCAAAAGACGACAAAGGGTAAGCTGTAAATTTAATTCTTAAACAAACACTCCAAGAGGATTCCATTATTGAGAGTTTTGTCACCCTCATATTTTAATATATTTCATTAAAGAGCAAATTTTGCATCTGCTAATTTGTTATTTCGCTTCATAATACTGGGTGGCCTATAACTAAGTTGAGTAGAAATTATTAATTTGAACGGCTGGTTTTCTTGACTCTCTTCCTCTTATACATCGTATATATATAATCAATTTGATATATATACTATCTATGAAGCTAAATATGTTAACATAGTATGTAATACAATTTGTACTATAAATTATGTTATATATTTAAGACTAAAAGACTATCATCTATTAAAATAAAATAAATATGTCGAAATATACAATTACATGTGCTGGGAAGTACCCAATATATGTATATATATATATATATGTTTGGATTAATTTTTAAAGAATAACTTTGGGAAAATTACATTTAAATACCATTTGAATTTGTAAACCACCAAATGTCTGTTGAATTTGTTAAGGGACTTAAAGGTACCAAGGACCATATGGGGATTTATAAATTCGGGTGAATTTACCCTTTTGCCTTTAGTTTTAAACAAATTAGAAAAATAAAAATGACCCCTTCTTGGGAGGGCCACTAGGCAGTGGTCATTGGCCATTGGCGGCTTGAAATCTAGGGATGGTTTTTCTTTTTTCTTTTTTTTTTTTTAAAAAAAATGATTTATTGAAAGTAAGATAGGTGGGGTTCGAACCCCCCACTTTCATGGCGCTAAGTGGCCCAACCATTGGGCCACTTGGTTCCTTTAATAGATATATGCATTAATAAATATATATATTCTTCTTAACATTTTTTCCATCAACAAACACTTTTGTAAATCACATTACTGAACTTGTAAATGTCATTAATAAATATATATATTTATAAGAGTGTTTGTTGATGGAAAAATGCTAAGAAGAATATATATATTTATTAATGCATATATATATATATATTATATCAAAAGAATCAAGTGGCCCAGCGATTGGACCATTTGGCCCCATGAAAGTGGGGAGTGGGGCGTTCGAACCCCACCTCCCTCACTTTTAATAAATCGTTTTTTTTTTAAAAACCCCACCCCAAAAAAAAAAAAACAAAAACAAAATCATTGTCGGATTTTCGCCGGCGGCTAGTCGTGATAGCCCTCCGGTAAGGGTCATTTTTATTTTTATTTTTTTTAATTTATTTAAAACTAAGAGCAAATGGTAAATTCACCCAAATTTGTAAATCCTCATATGGTCCTTGGTATCTTTTGTTAGTTCTCTAGGTTTTTGATGTTTTGATGATAACAATTATAATGTAATTAAATTAATAGATTCAAGATTAAATCATATTTTATATAGTTAACTTGAATCTATAATGGTTTGAAAGTTTTGCCTTTGGTTGTCTCAAGTTAAGCTCGCATGCCTCGAGTCATGTGGTGTTATTACTTAAAAGAAAGATGTTTTGATCTCATAAGCCTCGAGTTAAAATGCTTTGACTTGGAGTTAATAAGTTGAAGTTTACACACCTCGAGTTAAACCGTGGATGCCTCGAGTTAAATGATTAAAATGTTTTTAATAAACATTGTTAACTTCAATTAAATGTTTTTATGCCTCGAGTTATCTGTTTGATATTAAGTTTTTGGACCAATTGTTTTTAACTCTTGAGTATCAAGTTAATGCCTCAAGTCATTGACTCAAGGCAATTAACTTTTTACCTCAAGTTAAAATGTTCAAACTTGCATTTTTCAAAGGCTTCGTTTTTTACGTGTGTATATCAAGTTAATGCCTCAAGTCATTAACTCAAGGCAATAACTTTCTAGCTTCAAGTTAAAAATTAAACTTGGGTATTTTGAAAGGGATTGATCTTGACTTTTGCATATTAAGTTAATGCCTCAAGTCATTGACTCAAGGCAATTTCTCATTTGACTCAAGTTAGATTTTCATCTCATCATTTGCGAAGAAAGAGCTCTTGACTCTTGGATATCAAGTGACCGCCTCTAACCACTTACTCAAGTCAATTATTTCTTACCTCAAGTCAAGTCGCAATTTCTTTCAACTTATGTTTTTAACTCTTGGAAAAACAAAATTGCCTCCAGTCAAAATATCAAGTTAATTTCTTCTCGACTTTATCTCTTCTTCAAAAACAAACTTGACTCGAGTCAAATATATTCTCACCTTGAGTCACTACCTTAAGGCAACATCTTCTCACTGGAAGTTAAACTTCTCTGTTTTCAAAATCACCGTCTTCGAAAATCTAAATCTCATGGTTGTGATTTCATTTCTCTGTATCATCACTCATTATTATTCCTAATTACTTTTAATCAATTTGCTAACAAGTTTCAGATGATTACATCTCGGATTAACAACAAATTGTTGTAAAGCAATTTGTGTGTCATAACGCATTAAATGCACTTACCTTATCGAGACATAATCTCAGCAACTATACCTCTGAACATTCTAAAGATATTCCTGCTATTCCAATCTCACAATAAATGCTATTTCACAACGGTCAAAACATAAGAAATGAAAGAATGTCGTGACGGTACAAATCCACCTGGTTTATTAATGGCGAAAGTTTTAACCAAGTTTCATTTGTCTAACGGCTATATTTAAGAGTCACAATGGTTAATCTTCAAGCTTCACCGACGGTCATTAATTGCAACAACTATAAATACGGAAGCATTGGATTCGCCAACGACCGAAACGCTATACATTCAATTCGAATTTATTGCAATATACTATTTCACTGTTTCATTAATGTCTTCGGATATTTTGTACTTTAGTGATTATCTATTATCTACTCATGAGGAGTTTCTAAACACTTATTTGATTATTTGATTTGTAAAATCTTAAGGTTGTGGAACTTTAAGTGTGAGTGTACGATTACAACTTGTAAGGTGTAGTAAGTCCTAGTGAGAGGATCATCCTGAGTACAGAGTGTGTATTGTATTTGTATTTGAAAGATAGTGGAAATCCCAGAGAGTTTCTGGGGACTGGACGTAGGTCAAAAGTTGGATCGAACCAGTATAATCTTCTTGTATTCATTGCTCTTCTCTCTCTGTCTCTGTTTTAAGTGTTCTTGAGCAATTAGCGAAAGAATTATACAATCACCTATTCATCCCCTTTAGGTGATATTCAATTTTCATCTTTAAATCCGTTAACAAATTTAACAGATATTTGGAGGTTTTATAAACTCAAATGTTATCTAAATATAATTTTTCCAATAATTTATCAAATAAACCAGTGAGATAAGTTTTATTTGAAAGAAAATGCTTTTAATACTGCATATTCTTGAAAGATTCTTGGGAAAATCCATTTAAGGGCCTTTTTTTGGAGAAAAAAATCTCAAAAAAAGGCCTCAAAATTCTGACAATTCAAGGGCCATTTTTGGGATTTTTAGAATCTTGGTGAGTTGTAAATGAAAGGCGATATAGTTGTTAACGAAATTTGATATTGTTGTAAATGAGAATAATTTAGTTGTAAAAAAATTGTTGTAAATGTAATGATTTAGTTGAAAGCGGTATTGATTTTATTGTTAATTTGGTTGATTTAGTTGTTAAATTTTAATGAATTTATCCTATTAAGATTGTCGAGAATCTTAGGCGCTTTTTTTATGATTTTTTCCCTAAAAAGGGGCATATAGATTTTCCCAATATTCTTCACAGGGGCTTCGTGGAAACTGCCAAATTAATCGTACAATGATTACCTGTCTCTCTCAAACGCGCGCGGACCCACAGCATTGAAAAAAATTGTGAGCATACTTTTTTTATTTTTAAATGTTTTCTTTATTTTATTTTTAAAAATGTGACACAAGAAAAGTTATGCGCATCTTGGCCCCACCGGCAGTCTGTCTATATAGTCATCACAAAGTTCAATCGTCCATTAATTTGTTACCTTTAACAACTGGCCCAACACTCCTCCTATGGCTAGGGGTAGCCCAGACGCCGCCGCTGCTGGTTCTTTTACTTCTGGTCGTCCAATTTGGCCGCCGCGTTTCGGTGTTTTCCTGAGTTTTAAAGGGTCAGATACTAGAGCTTTCACTGATCATTTATATGCTGCGTTAGTACGGAAAGGGATTTTAGCTTTTAAAGATGAAATTCTTGTTGAGAAAGGCGATTTTGAAGAGAGATTCCTTAAAGCTATTGAGCAATCGCAGAGAGCTTTCACTGATCATTTATATGCTGCGTTAGTACTGAAAGGAATTTTAGCTTTTAAAGATGAAATTCTTGAGAAAGGCGATTTTGAAGAGAGATTCCTTAAAGCTATTGAGCAATCTCAGATTGCCATTGTTGTGCTGTCTATAAACTATTTTGCTTCCTCGCGGTGTTTGGATGAATTGCTGACTATCATGGAATCAGAATACAACAAGGGTCAAACAGTTTTTCCAGTTTTTTATGGCATAGATCCATCAGACTTGCGAGATCAGAAAGGAAGCATAGCAGCAGCTTTTGAGAAACATGAAGCTAAAATTTCAGTTGATAAAGTTCGAAGATGGAAAGAAGCCTTGACTAAGATTGCTGAGTTGCCTAGTAACTGGGTTACAAGAGAGAGGTAATTTTTCATTCCTTAATCTTTTTTTTTTCCCACGTTTCCAACAATAATTTTAACACTTATAATTTGTATGCCAATTATGTTAGCTGTAAAAATGAACTACTCTCACTACAATAAATACGCATGAAATATAATACTATCAAGTGTGGGTTCATTCCATGCTTCTTAGGTGCTGTGTTTTTAATTAGAGGGTTGAAACTTTTTTTTTTTTTTTTTTAAATTTTTTTTTATATATTCTATTTATTTAGATTAAAATATATGTTGGATTCTGAATTTTTTTTCACCTAATATCCCAAATTAATTAATTTTTAATTTAGAAATATTTTCCTTATAACATTAGTATCAAAAATTAATTAATTTAAGATATTAGGTGAAATTTTTTTTTTAGAATGCAACATATAGTTTAATCTAAATAAATAGAATATATAAAAAAATTTAAAAAAAATAAAAAAAATGTTTCAACCTCGATAATTAAAAGGACAAACACTGTAAAAGAGAAGCATATAATGTGAATTCCTTACAGATCCTCTCTGAAAAAAGTGAGGGAGGAGCACATTCCGAAGGAGAATAATTTCTCTCAAAAAAATCTGCAAGAAACATATTAATTGCAATGACTGTCAACGTGAAATCCCTCTTCTATTTGCTTTAATGATTAGTCATCCTAATTATAAGATTTTAAATTCTCTAAAATTTTTGGGCAAAAAAAAAAAAAAAAAAAAAAAACTCTAAAATTACTTTCTCAGTTCACCAAATAGGAATGCTTTATCAATTTCTTAATCTCTTAATCAATCGGTTAACCAAATTTAATTTCAAAGCGTAAGATTAATAAATATGTGAGGTCAATGTTCACTACCCAACGTTACTGCAAGATCATAGCTCATAATAAGTATAGTTTACGGACAAATTCTTACATACTTTAGTAGGAGGAGTGTCACGTCATTTAAACTTTTATCCAATGAAAGTATAACAAATCAAATCATTTAAATCCTTCTTGAGCAAAAAAAAAAAAAAAAAAAAAAAAAAAAAATTATTTAAATCCTTGGCAGGTGACTCATTTGAAAGAATTCATTGTGTTTTTGTTTTAAAGAAAAATACACATCTTAAGTTGGGGGAAAAAATTAAAACAAAGATGAGTCATCTGGTAAAGGGATGTTGAAGGCTGTGTAGGGTTCTTGCTGTGGTGGCGGCTTCCTCTTTCATATGTTAGGGTTAGGTTATTTTTAGTGTTTCTTTACATCATTATGTATTTGAGCTTTCTTTTTTCTTTTTGCAAACCTTTTATTTTGGGCCATGTATTTCTCACTGGTTAGTTTAAATGAAATACTATTTTCTAGGGGGGAAAAGCATTATCGCTGGGTGTCTGGCCTATTTTCTTAACCTTACGACAATTGAGTGGGATAAATGTCACCTTAAATAAATTTGTCTCTTGTTGATGGCATACATATATAAATATATATGTACTGTTTTAAATATACATTTTGAGTTAGAAATGTTAACTTCATTTATAGACCATAATTATAGGCTAAATTAGCTGACTGATAATTTTGCTTTGCTCCCCAGTAATTTCCATAGAAATTAATAGAATATTAATTGTTTGATCAACACAGGTATGAAGTAGACCTTATCGAAGACCTTATCGAATCTGTATGGAACAAATTATATAATAGATCGCCATCTGATTTTGATTATCCGGTTGGAGACATATTAAGCTGGCTGGCAACTAATCCAGTTGCAGACATTCAATCAAAGGTAAGAGGGACCATTGAATTAAGCTGGCTGACAACCATTGATCTAAGCCATTCCCATGATATAATGGAAACTCCAGATTTCAGTGGAACTCCAAACCTTGAAAAGTTATTTCTCAATCATTGCGTGAACCTTAAACAGGTTCATGAATCTGTTGGACAATTGAAGAAGCTAGTTGAGTTACGTTTGCAATATTGTCCAAGTCTTGAAACTCTTCCAGATTTTAGTGGAACTCCAAACCTTGAAAGGTTATTTCTCGATGATTGCGTTAACCTTAAGCAGGTTCATGAATCTGTTGGACAATTGAAGAAGCTAGTTGAGTTGCTTTTGGGACATTGTACAAGTCTTGAAACCCTTCCAGATTTTAGTGGAACTCCAAACCTTGAAAGGTTATTTCTCGATCATTGCGTTAACCTTAAGCAGGTTCATGAATCTGTTGGACAATTGAAGAAGCTAGTTGAGTTGAGTTTGGGAGGTTGTACAAGTCTTGAAACTCTTCCAGATTTTAGTGGAACTCCAAACCTTGAAAGGTTATTTCTCGATCGTTGCGTTAACCTTAAGCAGGTTCATGAATCTGTAGGACAATTGAAGAAGCTAGTTGAGTTGCGTTTGGGAGATTGTACAAGTCTTGAAACTCTTCCAGATTTTAGTGGAACTCCAAACCTTGAAAGGTTATTTCTTAGTCATTGCGTTAACCTTAAGCAGGTTCATGAATCTGTTGGACAATTGAAGAAGCTAGTTGAGTTGCGTTTGGGACATTGTACAAGTCTTGAAACTCTTCCAGATTTTAATGGAACTCCAAACCTTGAAAGGTTATTTCTCGATCATTGCGTTAACCTTAAGCAGGTTCTTGAATCTGTTGGACAATTGAAGAAGCTAGTTGAGTTGCGTTTGGGAGATTGTACAAGTCTTGAAACTCTTCTAGATTTTAGTGGAACTCCAAACCTTGAAAAGTTATTTCTCAGTCATTGCGTTAACCTTAAGCAGGTTAATGAATCTGTTGGACAATTGAAGAAGCTAGTTGAGTTGCGTTTGGGACATTGTACAAGTCTTGAAACTCTTCCAGATTTTAGTGGAACTCCAAACCTTGAAAGGTTATTTCTCGATCATTGCGTTAACCTTAAGCAGGTTCATGAATCTGTTGGACAATTGAAGAAGCTAGTTGAGTTGCGTTTGGGAGATTGTACAAGTCTTGAAACTCTTCCAGATTTTAGTCGAACTCCAAACCTTGAAAAGTTATTTCTCTATCGTTGCGTTAACCTTAAGCAGGTTCATGAATCTGTTGGACAATTGAAGAAGCTAGTTGAGTTGCGTTTGGGACATTGTACAAGTCTTGAAACTCTTCCAGATTTTAGTGGAACTCCAAACCTTGAAAGGTTATTTCTCGATCGTTGCGTTAAGCTTAAGCAGGTTCATGAATCTGTTGGACAATTGAAGAAGCTAGTTGAGTTGAGTTTGGAATATTCTCCAAGTCTTGAAACTCTTCCAGATTTTAGTGGAACTCCAAACCTTGAAAAGTTATTTCTCAGTCATTGCGTTAACCTTAAGCAGGTTCATGAATCTGTTGGACAATTGAAGAAGCTAGTTGAGTTGCGTTTGGGACATTGTACAAGTCCTCTTCCAGATTTTAGTGGAATTCCAAACCTTGAAAGGTTATTTCTCTATCATTGTGTTGACCTTAAGCAGGTTCGTGAATCTGTTGGACGATTGAAGAAGCTAGTTGAGTTGCGTTTGGAAGATTGTACAAGTCTTGAAACTCTTCCAGATTTTAGTGGAACTCCAAACCTTGAAAGGTTATTTCTCTATCTTTGCTTTGACCTTAAGCAGGTTCCTGAATCTGTTGGTCAATTGAAGAAGCTAGTTGAGTTGCGTTTGGAATATTGTCCAAGTCTTGAAACTCTTCCAGATTTTAGTGGAACTCCAAACCTTGAAAGGTTATTTCTCTATTGTTGCGTTAACCTTAAGCAGGTTCATGAATCTGTTGGACAATTGAAGAAGCTAGTTGAGTTGAGTTTGGGACATTGTACAAGTCTTGAAACTCTTCCAACTTGTTTGGATATGAATAATCTGGAGGTGTTTATTCTTAATGATTGTTCAAAGCTTCAGAAGCTCCCGGAGTTTGGTGAAAATATGAGAAGGCTATACTTCATCGATGTGAGGAAAACTCAGATCACCGGGGTTCCTTCTTCCATAATTAATTTAGAAAACCTGAAATATTTAGACTTGAGTGGTTGCAGAAAACTTCAGTCAATACCCCAGCTTCCTCCTAACTCAATTATTCGTGCAGACAAGGATTCTTCCTTGGCATCCACATTTGATCCGCAGCATCTCACTGAATCTAAGGTCGTTATCTCTATCTATTACTTTGTTTTTCATGCTTCGTTTGGATTGAGAGGAGAATATGGGGAGAAAAAAATAGGGGAGATAGTTAGAGGAAAAATATTTTCCGTAGGTAACAAAAATGTCATTTTCTTTAGTTTTCTCTCCCCATTTTTCTTTCTTTTTAAACAAAGGGTTATCTCTTGATTTATCTCCAGCTACTAAAATTTGCCATGTTTGTATTTAGAGATCCCAAAAAGCACTATTTTGATGGGGCAATAAATTTATTGTGAGATTTTCTTTTTTAATTTAATTTGGGATAATACATATTTGAAGGTTCTTTTTACAAGAGGAGTGAGATTGTGGAGATACAACAAGCTGATTTGACAACTTCTAAATATTATCTGACATATTAATAAAATTTAGAGATTTCACAAGATTTACTTTTTCGTTACTTGTGAAATTTGAATTAAATGATTCACTTTATTAAGAAAAAAAAAAAAAAGTGAATTACATGTGCAGTTAGCTAGGATTAATATTAGTTGAATTATTGTATTTTAACTGGTTAGACTCAAATAACATGATAAAAAAGAATTTCTCATCAAGTAAATATTCTATTTACTCATTATGTAATTTGACATTTCCTTTATCACAGCATCCTAGTGTTGCAGATAATCCCATTCACCTTGTTTTTCACTCGAACGGGAAGGAAGATGTGCCGCCATGGTTTGAACAACAAGAACTTCGTCGTAGTAAGGATAAGTCGGGTGAAGTAGTAACAATAACAGCAGACATACCTAGCGACTTGGCGAATTCTGAGGGAGAATGTTGGGGAATTGCTGTATGCATTATCTTTGAATGCCCATCAGAGGAAGCATGGAGAGGTTTCGCCGTAGATTGGAAGTTCCAAGATTACCCCCATACCAATGATAAGAAAGGTGGTCGACCACTGCGAACACATGCAGATGCAGGCAAGGATCAACAAACTGATATTTCTCCTTTTGGGCGAAATCCACAAGATAAGAATAAGTGTCGATTTTACAAAGGATTTTTTCCCCTTGATAAGGAAAAGTGTCGACAGCATCCAAGTGGTGAAGGCGGTCAAGTCCATTTAACACTTAGTTTCCCAACAACGAGTACGGTTGGAAAAATGATTATTTATTCTAAGAAAACGAGTTTTGGGGACTTGGAAATAGTGGATGGTGGGTGGCGGTTGGTATGTAAGAAAGATTTTGATGCTGGTAGCGCAAGGATCAGGTACGCAAATGCCAACTTCTCATTTAAATTTGTTTCACTTCTTAACTTGTATGAATTGTTTCCTTCTCTTCACAGAATTCTATATTACTAGAACAATGTAATGCGTTTCATAAAAGCTTGTCCTAAAAAACCATAATTTTTTTAACTAGCTTGTTTGGATCATAAATTCGTAACTGAAGAGATTTACTACTCCCATTTCATTCAAACTTTTTAGAGAGACAATAGAGAACCTCATTTTTATACCGATATGTGAATATCATTCAATGGCTCCACATGTTCTATTTATATTCATTTAAACTGAGCTGCCTGAAAATGTTAAGAAACAAAAAAAAATGTCTAATATATTTGTTGTGAATTCTTTATTTTTTAAGCGAGAGTATTGATGATAAGGGACAACAAAAATCATGGGCTGCAATATGATGGGAGGCGCATTGAGTTTAATAAAATTTAGGGATAGTTATTATTTGATCTGAATTAATGTTGCAATTCTTTCGTGTCATAAGTGAATAATTGATTGCGCAATGGGTAAGATAACAATTTATAAAACAATCGAGTGAAAGTCCATCTATTAGAGTGAAGTGTCTTTAAAATTTTACAACAAGGAGATAATAAAAGATTCTTTTAAGTCAAACTTTACTTATATTAATATAACAACAAGAAGAAGCCTTAATTATTGTACTAGGTGGGCTCAGTTACATAAATCACATTATGTCATTGAGCTGAATAAAAAATAGAATCTCTAGATAAATTGTTAACCTCATTGAGTGTCTCTTGGTCTTCCTCTTTCCCTTTTTACAGGACTCCAAATTGCTTGATCTACCATCTTCAGTAGTGAAAAGTCCCTTTTTTACAAATAATAATTATCCATAATGGTTTTACAAAACCTTATTAACAATTGATTATGGAAAACCAGTTTTTTTCAAGAACATAAATTGGGGTTTAGGACACAGCCTGCCCACAAACCCAATACAAAAAGTCCATCACGGCACAAATGATAAATAGGAGAAAACATAGTCCACGAGTTTTACAATACTAAACCCCACAATGAAGGGTCTACATAAAACAATTTCCAACACAAGATAGAATTGTGGACATCTCTATTTTTTTATCCCACTAATTTTTTTTACTTTATCATATTTTGAATAAACTCTTTTTATGCCAAAGATTATGTGATAAATCCATTTATCATGAATAATTATTTCTTAATTATAATTAAATCCTAGAAATAAAAATAAGGATGTTACGAGTAGCGCCTCAATAGCCTTCTTTGTATAAATCTTATATTTCTTGTTTTTCTTTCTTTCTTTTTTTTTTTTTTAAATTTTTTTATGGCCACACATCCATCCCAACATACTCATCTTAGCCACCCCATCTTATGCTCATGCATTCCCTTTAAAGCCTATATTCACTGCCATATAGTAATGCTGGTTAAATATTGTTGAGTTTGAAGGATCATATTGAAGCATTGGAAATTCCTCTGAAATATTATTGCTCCTTGAGAATAAGAGAGAACTCAAAAGGGCCTTTACCTAGTCAAATTAATAAACTAACAATAACCCTAGAATCTAATATAATGTAATTAAATCAAATCAAATCATAATGATAAAATATTCATATCTAATCGAAATAAATAATAAACATCAACATAATAATATTAATTCATTAATATCTTAATTCTAAACTTCTTATTCTGAAGACTCTCGTCAAGTTGAAACTGAAAGCAACTTGAATGTGAGCAGCAATTGATCATCAAGGTGTTGATGGATGTCAAATCCATCACCTTTACTTTGGGCAAAAAAATCCATCACCTTTACCAATAATCTTCTTCGCAGTAAGATCATGACTCAAGGAGCAAGTTCGGGTGTACATTCAAGAAAGCTTGACCAAAATGTCACACTGAGACATTCAGATAAAGGCATATTTAGCAGCCACAGCAAGGGAGAGGACTCCATATCAGCACCAAAATATCTAATCAACAAAGGCTGAGGTCACACTACCAATAATAATAATCCAACAGCTTTACTAGGAGCTGAACAAACAAGAGTACCACAGGTCTCACCAAGGACCAAACTACAGAAGGAACAACATACACCAAGAGTCTTACAAGAGACCAAACCAGAACCAGAATAGGAATACCACAAGTCTCCTCAAGGACCAAATCAGAGAAGGAACAACACCAACGGTCAACAACCAAAGTTTTCACAGGGGACCAAAACAAGAACCAAATGTCTCATAAGGGACCAAAACCACAACCAAAGAATCAAACTAAAGAGTAAAATTTGTCTCATAGGGACAAAACACTTCTGAACCAATCTGAAACCACAAGACCAGCTACCAAAAGTGAATAAAATCAAATGGAATGTCTCACCAGGGACGAACGACAACCACGGGTCACAACAATGACCACCAAAGGACCAGAACAGATTTGAATCAGACACAAACTCAAATACTCAAATATGGAAACACATAGGAAAATTCAAACTTGGAACAAACAAACCTAGAGAGCGAAACCACCAGGGGCTGGCCAGACTAAGTGACATGACGCTGAAGAAGGAAGTCGCTGCCGGATAAGACGCACCACACAGCGGCATCTACGAACTGAGCGCGTGAAAGTACATCAAAATTGAGGTGGTGCGTGAACACCACATGCAGATCGGATGGAGATCGAAGTGCTGAGGGGTTTCGCCGATCAGAGTTCACTGAGTCCGATGAGAAGGCATGTGTTCTGAGATTCACAAGCGAACAAGACCCTAGTTCTCACCCCTTTCACTGTATCATTGTGATAGATCAAGAAGCTCACAGGATTCTCATAAATTTTTTTGCACTATGGTATACTCTGTTGAGTTTATAAAGCATAGGGAAAATCGTCTGAAATATTATTGATCGCCTTGAGAATAAGAGAGAATATGGAGAGGCTTTTATATAGGCAACTAATAGACTAACTCTAACCCTAGAAGCTAATCTATTCTAATCAAATCAAATCAAATCATAATGATAAAATATTAATATCTAATCAGAATAAATAACAAGCATGAACCCTGATAATATTAATTAATTAGTATCTTAATTTTAAACTTTCTATTCTCAACAAATAGCATTACTTTTTCTTCTATATATTAATATTCTCTTTAAAAAACTATTCTAGTTTAGTCATATTTGGGAAGTAGTTTAATTAATTGCTGCAAATTTTTTCAATATCTCTTGAATATGCCTCTAGATTGTTGAAGAACTGTAAGTTCCAATCCCATTTTACATATAGTCATATCTCAGGCCTCTTTTTTCTCTTCCCTTCCTCTCTACTGTAAGTTCCAATCTTGGGCAAGCCTTTTTTATGGCATTTCCCTCCCCGTTTTCAGCCGAGGTGGAAATGTCCGTAATTTGTGTTGGTCTCCGTTTATTTTTAGGTTTCTTTGAACTTCTTATGGTGGTGTTGATTTCTTTGTGGCAATAAATGGAATTGGGGTTTTAATGGTAGCAAACTTTACTTGGTGGCTACGTCTCATGGTTTTGGAGTTCGGATTTAGTAACTATAGTCTTATATCTTGTTGGCTCTATCTTTCAAAAGACTATTATGGGTTGTTGGCAATGGGAAATCTGAAGCGTATGTCATGGATGAGACCGTGTGGTTCGTTGTGCAGTGCAGTTGATGGCTTCTCAGTCTTCATCTTTTTTACTGGTGTTTGTGGGTGCTTTTCCTTCTATGAGATCTTATGGAATTTCTTCAACAACCAATCCAATTGCTTTATTACCAATAAAAGTGGTGGATACTTTGGATGGCTCTTGGAGCAACCACTTTTTATAATGGCTTTGTTACCAGTTACGGTGTTTTTCTACCCACAAATTCTGATGAAGGATGTGGAGTTCTTGGTTGTGGCGGCGGTAGCTCCCTCTCACCTATCTTAGGATTAGGTTATTGTTAGGCTTTCTTTTCACTATTATGTATTTGGGCTTTCTTTTTGGAAAACCTTTTATTTTGAGCCTTGTGTCTCTTACTGGATTAGTTTTAATGAAATACTATTTTTGGAAGGAAAAAAAAACATTTTACATGAGAAACATTCAAGATCCTCTTTATGTTTTCTTTTCCAGTTGATAGATGCCAGCATTTCAACTCTGAACCTATAATATATATATATATATCTCTTATTTTGCATATAATAATTTTAATCATTTGATCCATGTAGGCATGAAGCAGAAGTTGCGGAAGAAAGTACTGAATTCGTAGGGAACAAATTAGTTGGAGACATTCGATCAAAGGCTGACAGGATAATTTCCCTTTTAAAGATGGAACTGAATGATACATGCTTCATAAGAATATGGGGTGAGAGTGGCATAGGCAAGACAACTCTTGCTCGACATGTTTATGATGAAATCCAAAGCAAATTTGATGCTACTTGTTTTCTTGACAATGTAAGGACGGATTCCGAAAGGGCTGGCATAGTTTCCTTACAAAAGAAGCTTCTTTCTGAGCTTGGATTAGGAGAACACGATATTGATGATTTTTCTGAAGGTGCAGAGATAATAAGAAAACTTTTACCCCATAAAAAGGTTCTTATTATTCTCGATGATGTCAGCCAAAGATGCCGGCTAGAAAATTTAGCTGGAAATAAGCGGTGGTTTGGTACAGGGAGCAAAATAGTAATAATTACTGACAACAAAACATTGTTGACAATGTATGAACAGTTTGAACAGTATGAAGTTGAAAGATTACATCCTGATGAATCCCTCAGGCTCTTAAGCCTGGAGGCTTTTAAAAAGGATGAGCCTGAAAAAGGTTATTTGGATTTGTCAAAAGAAGTAATTGAATATGTATGTGGACTTCCTCTGGTACTTAAAGTCTTGGGATCATTTCTTTCCAAGAAAGATCAAAATGAATGGGAAAATGCATCAGAAAGATTGAGGCAAAATTCTTCCACTGATATCTCTAGTCAACTTCGCATAAGTTATGATGGATTAGAAGATGAAGAATACAAGAGAATATTTTTAGATATTGCATGTTTTTTTAACAGGGAGCCCAAACTCAAGGTGACAAATATATTGGCATCATGTGGTCCTCAATCAACAAGTGGAATTATTCATGCCAAAAAGAAAACAAGTGAAATTATTAAAGCTCTAATTGAAAAATCTATGCTAAATGTCACTCGTTCAAATTCAGATTTAAGGCAAAATGAGAAAGATCAGGATAGGCTTGATATGATTCAAAAGATGAGAAGGGACATTTTTTTGCCAACGTATTTGTATGATTGGTTGCTTCAAGAGGCTTCAAAAGAATATTTATATATGCATGATTTGCTTCAAGAGATGGGAAAGGACATTGTTTCTCAAGAATCTTCAACTGATGCTGGTGGATGCAGTCGATTGTGGTCTCTAAAGGATATCAATGATGTATTGAAAGAAAATAAGGTAAAGTGTTTGATTTTTAACCGTACTAATTGAAGTTAGATTATATATTCTACTTTTTGCTTGCTATCTTGTTATCTCATCCCTTTTAATTTTCACACATGTTCCTCAGGGAACCGGAAACGTTGAATGTATTGTTTTAAATATACAACAAAGTTTTGAAGCAGATTGGCACCCTGATTGCTTGTCAAACATGAAAGAACTTAAATTACTCGACTTGAGTAAGGTGCATCTTTCACGTAATCTAAATTCTCTTCCTAGTGCATTGAAAATTATGAGATGGGAATATTATCCTTTGGAATCTCTGCCACCGGTTGATCAATTACATGAACTGGAAAGCCTTCAATTGTGCAATAGCAAAATTACAAAACTATGGAATGAAGCACCGGTATAATTTCCTTTCACAATCTTGACTAGTATGCATATGTATATATAACCTCTGGTCCTTAATATTAAAGCTAGTTGACTAATTTGTATATATTAAGCTTAGTTATTTGTAACCTCTGATCCTTAATATACAAGCTAGTTGACTAATTTGTGTAGATTAAGCTTAGTTATTTGTAACAAAGATTTGTTGGTTTTCTTAAAATACCATCTTTCATCATGGTTAACCTTGAATAGAAATTTCTTACTGTATGCAATCAATAGAGATACCTTAGAGAAAAACTTATGAGTTTGATGGACAAAGTAGGTTGAGGTATGATATTTTGAACCAAATCCAATCTCCAACTTCCTCTTATGTTACTACGTTAGGTTTTTAATATAAGAGCTAGTTAACTAATTTAGGTGGATTAAAGAAATTAATTATGTTAGTTTTATGTAACACATATTGGTTGGCTTTTCTGAAATTCTATCTTTCTTCATGACTACCCTTAGATAGAAATCTCTTTGATGTGTGCAATCAATAGGCATACTTTGAAGAAAAAAATTATAAATTTGAGAGACAAAGTAGATTAAGTTCTTACATTTAGGATCAAATCCAACTCCCAAGTAGCTCCTATATTAAGGATTGGAGGTAGTATCATATTATCTTATCACTAGATTTTGCAATACTGATACATTGCCTAATTGGTATCTAATATGGCGCTCAGGCTTTAGGTAAGTTGAGGATCATTGATCTGAGTGATTCGGAATGTCTTGAAACCCCAGATTTCAGTGGAACACCAAACCTGGAAGAGTTGGTTCTTAATAGATGCAGGAAGCTAGTCAAGGTCCATGAATCTGTTGGACAATTGAAGAAGCTGGTAAAGTTAAGGTTGGAATATTGTAGAAAACTTACAAAACTTCCACCAGATTTGGAAATGGATAATCTAGCGGAGTTTATAATAAGTGGATGCGTAAAGCTTGAGAAGCTTCCTACGTTTGGGAAAAATATGAAAAGTCTATACTTCTTTGATGTGGAGGGCACTAGTATCACCGAAATTCCTCAGTCCATAATTCGTTTGACAAATCTCAAATACTTAGACTTGTCATGGTGCAATAGACTGAAGTCAATAGGTGAGCTTCCTCCAAATTTAATCATATCTGCAAGCAATTGTCGCTGGTTGGAACCTACATCCGCTCTACGGCATCTCTATGCATCTTGCGCTCCAAAGGTTTTTATGTCTTTCTCAAATTTCGTTTCTTATAATTCTTCTCTAGTCTAACCATTTTAAATTATGACCGAAGAATTTAGTCTCTAAAAAATCACCGTTTGGTCAATCTTGCATGTGAGATCTAATTATTTGCCGTTAAACCGTTCTGCAGGGTCCCATTCACCTTTTTTATGACTTCCAACTGTTGACAAGAATCCCAACATGGTTTGAAAAGTGGCAATATTGTTGGGGTAAGGATACTGATGGGCCCACCTCAGGTGAATTTATAACCATAACAGCAGATATCCCTTCTAACGTTGTTGCAGATTCTAATAGAGAACACTGGGGAATTGCTGTTTGCGTTGCTTTTCAATCCTTATCTCAAGCATGGCTTGGTTTCTCCATAAATTGGAACTTCGAAGATAAATGCCATCCCAAGAAAACAAAAATACATGGTACTCCAGCTTATTATATGCATGATTGTCGAGTGTATATAGGATTTTATCCTTTCGAAGCAAAAGACTGTAGGCAACATGCAAGTGGAGAAGGCAGCCAACTTGATTTGACACTCGAATTTCCAGCAACCAACATCATCAAAGGTCTCCATGATTTGGAAATCATGGGATGTGGGTGGCGCCTGGCATGTAAGAAGCATTTTGATGAATGGACTGAAAGTGGAGCACCATCACCTCCGAGACTTGACTTCCTTAATAGGTGATGAATAGGTTCTTCTCGCTTTAGTACGTTTGCTGGCTAACTTAACACTTTTTTCCTGAAACTATTCCCAAAAAATTGAAATTATGTACTCCCTCTGTTCCTCTTTTTAAGAGATAAATGAGTGTTTTTTACTTCTTAAATACTCCCTCATTTCCTTAGTATAACACGTAATTTCATCTCTCTCTCTTTATATGCTCCCTCCGGTCCTCAATATAAATAATATAAGACTTATTTACTTAACTTGAGTAAGATAGTTAAATTAATTGATATGACATTTTTTTTAAACAACACCCTGATTTTCTTCCTTAATTCCTTTCATATCCCTCTTACTTAATTATTGTTAAGGGAGTATCGGGGTAAATTAGAAAGGAATTTACAAGTAATGAAAAATAGGGACAAGGGTCTTAAATGTCATGGAAGTTTTATTTCGGGAGTGCGGTAAGACGAAAGTTTTTTTCTTGGACCAAAAATGCCACGAAAGTTCACAAAACGTAGCAATTTTGTCCTTACATTAATTTTGACCGTTAAGTTTAACTGAGTGCACACGTGGCATGTCACCTCATCAATCAAAAGAGCTAAGTATCGTTTTTGCCTCGGAAGTTTTCGTTGAGGAGCAATTTTGCTACGGAAGTTTACAAAACGTAACAATTTTGCCCTTCTGTCCCTAATATTAAATTTGACTATTAAATCGATCAAAGACAACATATGTCATGTCTTGAAAAGGTTGAACTTGGAGTCAAAGAAAGAGATCCTCGAGATGTTGAGTTTAAGGTGACTAGAATTTGTGAAGTCGGCGGGGTCAAAAGGAATGAAAGGTTTGTCGCAAAACTCGAGGAAGCATCACTTATGAACTAAGGAAATGTTCGGTCTATACAAACATAAATATTATCACTATTGATTTGTTTCATCGACCCAATTTTGGAACAATTCATTTCTCGTTTTGCGTTTCATTTGCTTATATCATAAGTGATGCTTCCTGCAGGTTTGCGATAGACCTTTCGGTCCCTTTGACCCGATTCGGATTCACAAATTCTGACCCGCCTTGAGCTTAACATCTTAAGGATCTCCTTCTCTCACTTCAAGTTTGACCTTTTCAAGGCATGACATATGTGGTCTTTGACTGTTTTAATAGTCAAATTTAATATTGGAGGACAAAAGGACAAAATTGCTACGTTTTATAAACTTCTGGGGCAAAATTGCTCCTTAGTGAAAACTTGTTGGGCAAAATTGCTCCTCAGTGAAAACTTCTAGGGCAAAAATGATACTTTTGATTGATAAGGTGGCATGCCACATGTGATGAGGTGGCATGCCACGTGTGCACTCAGTTAAACTTAACAGTCAAAATTAACGGAGGGGCAAAATTGCTACGTTTTGTGAACTTCCGTGGCATTTTCGGTCCAAAAAAAACTTCCGTCTTACCAGCGCTCCTAAGCAAAAACTTCCATGACATTTAAGACTCTTATCCCATGAAAAATATGTCTTATATTTATGATCAAGATTAATTCTCCAATTAGGTCTTATAAAGATGGGACGAAATAATATATAGTTCTATGATTTTTTTGATGATTTTTTTAATCCTTATTTAATGATTTTTGGGAGAATTCCAGTTAGCCCCTATGGATAAAACTTTATTTCAGTTAACCTCGAAAAATCTAAAACGTCATTGCACCAGCCTTGAGTCAAAATAAAATTAAGTTTTGTGGGTGAAAAGACAATTATGCCCTTCCTTTATTTTTTTTCCTTTCCAAAAGAGCATTATATTTACATGGCCAATAATGATATTTACAAGACAAATAAAAACATTTATAAAACTAATAAAGTGGTTCAAAAGAAACCAATGAGTTAACAAGAACATGGTGGCCATTTACAAGACAAAATAAAGGCATTTACAAGATAAAGGAATATTTTTACAAGGCAACTAGAGATTCAAAAGAATCTATGGAATTAAGAATATTTTGGTAACTTACACGATAAATAAGGAAATTCACAAGACAAATAAGAGCATTTATAAGATAAATAAAGTAAGGGTATCATTGCCTTTTCACCCACAAAACTTAATTTCGTTTTGACCCAAGGGGATACAATGAAGTTTAATTTTTTTTTTTTTTTTTTTTTTTTTTTTTTTTTTTTTTTGCGATTTGACTAAAATAAAATGCCATCTATAAGGGTAAGGGAAGGGGAGCGATGGAGATGGGCGCGGGAGAGCGGTGAGAGGGAGAAACACCCTAGGGAGGAGACTTTTGTCTTTGGGCATGCAGGGGGAGAGAGAGTAAGCAAGTTATGTGAGGGCTGTGGGAGACCGGTCTCTTTATCGTATAAGGAGAAACTATTGGCTCCGAGGGTTTGGGTTTTCTGGTTTCTCATGCAGAGGTCGACGACATTGTCAACAGGTGGAGGGGATTCTTTGCGAAGAAAAATGTAGAGTTGGAGACTGAGGTTGGTGGTGTAGATGAGAATGTGAGTGAGAATTATATAGGGGACGTGCTGAGTAGTACATATCCGGTCCTATCTGTGTCGTCTAAACAATATATGGCGTGGTGTAGACCTTGGATGAACTCACTTATCATTAAGGTGTTGGGTTTATCGCTAACAAAGCATGTGATTATTGACCGAGTTTGAAGAATGGGGAAGTCGTAACAACCGCTGAAGGTTATTCCCTTGAGCAATGACAATTATATTTTATCTTTCTCTAGTAAGGAAGATCGGGATTATGCATATTATGAATGTCCTTGGATGATTGACGATCATTACCTCTTGGTCTAACGGTGGAGGCCAAATTCAACCCATGGAAAGAGGATTGTCAGAGGAAGGTAGCAATGTTGGTTGGAATTTAGGATTTGCCGATGGAGTTTTGCAATGTGGAATCACTTTGAATTATTGGGAATATGGTAGGGAAGATTATAAAAATTGATCGATCAATGTCCGTCTATGATAAATGTGAGTTTGCACGTATTTGTGTTGAAGTGGATATTAAAAGCCCTTACTTCCGACATTCACAGCTTTTGGAGAGAACAAACAATTAGTTTATGAAGGATTACACTTGGTTTGTTTTGGCTATCGGCTATGTTTGGGAGCAGTGCTCTAAACGAACAAACAATGAGGAAGTACAAATGTCGCAAGATGAGATGGGGCTAAAAATGGGGAACTACAACAAAGGAGTGAGGCATGCGAAAGATCAGGTATGGCTAAGGATACAAAGAGGTGAAACAAAGCTTGGGTGGAAATATGACAAAGACGACGATGGTCGACAATTCTAGTGGAAGTGCAAGTCAGAGCAAGGGCGAAGTATAGGACGATGACGGCGTTGGGTGATGAGACTTACGGCGGATTATGTTGATATCCGATCATGGTGTCTCCGGTGGATGTCTTCACTTAGGACCACATATAATTTTAAGTCATGATTGGAGGAGAGGCAATTATGGATTGGCGAGATTGGTGGGCATGAAGGGTGGTGGATTTGAAATGGCACAAGATATTAAGAAGACGTTGGTGAATCCAAGGTGGATGGGATTGATCATGCGATTTCTACGAGCGAGAATCCACATCTTTTTGAAGAGCTCTAGAAGAATTTGTGGATAGAGCTTGATGAGACTCTAACGCAAGAAGCCATGTTGTGGGCCCAGAAAGCTAGGATCAATTGGTCAATTGATGGTGATCAAAATATCAAGTTGTTTCATGCATATAGTCGATGAAAGCATAATTGAATTGATGCTATCTATATTAATGAAGGAGAATGGTGTTTTGATGAGAAGCTAATCAAAACACAATCAATAGAATATTTTTAGAATTTATTTAAAAAGGAGGTTGTATAGCGCTCACCCCTTTCTTGCAATCTCTCATATCCATTGGGGGCTTATGAACATGTGTCAAAGGATAGTCGAAGAAGTAGAAATCAAAGATGCTCTGTTTAGTATGGGTGCTCTCAAGTCACCAAGATTGGATGGTTTTAATGTACTATTCTTTCAACACCAATGGGAACCAGTTCGAGAATCGGTTGTTCATTTTTTGTGAGACCTCCGACCAATTAGCTTATGCAATGTGATATATAAATTGGTTTCTAAGATAGTGGCAAATAGAATGAAATGCTTCATGTCACATGTCATCTCCCCAAATCAGTGTAGCTTTGTACCAGGGAGGCATAGTTCTGTTATGATAATATTATTGTGTCTCAAGAGGTTATTCACTTTATGAGAACAACGGGATGGAAGAAGGGATTTTGTGATGTTAAGTTCCTTCTCAAGTGTTTACAAGAATTGGGACTCATTATTTTAGTGTTAATATTGGAAAATTTGGATAACATATGATCCAAGAATGAATGGAGATAAGGGAATGAAAGCCTATTTGTTTAGAGACCTCCAACCAATTAGCTTCCATATGCAATGGTGATATATGAATGTTGTGGTCTAAAAGTCTTCTAAGAACATTAATCATAATAGGACTACGGACCTTAGCTTGATTCTTGGTTTCTCTTACATGAATGATCTCGGCAAATATCTTGGGGTGCAACTCCATCATAAGAGGATTGGGAAGGAATCCTTTCAGGGGGTGATAAACAAGGTGAAGGAAAGGTTGGCTAGGTGGAAAGCTAGCTCTTTCTCTATGACTGGCAGGGCAACTCTTATCGCCTTAGTGTCTTGTAATGCCCTAGATTAATAATAATAATAATAATATAGTAATAATAAAATCTAAATTTTCTTATCTTCCAGTATTTTTTTGTAATTAATGTTTGTGTCAAAATACTTTGGAAAAATAATAACAAGCAAAATCAAAGCTAAACTTAAGTATAAATAGCCTAACCCTAGCCAACCCTCGTATTCCTCTTCTACTTCTCTTCCCCTCTACTACTCCCTCTCTTCTTACTTCCAAAGTTTACTTTTAATTTTTATATATTTTAGTGGATACCAATCGGGATGCCTCTAGTAGCGAAAATTGGGATGAGGTAATCCTAATCCCTAGGTCAATAGAAATTAATTGTTATACGTCGTATTTTTAAATCCAAAACTGCTGTCTCGATTTCTTGTGAATTTCCTTATAGGTGTTGCGCTGCATGTAAACATATTGTTCACAAATTGCCTTCCTCAAATCTTGTGGATCTCTTTAATTTCAATTCACATTGTTGTGCGATGTATATACATGTATGTCGTATGTGTTTCTCCCACGTGTGTTTGTATATATATGCATGTGGTTGGCGTTGGCTGTATCAACACAACAATTGTATGTTGTGTTGATTACAATTGTTTGTCTTTTTTTTCGTGCATGTAGTGTGGTGCGGCATATATAATGTATACAAGTGTTTCACTCTTATATGTACAAGTACGATTTGAGCTCCAATATAAATCAGTTTGTTTCAAATTTGCTTTGTGCCTCAGTATATATGTATATTGATTACCCATTGTTTGATTACACATATTGGAAATAGTTTGGGGATTTTATTATGTGTGTATTTGAAATAATTTAACGGTGGGAGGATAGCTTAGGGATGGTACCTCCCAAAATAATGAATACAACTTTTGGGCTTCATGCCTTTGATGTTTAATTTATGTGAAAAAAAGATATCATCTGTTCTTCCTATAGTGGTGTTTGGCAGGATATCTAGGATACTAGTAGCAACTTTGGGAAGAGGTGTGTATACTAGGAAGATATGCTTTTGATAATGGCCAATTGTATTTGATGACTTGTAACTGGCGTCGGGCCGAGGTCATAGGGTAGACTTGCCGGGATATCCAGGTCTACCATGGTTCTCTTCTCACTAAAATAATTTAATGAGTTCATAATGTTGATTTAATTAGGCATGATGACTATTGAATTATTATTTGAGTCAAATCATTATTTGTTTACATTTTATTTTATTTTATTTTACAATCATATTTGAGTTATATATTTGTTTCTGCTACCTTTTGTGTTTATGTTGGTTTGACTACGATGATTCTTCGGGGAGTAGACTCTTAGTGAAACAGTTCCACGGATATCTAGGGCTCTCGCAAGAAAGATGAAGATATTTCTAGCTAGCTCTAGGATTCAAAGATTTGTTTTTATGAGTTTTAATAATTTTGTAAGACTTATTTACTTTATTGAACTTAGTCCTTAGTGTATTTTAATGTAATAAAGTCTAGCCTTACGCTTGATAATAGTTCAAGTTGTAACACTTCCCAAATTTGATTATTTTGGATTTTAGTAGTTATTTATAAAAACTATTGAAAAATTTTATGTTATTATAATTGTTAGAAATTTGGGGTGTTCACGTATACGATGCAAACCTCTTATCGCCTTTGGACAAGCATATCCAGAGCTTTTTTATGGGGGAGCGGATGATCATAGTATGCCTCTAGTAGCCTAGGATAAGGTATGTAAGGTTAAAAGGAGGAAAGGTTTGGGGTTGAAGCATGCTAAATATAACAATCAAGCATTCCTCATGAAGCTGGGTTGGAGGATTGTAACACATAGGGATGATCTCTGGGTCAAAGTAGTACCAACTAAGTATAAATGTGGGGATGATCTTCTCCCTCGCATTGATCCGAAATGGCCTGGTTCCAATGTATGGACGGGAATCAAAAGAACATGGGATGCAGTCCGTGAAGGGATCGTAACTAATAACGACACTTCCGGTGTTAGATGGAAATGGGAGACGCATGGTGATTTTATGGTGAAATCGCTTATAGGGTTCTTTCAGGAGATGTGATGGATAAGGGGAGAGACTGGGGTAGTTTGTGGAAATTCCAAGCACCACATCGATGTAAGATGCTTCTCTTGACTGGTAGCTCATCAAGTGTTCACTCATGAATGCAAACAAAGTGAGATGGGGTCTAACAATGGATTCAAGCTGCACCCTCTTCAAAGTAGGAGTTGAGGACACTATTCATGTTTTTTGGGATTGTGCTCACTCGAGATCACTATGGAGGAAGTTGGTGCCCCCGGCGCGGTGGCGTATGTTCTACAATATGAATCTTTCGGATTGGGTATGGTAGAATGTTAGAGGTCAGAAAGGAGCATGCAAAGAGTGGGCCTCCAAATTCGTTATTTTATGTTGGTGGATTTGGAGACGCAGGATTTTGTTTGTGTTCAAGAATAAATACTCCTTGAATGATCATATTCTTGCTGGTACTTGCGCTATGATGGATTGCATGATTTCTACTAACGACCAATTAATTGGGTTAAAGTTCCAAGGTGTTACTTTACCTCCTACTTGTGAAAGTTGGCAACCACCGGAGGAGGGGTTTGTGAAGGTAAATGTTGATGGTGCGTAGTAGAGCTACTAGTAACGCGTGTGGGGGAATTTCCGGAGGCTTCCTTAAAGGATTAATACATCCCATTGATAATAGGGATAAGGTTTCTGCGGAAATTTGGGCATGTCTTTTGGGGTGAAGATTGCATGGGCGATGGGGGTTCGGAAAGTGTGGCTGGAAACAGATTCTACTGAGTGTCTTGAGTTGCTTCTTCATGCACATGGCAGTAAGCACCAAGACTCAAGTATCATCAACGAAGTTCATTAGTTACTTCGAATGGACTGGATAACGAAGCTAACCTATGTGCCTTGAGGGCATGCCATTTTGTGATAGACTACCTAGCAAAGAAGGGTCTTACGGCTACACTAGGGATTTCATGAGATTTTTCAGCCGTTTGAAGAACTAGAAGTGATTTTATACCAAGATTGGAATGGGTGTAATAATCCCATAGGAGTTAGCTAAGGTGTTCCAAACTTATCAAAAAAAAAAAATGCCATCTATGGGGCCTAACTAAAGTGTCATAAGGGTTAAAAGTCTATTTTCCCTTAGAAGTTGTTACAAATGAGTAATTTTTTCCCGGAATTTTTTTAGGAGCCAATTTTGCTCTAGTTGTTATCTTAGTTAAGTTTGATCATTAGTTGATCAAATATACTAAGCCGGCAGTCAAAGTGTCATACATGTCATTTTTTTAAGGTGCAAATTTAAGTCTAGAGGATTAAGGTTGAATCATATTTAAAGATTATTAAATAGGATAGGCCATCGCTATTGGATTACCAGATAAGTAAATAACGCCCCCGTACACAACCTAGAAATGATGTCATTGTTAGAATCTAACTTAACTATTTTCAAGCATTTTGCTTTCTCATTAATATTTTCTTGAGTTAGCTTTTCAAAAGGGACAAGTTAAAGCTTTTTTTTTTTTTTTTTTTTTTTTTTTTTTTTTTTTTTTTTTTTTTTTTGAAGGAAACGAAATTTCTTCATTTAACTCCCCCTATTAAATCTTAAACTTTTAAACATGTATGGAAGGGAGAGATCTTACCAAAAGGAACACTTATCCATTCTATATCAAAATTGATTTGAGTTACATGGTCGTTTATTTCCATGCATGCCAGAAAATGATTTCAAGGGACTAAAAGCAAAACATTGATTGCTATCGGCTGTTCTTTTAGTCCTTGGTGCCCCATGATACACCCAACTAGCAAGGTGATTAGGAGGTGCTAGCGCCGTTTGATGGCAAACATGTGGAATGGAGGCAGGGTTTTTGTGAGTATCACTCACGCAAGTTCTTTGTGGCTTATAGCTGCGCCTGTTTTCGTGGCTTTTAGACGCACAAGATTTGTTATTTAGCCTCGTGGATTGTGTGTCCACGTTTGTTATCGTTCTAGTTAGTCCTGATCAAGAGTAAAAAATTGTTTTTATTATGTTATTGATTTTCAAATAAAAAGTATTTTCAATCTATATTTATATCGAACAATAATGATTAATTCTTTGTTTTCCTTCTTATACTCTTTGTTGTTTAATTATTTACATGATGAATAATTAATCCTTTCCTTTCAAATGCCAACTTACTTTCTTCTGTTAGGACTTGTCCATTTTATTATTATCGTATATTTGTATATTATGTGGGAACGTTATTTTACTGGAAAGTATCTTTGCACTCAGATGGTAGAGCTGTACCTACTCCTGTTGACTCCTGATGTTCACCTTGGATAAGAAGCCTATGACTGTTACCTCTATCTCAAACTAATGTATGATATATTAGAGTTGCTCCACGTATTCTATAAGCTGGATTTCAAACTTGTTTTGATATTTTGGGATTTAGGTATATGTATATGTCATTATGGAGCAGAGCTCCATATGCCGTATTGTTCTAACATGTTGTTATAGAAATTTCGGGAAGTTCAACTTATAGACGAGACTATGATGAAATTTCTACAAAAAAGCTTTATTTTATTTATAAGAAGTATGTTTATACATGATCTAGAATTATACATGATCTAGAAATGGTATATGTATATGCAGGATTTTAATACTAATTATGTTATTATAAATACTATAATATTTAATATGTCAAGTATTTATATTTATATTTTAAAACGTATGGAATATGAGTTTTCTTGTATTTTATTCTCGTCACCTTTTGAATTTCAAGACGACATGAATTTATAAGTGCACTTGAATCTACAACTTCCAAATCCTCAAAGACTCAAGAGCCGGTTAAAATTTTCTCTCTCTTCGTGAGAGCTTCTCTCCCCTCGGGAGTGTTTGAGACTATCGGAGTCTCTCTCCGGCCGTCGGTCTTTGATTGTCGGCCTCTTCTTCCCCTCTTCTCCTTCTTTCTCTTTTCTTCCACCTTCCTCCTCTCTTCCTTTCTCCTTTTCTTTCTCTTCTTCCCTCTTATCTTCTCTTGGGTAGCATTATGAGCTCCGGTCAGAGTAGCTGTTCTGGTAAAAATAAACAGGTGGTTCTGTCTATCGATTGCAGGGATGTGAAGGAGGGAAACGTGCTTGCTGGTAAAATCATAACCAGCAAAAATCTACATATTCCTACGGTTGTCTCAATGATAAAAAAAGGTTGGCAAATAGACGAGGGGCTGGAGATTCACGATCTAGACCGTGGGAATCTTACTTTTCTGTTCAGATTCAAGGAGACCAAGGATTTCAACCGTATCTTAAAGGGTAGGCCATGGTCGATTTTAGGTCACCTCTTAAGCCTTCAACTTTGGGAGGATTGTATGGTTATCAAGGATGTCAACTTCAACATTAATCCTTTCTGGGTCCAATTTCACGGTCTTCCATTAGAAACATTTAACAACAGCAATGCGAGGATCCTTGGGGACAATGTTGGGGAAACTGTTATGTATGAGAGACCTTTCATGGACGGTAAGTTGGGGAGGGGTTATGTTCGTGTACGTGCTCTTATTAACACGGATGAGCCTCTAACCTCTGGTTTTTGGGTTCCGAGAGAAACTAAGAAACCAGCATGGATATCTGTGAAATACGAAAGACTCCAGTTGTTTTGTTATTCATGTGGCTGCATTGGGCATGATAGTAGGGGTTGCAAACAGGTAGATGCTCCTTCATATGGACAGAATGATACCCCTGAGTTTGGTAGTTGGCTCTGTACTTCAGCTGTTAGGACACTTGAAGAATCCCTGGAAGTATGCAAAGCAAATTGGATAGAAGCTCGGTCAGATGTAACGAACGACAGTGAAGATAATCCCAGTCGAAGCTGGTCGCCGACGTCGGAGGGGGAGAATGGCCACTCGTCAAGTCCGACTTTGGGATGCTGTCCAAGAGTGGCCCCACATGACATCCGGATATCACGCCACATGATGAAGGAGGTGCCACAATTTTCCTTGGTGCGTGGCCCGAGGTCGACTTTATCCTCTGATCTTGAAGACCGAGTCACACTTGGGGAGGTATATATTAGTGGAGCACCGGACCCACAGATGCAGAAAGAAGCTCAATCAGAAGATAGGCCTAATTGTATTAAGAATGATTTGGGCTTAGTTTCAAAGTTCACCTTGGAGCCTGGTATTGACGGGAGTCCACTACAAGGCTCACCTATCACGGAGTCTCAATCCCTGTATCACGTGGAATTTCCCCAAGATACTGAAAATAAATTAGCACCAAGAGAGCATATGATTGGGCTATCACCTGTGTCGGCAATGTCCCTATCTCTTAGGAGTTGCCATCTTAAAAGGCCTTTCGACTCAGACCCAGGCCCATCTGAGACTAAAAGGCAGCGTAAGTTAATATTTGATGCTCCTTCGACCTTTCCCTCGTCGCTTCCTGGAAATTCCACAAATACAAGAGGTCGACGTAAGAGCCTCCGATCAGTCAAAGCTTCTATTCGCTCTCGTACTAATGATAGGCAGCGTGTAGTCCAGGAGCCTTCGTTAGTAGCCGAGATTGATTTTCCGCCAAGTTGGACTTCTGGAGATATCGAGGTAACAGAAGTACATGATTCATCAGCTGTGCAAACCGCCGGTGGTTGGATGGGACCAACCACCGGTGCGCCATGAATATATTGGCTTGGAACTGTCAAGGTCTGGGGGCTGCCTTGACAGCTAGGAAATTAAAGGAAGTTTGTTTCAGTAAAAAGCCCCGAATGGTTTTCTTAATGGAGACCAAGCAGAAAGCTAGAGTAGTAAGGAAAATAAGACGGCGATGTGAATTTACTGAAGAGTGGATGGTAGATCCTATTGGCATAAGTGGTGGGCTGGCTCTTTGGTGGTCGGATAGCATGAAGGTAAATATCCTTTTCTCTTCTCCTAATTGTATCCATACCTCTGTAGAGTCTGATGAGATGGATACTCCAAGGTATATTTCTTTTATCTATGGCCCTCCGGAGGAAGCAGCCCGAAACCTTTGTTGGCTGGAAATTAAGAGATGGGGGAGGAATATACATGTACCTTGGCTTTGTATTGGGGATTTTAATGATTTATTAAATCAGGATGAAAAAAGTGGGGGCCAGCAACGTGCGTGGCGCAAGATACTGAATTTCAGATGCTTTGTTGAAGATTGCAAACTGGTTGATCTTGGTTTTAATGGTTACAAATTTACGGTGCAATAACGAGAGATGAACCCGATACAATTCGAGCGTATTGACCGAACTTTTGGTAATACCCAATTGAAGGAACTGTTTCCTAATCTTCAAGTATTTCATCTCGACCACGGAGGTGGTTCAGACCATCTCTTTCTCTTTGTGCAATGCCATCCGGAGTCACCTAGAAGAAAGAAGACCTTCCGTTTTGAAGCTGCATGGGTATCACACAAGAATTTTCCTCGGGTTGTGCAAGATAGTTGGAGGAATTTTCCTGGGGAAGTCCAATATGTTCCTGCTGAACTTACATGTAGGTTGGACCGATGTAAAAATGCTTTAATTAGATGGAGTCGACGAGAATTTCCCAACTCCGCTAAATTAATTAAGCAGCTAATTTCTCAACTGGCTGTTCTGTCTCAGGGGATCCTTACCTCTGAATCCAGGAATGCTATAGCTGACCTTAAATCATCATTGGATAAACTTTTTGAGTTGGAGGAGCAATTCGGTGGCAACGTTCTCGTATTAGTTGGTTGGTGGAGATAGGAATTCTCGATTCTTCCATTTAACTACTTGTGAAGAGAAGAAGCGAAATAATATTTTGAGTATCAAGGATGACTCAGGTACTTGGCTGATGGAGAAGGATGCTATTGTACACAATATCACTCAGTTTTTTCAGGATCTTTTCACATCTTCTTAGGATTACTCAGATATGGAATGTGTTTTGGATTTCATTGACACTAAAGTAACGGATGATATGAATACGAGCTTGGGGTTGCCAGTGACCAAGGCAGAAATTAAAGCAGCAGCCTTTAGTCTAGGAAGGCGAAAGCTCCAGGACCAGATGGATTCTCAGGCTTGTTTTATCAAGCTGCTTGGGCCGAAGTGGGAGACACTGTGTGTTTGATGGTTCAGGATTTTTTTGCTGGCAACTCTCAACTTGAGGCCCTCAATGAAACGAATCTCACCTTGATTCCAAAGGTTGACAAACCTGAACATGTATCTCAATTTAGGCCTATCGGTTTATGCAACTTCTCCTACAAAATAATTTCAAAAATACTAGCTAGGATGAGACCCCTTCTTGATTGTTGTGTTTCCCAGTCAGGGAGCTTTTGTGCCTGGGCGATGTATACAAGACAACATTATTATAGCTCATGAAGTTTACCATTATTTGAGAAGGAAGAAGAAAGGGGATGAGCATGAATTCGCTCTCAAGATGGATATGAGTAAAGCCTATGATCGGGTTGAATGGAATTTCTTGGAAAAGGTCTGTTACGCTTTGGTTTCAATGCGATTGGGTGACTTTGATTATGAAATGTATCAACTCTGTCAAGTTTAATATATGCCTCTCAGGTGAATGCGTGAGCTCTTTCTCCCCAAGTAGAGGATTAAGGCAAGGCGATCCCCTTTCACCTTATTTATTCATTCTTGTAGCTGAAGTACTTTCCCTTATGATTACAAAAAGTCTTGAGGCTAAGAAGATTTTAGGGATTAAATTGAGTCGGAGCTGTCCAACACTCACACATAGTTTTTTTGCAGATGATGCCCTTCTCTACATGAATGCGAATCAAAGGAACTGCGCTTTCTTATCTCATATTTTGCAAAAGTATTGTGCTGTCTCAGGCCAGCTGATCAATTTGGATAAATTGAGCATTTTCTTTTCAAGTAATACTCCAGAGACAGTTAGGAGCATGGTGGGATCGGTGTTGGGGATTAGTTGCCCGAGGATCCGGGGAAATATTTAGGGATTCCATGCATGTGGGGTAAAACGAAGACCCAAGCTCTAGCGTATATTAGAGAGAGGGTTATTAAAAAGGTACAAGGTTGGGGCCACTCATTTCTTTCTTTTGCAGGTAGGGAAGTGATGATCAAAGCAGTTATTCAGGCAATTCTGATTTATCCGATGCACTGTTTTAAATTTCCTATTCAAACTTGCATGGATCTGAATCGGATTATAGCTAATTTCTGGTGGGATGGAAGTGCTTTTGGGAGCCGGTTACACTGGAAGGCTTGGAATACTTTATCGACTAACAAAGGTCTTGGGGGTATGGGGTTCCGTGATTTGTTGATTATGAATGATGCACTATTGGCAAAAACAGCATGGCGTTTAATGGTGCGACCAATGGATTTGTGGGCTCAAGTGCTTCGGAGTATCTATTTCCCCAAAGGTGAGTTTTTTGAGGCAAAAAATGGGCATAGAGCTTCATGGTGTTGGTCAAGTCTTATTGCTGGTAGAAATTTCATGAAAGATGATCTCAAATGGGATGTGGGTACGGGATCTAATATCAGAATTTGGGGAGACAAGTGGGTACCGGACGTAGAATTCCCAAGTAAACCAAATGCCCCTAACGACTACTTTGTTACTAAAGGTAGGGTATGTGATCTCATTGTAGATGGACAATGGAACCTCTCACCGATAGCTCGGCATCTCTCTACTGATCTTTTAGAGGCTATCCGTAAAATCCCCATTTTTTCTAATGGGTTGGAAGATAAACTCATCTGGACTAATGCAACCAATGGAACCTATACAGTTAAATTTGGTTATCATCATGAGAAGAAGCGGCGATCTGATTGTGTACCTAGAGCGGGATCATCTATTGTTATTCACCCTACCTCTTGGAGGGATGTTTGGAAGCTCAAAACAATACCGAGGGTGCAGCAATTTATCTGGCGATGCCTAAATAATTCTGTGGCCACCAATGATTCTCTTAGTCATAGACACCGAGCTACTACAAGAATATGCCAAATCTGTGAGGCAGCGGTGGAGAATCTAGAGCATCTATTTTTTCATTGTCCATGGACCCGCTGCATTTGGTTCGGTAGCTCACTTGGAGCTAAGTTTATCCCCTCTCAGGTAAATAACTTCAATTCTTAGTGGCTGGCTATTACAGATATGACCAATCTGAACCCACAAGCTCTGTCATTAGTATGCTGGATCCTTTGGTTTATTTGGAAATACAGGAATGGGAAGATTTTTAATCAGATTGAACCAGATCCTCTTGCGGTGATCAAAATGGCTCATAGTAATAATCTGGACTTTTGGGACGCTTGGGAGAAATTACATACCTTATCCCATGTGGGTAGTTCGAACAAGGAGAATTTGTTATAGGTATGGATGCTGTTTGGTCTCCTCCCGAGGCTGGTTTCTTAAAGTTTAATTGTGATGCTGCTTATTCTACTGCTGCGGATGCTGCATATATCAGTGTGGTATGTCGAGATCAGTTGGGTCACTTTAAATGGGGATACATTGACAAAGTGAAATCAATCTCTGCTTTTATGACTGAGGCTTTGGCTTTAAAAAGAGCCTTGATGTTAGCCTTAGATTTAGGCCATGATAAGGTTATTTTTGAAACTAATAATCTATCTTTGCATACATGTGTTGAAGCAAGGTCTCGATTTAGGGGATTGGAGGCGTAGACATTTTATTCATGATATTGTGTGTCTTCTTGCTACCAAGGTTGGGTTCTCTGTGTTTTTTACTCCTCGAAGGGGGAATCGTGTCGCTGACTCTCTTGCAGCCGAAGCTTATAAAGAGGTGTACCCGATTGGGTGGGTTTTCCAACCATCACCTGCTTTACTTTCACTTCTAACCTTGGATTGTAGGGAGGCTCATATTCAGTCTGATGTTGACTCATTTCCAGCCCTGTAATGAGTGGGACTGATTTCTGTGTTATTTGTTTGCGTTTTGTTAGTATGCTTTGCTGGCTTGTATTTGCCAGGTTTATGTTTTTTTCTGCCATCTCCATTCTGGTTGTGTTATTTGTAACAGCTTTATCATCCTTTTAATAGCAATATATGGTCTTTTGCGAGCAAAAAAAAAAAAAAAAATCTACAACTTCCTACTTATTAAGAAAGTTTCAAACCATTAGGTCATAGATAAGCCTCATCATTAGCTAAGTTGGTATTGATCAAATTGCATGTTGAATTGCCACAATTTATTTGGAATTCAGTTGAAGGCGAAAAGGACAACTGTTTCTTGTTATGGTTGTTTTATGATGATAGTATATTTCAAACTACTAGATGCTTTTTTAATTTCTCGTGATCAATCATTGTTTAAATTAAGTCCTTCTATTTTACGATTTTGTTTTTCGTTTGGTGAGTACTGGAATTATTTTTTTTTTTTTTTTTTTTTTTTTTTTTTGCCATATATAGAAATGACATTGGAATGGGTGGGACAAAAAAAGAAAAAAAGAAAAGAAAAGAAATGACATCGGATAGATTGTATAATCATAAATCCAGTTAAAATATTCTTTTTCGGTTCCTTTTTATGGTAAGACAGGGTTAAAAACCTACATACCTTTATTCAAACCAAAACTTCTCTTAGTAAGTACCACTCTGGTCCTATTTATAAGTCTCATTTTGATCAAATCACACATACCAAGGAGAAGTAGGTAGCTCAATGATTATAGGGTAAAATTTCAACTTTACCCTCATTTATGATTGGGTACCTTTTAACTTTTTCTTCTCTCTCTATTTTTATTGGTACAATAATATGGGCAAAATTGTCACAATCTCATTTATTTGGTCATAAGGGACTTATAAATAGGACCAAATTTTTTTGGTCAAAAGGGACTTATAAATAGGACCAGAGTGGTAATTCCCAAGAATCACTAAACAACAAATTTTGTTACTCAGCAGGTGAACTATACCTGCAATCTTGTCTCCTTTCCTCTATGTGGATACAAAATATCAGCAATCACCTTCTGTAGAGGACCTTGACAAGCCTAGAGGACCTTGACAAGCCTTAGGTACTGTGATATCAGTCAAAGTTCCCACCTTGGAGTCTCCCTCTATTATAGGCCTTACTCTCATCTCCTTGGCAACCCTATAGACCCCACGGCACTGCCCTTCCCAATCTTCTTCATATGTCCCCAAATCCACTCACCATTACAGTCCCTAAATAAACCTCTGCACATCAAAATTAAGCTTCAATCAACCTTCCGGATCAACCAACCTTTTGACTTCTACAATCCTCCTCTTTGATCGGACAAGGACCTCTACTGCCCCACTCTCTAATGTGCCCTTTGCAATGCTCCAATCGCCCAGATGATTTATCCTTTTTTTTTATTCTCTTGATCGTTAGATTATACTTAAAATGAGGGATATTTTGATATATTAAGAGCACAAACTGATGATGCAGGGTTGATTTTTTTTTTTTTACTTGAAAAATTGTAAAAATAAAAAAATCAAAGTTGCATCATTTTTTCCCATAAGATATCAAAATGTCCCATTTTATATATAATCTAATCATAAAAAAAAAAAAAGTGATTCTAAATTAAACTGTAATATAACAGCGCAACTCGGGTTATATTATCTGTGCAGAGTCAATGTAAATTTAATCCCTTAAGTAATTAAGGGTGCAGGGCACAAAATTAAGAAACAAATTGTACATATGTGAAACTCCATACGAGTCTTCCTGAGGACATATTAGAGGCCATCATAGTTCAAACAAATATAGAGTTATTAATTTACTAAATTCTGCATATGTGAAACTCCAGACGAATGCCGTATATCTCAATCAATCAATATATATATATATATATATAATCCTAGCATACAATTACATTTTAATTTATTGTTAATCACCACTTAGAGTGTGAATTAAATTCCCAATTATAATTATTCCTCATAATTAGAATAATCAAATAATATATCCTAATAGAATAAGCTAACGCTATATTCAAGAAATATGATTAATATGCAACTCAAGTAATAACATAAAAGAATAACAAGAATAATCATATGTCTAGGAAACTTAAAAAAAAAAAAAATTAAATACTAAAAAATATAATTTTTCATAAAATCCACAAAAGGTTTAATCACAAAAATTATTCAAACAAAAATTAAAGTATTAAATAATGAAATTCAAACCTAAGCTTTAGGAAATCATACAATATAATAATTGAGAAAAGATTAAAATAAATAACTCCCATTTAAATGCTTACTCTTAAATCTTGATGAATTTTTATCATTTCTTTATCTTCTTCTTTGTTTTTTATTTTATTGAGTATCATTTTGTCTATCTTGGCTATCAGTGGCTTGATCCAGTAGAGATTATCATTGGAATTTGAATCTATGGATAGAAAGATGAGATGGCATGATTTACTGGAGACAAGGATGGAAAGATGATGATTTGATCCTTGAATTTTGGAGAGAGAGCAGCCTACGTTTTTCCTTAATTAATTTGACAAAAAAATTTGAATTTAGGGAAAATCTATATTGGGGGCCCAAATAACAAAAAAAAAAAAATCAAGAAAGGCTAAAAAATTCTGAAAATCCTAGACCTAAGATAAATTCATTAAAACGTGAGTTGTTAACGGTGATGTAATTGTTAATGGGTAGGTCATTAATAACTAAATCGGCCAATTAACAACAATTTTTTAACAACTAAATCGCACTTTAACAACTATATTAGTACCCCGTTAACAACAAAATAAACTCCATTAACAACTCACGTTTTAATAAATTTATACCAGAAAAAGCCTTGGGGCTTTTTCTGAGATTTTTAGAATTTTGGGGCCTTTTTTAGGTTTTTCTTTATTATTTGGGTCTCCATATGGGTTTTCCCTTGAATTTAATTCTCTTAGGATGACAAGATATAATAATTTAAATTTAATCCCTTTTAATTCATGAATCAATTTTATTCTTGTGGCATATGAAGACAAATAGCACCATCAGCTGCAAGCTTGAAATTAATTTGATTTCTTTTTTCCCAAAGAAAAGAAATTAGAGAAAACCTCTTTCAGATCCCAAGAAACCAACAAAATTTTAAAAAAATTTCACAAGAAAGTAAAATATCAGAAAAGTGTAAAGAAGTTGTTAATCACACGGATGAAATTTTCTGATATCAGAATTCATTATTGGACTTTTAAAAAAAAGAAATTGTTGGTTCTTTAAAAACCTCAAAGGGATTTTTCCAAAACATTATGTGGTGAAGCCACGTGGTAAAGTGAGAATCAAGATTATCTTATCACTTTATATTCTTTAATTAATTTCAATATTAATTTTCCTAATGACATGTGACAGATTGAGGGGCAGGTCTTGCTTGAGTTGACTGCACTTGGAAATCACCATCTTGCCCTTCATTTGTCCTAGAAGGTGTAACATCCTTAATGTCAATCTCGAGGTCTATAGTTTCTTGAGGTTGGTTTATGGTAATTTTTATTGTATTGTTGATGTTCATCTTTTGAAGAGTAAAGGTGCAAGGGAGAGTGTTTGAGGTTACAATTCTTAGGTGTCATTTTTACCATGGATTCGCCCCAGCAACCCTACGGTGAATGCTGCGCCTTTAGACATCTTTTTGTATCTGTTTCGCTGTGGATTCGCCACAGCAAACCTACAGTGAACTTAGCACAAAATCTATTTTTATTTTGGGTTTTTTTCCATAGCTAACCCACAACAAATCTGTTACAGAATGTGTGGTATTTTTGGGTTATTTGCCTTGAGTTTACCATAGTAAACCCACAACAAATGCTCAAAAGTGCTGTTATATGATAGCATATTTAGACTCAAAAATTAGAGTTCAAGAGAGGGTAGAACCATTTTCCTCTCTTAGGGTTTGTTGGTTTCGGTGGTTTCGACCTTGGAGAGTATAGTTGAACTTCCAAACATCACTACAAAAACAATTGAATTTGTCATGGAATTCAACTTTTCCGATGGAATTTCCAACAGATTTGTGATAGAATTTTCAATAGAATCCATTCTATTGCAAATAGATGCATCACGAATGAATTTCCAACTGAATCAATTCCATCGCAAATTTATTTTTAAGTTTTTTAAATTTTCAAATGCCCCATGGACGTTCTCATGAGAAGCCACGTGTCATGTCCATAGGAGGCCACCTCATCGCATCCACGTGTAAGCTCCGCCGCCACCACGTTTCCTTCTTGCAAGTGCACCAAATGTCTCTTAATTCTTGAAAATGCCTCTCCTCTGATTTGAACACGCGACCTTATGCTCTTGATATCCTCACACACGAGCCTTCATCAGTTACGTTGAAATGAACCTGCGTTATATGATTCCATAATGTTACACACACACGCACACACACAGAGACACACATGTATATACGAGAGATACGTGTGCACACACGCATGTGTGCGCACACACACGTATATAATAGGTATGTATGTGTATATTAAAACTAATAATAAATTAATTAAAAAATTTTAAAAGATATTTATATTTTTATGATTAATTAATTTCAAATTCAACAAATCTTTAATAAATCTCTTATATGTTTATTTTTAGCCATTTTTTAAAAACCGAATTATTTTTTAATTAAAATTACTTGATAACTAATAATTTAATATTAGAAATATTATTTTTAATATCAAAATTATAAATATAATATTCATAACTAATAATTTATTTTTAAATAGAATTAAATAATAACTAATATAATAATATTATATATATATATATATTATTTTTAATATAATTTAAATTATAATGTTAATAAGTAATGATATAATTGTAATAAGTAAGATTAAATAAGATTAATTAATTAATAATATTTTAATGTTATAAATATTACTTATGCTCATGGAAGGCAATCTGAGCTAATCAACACATTAACTCAAGGGATTAGATATGCCATGAGTGATGTGTATCGAAGAATTTGGGGTATCGAGGCAATGAACGGATGGCTCATAAATATATAGAAGGTGTCATTGGATGGTGATCTGATGTGAGAGATTTCTAGTATAACAAGCACCAAATTTTGGAGACATTTTCCCAAGCGATCACAGGAAACAAGAAAGAGAAACATATGTCGGATAAGAGGCTCATAAAGTGCAAGTGGGAAATGTTAGACTTTGGGTCTAGATTCACCCTTGATAGGCTAGACTATTATATTAGGAAAGAAGTAGTCATATCAAATAAGAAATAAATCAGCATTAGTTATGGATTTGTTAATTGAGAAACAAGTTATTGTATATTAGAAAATTAATCAAGAATTAATTTTCTGATTGTTTAAGTGCAAGGAGGAGTACACATAACTTCCTAATTGTGTTCTCCCTAAACCTCTATAAATAGGATGTGCCTCTCTCAATTAAGGTTAACCACTACCATTGTGCTATATGACATTCTCTTCTCTCTTACGATCTTTCTTGTTCCGATAGTTTGCTATAACAATCCTATTTAAACTCTAATAGTCTAATAATTACATGAACATTGCTATGTTTGGGTAATGGAGTATTGGAGCTTTGACTCGAATCCATGCGTGGATCCACCTTAGCATACAAGTCTCTCCTCCCTCCTAATTTTCCTTCACATGTGCTGGGAAATATTCTCATAAGATTTTTCACGGGCTTCATGGAAACTGCCAATTAGCCCAACTATTATGATTTGTCTCTCTCATACACACAATTCTCATTACAAAAAGAAAAAAGGTTGGCCGGTGACTATTCACTCAGGACAAGTCTTGCAGCAATAATGCATTAAAAAAAATTGTGAGATTACATTTTATTTCTAAGAAGCTTTCTTTCTTTTATTTTTAAAAATATGATGCAAGAAAAGGCATGATTCGTATTCTCCCTAAATCTCTATAAATAGGATATGCCTCTCTTAATTAAGGCTGACCACTACCATTGTGTTATATGACATTCTCTTCTCTCCTAGTCCTATTTAACCTCTAAGGCCCTATTGTTGGTCGATTTCCTTGATGGCAAGTGAACCAGTCGAGCAAGTAATAAAGTGTAAGTAGAGTATTGTCCCACAGAGACTGAGATACCAAAGAGTGACGCTCGATTGCTATGATAGTTGTGCAAAAGTAAAGTAAATATATTCGGGTTGAGAGGTTTTTGTGGTTATGCTAATAGCGTAAATAAACAGTGAATTAAACTTGAGAAGATATCAAGTAAGAAGTTAGGCTGGACTCGAATCACCCTTAAGTGTATCAATCCCCCAGTTGCTCTACCCATTGTTATAGCATCTATACTGCACAGCTTCCGCAATGTTACAGCATAGCTACTAACTACAAAGCTATTTGGTTAACCCACCACGATAGTCTCTCGAAGCTTTCGCGTCCAATACATATGATGCTAACTATACTCCCTCCATATTCCTATGGCAACTTTCTAGTTAGATCTGCTTTACACTCAGGGTGTTATGGTTATGAGAGGTAGACCCTTCCTGAAGTCTACAATAATAGGTCAAGCCGTGCACGGGCTGCCTAGCAAACACTGTTTCTCAGAGGTCTAACTTCAATTCCTTGCTAGTAAGTCGAGGCCACAAATCTAGCCCCTAGCTTCCGCTAATCGACTAGTAATTAATGCACTGATAAGCAAACCAAATTTATTAAATTAAGAACTTGTAACTGGGTTCATTCAACACTTTAAGGAATCATCCTCGTCCAGCCATATGAAAATCAGTCCATGACTAACGAGGGAAACACAAAACAGAAACTAACAGAATGACCCATGATCTAAATACTAAAATAAAAAGGGAAATAGAAAGCTTTGACGGAGTTCCAACGGCGTGGATGCAGCCCTGTCACGTCACCACTCCACGTCTTCTTCTCTCCTTCGTACTGCAGGGAAGGATGCTGGGTTGTCCCAGAAATCTCGTGCTTTGTGAAATCTCTCACTCTTCTCTTGAGTCTGGCGAATGTAGAATCACGTTCTAGGGCTCTCCGACTCTGTTAGGGTTGGCTCTGCTGTCTCCTTATATAATCAGGCTTTCTTGCGGCACAAGTTACAGCGAGTTGGGTCTTTCCTAATCTGTCGAGATCATTGTATCTCTCGATCCAAGTGATTGCTTCTGCTAATCCTGCGGGATTCTTCAAATCTTTTAGTTTCGATCATCCGCATCTTCTATTCTGTTATGTTAGCAATCCACCTATCGTTATCGCCCTTTTCTTTTATTCCTAAAATCACCTAGATAAAAAGGTCAGCAAACATGCCGCATAGCATTGCGTCCTCTACTTTGCTATAGCTTTTGTAATGCCTTGCATTGTACTTCGAGTTGCTGTCAGAATGCTATAGCGTCGTATCAGCTTTGCTATATAGTCTTCCTTAAAAACCATGTAAATTGTTCTTCTTAGCACATGTTTAGGATGTAAATAGTTTCTGCCCTTGAGTTCCCTATATCCTGAATGTATGCCTTTTTGCTTAAATTACCTGCAGTTAAGCTCGTATTTATCATTCAATTCAGCCATAAAGTATAGGGAAAACATGGTACGATTTGTGCTCATCACCTATGTGTTAAAAAGATCGGGCCGAGGGAAAGGGAAGATAACAAGTTTCCCATGCAAAAAAACATGTTTGCCTCGCGCGTCTTCCCTCGACTATACATCCCACGAGTGCCAAAGTTCCATCAACCATTGGAAGGTTGATTCCATCCGAAATAGGTGAGAAGGTTGAAATGTTCTTGGGAGAGTGAAAATGTCGAACAAAAAGACCCCTTGAAAACACTATATCCTTTCAAAAGCACGAGCAAGGCGCAAGCTGGATGAAGCTATAGGTGAATAAGCTTGGAACTACAATGGGCATTTTTCTGCGAAGGAGAAGTTGAACCCAGGGGGAGAGAGTTGCATTTGAGGTCAGTATTCATTCGAAATCAATTTATGTGTGATTTATCAGTATAGGTCTGAGATTTTCATAGCCCTATTGCTTCGAGCTGGGGGGACACAATTAAATGCATTGTGAAGCAACGTTTAGACACAGACACGGTTTATATGCTTCAGTTTAGGGACAAAGACACATACGAGTGTTAATGCTTTTTATATTGTTGTGTGTTCATGAGACGCAGACACTGTTAACTAATTTACACAGTTGAATCCATATTTAAATTAAAATATGTTGTTTGTTTGTGTACAATGTGCTATGGGTTTGTGAATGATAAATGTTGGAATAATGTAGAATGTGTTTATATATGAAATTAATGTTGGGTGATGGTATGCGTACTGAAAATTAAATATGGGTTTTGTAAGTGTGTTAGAGTTGAAATGAAAACAAGAAATAGCAAAAAAAAAAAAACAACTGAAGATTACGTTCAAACTAGACAACCCAGTTTGAACATAAAATGTGGGACGTTAATTCAGTTAGTGTGATATTGGGTGATAAGTAGTGGTGTAAATTGAGCTAATGGGATGAATGATAGAAATGTTTGATTATGATAAAAAGGAAATTGGTGTGGTGAAAAATTGTGTAGGTATGGAGCCAGGTTCACGGGAAATGGTAGGAATGTTGGCTGGGTGCTTAGCTTTGCTACTAGTAGTGAGGACCTTGCTTGTGACAATGATAGTAACTATGGGAGTAGGTAGACTGAGGCACTTACTGCATAGGACATTTAGATTAGATTTTCATGCTAAGAGAGGGAATTTGAGGGTGATGATATATAGTAGTGACACCAATTGCTTCAACCAAATTAGGATGTACCGGGCAACGTTTGATAAATTGTGTCACATGTTAGACACAATTAGCGGATTGAGAGCAACTAAATATATGCTAGTTGATGAGCAAGTGACTATGTTCCTTCACATATTGGCCCATCATGTGAAGAACAGAGTCATTCAATTTAAGTTTGGAAGGTCAGGAGAAACCATTAGTAGATACTTCAAACTAATGCTCAATGTTGCCATTAGACTTCAATCATTGCTTTTGAAGAAACCAAAGCCAATTCCATAGGACTCAAATGATCATCGTTAGAAGTGGTTCAAGATATGTACATTATGTTATTGTGTGAGTGCTTTAACTGAGTATTAAAAGTGTGGTTTGACCTAAACCGTGATAATGTTTTTGTCATTTTAGGGGTGCCTTGGTGCATTAGATGGTATGCACATACGTGTTCAAGTCCCTACACAACACAAGGGGAGGTACCAAAATAAAAAAGGAGAGGTAACAACTAATGTCCTTGGCGTATGCTCAGTGGATGGGCAATTCATATTTGTTTTTCCTGGGTGGGAAGGCTCAGCTGTGGATGGGAGGGTGTTGAGAGATGCTACAAGGAGACCATATGGCCTAAGAGTACCACTAGGTACCGGTGTGAGGGTGCATTACTTGGTTTAAATTAAGTTATACTTTTCTTCGTTAACTTGTATTTGTTTGCGCAGGGAACTACTACTTGGTGGATGAGGGGTACAGTCATTGCTAAGGTTTTTTGGCTCCTTTTAGAGGTCAAAGGTACCACCTTAATGACTAGAGACAAGGACATCAACCATAAACTACGCATAAGTGTTTCAACATGCAACATTCTGCAGTTCAAAATGTAATAGAAAGGTGCTTTGGCATACTCAAGTTACGATGGGCAATATTGAGGAGCCCATCTTTTTATCCAGTGAGGCAACAAAACAGATACACCGTTGCTTGCTGTTTGCTCCATAATCTCATTCGTCGGGAGAGTGTTCAAGATCCCCTTGATAAGCAGGTTGAGTCCTTTGAGACTGGACCTGTAACGATTAACAACACGCTCGTAATTCTTATGGAAACCAGTGATGTCTAGAATAATTATAGGGAACATGTTGCAAATGACATGTTTGCTACCTTTGTCACACTTAGAGATAACTGATAATGTTATACACAAGTATTGCTAGGTTTAGGGACATTTTATTCCGTCTGTTTATCTTAAACAACAACCATGTGCTATGTCAACCTGAATTTCAATTAACTTCGTTTTTTCCTTTGTGGGTGGTGCGGTGTGGTTTTTGAAAGTCGAGCAAATCACCAAAAGGGGGGTGAATTGGAGATTTTAAAATTCTTTTCTAAATGCTCTGTTTTTGAATACTAACAACAAGGTATAATAGAGTAAGGGAAGAAAAAGTAAGACACAAGGAATTTATATTGGTTCGTTCCAACCTCTTGACCTACATCCAATCCCCAGACACTCTAGAATTTCACTAACTCAAATGATTACACACTCTGTAACTCTTAGAGTAATTCTCTCACTAGAACTTACTACCCCTTAAAGTTGTAATCAAATATCCCAATCTCCAAGTCCCACGACTTGAGATACTTACAATAAATGATTTCAATAAATGAAACTCTCTTTAAGAGTGAATAAAGATAAGCACTGAAGTACAAATGTATCAAAAGATACTTTTCACAAGAAAACTCAAAGAGTAGTTAGAAACTTGAATGATTTTCGTTTTCAGCAGATTGGTTGATGAGAAGAATTGAATGCAGCTATATTTATAATAAGAGAGCATTAAAAGACCGTTGGATTAATCAATGTAGCTATTGGTGCATTAATCTAGCTGTTGGAGGCACTTTGGTCATCTTCTCTCTACTATTTAGTTAATCCGGTTACTTAAGTTTATGATTGACTTCTTGAATATTAATCCGTTGGAAGAGCAGCTCTTTTGGATGAGGAAAGGAAACATTAATCTCTTTGCAACGTGTGTAGAATGATTGTCTAGAAGGATGCAAGTTTTTTGAACTTTGCATTTAATGTGTTGACATCACTTTTTGCTTTTGTTCAAATCTTCATTTAATATCCTCCAAATCATCTCGAAACTCATTAACAAACTGATTAAACATAGTTAGGTATAGTAATAAGTGATGATGAGAAGTATTAATATCAAACATGAAGATTTCTCAAGTTCGAGCGATTTGATTTTCAAACTTTGCGACACAAACTCAAGTTTGTTCACACAAGACAAACTCAAGTTTCCAACTTTGCTCGAGAAGACAAACTCAAGTTTCCAAATCCTAACTTGAGTTTCCTTCTTCCAGAAGAGAAGAATGTCGTGTTTTGAGTTTAAAAACACATTTTGAATCATAGAGCAAAACTCGGGTTGATTAATGACAAACTCGAGTTTTAGACTTTTTTATAGTGAAAACATGTTTAAGTCCGAAAGCTCAAAACTGGAGTTTCCAATGTAAACTGGAGTTTTCAAAAACACGAAATAAAGCGAAGCTCTTTGCTTGACACAAACTTGAGTTAGTCAAACTAAACTCAAGTTTTCCTTAAATCTGAAAACCTTTGAAAAATCCATGTCAAGTGAAAACCGGAGTTTTCTCAAAGTGGGTAAAACATGAAAGCTCTCTGTCAAGTCCAAACTCGAGTTTACAAATACAAACTCAAGTTTTCTCAAAACTTAGAAAACTCTTGGTTAAGTGTAAACTGGAGTTTGCTTAGACTTAAACCATTGGAGCCTCTCTGTATACCCAAACTCGAGTTTACAATTGCAAACTAGAGTTTTGTTTACTTTGAAAAATATTAGAGAGTCTCGTATGGTGCAAACTTGAGTTTGTAAACCTAAACTCGAGTTTACTTTAAGTGTGAAAAACTTGAAGTGTTCTCGTGTCTCACAAACTCGAGTTTGCCAATGCAAATTGGAGTTTTCATAGTTCATTAAAATTGAGCTACTCTCTGTCAAGTCCAAACTCGAGTTTTCTAACCAAAACTCGAGTTTGTCTTTAACATTAAGTTTTTCAACTTTACTAAAAACAAAATTTAGCTTGTGTTTACAATTGTCGGTTATTACCAAAACACATAGAGAACTAATAGTTTTTTTGTTAATTTATTGTTATATTAAAAATAAGGATACTTGCAATATTCTGTTTCAATCATTGTTTTTTTAGATGGATCCATCTCAACGGGAAAGTAAGACGAGGATCAAAATGTGGACTGCGGTTGAGGACAAGGTCTTGGTGGAATGCCTTATTAGTTTGAGATTAGACCAAAAGTTCATGGCTGACAACGGGTTCAAGGCCGGATATGCAAATGCCTTGCAGTCCATGATGGAGGCCAAGCTACCTGGATGTGGCATAAAAGCAACTCCTCACATCACTTCCAGACTAAAGATGTTGAAGCGGCTATGGTAGACGGCTTATGACATTATTTACGGCCCTAACACCTCTAGATTTGGTTGGGATCCGGACACAAAACTTGTTACTGCAGATGACAATGTTCGAGATGGGTATTTGAAGGTATGTTATCCTACAATTGTGTTAAAATTATTACTTTACTTGTGTGTTATGCATGAGTGTATTCCATTTTATAAACTCACCTACTTGTTAAAAGTGCAGGCTTATCCAAAGCACAAGGAATTTCGAACAAAAGGTTTACCAAACTTTGACTCTCTATGCATGGTTTGGGGAAGGACAAGGACATCAGTGATGAAGGAGAGTGCCCTAGGGCAATGGAGGAACAAGTTAATTTTGAAGGTGAAGACCTTTTGGAAACACCACATAATGTTCCTGATGAATCTGAGTTGTCACAAACAAATCGTGAACCTATTATCACTCCAATAAATCCAACTGATGCATCATTGGGTCCAAAGAAGAAGCGCAAACTGAACAATGTAGAAGTCATGGATGAGGCCTTGTGAGATATTGTGACACAAATGGACAAGACTATTGTTAATATGTTTGACAAGTTAGGCAATATGATGCCAATGCAAGATAGGGAAACTGAACTTGTTGCCAAAGGAGATGACTTGTTCATAGAGCTACTGCAAGTTGAGGACTTGACTTGGAATGAGAGAAACATTTCCTATATAAAGATCCTTGCATGTGACAACATGTATGTCCGTATTCGTCACATAATTAGATTCAACAGAGTGCCCACTGTCAAAGTTTTAGTTCAAACGCGTAATTAGTTCATGTTGTTACGTTCAAACGTTTGCATTTCGTTCAAACATTATAGGGAACAATTTACCCTTGGGTAACAAAGTCAGTAATTTTTACGTTTGAACGAAGTGAATTTGATCAAATGTTCCACGTGAGAAACACGAAACCTGAAGTCTCAGTTAATAATCCCAATATAAAATGTCCAATGTACCCTTAGCCCTAATTTAGGGGAGATCGAACGTCAATGATTTTTTATCTTTTCCCCGCCTCCATCTTTGTTAATTTTCATTCCCACATATTTACTTTGGCTTTGAAATTCGCAAACGATTAACGAATCCTCTATTATGCTCTATTCTTAAATATCTCTACAACCTTCATACCACCTACATTACTCCAATTTCTTCCTCACATTGTCTATTTGTTGCTCAGTTTAAGGTTAATGATAAGGCATTCATGAGTTTTAGCAATCAATCGCTCGAAATTTATGGTTTTCTTACACATCCAATGGATAAGCAATGGCAAGGGTAAAGATGAAAAATGATCGCTTGTTGGCTTTGGGAATAATAAAGGAAGATGTCAACAAGTACAGAGAACACAAGGCAAAGCTGTGTCGTTGCGGGAGGGCAGCTGGTTCGAAGTACAATTCACAAGAAGGAGAGGATGAATATGAGGTGGCGGCCAAATGGGAACACGACATTGACACAAAAGAAGTGAAGAAAAAACAACGAGTATTGAAAAGGAAGCAAACTGCAACTGCTTCCATTAAGGTAACGAGCCCTTGTGATAGTGACTTTGATGCATCCCCTCATTCATCCAAAGAATCTTCCCCCAAACAAAAAAAAGAGAGGTGGGAAAAGATAAAAGGGGGAAGCAAACGGTGGTAGTTAGTGAAGAGGAGGAAAGTGAGTCTGACCACTCGTCCGATGGGAAAGAAGATGAAGAGGATGACAATGTCTCAAATAAGTCATCGGATGGGAAAGAAGATGAAGAGATGACAATGTGTAAGATCAGTCGTTCGATGAACAAGAAGATGAAGAGGATGACAATGTGTCGGATAAGTCGTCAGATGGGAAAGAAGATGAAGAGGAGGACAATATGGGTGTTGATTATGTTCAGGCTAAGTTGTACTAGGAATTAAAAAGGCAACAGAAGACAAAGCTTCTTGAGGCAAAACATGATTTCAACAAGTCAAAACTGAAAGAGTATGACATCAGGTTAGTTGGGAAAAGTATTTGTAAAATGAGTAGGATCAATTTTGACACGTTCAAGTCTGAGTTTGGATTTGGCATAAGTGAGATTCTAAGGCCTTATAGGGGACTACTTGAGCTGTCATTGACATATTGTGATAGTGTAGTGATGGTGTTTTACTCTAATCTAAAAATGTTTAGAAGTGGAGTTATGTTAACCTGTGTGAGGGACCAAACCATAGAAGTGAGTGAGAAAAAAAATATTGCAGTGGTTAAACATTAAAAAAAAAAAAACCACAGTTTAAAGACACAACCTTCATAGGGGAAGAGATGGACAGAATCCTGGTTGAGGGAGAGGGCACAAAGGATGATCAACCTCTCTACAAACCTAAGCAACTATTTGATAGGTTTAGAGTGTTGCACAGAGGATGATAACAAATATAATGAAAATAAGTTAATAGATTCAAGGTTAAAATCATGTTTTATATAGTTAACTTGAATCTATAATGTGTTTGAAAGTTTTGCATTGGTTGCCTCAAGCTAAAATGGTTTTGCCTTGGAGTTAATAAATTAAATCTATGTAAGCCTCTAGTTAAATCCGTGTAAGCCTCTAGTTAAATCCGTGTATGCCTCTAGTTAAACGATGGAAATGATTTAAATAAATATTGTTAACTCCAGTCAATTATTTAATTGCCTCGAGTCAAGTGTTTTAATCTTAAGATTTTGAAACTATCGATTTTGACTCTTGAATATCAAGTTGATGACTCTAGTCATTGACTCTAGGCAAACACTTATTGACTTTAGTTAATCTTTCATTTGGTTTATTTCTTAGAGAGCATCGGCTTTGACTTTTGGCATATGAAGTCATTAACTTCTTATATCAAGTTAAGCTTTCAATTGTCTATTCTTTTGAAAACATCGACTTTGATTCTTAATATCAAGTTAATGACTCTAGTCATTAACTCAAGGCAAATACTTATTGACTCAAGTTAAGCTTTCAATTGGTCTATTTCTTTAGAAAGCATTGGGTTTAACTTTTGCATATCTAGTTGATGACTCTAGTCATTAACTAAAGTTGATAACTCTCTAACCTCTAGTCAAGAATCAAACTTGTCTATTTTCAAAAACAATTGCTTTTAACTTTTGCGTATCAAGTTAATGCCTCAAGTCATTAACTCAAGGAATTAACTTTACACCTCAAGTTAAGAGTTCAACTTGCATTTCTTTTCAAAGGCATCGGTTTTAACTCTTGCATATCAAGTGAGTGCCTCAAGTCATTGACTCAAGGCAATTATTTATTTGAATCAAGTTAAACTTGCAACTCGTCTTTTACGAAGAGAAAATCTTTGAATCTTGAATATCAAGTGACTACCTCTAGGCACTTACTAGAGTCAATTATTTTTACCTCAAGTCAAGTTGCAATTTATTTTCTTCTTGCATTTTTTTTTATTCTTTAAAACAAAATTGCCTCCAAATCAAAATATTAAGTTAGTCTCTAGACTTTAACTTTATTCTAAAAACAAGCTTGACTAGAGTCATACATACTCTTACCTCAAGTCATTACTTCAAGCCATGAACTTTATATCGAAAGTTAATCTTCTCTCGTTTTCAAAATTACTTGTCTTCGGAAAATCTAAATCAACTGATTATGATTTTATTTCTTCAAATCATTACTCGTTACTATTCATAATTGCATTTAATCAATTTGTTAATGAGTTATAGATTATAAGAATGAGGATCAACACAGGATATTGACTAAAGCAATCCAAAGCATTTATTAAACTTACCTATTTGAGAAACTCAACCAACAAACATACCTCTACAACGTTCTGGGCAAGAATATTTCATTTCCTTTGTTGGGTCACAACGGTCATAATCACAATTACAGGAATAATGAAGGCGATTATTCCGACCCTTTTGCTTCATCTCTAACGATCATTTTAAAGAGCCTCAACGGATATTTCTTCAAGCTTCTCAACGGTCATGAGATCAACTAAATATACCTAAAGTTTTGAATTCACCACAATCACCGAAAAACGTTGTGCATTATACTCTTATTGTATTCAACTGTTTTATCTGTTCCATTAATATCTTCGGATATTGTGTACCTCAGTGTTTATCTTTATCTACTCGTGAGGAGTTTCAAAACATTTATTTGATTATTGTGTTGTAAAATCTTAAGGTTGTGGAACCTTAAGTAGGTATACAATAACAGCTTGAAAGGGGGAGTGAGTCCTAGTGAGAGGATCATCCGAGTACAGTGTAATTGTCTTTAAAAGATAGTGAAAATCCCAGGTGTTCTGGGGATTGGACATAGGTCGAAGTATTAGACCAAACCAATATAAATTGCTCTGTGTCTGTTTACTTTTCCTGTCTCTGTTTTATTTGTGCTCGTGTGATTCGTGAAAAGAATTTGAGATCACCTATTCACTCCCCTCTAGGTGATATTCCACCTTCAGGAACTTTGTAAACAAGGGCAGACACTACACTACTATGAACACTGAGGACAAGACCATTATGACAGGTTTGATCAAGGGTAAGCTGTTTCTTATGGGGAAGAGGATTGTGGACACTATGCTTAAAGGTGTGAGGTTTGGGAAGAAAAACACTGAACTACCATACCTGTCCACTGTGTCTCTTATATTAGAGAAGAACAAAGTGTGGTATTTCCATGAGGTGACATACCAATATAGACCCCTAAATTTGATGACGAGTGTTTGCGCCGAATGCGAATTCATCTTTCAGCGAAGCAGCTTTCATTATCAAACAATGAGGGGGAAAATGATACTAAGAAGGCATCCCCTAAGTCACCATCAGCTCCAATTGGGCCATCCCATTCACAACCCAATCATGTTCATCTATGGCTGTAGTAGTTCTAGAAACTGTCAAGGAGGAGCTTCACATAATAGAGTCAAAGCTTCAGTCACAGCTTGGTGAGATGGAGAGCAGAAGGAGAAGTATTGCTTTTGACTTCACATCTTTAAGGGATTTCATCTACCTATAGGCCACAGAGTTAAAGGAGTTTGCTGCTTACAAGGGCTCTATTGATAACTTGAATGACAAGGCAAGGCCTTCTTTTCATGGTGGAAATAAAGGTCAGTCCCCAGAACATGAGATTGCCCCATCAAACACGTGTGAAGCTGATGCAGGAGGCCATACTTTGCTGACCAGAGGGACCCTGAATCACTTCTCGGCTCCAAGCAATCCCCACCAATGACGATATTCCTATGGAGCATGAAACTGGCCCCATTGCAATTGATGAACCACATGAGACATATAGAGGTGATGAGGAGCATGTGCCTCACTCAACATAGGCTTCGCCACAATTTTCCCACCCCTCAGCCCCCACTATTGACGGCGAAGAGTCACAAGTGCCTGAGTCAGCTGGCCCCCATGATCAACATATGCAACAGCCATCAACTACAGAGACATGTGCACCCTCCCTACATCAATCCCCAAGCCTTAATCCGCTCAGGAACAACATGTGCGTCAACCCACAACAAATACTGACGGTGATGATCTTGATCCAATAACACCACTGTCACTTATGCCTCTGCTTGAACCTGTTAACCCTCCTCGTGCACCTTATAAGTCAATATCAGATGCATTGCCTTTGAGATTCATTCCACCATCTAGTTTCAGGTCTACCCTTGTAGCACGGAATTTGCCCCATATATTCTCATCAGACCCAAGCTTTCCTGATCCACCTGCAACGTCTGATTCCCCCATGTTCATCCCTGTGAACCTCCTTGGTTCAACTACAGCTTCACCTAGGCGTCCACTCCTAGAAGGTCCCCAGCTAAGAGGAGGAACAAGAATTAGGGACACTTTTTTTTCCCTATTTTTTGGGTTGAATGTATAACTAAGGGATCTTTTTGTAGGTTGCGTTTATTTTTTCAGACCTCCTAAACTATTGATGTACTGGTTTTCTTGCTGTCACTTGTGTTCAAACTAGTCTGTTTTGTTCGAATGCAATTTTCAGTTGTTTGCTTGCTATTTCAGTATTAACCTTTGATGAACTGATTTAAATTATGTTGCCATTACTGACGTATGTTTTGGCTCATTTTGAATTGTGGCCCAGCCAATTTATGGTGGAATATGTTCTTTTATATGTGAACTGAATGATTGTGTCTTCAAGCCTGTTTGTACATTCTTTTATGCTCCGTTATGATGTTCTTTTTTCTATACTTGCTTGACCTATTTAAGTAGCATTTGAGAATGTCAAATTTCTTCAATTTATTTCCTTTCAGCCTACAGTGATAGTGGTATCATCTATGTTCATTTATGTCATTGTGACCTATGCTGCTTTCATGTCCAGCCTTCTGTTTCATTTTATGCAGCATTTGAGAAGGCAAATTTCCTTCTTCCTTTTTCCTTCTATCAAAATAGATATATTATTATGTGCCTTTGCATTTTACTGCTCTCATGTCCAAGTTTCTAATTATTGTTATACAGCATTTGAAAAAGCCAAATTCCTTTTTCTTTTTTTTTTTCGTTTCCTCCTTCTGCATCACTTGACAAAGCCAAATTGCATTTCTCTATTATTGCTTTCCTAAACCTTGCATTCAATGAAAATTAATAAAAATTGCTTCCATTTGTGCATGATATTGGTATGTTTTATACTACTCTTTTATAAAATAAAAAAAAAATATTGTTATGTATATTGTCAACCTGCGACTATGTTCTTCTTCAACCTCACACAAATGCACATTTTTTAAGTTGATGTGGTCATTTTAACTGAGGTCACTTTCATTTTAATAAAATCGTTGCTTGTTTGTTGTCATTAATATATTACATGAAGCAGTCAGTTTTTTTCAACCTTTGTTTCACCTTACGCACAAACTCCTTCAGCAACCTCTGATCTCACTCAATTTGCAGCTTATTCTAATATCGCAGCTTTTATTTGTCGTACTTGTGGCCTCCGGATGCCAATCCTACTCGCAATTTCATATCCCATCGACCTATTTCAATTTTACATCTCACCGATCACGCGATTTGGGTTAGGGTTCGATGATGTCGCACTGTTCTAACCAAATACTCAATTATCAACTCTTCATTTTTTTTTTTTTTAAAAGAAAAAGAAATAGGGCATTTTGGGAAATTCACCTAATCTTCTGACTTAATAAACACCAAACATTTCATTTTCCCTCAACTAACTTCTATTCCGTACCCTGTTTGGATTACCTAGGAGCTTATCGAAGATTCTAAACGCCATCGGACTTATACCAAACAACTCACACTTCTTAGGTTCTCTCCTAATCTTTCATTCCTTTTCTTTCATTTCCATTCCGTTTCTCTTCAAATCTTCGTGTTAAGGTGAAGAAGAATGGGGATCTGGTCAAAAAAAGGAAGTAGATGGATTCCAAATTAAAAGTCTAATAATTACATGAACATTACTATATTCGAGTAGTGGAGCATTGGAGCTTTGCCCCGGATCCATACGTGGATCCACCTCAGTACACGAGTCTCTCCTACCTCCTAATTTTCCTTCACATGCGCTGGTAAGTACCCAATATATATTCTCGTAAGATTTTTCACGGGCTTCGTGGAAACTGCCAATTAGCCCAACAATTATGAGCTGTCTCTCTCATACACACACACCACAATTATCATTACAAAAAGGAAAAAGGTTGGTCGGTGACTATTGACTCCGGACAAGTCTTGCAGCTATAATACATCAGTCTTGCACCAATGCGTCATATAAAAAAAAAAATGTGAGATTACATTTTACTTCTAAGAAGCTTTCTTTCAAAGAAAAGATGAAAATATTTTTATTTTTAAAAAGATGACACAAGAAAAGGCATGCGCGTGATAGCCCTGCCCACAGCCTGTCTTTCCCGTCGTCCATGGGTACGGCTAGCCCAGACATCGCTGCTCATCGAACTCAGCCGATGCGTTATCATGTTTTCCTGAGTTTTAGAGGGCCGGATACTCGCAGAACTTTCACTGATCATTTATATGCTGCGTTAGTTCGGAAAGGGATTGTAACTTTTAAAGATGATGAAGAAATCGAGGGAGGAGAATCTGTTCCAGCGAGACTCATTAAAGCAATTCAGCAGTCTCGGTATTTTATTATTGTCCTTTCTCAGCAATTTGCTTCTTCCCGGTGGTGTTTGGATGAATTGCAGCAGATCGTGGAAACCAAACAAAAGGATTCAGTTTTCCCAGTTTTTTATGAAGTAGAGCCGCGTGATATTGGAAAAGCTTTAGCCAATCTTAGAGGAAGATCTTCATGTGCGGAAAGAAGACGATGGAGGCAAGTGTTGAAAAAGGTTGCCAAATTCTCCGGTTGGCCCAAAGAAAATATGTAAGATTTTAATCCCTACTAATCATTTTATCTTTCATGCTACGTTTAGATCTAAACACTAGATTTGAATTTATTTTAATCTATAGAGATTAGCTTCTTGGTTATCAAAATAAAATGGAGGTCTAATTTGCGTTGATATAAATTATTTTTTCTTTTTTTAATTAAAGTTGAAATTTGTCTACTTTTTGAAATAAAACATTATGTAATTTCAGTTATATATATAATTTTAGTACTATTTATATAAATATAAAAGCGGTATGCCTGATTTTAATGAAACTAATGGCATTTTTTTTTTTATAAAAAAAGTTGCTAATTTGTTTCAATTTTTAATTTGGTATGTGTGTTTTTCTCTCCTTACCAAATTCTTTAGTTTTACTCTGTTAGCATTAGCATTTAGCACAATTAGCTTCTATATGGGTTAACAATGCTAACAGGACAAAGTTACAAGTTTAATGTATGAATAAAAGTTTCCCTAACCATTAAAAGTAAGAATCAAAAGAGGGAGAGGAAGTGAGTGTATCCGGTCAGGTCCAATCCAGGTAAGCGGAACTCACACAAGGATTAGATTACTAGAGTCCAATCTAGTTTAATTTGCTTAGCAGTTAAAAAAAAAAGAAAAAAGAAAAAAGAAAAAAAGAAAAGGAAGATGGAAGAGAGCGCTGAAAGTGGAGCTAAATCACCAAGAGGGGGGTGAATTGGGGATTTTAAAAACTTTTGTGAAATCCTCTGTTTTGAACAGCAAGAACAAAGATGAACAGAGTAGTAAGGAGAAGAGCAAGACACACGAAATTATACTGGTTTGGTTCAACCTCTTGACCTACGTCTAGTCCCCAGACTCTCTGAGATTTCCACTATCTCAAATGATTACACACTCTGTACTCAAGAGTAATTCTCTCACTAGAACTTACTCCCCTTTACAAGTTGTAATCAATACACCCAATCACCAAGTCTCTAGACTTGCAATTCTTTACAATAAATGATTTACAGATACAAACTCTTTCTAAGAGTAGATAATAATAAACACTGAAGCTTTGTGTATCAAAAGATACAATACGGATGAAAACGTAAAGTAGTTGAAGAACTTTGAATGCAATTCGTTTTCAGCTGATGTGTTAGTTAGAGTAGAATTGAATGCAGCTCTATTTATACTAAGACAGCATCAAATGACGGTTGTAATCTTCAATTTAACTATTACCTTCATTAGACAAAGTTCTGGTTCAGTTTTGATCTTCTTCTCTCTCTAATCTCCACTTAATCCAGTTGTGTAGAAGATCAGAGTTGACTATCTGCAAATTAATCTGTTGGAGTAGCAGCTACTGGATGTGGAAAACATTCTTTAATCCTTTGCAAGCGTGTGCAGACGGATTACCCAAAAGTATGCAACTTTCTGGGTTTTGCATTTAATGCGTTGACATCACTTTTTGCTTTTGCTTTAAACTTTCAATAAACATTCTCTAATTTATCTGAAACTCACTAGCAAAGTGATTAAACATATCTAGGAACATTAGAGAATAATGATAGGAAGTATTAAGATCAAACAAGAAGGTTTTCCAAATTCGTCGATTTGAATTTCGAATCGCGATGAAGCCTCGAGATTTGTTTCTCAAACCTCGAGTTTTGGACTGTAGCATGTAAAATCGATTTAAGTCCAAAACATCGAAACTGGAGGTTTTCATCCAAAACCGGAGGTTTTCAAAACTATAAAAAGCATCCGACTCTGCTTGGCCAAACCTCGAAAACCTCGAGTTTTCATTTAAATGTGAAAGCTTTGAGAAATCGCGCCAAGTCAAAAACTGGAAGTTTTCTTGGAAACTGGAGGTTTTCAAAATCTGAGAAAAGACGTGTGCTCCCTGGTTGGCAAAACCTCGAGGTTTCTCATCAAACCTCGAGTTTTCACTTAAATGTGAAAACTTTGAGATTTTGTGCCAAAACAAAACCGGAGGTTTTAAAGTAAACCGGCGTTTTCAAACCGAGAAAACACGGATGCCCTCTCGCTTGGACAAACCTTGAGGTTTGTCCTCAAACCTCGATTTTTCACTTAATTATGGAAACTTTGAGAAAATTGTAATGGACTCAAAACCGAGAGGTTTTCCACAAACTGGAGGTTTTGAAAACTAGCTAAAACATGAGTTTTCTCTAGCAAGTCAAAACCTCAAGGTTTCTTATCAAACCTCGAGGTTTCACAAAACTTGTGAAAACTTGGAATTTTCATGTTAAACTAGAAACTGGAGGTTTTAGACAAAAGTGGAGGTTTTCAAGTGTTCAAGACTTAGGAGACTCTCTATATGGCCAAACCTCGAGGTTTTACCAGAAACCTCGAGTTTTGCATTTTCTAAAAAATACTGAGAAGTCTTTGTGTGATGAAACCTCGAGTTTTCTCTAAAAACCGGCGGTTTTGCTCAGTTCAGAAACCTTGAGTTCTTCTCTATAAAGCCAAACCTCGAGGTTTTACCAGAAACCTCGAGGTTTCCTCTGACAGCAAGTTTTTTTTTTCAATTTGTCAAAGAAAACTTCATGCTTTGTTTACAATTATTGGTGATCATCAAAACCCTTAGAGAACTAACAGCACAAGAGGACTCAATTACTCTAAGGTGTGGAATAATGCTAGTGGAGACCTCTATTTATAAAGGTCCAGAGAGGCTCCTCCATCTTGCCTACCAAGCAACATTAACTCCAGCAATAACTCCTTAATTGATTTTTTTTATCCAAAAAAAAAAACTCCTTAATTGATTTCCTCAATGAATGGACTCCTCCAGCAAGTCAACATTAAGGTTGATTGCTTTGACTAATCACAATTAAGTATTTTTATTCGGCAGAGAACCTCTCTGTTTAGTATTGTCTCAATTTCCTCTCCATTAAGATTAAACTCACCGTTTTGCTAATAAAATAAAATGTGGACCATTATTTCTTTTTCCATTCGAGCTAAGCCATTGGAGTTCATAGATCAATTTTTGGAAGCAGATACTCTCATTGGTGCCTCTCTCATCATCCCTCATTATCATTCCAATTAGACCGTCTGGATGCTTGGATCAAATTTGGATGATCCAAATGCAAGGATAATAAAGGATGATGAGAGACTTACCAGTAAGAGAAACCGGACGCTCAATTTCTCCCCCGTCTCTCATGTGTGCCCCTAAAATCAATGTTTTTGGTCACCACCACCACCAGTTCGGTGCGCCCCTGCTTTCATTCCATGTCTCTCATCTTCTCCCTTAGTTGTCTCATCTCTCATCTCTCTCTACCCCCTCTGTTCCATCTCTAATCCAATTTCTTATAATAAAAAACTTTCGATCGAGATCAATGAAAGAAAGGAAGTGAGAACCTTGCTCGGAAATGTGAAGGAGAACCCCAACCCCCCCCCCCTTTTTTTTTTTTTTTTTGCCAAAGAGAACTATGTTTTCTTAGCATATACTTCTTGAAATGCTACGTGGCAAGTCACGTTTATCTTTTTTTTTTTTTTTGAGAATTACGGGGACTAGAGCATGAACATCTAGTCCTTAATACATCATACTAGAGCAAACTAACAAAAGCGAGACCATGCGGTCTCTAGAAAACATTTGTAAACATCCTGGGAACATATGGAACGAGGGTGATATCGCATCGGCAGGAGCATCGTGGCCCTGTTTGGCCATATAGTCGGCCGCATGAGACGTTGCCTCTTGGAGTATAGTGGATCTCCACATCCCAATCTCTCGAGAAGTAAGTCTCGGGTCTCTCTAATAACTTCTCTGAGAGGATGACCCGCATGATAATCCCTCATGAGGATGTTAACTGCATCCAAAGAGTCTGAGTAGAGGATGACCTTCTGAAAGCCCATCTGACTGCCCAGCTTCAAACCTATCAAGATAGCATAAAGCTCCGCTTCAATCACGGTGCGAAGGCCAAGAGATTTGTGGAATCCCATCAACCAATGACCGTGAGAGTCTCTCATCACCCCTCCACAAGCTGCTTGATACTGGGAACGCACCGAGCCATCAACGTCAATTCGGACCACGTTTGCTGGAGGGGGGGTCCAAGTTCTTTCCGCGTCCCTGCCAAGATTAAAAACTTGGTGCGTTAGTGTCTGATTAGATACACTTTCCATAAGAAGGTAATTACAAGTGTGAAGCATCTCCCTAGTATTCGTGTTTTCGCCTTGAAAGAGGAAATTGCATCTAGTCGTCCAGAGGATCCAGCATGCCAAGCCAACGGTTCTCTGCCAAGAGAAATTTTGGAAGCGTCCCTTTCCCGGATGGTGAATGGTATTCCAGCTGAGCCAAGCCTGCAAGTTTCCTGTGAAAAAACGAGAAAAATAGTTAGGTAATAAAAGTTCTTTCCACAAAGCCTTTGCTCTTTCACAATCCCTGATTACATGAATCACATTTTCCTCATTGTTACATTGGAAGGGACAAAGATTCTCGTTAGAGAGACCGGTTCTAGCTCTTAAAGAATTGGTAACCAGTCGTTCATGACCGACCTGCCACATAAACATTTTAATTTTTTCGGGAAGCTGCCATTTCCACATTGTGGACCAGAAGGTGCGAGTGCCCATTTGATCATGTCCAGAGAGATAGATGTAAGCGGATTTTGAGAGAAGCACCCATCTTTAGCAGCGCGCCACGTGAAACAGTCAGGAAGATTATTTGAAGGGGGATGCGCTTTAACGATGGTATTTATGATTGTAGTGGACAGAATGCCCCGCCATCTAGAAATGTTCCATCTTCCATTACTCAATATGTGATCGCTCACTGTTTCATTAACATTAACCGAAGATGGGTCGTGAACAAAGGATATGAGAGGCCGGTGAATAGGGAGCCAGAGGTCTTGCCAGAATTTGGTTTCCCTACCATTATTAACCTTTCTTCCAATACCCGCAAAAAATTTATCCCAAACCTCAACCACCGCCTTCCAGACGGAAGAAGAGTTTCTCTTCTTAGAAACATTAGGCACCGCAGAGTGACCGCAATTATATTTGGCCCAAAGACATTTGGCCCAGAGAGCGTCTTTTTTTGTTAGGAGGTTCCAACAAATTTTCATGATAAAGGCTCTGTTTTGTCGCCGAAGATTTTTGAACCCGAGACCCCCCTGTTTCTTAGCTTTAGTTACTTTGTCCCAAGCAATTAGGTGAATCTTTTTTGTATCGATATCCTGGGACCAAAGAAAGTTTCTTGAGATCTTATCAAGCTCATTAATAGTACAAATAGGGAGAAGGGTTGATTGCATTTGGTAGCTGGGGAGAGCAGATAGGACAGATTTAATCAGGACAGTGAGACCAGCCATAGTTAAGAGCTTACTCTTCCACGTGGACAATTTATCCCTGGTTTTCCGGACGATGTGGTGATATGTGGCCTTGGTAGTCCTCCCGTGAATGATTGGAACTCCCAAATATTTGCCAAGATCATTTGTAATACCTATGCCAAGAAGCTGGCTTAGCTCAAGAGCTCTATTAAAGTTGACATTTCTGGAGCAAAACATTCTGGATTTAGCGAGGTTAATTTTGTGTCCAGAGACTTCACAGAAGTTATGCATGACATTGCGAACCTCATCCATTTGATGGGTTGAGGCTTCAGTGAAAAGAAAAAGGTCATCAGCGAAGAACAAATGAGAGATAGCAGGGCTTCCTCTTTTGAAGGTGAAAGGCTTCCAACGACCGACCTGACACTCGGCTTTGATATAATGCCCCAGTCTCTCCATGCAAAGGACGAAGATATATGGGCTTAGCGGATCCCCTTGTCTAACGCCTCTGGAAGGGGTAAAAGCTGGGCTTTCATCTCCATTCCAGAGGACTGACATAGACGAAGTGGAAAGGCAAGCCATGATGAGATCAATGAGGTTATTGTCAAGCCTTAAGCATGAAAGAGTATTTCTTATGAATCCCAGTCAAGTCTGTCAAAAGCCTTTTCCATATCAATCTTGATGGCGACAAAACCTTTCTTCTTACCCCTCATCCTCATAGAATGGATGATTTCCTGGGCTATGATGATGTTGTCACAACTGGATCTGTTAGGAATGAAACTGCACTGCTCAGGCCTCACGACCTGGTCCATAATAGCCTTGAACCTATTTGCCAAGACCTTAGTGATGATTTTGAAGCTGACGTTGCACAAGGATATTGGCCGGAAATCCTTCAAGGTAGAGGGTTGCTCAACTTTAGGAATGAGCACAATCTTAGATCTATTGATACTGGACATAGCAGAGGGATTACCAAAACATTCCTCGATAAAATCACAAATTTTATCTCCAACGGCATTCCATTGAGTCTGGAAAAAATGGGCCTGAAGACCATCGGGACCCGGGGCCTTAAAAGCGCCCATTGCGAAAGTTGCATTTTTTATCTCCACTCTGGTAACATTTTTTGAAAGCATATGCAACTGGCGAGCATCAATGATGGGGAAATTTGAGCACCAACCGTTGGGGTCCTTCACATTAGGATCACGAGTATAGAGTTTGGAGAAAAATTCATGAGCCATATTTTTGGCAAGGTTATGCTCTTCGATCCATTCTCCTGCTTCATTCTGGATGCCTCCAATACGCTGTTTTTTCCTTCTAATCACAGTTGAGGCGTGAAAGAACCTAGTATTCCTGTCCCCGTCCTGGAGCCATTTACCTCTCGACTTTTGGAACCATGAAATTTCCTCTTGAGTTGCCAATTTGTGATACTCCTCCCAAAGATGTTTTTCTAGTTTAAATAGCCCCATTCGCAAATTCATTCTCCGGCATCTATCGATACCCTCCAGGCGACGAACAAGCTCTTTTTTCCTTCTAGAGAAATTACCGATTCGGTTGTTATTCCACTCTGAAGCAGATACTTGAAAGTTCTGGAGGCCTTGGAGCCAACCTCTGTCCCGCCAGGCATCTTTAGTAATGTCTTTGAAGTCATTCTCCAAGGTCCAAGCAACCTGATAAGAGAAGGTCCTCTGAGGGCGAGTGGTAAGAGTCACAGGTTTAGAGTTCACCACCACAATCCTATGGTCAGATTTGAATTTAAGCTCATGGCGGACAGTGAAGGCGGGAAAGCTATTAATCCAATTGAGGTTTGAGAAAACCCAATCCAATCTCTCTTTTAAGCCACGCTTCTCCCAAGTGAACTTTTCGCCAAGAATCTCAGTCTCGATAAGCCCAGTGTCGTCAATACAGTCACGAAATTGATGCATGGAGGCCCAAGAGGGTTCAGCTCCTCCCAATTTATCAATAGGGGATAAGTAAGTATTAAAGTCACCCAGAACAAGCCAAGGAGAGGCAGAGTTTGTAGCAAGCAACCGAAGGGAGCTCCAAAGGGCAGCTCTGCCAACTAAAGAAGTTTCCCGTAGACAATGGTAAGAAGGCTCGTAATGTTGCTAGCAGTCTCTTTAACATGGCAATGGAGGAACTGGGTGGAGGATGAAAGATAAGTAATATCAAAATTATCAGAATTCCATAAAAGCCATATGCCTCCAGAAAATCCGGTAGCTTCCACCCGCAACCAATGGCCAAAGCCAAGTTTACAACAAACCTTATCAGCCCTATTGCCACTTATACGAGGCTCCATAAGACAAACAATATCAATGCAATATTTATAAACAATATCTTTAATTGTTAAGGGGAAATTCCGCCTACCGGCTCCCCTGCAGTTCCACGATGCAACTATCATTAAAACAATGAAAAGGCAATGGCCTAGATTTTATTTTATTAGCAAAACGGTGAGTTTAATCTCAATAGAGAGAAAATGGAGACAATATCAAATGGAGAGGTTCTCTGCCGTATTTGATTCAGGTTTTGCCTGAAAAATAGTCCAACTCACTAAGGCGGATTGGATCCAAAGCCCAACAATGAAGAATCTAATTTACCAGAATTAGACCATCAAACGTTCTCAAATTCACAACTACTAGTATTATATTTGGATACATTCATTTTAACAAAGTAGTTAGTGTTCTAACAAAAACAGTTAGTGTTCTAAAATCTCCTAAACTTTTGGTCAGTCACATATCACCTTCTCAACTTTTTAAAGTTTAATTTAAAGATCATAATGTTTCATAATTTGACTATAAACTCCTTTACCAAAAAATAAAATAATGTCCAGGTAGCGGAGCTAACTTTTTACTTTTGTAATGCTTCTATTCCCACCAAAAAAAAAAAAAAAAAAAAAAAAAAAGAAAGAAAGAAAAAAAAAAGAAGACAAAGGAAGTTCGGAAAAATAGAACTTTGGTCTCTGAATATTTTTAATTATTGATTCAGTAATATTATTTAAAAATATTCAATTCATATTTTTCTAGACTTAAAATAAGCTTGTCCTTGCAGTTTTTAAAATAAGAATAACTGAGTCCCTATTATTATTTTGTACTTTAAAATATCTCAGTTTATCATATTGAATCAATAATTTAAAATAAGGAAAGAAATTTAGTTTTCCACTAAGTTTGTGAGATTGTGGTTGTTTAAGGTGCCTGATTTGCTGACCCTCGTAACAATATAATATAATTCAAAAGGATTAGCTTTTCCTTAAGGATATGATTGTGCAACTTCAAGGTTGCTGATCAAGAAAAATTGACTTCTTTTTAAGTCCTTTTATATCTTTTCCTTTATTTGTATAGCAACTTCTGTTGAACTTATTAGAATATTAATGATATGATCCGCACAGACGTGGTGAAGCAACACTAGTTGAAGAAATTGCCACAAAGATATGGAATAAATTATGTGATCAACTGCCATTTAATTTTGAATATTTAGTTGGAGAGATGCAATCAAAAGCAGAAAGGGTAATCTCGCTTCTTCGGATAGGATTGGATGATACACGCTTCATGGGAATATGGGGAATGGGTGGCGCAGGCAAAACAACTCTGGGTCGTGTTGTTTATGATGCTGTCAAGAAAAACTTTGAGAATAGTTGTTTTCTTTCCGATATAAGGAAGGATTCAGAAAAGTTTGGCTTAGTTCACTTGCAAAAGAAGCTTCTTTCAAACCTCAATCTGGGGAAACCAAAAACATAAAGGATTCCTTTCATGGATCAGAGATAATAAGAACCTTTTTATGTCATAAAAAAGTTCTTATTGTTTTTGATGATGTGAGCCATAGAAATCAACTAAACAATTTGGCTAGAAACAAGAAGTGGTTTGGTGCAGGAAGCAAAGTAATAATAACTACAAGAGATAAACACTTGCTGACACAATATGAACATTTTGATGATTATAAAGTTGATATGTTAAGTCAAGAAGAATCCCTAAAGCTCTTATGCCAGAAAGCATTCAAGCGAGATCAGCCTGAAGAAGTCTTTTCAAAGGTATCAGACGAAGTAGTTGGCTATGCTGGTGGACATCCTATGGCACTTGAAGTCTTGGGGTCATTTCTTTGTAGAAGAGAAAAATATGAATGGAGATGCACAATAGACATGTTAAGGCAAAATATAAATAAAGAAATTTTAAGCCAACTTCGCATTAGTTATGATGAATTGGAAGAAAGGTACAAGGCAATATTTTTGGATATTGCTTGTTTCTTTAACAAGGAGTCAAATTCAAGGTGGAAAATATGTTGAAAAGTTGGGGTCTTGATGAAACAATTGCAATTAAAGTTCTTACTGAAAAATCATTGTTAAGCCAAACTGCAAGAGATCATTGTCAGGGCATGCGTGATCGTCTTCAAAAGTCAAGTGAGAACACGGGAAAGGCAGCACTTCCATCCGAGGCGTTAAAAGAAGAGGCTTCAAAAGAATACCTGTGTATGCATGATTTGCTTCAAGAGATGGGAAGAAACATTGTCTTTGAAGAATCTCCAATTGACGCTAGGAGACGCAGCAGGTTGTGGTCATTTGAAGATATCGATCTTGTATTGAAAGAAAATAAGGTGATTTTTGTTTCTTTTAATGCACTAAAAAGCTATTTTATATAGGGTTAAGATACAAATCATTATATGAAGTATTTGCAGTGTACACCTAGCATCATAGTTAGGTGTAAAAATGCACTTGAAGGCTTCAAAATGATGAAAAAAAGTAATGGACGTTAGATCATGTTAACATTCGTGGCAACTTTTACATATTTTGAAACCTTTACATGCACTTTTGCATACAAGGAAACATTATGATGTCATGTGCGCATTTCACAAATATTTCATAGGCATATTTGCACCTTACATTATTTGATTGATGTGATATTATCATTCATCATGTTTAATGTTCGTACATGTACATTAGGAAACAAAACACGTTCAAAGTATAGTTTTGAAGACACAACAAGATTTTCCAGCAGATTGGGACCCTCACTGCTTGTCAAAGATGATAAATCTTAGATTGCTGGACTTGAGTAAGATGCATCTTTCGACAAAGCTCGAGTCTCTTCCAACTTCATTGAAATTCTGAGATGGGATGGTTATGCTGGGAATTTTCTGCCATCAATTGAAAAATTATGTAAACTTGAAAGCATTCAATTGTGCAATAGCAAAATCAGAACACTGTGGGAAGGAAATCCGGTATATTTCCCTTGCTTAATCTTAAATAATACACATACAAATGTTATCATACATATCTTACCAGTTCACTTTGAGAATATACTGACTCATTCTGTTTGTTTTGTCTTATTAATTTGTCCATCAGTCTTTGTATAAGCTGAGGATCATTGATATGAGTGGTTCTGAATCTCTTAGTGAAACCCCAGATTTCAGTAAAACACCAAACCTTGAAGAGTTGTTACTTAATGATTGCATAAACTTGACTACTGTTCATGATTCTGTTGGACTGTTGAAGAAGCTGGTTAAGTTGAGTTTGAAAGGGTGTGTAGAACTTCAATCTGTTCCTACTCAATTGGAAACGGAAAATCTACGAGAATTCATTCTTATGGGATGCAGTGGGCTTGAGGAGCTGCCCAACTTTGTGAGGGCATGACAAGTCTATATTTCTTGGATGTGAGCAACACTGATATCTCCCAAATTCCTAGAAGCATCAAATGTTTAATAAATCTCAAAATTTTAAACTTGTCGAATTGCCGTGGACTTAGTTCCCTACCTCTTCATGATCTTCCTCCTCGTTTAATTGTATGTGGAAGCAACATTCCCCAGCTGAATCGCACAATAGCTCAACTTAATCTCTCTCCATCGCGTCCAAAGGTAGTCTTCTCTATATCTTTCTTTGTTTCTCATATTATTTTTCATGCATGTTTTCACGATTTTAAATTAAGAATAAATTTATTATTTATTTTAAAAATCTAAATCTCATATCAATTTATAAGTAAGCAAAAGCTATTAATTATAATAACTCTAATTGGCAGCTATGAAAGTAAATTCTTAGCTTTTGGTCTTCGACCTAAATATTTTTGCCAGGACAAAATGGTTGTTCAATGGGTAAGATTGAATTGAGATTCTACATTATCGTCAAATAATAAAAAGGAATTGCTGAGATCTAAAACGTGGCCTTTTTTGTATTACAGAAAAATCAATCTTTTAGTCCTTCAACTTTTTACTTACTTGTAACTAAGTTAAGTTGGGGAGCTGATTTGTAAGCAACTTTTTATTAGTCCTTCAACTTTTTATTGGGGAGCTGATTTGCCCCTGAATCTTTTTCCCGTTATCCAGTAGCCCTTTTTTATTAGGTTTGGGGAGCTGATTTGTAAGCAACTTTTTATTAGGTATGGAGCTAAGTTGTAGAAAACAAAGATACTAATATAAAAAATGAAAAGATAAGGGATTGAGTCAGAAGCAAATAAAAAATTAAGGGACTGGGTAGTATGAGTCATAGTTGAGGGGCTAAGTTACAAAGTTAGTTGAAAAACAGAAAGATTAATTTTCCTGTCATTATAATTTGATTTGCTGAAATTATCATCTTTTTTCATTTTTTTTTTCCTTTTTATGGTTCCAGCGTTTAGCGGATCTGCAGGGTCCCTTTCACAGTTTTGGTGGCTTAAGAGAAGGAGCAACAATCTTAGAATGGTTTGAACGGAGGGACTATTGTTGGGGTAAGGATGTGTCAGGTGAATTTGTAACCATAACAGCAGAAGACATACCTCCCAATGTTGCAGATTCTAATGAAGAATGCTGCGGAATTGCTGTATGCCTTTTTCTTAAAACCTTTTCTCAAGCATCGCAAAGTTACATAGATTGGAGTTTCAATCAACGCAATGCCAATAATAAAAATAAAATGTATACAAGCTTGAGCCCGGATGATGATGATTGGGGGTGTTATGTAGGATTTTTCCCTTTTGTTAAGGAACAATGTCGGCTACATCCAACACCGAATGGTGGCGAAGCCTACAAGCTGGATTTTACTATTTCTTTTCTAACAACCAACGCTAATGGGGATCTCCGTGATTTGGCAATAATGGGATGTCAGTGGCGTCTGGCAAGTACACTTGATTTTGATAACAGGTAATCATTAATATTTTTATTATATAATCGATAATCAATCTAAAAACAAGACCTAATATTGGCTGTTTTGTTTTTTATTGTCATACAGGGAGACGGGAGAAAGTAGCAATAGCGTTGCCGAAAGGATTGCAGTAAGTTATCGATTTCCCCAAGCCTTTTCAATTCAACCCTGGATGGCTTTGCTAGTCTCAATGAAATTAATTAATTTAGGGAAAATTACTTAAGGTCCCAATTAAAGAACATAATATCAAAAAGTTTTATAATTTGTCAATGGTGGCTCTTTCACTTGTTATTGATAAGTTATGAGATTTTTATGATATTATTATCCTTAGTTGAGTTCTTGGTGTGATTTTTCCCTTAATTTATTATTTGAAAAATGAGATTATTAATTTAGGTATGTATTAGGTTGGTCTCTCAATCAAATGTAGTAAAGTCAATATAATTATTTATTTAGTATCCAAATATGAAAAAAAGATTATAAAAAATAACATGTTTTATAAACCATAGACCACGCAATTTACTTCACGATCCATATAAAATTAGTAGCGTTCATTGTCTAATTAGGATCATTCAGGTTATACAAATAGTCAAATTAGAGTCAATACAAGTAGTAGAAAGCATTATTCTTTCTTTTTTTTTTTTTTTTACTCAAATAGAAAGCATTATTCCACTACTACAGAAGGCTATGCTTTTCGGTTATTTGTTAACTTACTTGACATTTTTCAATCGTCAATGATGGGTTTCATTAAAATTTAAGCCTATATTTGTCAGTTTTTTATCCATTAAAAAATAACTGACAATTGAATAGTGATGTAATTACTTTATCATGTAAGGCCGCCCTGTGAAGCTTATAGGCTAGCCCATTCAATTATACCGATCCAATCATTTCCTCTAATCCAATAGTTGAGCAATTGTGGGTTATAATAATGGGATAGGATATTGTTACTATCAATGTCATTACCACTTTTCTACTGTCAGATCAGAATCTCATTTACCTTTATTATTTCTCTCTCTTCTTGAGATTCTGATCTGACGGTGAAAAAGTGGTAGTGAATTGATAGTGACAATATCTTATCCCTATAATAATTAGTTGTCTCATCAATTGGCACCTTATCATAAGTGTATATTAGCATAAATGATATATAGTTTGGATTGTTGGTTACTTCCCATTTTTAATATATTTTGAGATATTTTGATATATCTAGAAATTCATCAATACTCAATTAAAGAAATTTTCTTGAGATTTTAAGAGATATCAATCTGGATGAATCATTTGTGGGATTTCAACTTAAAATATAAATTTTAATAAAATACTACCTCCTAGGTTAATTATAGAACACTTTTTGTAGATAAGAAAAAGATTTTCAAATCTGATGATGATGATTATTATTATTATTATCATCATCATATAATTTTCGAGGATAAGATATTGTCATTTACCAATTATAGTCACCATCAATGTCACTACCACTTTTTCACCATTAGATCAAAATTTCATCTACCATTATCATCTCTCTCCTATTAAGATTCTGATCTAACAGTAAAAAAGTGATAGTGACATTGGTAGTGACCAATATCCTATCCCATTCTTTTATTATTTTAATGTTTTTGTCTTTTCTTCCTATGCTGTGATAGGATCCGATACGCCACCCCTTTCTAGGAATTAGATTAAAAAACCTAAAGCTACAGTGAGGTGGGCTGCATTAGCACGACGGGGTAAAGAAATAAAAAGAGGCGGCATTTGGCTGGAAGCGACTGGGGTAAAGGCGACAATTGTGAGACAGAAACAGAGAGGAGAGACCCGAGAGACCTTCACACGCACACTCTCAACACCTTCCTTCTCCATTTCCGCCGTGCTTCAAATCAGGAGCGAGGATAGAGGACCGAAGAACCAGAACTTGGAGACCTTCGAGTTCCACGAACATCCATCTTCATCTTCCTCTTGTTGGCGGCATCATCCACCACCAAGTCCGCGGCGGCATGAACAGAAGCGTTGGGGACGCAACAGCCACGACACGGAAGTCTAAGAAACAAGGAGCACACACCTGGGCGAAACAAAGGCATCACATCTCAATTCTTTCAGCGACTTACTATTGTGACTGCAAAAGGAAATGCTGGAAGGAGGAAGCTTTTGACAGATTTATTCTCTTTGATTCATCGCTTTGTGCTGTCGAATCTGGATTTTATTTCTATCATGGATTTTATTTTAGCCATATGTGACTAATTTTTCCTTCCAAGAGGAGCTATGAACTGTGTATTAGATTTTGCTTTCATTTTTTTAGTTATAATTAATATTAGTTTTAGTTAATTAATTTTGTTTAGCTTTATTTAGTAACTGAGACATTATTGAATATAAATTTGGGTATTAGTATTTACCTTGGCGAAGATTAAGTAATATGGGATTATATTATGATTTAATTTGAAATTATAATAGACATATACCTAATGACCCCGTATATATAATTGTTGAAGAGTTTGATTAAATTATGTTGTCTCTTGAGTAATTATGTTCGATATAACAATTTACACTTAAGAGAGGGTTATAAGTGGACCTACAAACACTTATATCTATTTATATATGAGATTAACAAAATTAATATTAAGCTAATTAAATTAGTGAAACTAATAACGGATTAGTGGCCATGGGTTTCTCATTTGATTATTACGATAGTTTGTTTCTTTTAATTTTAATTTTAATTTCTTTTCATTTAATTAAATTTAATTTGAGTTGTCCAACTTAAACAAAAGTATAAAATTAATGTTTAACTGAAATTTGTGTACTAACACTACTACAAAAAGTAGATTTAAGATCACCATTTAGGATCAAGTACCAATGCCCCTATCTTAAAGGTATGACTGATGGCAGTTTTGTAAATATAAAGAACTTCTTGGAACGGATCATTTTTTCATAGGTCTTAAATATATTATTCAGACCGATTAAATAAACAACCGGTCTTAAAAACGTTATTAAAAAAATTGTAAATATCAATTACTTTATAGAGAAATCTCATACGATCGGACTTATATTTTCTCGCGATCCAAAATAATAAGGAAAAATTTAAATATAAAGGCCTAAAAATTTTTAGACCGCATATATTTAATAGCCGATCTTAAAAGTTATTCTTTTAAGACCGGTATAAAATGAGGCCGGTACAAAAATATAGAAAAAAATTAAACAAAAAATTAATTAATTTTAAGACCGGAGTTTTAAAAGGACCGATCTTACAGGTTAACTTTTAAGACCGTCTTCTAATTTGTCCGGTCTTACAGTTAAATATTTTAAGATTGGACATAAAATGTGGCCGGTATAAAAATATTGAAGAAAATTAAACAAATAATTAATTCATTTTAAGACCGGAGTTTAATATGACGGTCTTAAATGTTAAATTTTAAGACCGTCTTTTTTATCCTAGGTCTTAAAAGTAAAGCGCCGAATATATTTTTCTTCATGCAAAACCTTTCATTACTCTCTCTGAAGAACCTCTGTTCACGTTGCTAAACTCTTCCTATTGCATTACCTCTCTTCCTCGCCCACCACCATTAACCTCTGTTACTCTCTCATTTGCTCAGACATTCCTATCTTCCTGTCTTGAAAATGAACGGTGAAAATGATTCTAGTCCTGTTCCTCGAACGCCAGTTACTGATGTGAGCCAAAGCGAACCCTGTTCATCTCACAGTTAGCCTCGTAACCGCCATGCACACCGTAGTAAAAGAGGCACACAGTTGAAAGAGGTTTCCCTTAGTCGAACTGCCGTGGATAAGCTCGAGATTTAGTTTGATAAAAATTTGGCTCTTTGCAGTCCTAATAAAAACAAGTATAATAGTTTGTCGGGTCACTAGCACGCAGCAAGGTTAGTATCTTGACAGATGAGTGGGAAAATATCAACAATAAAAGAGTAATGGATCCTATTTGGGACACTATCCGGCTTACATACACTGTTCCTGGCAGTCAGGAGTTGAAAGGCAAGACATTGTCGTATTGTGTTTATCGCTAGAGGAAGTTTAAGACCTATCTAGCTAACAATTATATTTTTGCCGAGGTTCCAGCTGGATAGCCTCGCCCTAATCCTTGTTACCAGTACACATTTCTTGATGAACAAACTTGGCAACAATTTGTTTAGCTGCGGACCACTCCTAAAGCTTTGGTGAGTTTATATTTAGTTTTATTTTCCCTTTTTTGTTTGCTTATTAACTTGTGCGGATATGTGAATGTTATTGTGTTCATCTAATCCTATTAGTTAGATGGTTTGGTGTGTGAATAGAAGTATACATTTCCATCATTTATTTTGCATCAGAGGAGCATGTATTAGTTCTTATGTGAATGTGACTGTAGATGGCGTAATACAGTAAAAGTTCGCTATTGTTTTGTGCAAGTCTGATATGTAAACCGTGAAAAGATAAAATACTAAGTAGGTAATTAGGGAAATAATAATGGCATAATATCTCCTATGAGGCCGTTAGTTAGTTAGGAAGGTATTATATTATAGTAGATAGTGGTTAGACATTGTTGTATGTTAATTTGTATGTTAACTGTGTAATGGTTTCAGTGCAAGCTGTTATTGGGCCTTAAGAGTCAAGCCTTTAACTATATATAAGAGGTTAGCCTAACATGTGTAGGAACCAATTATGATGAATGAATGAATGAATTGACTGAGTTGGTAACAGTTCTACAACTCTCTTTCCTCTATTTCTCCCAATTTCTTCTACAATTCTACATCTTCCTTAATAGTTTTTTCAATTTTGATTCACAGAAAAGAAGGGAACAAGCACAAGCAATCGGGAGAAAGAATGATTGCCCGCATAGAGCTTCTCGTGGCAGATATGAAAAGGCCGAAAAAGAGTTGATGGTGGCCAAGCGAAAAAGATTGGAAGATGAAGCTGAATCCAATCCTTTTGAGATATGTGATCTGCCATCTCCAATACGGCGCGAACAGTTATGGTTGTATATTTGCCAAAAGCCAAGCGGGGCTTACACGAGTGAACAAGCTCGTCTAGTTGCTAAAAGAATTGCAAGTATCGTTATTGTTATTTTTTTGTTACTAAACATGTTTCATTACTAAGCTTTTCGTTATCTGAATATTACAAGAAGATCTTAAAAAGAAAGAGGTTGAAGGATCTTTTGTGTCGGACGAGAGGAATGATATTCTGACCATTGCGACTGGAAGACCGGATCACACGAGGCGTGTAAAGGGGATTGGAGGATAGGTAGGCTTGAAGCAATACTTTGGTAGTTGCAAATACCATAAACAAACTATGGTTACCCAGGAAGAGATGGAACAAAAAGTGGCCATAATAAATGAGGAAGCAGCAGCTCAAGAAGCTTCATTGACTACAATGTTTCTATCCAGATGAAGGGGGAAATGAATGAAATGAAGCTACTTGTGAGCTCTCGTGCAGAGACCAGTGTTCCCTTCCCACATTCACTTGCACCTATGTAGCAAAGCACTAAAGGGAGTTGCATTGTTGCACAGTCAGAGGAACCTTGTGATCTTTATGTGGAGGATCCTAATAGTCATAGACGATTAGTTGCAAAAGGGGCTTTCTACAACTTGGGTTCAACTGTAGACCACCAACAAATGGCTGATGGTGAAGTCAGAGTGTCAGTTAAAGAGGTAATCATTGATGCACCTTTCCCTCTCCCAACTGATTAGATGAAGGTTGTGAGTGATGTCAAGAGAACCTTTATCTCGTGGCCAGTGAAGCTTGTACATGTTTCTACTCCTCCTAAAGCTCCAACCCCTCATAAAGTTGTTGACACGGTTAAGTTGAGTGCCAAGGACAAAATTGTCCTTCAGCTAGTCAATAAAAAATTTGATCTTAAAACGTGGCATGTCAATAAAGAATTAGGCCTCAAATATAGGCTGTCGGTTTTGGTTGACTCAGATGATTTAATATCCCTACTGTTTCCTAAACAAGAGCTTACTGATGCAATTATTCTCATGTTTATAAAGTAAGTATCTTCTTCTACGAGTACATAACTTAAATGCATTCTTTACACGCACATACATATATACTAATTCCCTGATGTCATTATTGTAGGTTCATGCATCGTGAATTCGAACAACAGGGCAGAAGCCAATATATTGGATTCTTGTGCCCATAGTACATAAGTCAACCACCCTTATCGGACAGACAATCAAACATAACAAAGAGGTTGTGTAACCATATGAAAAAGTGGTACTTGGCACCATACTACAATAAGTACATATCATAATTCTTGTCTGCAACTCCCATAATTTTGCTACATATTATTAAGTACTTGTCTGTTGTGAATTTTCAGTCACCATTGGTAGTTGGTCCTGATTTGTGCGGATGAGAGTAAAGTGGTCTTTTTATGCTCCACTCACAATGATCCACCGGCTACATTGAAGCAAATTGTGGACAAGTAAGCATGTCATTTTGATTGTCTTGTCTGAAATCTCTGCTGTGAATTTTCAGTGACCATTATTGAGAAATTTGTGATTTTGATTATAGGCCCTTGAAGTCATTCCAAAAAGACGTCAAGAAAAGGCTTGGGTTTCAGATGAAAGAGACTACGTGGATCATACCAAAGGTTAGTACATATTTGGACATTGGCACATTGCCTTATGAACTTGGTCAGTAAGCAATATATGCTCTTATATATTTCTTGTTCGTTTTTAGACCCGTTGGCAACCACCTGTGTCCAACTTATGTGGCCATTACGTCTTAACACACATATTTAATATTATCATGCAACGAATGCCCGACATCACTGAAGAGGTAAATTTATTTGATATTACATATGTTTTCCTGTGCGCTGACTCCTAGGCTACAATGAAGGACAACGAATATATTTCTGTCTTTGATGTTACAGACGTTTGCCTGTGTTGATCCCTTTCCTAATGGTGATATTGAGCACATACGCAATGTGTTTTGTGAATATTTGTATGATCTGATGACCTCGGAAAGTCAAAACAATAAATGATCTGTGAATTCATTTGTAAATATATGTTGTAGCAACAATCATCTTTGATCTGTAGATGAATAATTGTACAATTTTTTTAATGACCAATAATAATTTGTTTATTCATTTCTAACAATTTCCTTGTGTCCATTTTTTGTTGCTGAATGTATTGGATGGTGAATAAAGCTATTTAGTACTTATACCTTTAGGACAGGATGTTGTAAATGAGTAGACTAAATGTATTGGATGGTGGATAAAACTATTTAGTGCTTAATTTTAAAAAATATGGCGAGACTTTTAGGATCGGACCTTTGTTAAAGGTCCAGTCCTAAAAGTCTCATTTTGATTAAAAAAAATGACGAGACTTTTAGGACCGTGTATTTGTTAAATGGACCGGTCTTGAAAGTCTTTGTCTAATTTTAAAAAATGTGGCAAGACTTTTAGGATTGTATATTTGATAAAAATTCGGTGTTAAAAGTCTTAGTTTAATTCTAAAAAATATGGCGAGACTTTTAGGACCAGATAAGTATTGAATGTACAGTCTGTAAAAAATATGGCAAGACTTTTAGGACCGTATATTTGTTAAAACTCTGATCCTAAAAATCTTCATTTAATTCTAAAAAATATGGCGAGACTTTTAGGACCGTGTGTTTGTTAAATGTCTCGGTCCTAAAGCTCTTCGTTTAATTTTAACAAATATGGCCAGTTTTTTAGGACTGTATATTTGTTAATTATCTAGTCCTAAAAGTATTCGTTTAATTTTAAAAAATATGGCCAATCTTTTAGATTGTAGATTTGTTAAATGTCTGGTTTTAAAAGTCTTTGTTTAATTATAAATGGTCACTCGCTTTTCAGACAATGAATTAGGGTTCAAGACAACCGCAGTTCTAGTCAAGCTAGGTCCCTCCTTGTCGTCGTTTTTACCTCTCCAGATTTTGAGCAAGCATTATTGGTCTCCCCTTTTCTGTCTTTTTTCTTTTTGTCGAAAAAAATGAAGATAATGAAAAGGACACTGAAAATATTCAAATCTGGGTGAGGTAAAACCGACAACAACGACCGTCCAACGTTGAGAAGAATTGTCATTATGTTTGTATTTGTTCGAATAAGGTAAATGATGTTTTTTTTTGGTATGGTCTTAACATTGTATTCTGCGAATTTTTAATGTTGATCACACACGAGGACATTATTTTGTTTGTTTCCTTTTTGTCGGGAAAAACAATGAAGATAATGAAAAGGACAATGTGATCAAAGATGGGAGCTAAAAATTTTATTTATTATAATTTTTTATGATGCCCGGTAAGGGGCAGCACTAGTACAGACAAAATAAAAAAAAAATAAAACATTTAATCCTTCCCATTGTTGTTGGAGGGGGAGGAGGGGTCGAGCGTCGTCGTGAGAAAGATGGTACTCCACTTCATTGGCGTGGAGTACCATGTTCAGCTTGCTGTTGACGCTATGAACAAGCTGAAACAATTGGCCCAAGTATCGGTCGATGTGATCGATGCAAGCCACCATGTGCTACATCATTTAGTAGAATGAAGGATTTGGAGTCAACGGAGGAGGGCGCTAAGGTTGAAGAGGAGGAGGAGGAAAAGGAGGACGTGGTGGAGCAGCCATTACGGTGGAGGCTAGGCGGTGGAGGAGGCCGTGGAGGTTGTAGAAGTGATGGAGAAGAATGTGAAGAAAGTAAAGTAACAATGGGTTTAAATATAGAACCCATCCTGAAGAATATGAAATGCCGGAAATTTTAACAATGAGACGCATAGTTCCTCAGAATATGAGGAGACACATAGTTGGGAAGTTTACCTAGAAGCCGAAGAGACTCTAAATCATTCAATTGAACAGAGTGTAAGGATACGACTCTACTATCTGAGTAATATTTTTTTAAGAAAAAATATTGGATATTGTAAAAGATTCTATTCTTAAAAGTAATATTTTTTAAGAAAAAATTCTTACTTTAAAAAAAATTGAATTGAAAAAAATTAAATGAATTTTAGGACTGGATACAAGATAAAAGGTCGATCTTAAAAGCAATTGAATTGATTTAAAAAATAAACAAAAGAAATTTAGGACCTGGATATAAGATAATAGGATGGTCTTAAAAGTAATTGAATTGAAAAAATTAATTATTGACTTTTATGACCGTATTATATATAAGAATCGGTCTTAAAAGTTATTTAATTAAAAAAACTAATTATAGACTTTTAGGACTGGATTCTTTACAATAAATCGGTCCTAAAATAATATTTAGGACCGGATGTTTCAAAAATACGCTCTTAAAAGTTTTTACTAATTATATATACCTATTTAATCTCATTCATTGTCGTAATTTCGTAATCTCCCTTCCCTAACTCCTCACTACATCTCTGCCCTAACTCCTCACTGCATCCCTAATAATCCTCTGTCCCCAACTGCTCAAACCATGGTTAGATACAAGATAATCGCTCGTAGTACTCCTGAAGCTCGTGCCTTCCTTAGATTGTTATACGAGGCACCTCAAGCGAGAGTGCATTCTATTGTGACGGAAGAGTCTCAGGTAGTTGGACCCATTATCATTTCGGATGATGAAGAGATTGCTGGCCCCCTCCATCCTTCGGACCATGACCCTTCTCCTTTTTCCTCTAATGATGCATTGCGGGTTAATGCAAATAAGACAGGAACTTGCTAATCTTCGGTGGGAAATTAATGCTTTTCACACTGATATCGCCAATGCATTGGATGATAATAAGTTTTAGGATGTTTAGTCAAATTCTTGTTGTTGATAATTTTTTAGTTTTTTTTTTCTTGTGTACGTGTATATTCTCTAGTAAGGTATGAAGCATTAAGAAATAGGCTTGTGTCTTCTCTTTGTTCATATTCTCCAGTAATTAAAGAAGTTTATTCTCTAGTTTTCCTTTATTTTAATTTAGTTGCTGCTGCGCTCGCCAATGCCCATCCTCTCTTCTTTTTTTTTTTTTTTTTTTTTTTGGTTTCATAATGTAAATGAGAACCTTTAGGATATGATACGTTATAATTAACGTATTTGACTTTTAGGATCGGATATTTTATAAAACTCCAGTCTTAAAATTAAATGAATAATAAAAAATTATGACCAGATTCTTATAAAACTCCGGTCTTGAAAATTAAATAAATAAACTATATACCTTTAGGACTGGACACTTTATAATTAACTGGTCTTAATAAAATCCCAAAAGCTAAAAAGTGTATTTGTCGCGGAAATTAAATTTCCCTCTTTGAACTTCTCTTGTCGCACCGTAAGTGATAACTCATGTTCTGTCTCCGGTGTTTGTGTGTTGCTTTGTTATACACTTTGGTTGCTCTCTCGACAAGCTAGTGCTGGTCAGCTTATCACTTTCTGGTTCCTTAGCTAAATGGTGATATACCAAGCTGTAAGAGGTGTTTCAGTTATATAACTTTCAAATTTTTCTACTTATCATTCTAGGTTATTCATGGGTTGAATGAAATCGATGAAATGTTCTTGTGGGTTCCTCTATTGTTAATTAATATTGTATTTTCAAGATTATATTTGCACTTGAGACCTACCCAATTGACCAACAAGTGTTTTTAGGGTTATTTTTGTTGTCTGCAACATCAACGTTCGTGGCCGTAGAAGAAAGACTCAGCAAAAGCATTTGAATTTATATGCTATAGGTGAGTCCACAAAACCTTCATGCGGTGCATTTATTTTCCTCGTCTTGCATTTATTTTGCTTATTCGATTCATTGTGATACATTTTTGATCAAGAGTCATTTATTCGTGAAGCATTTAATGGGCAAGTTTCTCATTAAAATATATATATATCTATAACCTACATTGAGCATATGCATTTGGAGTTAGCTTAGTTTATGCAATTTTCAAATTTTTCCGATAATGTTTGTTAAATCTTTCCGTCTATAGGAATTCTACTATGGATTATAGTTGGATAAATTGTTCACGGATGAGTGTTGAATATGAGAATGGGGTAAGGGAATCTATAGAATTTGCTAAACGAAATGCCCATGATGATAGTGGGAAGTTTTATTGCCCTTGTGTAGAATGTTTGAATGAGAGGTGACTAAGTCCTGAAGTTATATACACACGTTTAATTTGTGAAGGATTTTGTAAGACCTCTATGGTATGGGTATGACATGGTGAAAAAATGCCAAGTGGGTCTCGACATTGGGAAGTGGCCTTTGATGATAATGACACAGATATGGATGATCACATAGAGGACATTATTTGTGATGTAGGAGAAAAGGTTTTTGAGCAATCACATGCATATGGTAATATATGCGGTGATACGAGACCCCGCTATACCCGGGTGTAAAAAATATCAATTGTTGAACGTTGTATTGAAATTGGTAAGCTTGAAGGCACGTCATGGATGAAGCGACAATAGTTTTTCAGAAATGCTTGAGGCTTTTAAGGACATGCTTCTGGATGATAATGTATTGCTGCATTGATACTATGATGCTAAGAAAATACTTTGTCTGCTAGGAATAAAGTACAAAAAGATCCATGCATGCCCGAATGATTGCATATTGTATAGAAAAGAATTTAAAGAGAAGCAGAATTGTCCGATATGTGAAACCCCAAGGTACAAGTCAAATAAGGGGCCTACAAAAGTGTTGTGGTATCTTCCAATCATACCAAGGTTCAAGTACTTGTTTGTTAATGAAAATGATGCAAAAAATTTGAGGTGGCATGCAGATGAGAGGATTTCTGATGGAAAGCTTCGTCATCCAACTGATTCTTCTCAATGGAAGAAAATCAATCACTTATTTCCTAACTTTGGTGAAGAATCTAGGAACCTTAGGCTTGCCCTTAGCACGGATGGCATGAATCCTTATGGTAGCCTTAGCAGCATACATAGTTCATGGCATGTACTCCTAATTGTTTACAACTTATCTCCTATGTTATGCATGAAACGAAAGTATATCATGCTGTCTATGTTGATTTCGGGACCAAAACAACCCGGAAATGACATTGATGTTTACCTTGATCCCTTGATCAAAGACTTGAAGGAGTTTGGGAAGAAGGTGTCGATGTTTTTGACTCTTTCAAGAAGGAGGTTTTTAAATTGCAAGCCATGATATTCTATACTATAAATGACTTCCCAGCATATGGTAACTTGTCAAGATATAGTGTAAAGGGCCATAAAGCATGTCCAGTTTGTGAAGAAGGCCCACATGCTCCCATCAACTTCAACATGGAAGAAAGACGGTTTATCTTGGACATAGGAGATTTCTTAGACGGGGCCACCCATATCGTCGATTAAAGAAAGTTTTTTTTTGGTGGCCAAGAATATGAAGATGCTCCAGTGGCATTAACTGGAAAGCAAGTTTATGAAAAGGTGAAAATATCAGTGTCACGTCGATTAAAGAAAGCGTTTTTTGGTGGCCAAGAATATGAAAATGCTCTTGTGGCATTGACTAAGGAGCAAGTTTATGAAAAGGTGAAAAGTATCAGTTTCATTTTCAATAAGACTGCAAAGAGTATAAAAGAAACAAATATATAGAAAAAGAGATTTGTATTCTTCGATCTTCCATATTGGCGCAATCTTGATGCGAGACACTGTATTGATATCATGCATGTGAAGAAAAATGTATATGTTAGTATTATTGGCACGCTTCTCAACATACAAGGTAGTTCCAAGGATGGTGTGAAAGCAAGATTGGATTTACAAGTAATGAGAATACACTAAGACTTACATCCAAGGGCATATGGTAATAGAATTTATTGTCCCCCAGCTTCTTATACTTTGTCTAAAGATGAGAAACGAAGTTTTTGTGAGTGTTTACATGGGACAAAAGTTCCCTCGAGGTATTCTTCAAATTTTAAGAGGCTTGTATCAATGAAGGACTTGAAATTAGTAGGCCAAAAGTCTCATGATTGTCATGTATCAATGCAACAACTACTCCCATTAGCTATTCGAGACATCGCCAAATATGATCTTCAACACATTTTGACTAGACTTTTTCTTCTTCTTCAATGTGGTTTGTAATAAAGTTTTCGAGATTAAAAAGTTGGATGAATTGGAGAATGAATGATATCTTATCTTGTGCCAGCTTGAGAAGCTTTTTATTCCTACATTTTTTGACATCATGATTCATCTAATTGTTGATCTAGTGAGGGAGATAAAGTTATGCACCCAATCCATTTATGGTGGATGTACCTAATTGAAAGATCTATGAAATTCTTAAAAGGGTATGTGAAGAACGCATACTGGCTAGAAGCATCAATTGTTTAGAAATATGTTTCTGAAGAAGCCATTGAATTTTGTCAAAATTATTTGGCCAAAGTAAGACATACTAAACGTCAACATGCTGAAGGGGGTAGACAAGGGGCTTCAGTAAAGAGTGTAGATCCTAATGAATTATCACAAGTCCACTTATATATCTTGAATAATGTTGATGAAGTTCAAGTTAGCATAGATGCACATTAAAAAGATGAAAGGAAAGAAAATCATCGAATGACTGAACAAAGGTTGACTATGGAGCATAATAGAACTTTTGCAAACTGGTTCAAACAAAAGGTCGAGGGAGAGGAATGTGTTTCTGATACAATCAAATGGTTAGCACGTGGTCCTGAGGTTGATGTCATAAGTTGGAATTCATATGTAATCAATGATTATACATTTTACACGAAGTCCCTAGATGATAGGAGCACTGTCCAGAAAAGTAGTGTTATGTTAGAGGCTGAATCTATGCATTTCTCCTGTTTGAAAGACAAGGGGCCTAAATTGGCAGTCATGCCTTATTATAAGGTTATTGAAGAGATTTGAGATGTCGACTCTGTTAAAATTAGATTTCCTATTTTCAAATGCAAGTGGGTTAATGTCAATAATGGTGTTCAGATTGATCGGTTAGGATTTACATTAGTTGATATCAATAGTAGAAGTTTTGGGGATGAACCTTTTATTATGGCAGACCAGACAAAACAAGTGTTCTATATCACCGATTAGGAAAATAAAATGTGGTCTGTAGCTCTCCAAGGAAAAAGGGTCGTTGATATTAATGAGGAAATTCATTCAAATTATGGCCTTCCTAAGAGTACTCCTTTTTCAAGGGGTCTGGGACATGAACGAAGAAGATGAAGCGGATAATGAACCCGGCATAAGAAATGATCATCAAGAAGGATCGGGAGGATATCCCTTTATAAAAGAGTCAATTCATAAGGTAATATTTATATGTAGAATTCTTTGAAAACTTTAAGGTTTAATTTTAACTATATTCCTTCTATGTTCTTAAACAATGTTACTGACTGTGAAGCTTTTGTTCTTGTTTTATTTTTGTGGCAGGATCCGATTGAAAGGAGTATGTTATAAAAGAGGATGTTACATTGTTCGGTGGGAATCAGATGAAGGCATGATGAATATTATATTGGGCATGTATGTTGATTGACATTTTGTATTTGTAACTCATTGTATTTGGAAGTTTTCTTATTGTATATATTCATTTAGGTGTTGTATTGTACATGGTATAATCATTAATTAAGAAGTCACATAACTCATGGTGAATAATATTTGTATTCTTTTCCCAATTCAATTTATTCAATAATGGATTGTTTATAGTTTATAGCTTAAAGTGTCAACTTCTATATGCTGGATTGGATGGTGGATGTGTGTATATATATGATCAGGAAGAACAGAATAACAGGGAAAAAATTCGGGAAAATTTAAACCGGAAATAAATACGCCAGTCTTAAAAGTTCAAATTTTAAGACCGGATGTATTTATATGTCCGCTTTTAATACTTTAAGACGGTGTACATATTAGGCCGGTCTTAAAAGTTGGTCTTTTAAGACCGGTGTATTAATCCCTCCGGTCTAAAAAGTTTAGTTTTTAAGACCGTATGTTTTTATTATCCGGTTTTAAAAGATGGTCTTTTAAGACCAGTCTATTAGTCGTCGGTCTTAGAGTTAGACCGGATTTTCTTTGTCCTCCTAAAATGACGATCTGTTTAGACAGGCCTATTTTTTAGTCTGGTCTTAAAAGTTAAGTTTTAGGACCGAACAAAATATATATTAGATCTATATGGTACGACTTTTAAGACCTAATATTTTAAATGTCCGGTCTAAAAAAGTTTCTTTAAAACTGGTTTGAGTCCAATCTTAATAGTTACAGACTTTTAATACTGCCTGGAATATGACTGATCGCGGGTCCGGTCTTGCGGTACCTCTTTTGTCTGGCCAAGCCTTTTTTTTTGTATCCGTTGAAGCCCTCATGAAAACAATACTTTAGTCATTCTTTATTATTTGATATTGTTAGTGCAATTGCGGAGTTCGATCGGCTTTATATTTTGCCCATATCATTAGTTATTGAGGCGTTTATGTTACCACCGTTGCATAAAAAATGTTCAGGTGAACAATATAGAGGGAGGACAGACAGGGAAGGCTCCAAAGGCCTCGTTCATCAATTATTATCATATTAGCGTCCTTTATTTTGTTACGTGTTGGATTATCGCCGCTTTTAGGGCTAACTACCTACTCTTGTAATTCAGATTCATCTTAATTATAGTTTTGATTACTTGTTAGTGGGACGAGTGCCGAGAGATGGCTTGAGGGCTCTAGGCTATGCATGTAATATTTTTTTTATAGATCCACAAACATTTGGATATTACGAGGAGGATTATGAATGATTTGCTATTCAGAATTCACCTTGGTTAAAATGATTATTTATTTATTTTTTAATAATTGGTTAAAATGATTATTTATTTATTTTTTGATAATTGGTTAAAATGATTATTCATGGTTGTTGGATAAGGCTTGTTTTGTGGAAACTTTTGTTGCAGGCTAGGAAATGCCCAAAAGCCAATTTGTTATGATATTTCATATTGTCTACCTGGGGTTTCATCCTTCATAACCTATGTAGTTGGGTTCGACCAACAAAAGCCTAGTACACAATAGTAGATAATTGGGTCTTTAAACATGATATCTGAGTTTGAATTAGGCCGTGTGTATGAAAAATGCTTTGTTTGTAGATGCAAAACTCACTTCAGTAATCTGTACGCCTTAGAAAGATTAGCCCATAACTATCAGCTGGGCCATACCGTATGGATTCTACCTATATATATATATATATATATATATATATATATTAGGTTTGCTTTCTATCATGATGTTGCATGTGATAATTAACTTCCATTCTTTTTAACCATGATAACCTGTCTAAATTATGTCTCTTTTTTATCATAGTTATAATTGTGAATGTTTAGTTAAACCATTTCCTCTTTTTATCTATAATAGCTTTTAAATATTAAGTTTATCTCTTTTCTATCTATCATGGGTAAACTTAAATGTTTTAGTTTAAAATTATGTTTATCTCTTTAACATTTTTATCTCTATTTGTGAGGAGTAAAATAAAAAGACAGAAGGACCTTACATGCCCCGGACCCCCATTGCAATTGGTCTATTTGAGTGTGGAGGGATAATTTATTATCTAGTTTCCATAATTTAGGTATCAATTCTATTTTTTTTTTTTTTAAAGATCAAAATAACATTAAATAAAATTTAAGATTAAAAAGTACATGTTATGTAACATCTGTCATTTTTTAACTTTTATTATGTATCCAAAAGTGTTATGGTTTAGTGATAGGAAAAAAAAATTATAGCCTAAGATTCCCTAAATACATAGGCCATATTAGGTAATAAAGTGATAAGAAAAGTATCATTTCTATAATGATTTGGTAGTTGGTACTAATAACTCAATTTAACAATGATTTTGCACATTTGCTTAATTTGAGTCAACACATTTTGAATCAAAGATAGGAATAAAAGCTAACTTTAAAAAAAAAAAAAAATTCAAATAAAATTAAGGCTAATGATAGGGATGATTATATTCTATATCTTAAGCTATAACTTGGATTATTATAGCCTTGATTACTTTTTAGTGTCTAAGTTTTCCCTTAATTGCATTTAAAGATATATTTGCTAGTTTCAGCTATTAGTGCTTAATTGAATTAATTTAAGTGCACGTCTAATAAGACTAAGTAGAGCCGATAGGTATATGTCTATCTTATAAACAAATTAAATCCAAAAACTTAATCCTATACAATTTAATTGAAGATTTAATCTAAATTCCCTATATATAGGCTCTTTTAAAACACCAAAATAGTCCCAACTAAATTTCTCTAAGTACACAATTAAATCAACAAATACAATATTGAAGCAATTAAAAGAAGAAATCAGTGTATCCACTAATCCATAATCAAACTAAAAATTTAAAACAAAGGTTTGGCTACATGTATCTATGATTTGCATGTTAATTATATGAGCTTAATTCTTTAATTTTATTTACAAAAACAAAACAAAAAACAAACAAAAAAAAAAGATACTTACAACAACCCCAGTTGAATGCAACGTTACATAAGTTGTTGTTTATGGCCGATCAAGGCTAGCAAATCCTCGCTATCAAAATAATAGCTTGTCATGAATTATTCGAAGTTCCCACAATGTCTAACATCCTGGCTTTCAGAGACCCGAAACTTAGTTTTCATGGACCATAGAATCATTAATAAGGGTAAAAGAGTTTTTAAAAGAGAAAGGTCAAAGTTAAGGCGAAACACAGAAGCTCACTTCTACGGTGTTCGCCTCAGCAAAGCATCTGCTTGTTGAGACAAAAGGTGGCAGGTTCGCCTCGGCAAATGAACTGCTCGCCAAAGCAAGCAAGGTGCAATCCATTATTTCATTAAACGCAGTTCGCCTTGGCAAGAGTGTCACTTGCCGAAGAAAACAGGGTCTATAAATAGACCTTTAAATGCAAAATCACATCATTTTTTTTTTTTTTTTTTTTTTTTGGAAAAAAAGAAAGAGAGGTCTGAGATCTCTCTGCTAGGGCACAATTCCAAATCACCTTTTATATGTAAGACCTAAAGGGATTTTGGGATCCCATTTTGCGAAAAGTAGAGATTTTCTAGAATACTTCTTTTACCAAGTTTCTCTTCAATCTTTCTCTAATGAACAATGGGTAACGCTAATCTATGATATCCAGAGGGAATGATTTGTTAATATAGCCTAATTTGAGGTTAATTTTATTACTCTAAACTAATCTGAGAAGGTTTTGGGGACTCTAGGAGATATCAAGAGTCCTTAGGATTTAGCTCATCTATTTCTAGTAACCCTTTTAAGTAACTTAGATTGTTCTAAATGACCCAGAGCAAACCGCAACCCGCTAGGCTCGCCCGCACTTGTAAAAAGTTTGCATGTTTTGGGCCTATGCAAAGTAGGCTCATAATGGGAAGGTTTGAACCTACCATTTAAGCATTAAATTTTATATGCCAAAGAGAGTTGGCATAGATGATAAGAGATTTGTTCAAGTCCCAAAGGGATGTGTGTTCGATCCCTTGTCGTCGTAACGAGACTCATTTGATAGGAGATCTCGTAAGTCTCCAGTAAGCTCTCAAAGAGCCCGGAGCCGTGCCCTGGCCTTGGTGGGGACCCGATCTGCGAACCCCTCCAAAACTTTTCTTTAACAAAATATATATATATATATTAAATTTTATTTTTTAATTTTATTTACTGTTTTTATTAACTAAATCAGTACATCATAATATCCTATTCTTCCCTCCTTATTATCTGGAGCATATAAATATATGTAGATCGGCGCTTCTATTTCTTGAGCCTTTGGGGGAGTAAAATAAATTATGCATCATTTAAAACACTAATAGTGTTTTGGTAGAAATATAAATTCCTATTTGATTTTGGGTTCATATCCTTAATTAATAACCATAGTTTTCAACCACTTGAACTCATTTACAGCACTTGCAGTGGCAGGCAATAGTGAAACGGCATAGCCAGCTTTGTCCTCCTTCCACTTTCTCTCTTGTGAACTCATAGCTCTTTTGAGTTTTTATTATATTTAATCATTTTATTGAGCACTTTACATTTATGCAAACGTTTTATTCCTTTTAAGGTGCTACACTTCATGACATATTTCAGGAAACAAAAGTACTCTTCATTTTTTTAGTTGCATATGAGCTAATTTATTATTTATTTTAAACTTCTTTAGTATTAAACAAATATAGTATTTATTTAGTTTTTTTTTTAAAGGCCAACATTTAAATGAGTTTCCTATAACTCATATAGTCCGCCCATTTGTGCCATAACCCATTCAGTACGAGCTTGAATGGATTGAGCCATGGGCTACCCAACTTGTCCATTACTTAACCCTAGTGACAAGATGAAAAGTGCAAACGGAAATAGGGTATCCTATTTAATTTCTTGACTGTTGCCCAGATTATTTCGTCTTAAATATAATTTCTAGGCCAGATGTAAAGTATCTGCGGTCATGACACAAATTATTTGATTACTTTCTAGATCGGCTATATAAAAAACCGATCTAGAAAATATGGACCACATATGAGGGAACCAATATAAACTCTTGCAAATATTGAAACAAATTTTGCAGATAATCCTGCAAAATTCGAGAGCAAAAGACAATTTTGCGAGATAATCCCTGAAATATTTAGAACGAAGGTGAGTAGGAAACAACTCTCAAACATGAGTGAAGCTTGACCGGATCGTCCACTTCGATCCTTCTACCTCCCTAATTTCACCCTTTATTCCTAGATCCTTGTCCCCTTCTATGAAAAGAACTCTTTCCAGTAAAATAGAAAACCTCATTGAGGTTACTCATCATCTTGATCAGCCCATCGGAAATACTGACTTACCCCTTCTCAGCCCGTACAGTTTTTACCACAGCAATAATCCTTTCACCAGTTCAATCAGATCTCTGATTAGAACCAGAAGACCAGAGGTTAAAGAAGTTGTTCAGTCTACCAAACTTGAAGTGTACTCTCCCAAAGAACAACTCGGGAACAATATTCCACTATTGAGATCTCTCCTGATCTCATTGATAAATGGAAATCTGAAGGATACACCCATCTTCATTTTGGTGCTATTCGTCTAGTTCTCACTCTCCATGGCAAAAAAGGACTTCCCATTACTGCTAAAGTGGCCCTTTTAGACTCCACTTATAAGAAATATTCTCATGCTCTTATTGGTGCACTTCTTACCACTCTTAACTGCAGCGGTGTTGTTTTGACTATCCGGCCAGATTACAACGTCGGTATTTTTGACAGGACTCTCCCCGGGGCGTGAGTTCAAATCCGGATCACGGGAGCTGATCAAGACTCCCAAGCCATCATGGCTACCCTTCATCACCGGATTGTCTATCGTCTTGAGAATCATGCCTATGATCTTGACTTCCTAACTCCACCAGCGATGCTCTTGTTGCGATCTGGGAGTAGCAAATGATACTTCTATCATCCAGATTCCTCGGCAGATTCCAAAGGGTGAACTTGCCAAGATAATGCCAATGCAATGGATTAGCAACTATGAAAAGCTTTTTCATGAAAGGCAGCCAGATGTCCACACCACTACTCGCCGAGTTATTGAAGACCTTGGAGATGGTGTTTCAAAGACTACTTTCTCCGGACCCGGTATACGGATCATCAAATCCACATCCTCGTGGCAGACTTTTGTCTCTCACACCGGCCTATACACATTCCGGGGAAAGACCCTCCAATAGCTTGGGTTAATCAAGATGCCAAGCCTTGCTATGTTTCTCATATTAATGGTCACTTCCTATGGGATGTTCCAGGATCGAGCATGTGTGATCAAAGCTGTGAATGTGACACCCCTTTGAATGGTGGGAAGATTCGAGATGATGAACAAGGATTATATCCTTGTAAGTATGCTTACAAGCAAGCACTAAAGAGTAAGCCAACTCCTAGATCTCCTTGTAGATCTCACGTAACTAAGAGATTTGATGACAATGATGATTATGGCTCTACACAGCCAGTTACTTCACGGCGCTCCACACGTCGTTGGCAGCCTCCTCCTCCTCTAGCGAAATCCTCAAAAGATATGTCCCTTGTTGAATTGATGCTAGAAACAGGTCATCATGACCTTATTGAGAAATATTTTCCTGATGCTGTTACCAGCAGTCCACTAAAACCCTTTGTTGCTTCTCCAGCTCCAGCTACTCCTCAACCTATTCCCTGTATTGCCATGCTCAACCCTTATGAACAAGAATTTCCTCCTCTTGAAAGAAGAGTTGACCAGGCTAATAAGATTCCATCCAAGCCTTATGCTATTCCTTATACAGTTGATGCTCAAGGAAATTTTCAATCCACACAGGCTGAAGAAGTTTTGAATTGGCAGACTCAGAATGTCGTTTGCCAAAATAATACCTTGAAAAAGATTGATTCCAAGCTTGACTCTCTGAGAACTAAAACAGAAGGATTAGCCTATCAGATCGACCAAATATCTAAAGAGGTTAAAAACCTATATCTTCATCGAAGCGACGGAGCCATCAAATTTGGATGCGGAACTCAAAGCATTTATCGAAAGAGGGTACATGGGTTCCAGTTCAAGCGAAGGAAATTGAGCTTCAAGCCATTGCCAAGATTTAAAAAGGATTGAGCTAGATATAGCCAAAAAAACAATCTCAGGCTATATATGAGCCCTATCCTTCATTTTCAACCATTCCAACCCCTTTGCTTCCATCATCACCTACAGAAGATTACAGCAAGCAGTTCAAATTCAACTATCCATTGTTTGCTCAACTGTCACCTCCAAAGTTACCTTCACAAACCATACCTCAGCTTAAGCCCCAGTTTACCTATCCCAGGCCAAGGCCACCTCACTTCACGCCCTTTCAAACCCATGACCCGGGATCCTATTCGGGTATTCGAATTAATGAACCATGTTCCAAAGTGTACCTCCCTCTCAAGAGAAAAATAGACAAACAGCAGATCCTTCCCGGTCTACTCAACCACCTACATATTCATCCATTACCACACCACATTCTCCTCACAAATCTCCACTAGTACTACACCAGCCATTAATCCATCCCATACTCCCTCCATAGGAATTCTCCAAAGCCCAAATCCATTTACCCCCTTACAGGACTCATCTAGCTCGGAAGAATCAGAGTCAGAAAGTTTTTCACAGACCTATTCTGATGCTAGCTCAAGCTGAAATGGTGATATCTCAAGAATTGCTATGGTCGGACCAGGTGAAGAAGAAGAATTCGATGAATCATTTGTTGAGCACCAGAAGATCGGTCTCACATGACACGGGACCATGATTATAAACCTGCCAATGGTCCATGATTTACTTTTGATAACATTCCTTATGAAAGATGGAGATTCCGCCTTCAGGAGTTTAGTGCCTGGATAGATTTACAGATCACTGCAAACCAAATTCCCCTTAGACAAGCTTTGCAGGAGTTTGTCTCCAGATAGAGAATGGTTCCAAAACCTTTCTCCATACCAGAAACTTCAAGCAGTTCAGGTTGAAGATCCTGCTATTCTCCTCGCTGTCATCCATAAAGAGTTTATTGGTGATCACCATATTATCCGAAGAGAGAAAAGCAAGAATTCTTTGAAATGAAGTGTTGTTCCTTAAAAATAAAAGATCTTGGACTCATTATCGAGAGAATGATACGAAGTACCACATATTAAATGGTGGTAATGATGTGAATTTACGCCATACTTTTGTTGCCTCCCTTCCGATGAGCTTCAAGCGAGCTCAATAGGAGCATCAATGCTCTTCAAAGAGACATGACTGATATCTCTATAAGAGAACTGTACCAACTTGCTCTCAATGCCCTTGACAAACGCTGTGAACAACATAAGTTTTTCAGAGACATGCAGAAGAAGGCCCATAAATTCAAGCTAGCATGTAAAAAGCCTTATTTGAAGATTAAATGCAAAGATCAGAAGGATTGTTATTGTCCTTCAAAGAAGAAGTCTCATTATCGCTCCTATCCTCAATCTTTCCAGAAACCTTACAAGAAATCAAGGCAACCAAGGTTCAGAAAGAAACCTATATTTTTTAGATCTAGAAGACCTTCCTCCAAAGGCTCCAGGTGCTTTATTTGCAGAAAACCAGGACATTTTGCAAAAAATTGTCCTCGAAAAACAAAGGGTGATGTCAAGATGATGCAGAGGCTTCAAAACATTCGATGATTTCGAGATAATACAGCAAATATTGAAGATTATATTGAAGAACAACATGAACAAGATGATGAAACACAATATGTTATTCCTCCTTACGAGGGATCAACGAGACTCATCTTTTCGAATCGAGAAGATGATTCGAGAAGAAGATTATTCTCCGGGAACTATCAATCTTGTCCAACAAGTTTCTCCCCAAACTTCATCCATAAGATGTCTTGGAACTTTAAATCTCAATCCCGAAGTTAATTTGAAGACTCCATTGCCAAATATTCAAGTCAAGTCCTACCGAGAAAAATATTCAAAGCCCATCACGCAATAGCTTTCTTTGACACGGGTTCATCTCACACGGTGATGAAACCACACATCCTTCCTCGAAGAATGGGTGTCTCATAATCAGTACTTCTTTACCCGATGGAAAGATGTTCAAGATTGATTTGATTACGAGAAGAAAGATCGGCATTAAGTTCTTCCCGAGGATGTACCTTGAAAATCAAGGTACTAGGAAGTGAACTTCCGGGAAAGGACATCCTTCTTGGTTTTGATGCTTTTTATCATACCAAGAACTTAACTATACTTCCCAAAGGAATCAGGTGGAAATCCAATTTCAGTCCTTGGACACAAATTCCCTCTCTCTATGAATTGCGGGATGCTCCGCCACGTATTCGGACATAAAGGACCAGTTCTTACAACACGTGCGATAGCCATGATCGGTTTCCACATCCTTCTCCACTATGGAAAAATGCCGATTTCTTCATCGACCTTCCTTTTAAAAGGAATGAAGATATTAATCCCACTAAAGCTTCACTCCCAGGAATGAATCAGATGATTTGAAGCTAGCCCGAGAAGAATGTGCTACATTACTTAAGCAAGGCCTCATAGAACCAACCAAGTGCGAATGGGCTTGTCAAGCATTCTATGTTGAGAAAAGATCGAAATCAAAAGAGGAAAGAAAAGGCTTGTCATTGATTATAAGCCTCTTAATCATTTTCTTCAAGATAATAAATTTCCTCTTCCCAAGCCTACAGCCCTGTTTGCCCAGTTGAAAGGTTTGGCCCATGTTTTCTCAAAGTTCGATCTTAAAGCAGGTTTTTGGCAACTTGGGATCTATCCACAGGATCGACCCAAAACAGCATTTTGCATACCCAATGCTCAGTATCAATGGACTGTTATGCCCTTTGGACTCAAAGTAGCGCCTTCACTATTCTAGAAGGCCATGATTAAGATATTTGAGCCTATCGTCAATAATGCTCTCATCTACGTTGATGATATTCTATTGTTCTCGGCAACTGAAGCAGAACACCAATTGCTTCTAGCCCAATTCTATCAGATTGTAGCCCAACATGGCATCATGCTCTCCTCCAAGAAAAGTGAAATTGGAATTACAAAGGTTGATTTTCTTGGAATGCACTTTAAAGATGGTAAGTATAGTTCAGGTCCGCATATTGCTCAGGATCTACTAAAATTTCCTGATGATAATTTCTTCTACAAACAAGTTCAACAGTTCCTCGGAATTGTTAATTTTTTGAGAGACTTTATTCCTCAGTTGTCCCATCATACCGGCCACCTGTACAAGATGCTAAAAAAGAATCCACCACCATGGTCTCAGGTACAGACAAATGCTGTGATTACTCTCAAAAGGATTGCTCAAAATCCTCCACCATTAAAGATCCCGGATCAAGGACAGAGGATCTTACAAACTAATGCTAGTGATGACTATTGGGGTGCAATACTTCTTGAAGAAGTTAACGGGTACGAAATTACTTGTGGGCATGCTAGTGGACAATTTAAAGACTCGGAAAAAACACTACCATGCTACCTACAAGGAAATCCTTTGTCTTTGTCGGGAATTGAAAAGTTTAGCTTCCATCGAGCCCCTACTACTTCACGGTAGAAATGGACAACACATCTTTTCCAAAGATGCTAGATCCAAAAAGAAATTAGCATCGAGATGCCCTTGATTACTCGGTGGAAAGACTGGTTTTCACGTTATAAATTCTCAGTTAAACACCTCAGGGGTCCCCAGAACATCCTTGCAGACTTTCTTTCTAGACCACAAAAGACTTCTCCTCCTCATCCACAAGTCCTCTACATCCTTACCCTCTCAGATATCCATCCTTCAATCACCATGCCTTACTTCACTAAAGCAACTATCCTCCCTCCTGATTCAGACCTCCACTCCTTCATGATTTTCAAAGATATGCCAATGAGCATCTTTACTCTTGGCTTCATCTCCGTTTAACAAGCTCGACCTTATCCCTAAAGTTCAACATTTTAGCCCTATCATGTCCTTATACTACCATCCAGTTCATTCAAGGTCCCATACCGATGAACTTCTTTGGTACGTCGGTCCATGACTATCCTTCATACCAGTGCCATCGCCTTTGCTCCTCTACTGTTTACCACTACATACGTGATGAGCCACAATGCGAGACTCTGCCCTTGTCAAACTCCTTACTCTCTTTGCGCCTCTTCCCTTCTGGAGAGGTTCCCTGTTTAATGTGATAAATGAAAATGAGCTCTGGTATCTTAAAAAATCAAAACAAAAAAGATTTTCTTCTGTGTTTTTTCTTAGCAGGGTATATCATGCACAGAAACCAGATGGGGTAGAACTGGAGACCAATGCACTACTTTGGCCTCAAACTCTTGATTGGGTTTGACCAGACCCAGCACAATGGACCGAACTTGGCCTCATTCTTGCCAATTATAATAAATGTATCTCAAATGAATGCACAATCCTTGGCCCTGTTCCCAGTGAAGATAAAGCATATGCATATGATGAATTGTATCAGCTAGAGCCACACTATGTGTCATCTTACCATACAACTTCCTCACAAGCAGCTGAACTTCCCCTTGACTCTCAGGGAAATATTTTACAGGACTCTCAAGACCCTTACGAAGATGATTATGGAGACCAATTCACTCAGTTATCCTTGTCCCTTCCAGGCTCATCTCAGTATCCAGCTCATTGTACTCAACCACAGGCCCAAGACCAAAGCCCAGACGATGACCCAGTTGGCCCGGATCCATGCCATGATAATTTTGACCCACTCAGTTACATCCAGTCCAACTACTACGATAGTGACAGTGACAACAACAATCTCTCTCCCAGTCACGAGCCAATGTAAAGGGTGGTCCCCGTAGCTAGTGTCGACTTTGTCGGCAACTTGGTTTCAGTAGGTTTCAAGTTTTAAGTCATGTGTTTTCAATGTGTATTACGTGTCCTTTACTTTTCAGGCGTGAAGTTAATAATGTCGGTATTATCATGTCTTGTTGTACGTCATCGTCTTTTATTTTCAGCCATTACTTTTTCTTTGATCTTTGTCTTCTTTTCCGTTTGTCTTGTAATGGCTCGCTTCTCTATATAAGCAGACTTCGTGTTCAGATGTAACTAGATCGCAGTTGATCAATAAAATCTGAGTGTGTTTTCTCTATGGATTCTTTCTAAATTCCTCTTCTCGTTTCTGAAAGCCCTAGTTCTTAGCATGTCAGTATTATCTGCACCTTAGATTCCAAGTATGCTCGCACTTGCCTCTTTATAAGGAACATTGCATCGAAACAGAATGAAGATCATGATCCAAGAGGTGAGAGTCGAAAATTAGGATCGAATATGCCGTATTGTATGCCTTGATTGGGAAGATGCTTGAATCCTAAAGTGTCCTTGAGCGTGGGCAAGAGGTAAGTCCGAGGAAAAGCTCGGTCGTCCTTTGGATTGAGCATCTCCCCATCAATACGTGCATTTCCTGGTAATTGTCCGGTATAATAATTTTCAGTTTATCAAACTTTCTCGGTTATCCGGTCGGTTGGATAGGATAGATCAAGGTCCCGATGGCATTATTGGTGGGCGTATGCGAGATCTGCTAGCCCCGGTGTCATTTGGATCGATACATCCACCCTCACTAGTGTGCCGTGTCCGGTGTAGAAATGACCAATACATCGAATGAAGTAGAACCGGTCTAAATATTTTTATTATATTAAAAAAATGCTACTGATCACATTTGTAAAACTGATCCCACAATGAATAGTCTAGATAGTAGATCTGAATGACATTTTTTCTATTAGTGATACTTTGTCATCATTTTGATTTTGATCCCTATAGTTTCAAACCATAAGTTTTGGTCCCTCAAGTTTATTTATAACTAAAACATTAGTGTCAATATCTTAATATGAACTTGGAAGATTTTACCCTTTAAAGAACCAAAACATATATGGTTTAAAACTATAGAGACTAAATTAAACTAAAGGTAAATTATAAGGACAAAACATTTTATTAATCCAAAAAGGAAATTTTTTTTAAAAAAAAACTTATGGATAGAGGAGATGATTAACCTAGGAGCAAGGCTACGGAGGAAAGAAGTTAGAGGAAGAAACTAGTGAATAATGAGAACCCATCCCAAAACAAGAAAGATGGATAGGTAGAGGTAGATGTAGAAAAGATCAATAAATGCGAAGACTGATAACATCGGTAAGAAATAGGAGACTAAGGGCCCGTTTGGTATAAAGAATTGGTAGGGAGGGAAAGGAACTTAGAGGAGGAAAAGAAACTTAAAGGAAGAGAAAGGAAGATTTGAAAGATGGCTTGAGTTGTTTGGTAGGAAAAAAATGAAAGGGTGGTAGTTGATAAAGAATTAGGAAATGTTTATTTTACCCTGAAAAGAAATTAATTTCAAAATAAAAAAGAAAAAATGTTTTTTTTTTTTGCTAAAATATATTTTTTTAAAAATGTTCTTGTTAAGTTCGAACTCATGGGAAAAGAATTTTCGCCAAATTCGAACTTTCCAAGTTCGGACTTCCTACTAAGTTTGAATTTCAAAGGTAAATCTTCCCAAAAAAGTGAATAGTGACGTAGAAAGTTCCCACATATAAAGGAAGAGTGGTGGGGCCGGGAACTTGGGTTCCTGGGCACTTGGCGCACCAAACGCATTTTCGGCAAAAAACTCTATTAAGTTTCCATTCCCTCTCCTAAGTTCCGTGAACCAAACGGGCCCTAAGGAGAAAATACAATTCCAAAGGACACGGGATACTACGAGTAGCATAAGATCAATCCAAAATCCAAACTGAAGTTGCAGTAGATCCTACGCCCTCTATTTGGATGAAATCCAAAATAATAACTTTTTTATCAGTTGCACAAAACAACATGCATGGTATCTGCTCCTCTGATCCCTTATAATATGTTTCGTAGGACTGATTGGAGAGGAAAAAATTTAAATTTTTAAAAAATAGAGCAGTGGGGTAACAAAAAAAATTTAACTAACTTTTCTTACTATTCTATCTTATATCTTCTCTTTTATTAAATCTCCAATTTTGCTAAATCCAACTGATAAAATTTGTCCTTCCTTTCCAAATCTCTTGTGTCAAACAACCCCTTAATGCATGATTTAATTATGGAATTGATCTTCATGTGTAAGATATATTTCGATATTTAATATTTTTTTCTAAATTATCCTTATCAATGATCCCTCAAATAGGAGACGGAGGTGTTAGTTCTCATTGTATTTTGATGATAACTGGAAGAAGAAAACTCAAGTTTCAGTTGGAAACTCCAGTTTTGGCTTCTGAGCATAGTTACAAACTCCAGTTTGGATAAACATACTTGAGTTTGTGTCGCTGAGTTTGAAAACCAAATTGCTCAAATTTGTGAAATCTTCCCATTTGATCTTAATACTTCTTATCATCACTCATTACTATTTCTAGATATGTTTAATCAGTTTGCTAATGAGTTTCAGATGATTTAGAGAACTTTAAATGAAGATTTGAGCAAAAGCAAAAAGTGATATCAGCACATTAAATGCAAAGTTTAGAAAACTTGCATCTTTTTGGAAAATCATTCTACACACGTGCAAAGGGATTAATGTTTCCTTTCACATCCAAGAGTTTGCTCTTTCAACGGATTAAAAGTCGGAAGTCAACCATAAACATCGTACTTTGGATTAACCAAAGAGTAGAGAGAAGAAGATCAAAGCTTAACCTAATCCTTGGTTAATGAAGGCAACGATCACATTGAAGATTACAACGGTCATTTAATGGTCTCTTGGTATAAATAGAGCTGCATTCAATTCTTCTCAACAACCAATGCTAAAAAATGAATTGCATTCAAGTTTACCAAGCTTGCTCTTTTAGTTTTCACTTGTAAAGTATCTTTTGATACATTGATCTTCGTGTTTATCTTCATCAACTCTTAGAGAGAGTTCATTGATTGTAAATCATTTATTGTGAGTATCTCAAGTCAAGAGACTTGGAGATTGGGTTATTGATTGCAACTTGTAAGGGGGAGTAAGTTCTAGTGAGAGAATTACTCTAGGTTATAGAGTGTGTAATCAATTGAAATAGTGAAATCCCAGAGTGTCTGAGGATTGGACGTGGGTCAAGAGGTTGGATCGAACCAGTATAAATTCTTTGTGTCTTGCTTCTTCTTTCATACTCTGCTCTGCTCTGTTTTAGTGTTCATAAACAAAGTAATTAGAAAAGAATTTTAAAATCCCCAATTCACCCCCTCTTGGTGATTAAGCTCCACTTTCATTTGGTATTAGAGCAAGGTCTTCTTTAAAGAGCTTAACATCTCAAAAAGGATCACTATGGATGGTATTCTACCTGATGGAGCTTCGATCAACTAACCACCGGGATTCAATGGAGAGCATTATTCCTTCTAGAAAACCAAGTTCAAAGTCTTTGTGATGGCTACAGAATATGGTCTCTGGAGAGTGTTCGAGAGAGGAGTCTACAATCCAACTGTTCTTATAAATGGCCTCAGAGAGCCAAAGCCTAAAGAAGACTATGATGAGAATAACAGAAGGAACATCACATTCAAGAGTAAAGCTATTCTTTTGCTGCAAAGTGCTTTAAGTTAACAAGAGTACTTTCGTGTCTACACATTATCTTCTGCTAAAGTTATGTGGGATGCACTGGAAATAGCTCATGAAGGAACAATTGGAGTCAAGCAAAAGAGAGTCAATACTCTCATGACTGAGTACAATCTTCTTCGTATGAAGCCTGGTGAATCCATTAGCGAATTCTAGCTAAGGTTCACTCATCTGATCAACCAGTTTGTTGCATTAGGCAAAGAGTATGAGCAATCTATACAAGTGAGGAAAATTCTCAATATCCTCAATAAGGAATGGGAAGCTAAGGTTACTGCTATTGAAGAAACTCGTGGAGAATCAATGGCATCTGTAGCATAACCAAAGAGTAGAGAGAGAAGAAGACCGAAGCTTAACCAAATCCTTGGTTAATAAAGGCAACGGTCACATTGAAGATTACAACGGTCATTTAATGGTCTCTTGGTATAAATAGAGCTACATTCAATTATTCTCAACAACCAATCTGCTAAAAACGAATTGCATTCAAGTTTACCAATTGCTCTTTCAGTTTTCACTTGTAAAGTATCTTTTGATACATTGATCTTCAATGTTTATTTTCATCAACTCTTAGAGAGAGTTCATTGGTTGTAAATCATTTATTGTGAGTATCTCAAGTCAAGGGACTTGGAGATTGGGTTATTCATTGTAACTTGTAAGGGGGAGTAAGTTACGGTAAGAGAATTACTCTAGAGTTACGAAGTGTGTAATCAATTAATATAGTAAAATCTCGGAGAGTGTGCGGGGAATTTGGACGTAGGTCAAGAGGTTGGACCAGAATCGGTATAAATCCTTTGTGTTTTGCTTCTTCTTTCATACTCACGCTTTCTGTTTTAGTGTTCATAAACGAGCAATTAGAAAAGAATTTTAAAATCCCAAATTCACCTCCTCTTGGTGATTAAGCTCCACTTTCGGGAGGGAGGGAATCAATGAAGATGATTAAGACATTTTAGGAAAAACTTGTCATATTTATTATAATTAACTTAATATAACCAAATCAATTAAATAAGTCTTTCAAGTGACGGTGAGCATTCTATTTCTGTTTTTATTACTAATTACTAGTACAAACTAGAGTGAACCCATATATTTGAGAGCTCAAAACGAGTCTTATTAAAATTCAACAATATAAGGATACAATTACATACCACAATACAAAATTGGTCTAGCGGCATCAGATCCGTTAAATCTCTCTAGATCTCAAATTCGTCTACCATAGAAGACAATTGTTATGAGAAAGACGGCCACAAGTTTTTAACGCGATACTGAATGAAAATATCAAAAATAAAAATACAATTGCATGCCTTTTCTATATGTACATAATGATAATTGATAGTGTATATTCCTTGAGTTATCCACACACACAACAATCATTTCCCTTTTAAGATACCTTTACGTTTAATTTGCTTTTTTTTCACTGATTTCATATAAGCTGTTATAATGCTTATGCAGGAAGCCAAAAGGCAATTAATTTGAAGGACGGACTAAGCATTTCCAAGACAGCATACTAAGAAATGAGCTCCTAAGAAATTGGAAATTTTCAAAGAGCACTCCGTTGAAATAACACAATAAAGCCCGTCAAATGAATCTCGTGTAAAATTTGACCCCAAAAAAAAAAAAAAAAAAAAAAAAAAAAAAAACTCGTGTAAATTAGGGAGATCGATTCCGGCACACATAATGTACTTTTGATTCCAACAAGGATACATATTTATCAAGCATTGAAACCACGGCCTCAAATTCAGTCACTTGCTGCTCTATCGCGTCAATTTGCTGAACATACTCATCAAAGTTACCACTCTTGGATTTCAACTGTTCTACGTATACCCTTAACCCAGAAGCCAAATCACCAAAGCCTGTGTACTCTTCTGCTACTCTCATATTCATCTTCTCCAGAAGCTCTAAATGATTGTTGGTTCCCTGGTAAAGAATGGAAGAAGAAATTTTCCAAAACAGCTCAGTTTTCAATCTAATATCGTGTAACTACAATGAAGAATATTGACCTTCAAGCTCCAAAAATTTCAAGGAAACAGTTTCTAAAAGAAAAAATTTGGGCTTACTTGAAGCTCTGATTTGACCATGGTTGAAATGCTGGAGAAGAGATCATTAAGTGACCGATCCAATTCGTCAGGACTCTGCTCAGTAGGTCCATCATCCTTTGCAGTAGCCATGGTTTTGTTTGCAACTATGACAGCAAATACCACCCAGTATTAAGGACCAGGAAATAGAAAATTTGAATACATGCCAAAACATCATAGGACTGATGAAAACTTCTTCAACCTAATTTTTCACTGAGATTAATAATGATTAAGGTATAACACAGTTTCACGAATACTAGTCAGCATAGCACTTACCAGTGGTGAAAGAAAAAGAAAACAGTTGAAATCCGATTTTGTTCCGCTGACTTAGCCATAGTTCAATATTAATTCATTGTTGGAATATTATATGTTTAGTTACTTTAAGAGTAAAGAGGGTCAGTCTTGGTGCAACGGTAAGGTTGCTGCCATGTAACCTGAAAGTCACGGGTTCAAGTCTAGGAAATAGCCTCTCCGATTGTGGAGGTAAAGATGCGTATATCTATCCCTCCTCAGACCTCACCTAGTGGGAGCCTTGTGCATTGGGCTCCCCTTTTCTTACTTTAAGAGTCAACTGAGAAATAAGTGGACCATTATGTTCATGGAAGGTTCACTGACAGTCAATTCTGTTTTAAGCGATTGCGTCAGATATTTTAGGAACTTATAGATTTTTATTACTGTTGTCATCTCTTCTATAAATATCCTAGCCACTTCCTATGATAGGAAGTAAAAGAACTATTTTGACACCATTGGAGATTCTCCTTTTAGTGGCTATTGAGAGTGTCTAGACTGATACCATTGCTTTGCTTATACTTAATAGAAATTTATCTTTGACAATTAGTGCAATGTCAGTGAGATCCTTACCTCAGCCTTTTATTTTTTCTATTACTTCAGTTAATATCACAGAGGTAGCATCGTCTACTAAATTTACAAAATGAATCATTAAATTGCCAAAAAGGTTCATCAAGCTTATATATAATATTTAGCAACAAGTCTGCATTCTTAAAGTTTCAGATCAAATTTGTCAATTAAAAAACAAACTGCAGCCTTCTTAACCAAGTACACAAATATATAATAAGAAAAAGTGATTTCCAATGAAATAAATGCATCTCAAATGAACTAAAATATCCACATAGATAACCAAATTAGCAAACTCTACTGCCTTCTAATTGGTTGTTCCAGTGACAATCATTCTTCAAATGCAAGACTTTGGTCATTAGCTCATTAGCAATCTGACTGGAAAGTGTGAGTATTCGTGCACGTGTGTGTAAGACAACCAAATTAACAGAGAACGTTCATGGACCTAACTCAAAAACTCCTGGTATCCTATTTTCTTTTTTTTCCTACACGTCTTATTTCCAACCACCATAAGATTTTGATGCAAGAAAACCTTTGTATAATATTCATCTTCTATCTTTTTATGGAAAGGACAAACTAACAGCTATTCAAGAAAATATTACATATTAGATTTTGAAGTTTGTAAGAAAGTTAAGGGAAATGCATATGCTAGTCTTGCTATGACATTTGAAATTCTAATAAAGTCAGTTTTGTATATGGGAATCAACCCCAGCCCTCCCCCAATCCCAGATATAGACAAACATTCAAATACAGAGAGACAGACACAAAGAAACACATATTCTTTCATATTCAATTTTACAAAGGGTGTCCTCTAAAACATTACCAGTAAGCAACTAGAGTTTTAGAAGGAATCAAGATGACGTTGAAACCCAGGAGATTGTGAAATTAATCAAGTGCCAAAAACAAAGAAGGAATACTAGTTTTGAAATCCAGGAAGCTAAAAGTGTTAATGCAATTAGTAATCTGATTTAGCCTATCTGCAGCTGGCCCAGCATCCTTTGTTCTTATACATTTTGTCATACAAATGAACAGCTTTGAGAACAATAATTCAGTATTTTTTGCAGACTTCGTTTTGGAGATACAACAGCCCACACTATAATTAAAGCATAATTCTGAAAAATCCAACACATCATCAAGAGATATACACATTCTCAACTGGTGTAAGCTGACTTTTAATCAGAGTTAATGTTAATTGCAACAGTCTTGAAGCCAGCAAACCTAACGTGCACAAGTAAAATGTATTAATATCATTATCCTTGCCATCGCTCAATTTTCTAATAAAACATATGAGTTCTTAGAACTAGCCAATTTAGCACTTTACTATTATTTTTTCCTGAAAACCCTAGAAGATCTCAACTTTTATGAGAAATGTCAGAAATTAATAACTTAACCCTGCATACGGGGAATTTTAATTTGTCTAACTTAAGCAACAGAGAGCCATCATTCTTTCGCACAACAAAATTCAATTGCGATTTTACCAGGTAGTTATGGATTTCATCAAGAAGACAATTTTAAAAAACTTACACCCATAATAGCAAACGCAATGAAGGAATATGAACATATTAGAGAGATTAAAAGCATTGCTTTCGCAAATTAATAGAAAGTAATGGACGCTTACAGGGAAAGAGCCGAAAGCCACAGTGGTGAGATTAAGTGCGGCCAGACGTCAAACGAGAAATTGAGATGCGGTGGAATGGTGACAATAGAGAGGTAAAAAAACCGCGGCGTCGCGCGAATGGAGAATTTGAGGTATCGGACCCCAACCGACAGTTCAACCGAGAGGGTCGATGTCTGAGTTAGGAACGGCTGGAATGAGATTGAGTGCAAGACTGCAAGGCCTCTCCTATCGATTCAGTGTCAATCTTGGACAACGCCTTATTTGCATTTTTATCTCGGGTTCATAAAATAAATATATATAACTATAACAGCAGGGTTAATAGAAAGGGTTAGTTCCTATAATCGATGAACAAATATTCAAATCCTCAAGAGATATCTTGATGATGCCTCAAGTAAGATTATCCACATAAACCAAAAATAAGAATATATATATATATATATATATACATATATATATGTATGTATATGTGTGTGTACAAAAGAGAAAAGGACTGAAATTTTTTTTTGAAATTACAAAATCCAAAATCGGATTTGTTATCAAAAGTTAATAAAAAAATGACGAAACTAAATAAACAAGTAAAAACTTATTTTTAAGGGAATACCTTATTTAAAATTTTAATTTCAAAATTCTTTTTCTATCTTTTTTTCTATTTATAATTATATAAACCTTGAGTCAATTTTTTTTTTTTTTTTTTAAATTTAATTAATAGCTCTTTTAATGCTTAGAGTGCAAAATTTGTCTTTGTTGGTCTTTATTATAAAATTAAGCTAGTGACCAAAATTTGTTCGTATCAATTTTTTATTAATTTAATTCTCATGAGCACTAAATTATTTTTTATTGGCTTCATTTTTTACATCACAAACTTTTCTCCCAAAAAAGAAATGAAAAGAACTTTTTTTTTTAATAGCCGTGGGTTACGTTTAATTTACATCATGAATCTGAAAATGTGATGATTTCTAGCTTGATGACTGCCCCCATATACCCTTTTGTAGTGCAAGTCTCATTAGCAAAAATGTGATTATTTCTAGCTTGATGACTGCCCATAATTTCCAGCAAGTAATTCAAAATCCAATCTTCCATGAATCATATCCATACATGAATTCCTCAGTTGGTTTATTAACTAAATTGAACTCTCCCTATCTTTTATAGCTGGTCTCAAACTCGAGTAAAGGGGAAAGACTATATTAGGCGCTTGACAGCTAACGTAAAACTCTGTTAAATCTTTTATGAACATGTTTATTAACCGAGTTGCCAAATCAAAGCCGAAAAAAATTTGTGCACATATCATGGGGGAAAGAATTCGCTTCCAAATTGAGGAAGCAAAAGACCAAACCTTAAGAAACATTATTTATGTTTTCTATATATCTGCATGACAAAGAGAACATCGACCATAGGCCATCCCTCTTCTATATCTTTCTAAATAAATTGGTGAGTAGTTTCCCTTTAAGAAGAGACCATGTGAATGTCCTTACTCGTGGAGCAACAAGAAGCTTCCATATGTGAACCCATTGAGCATTAGTATCTGTTATGGACCCAAATAATGGGCCTAGTAGATGCTAGGCCCAGCATGAGTGCTTTATGACAGTATTTTCCTCAAATTAGGTAAATCACCAATCACCCCATGATTATACCCATAATCTGAGATAATGCAAGTAATGGGAGAGAAACGACTTAGATCGTGGGATATGCATGGCAAGAGAGGATACGCACAACCAACGAGCAAAAACCTTAAATGATCTCTATATATAAGCATGTTCTCCAGGTGCATTCTCTCCATTCTGAATTGACTATTAGATACAGCTTCACTGTGCACACACCCCACCTCCTTCGTCGAACATCCACAATCAAACGGCCAGGAGGAGTCGGCCAACAAGGTCATCGCCGAAGGATTAAGGAAACGGATGGAAGAGGCCAAATCCAGCTGGGTCAAGCATTTGTATTCAGTCTTGTGGGGACACTGGACCACCGCCCAAACGTCTACCGGAGAGACTCCCTTCAGACTTACTTACGGATATGAGGCCATGATCCCGGTGGAAATCGGAGAACCTTCATGAAGAAGAATCAAGGCTCTACATGAGGAATGCGAGAATAGCGAGGCCATCGCCATCGAATTAGACCTGATTGATGAAGTCAGAGCTACGGCGCATTGCCAAGACATGGCTATAAAATAGCTGATTGTGGCTCGACACAATAAGAAAGTAAGACCACGGTCGTTTGAGAGAGGTGACCTAGTCCTTCGGAGGGCCGACATAGGCAACAGGAATGCTCGTGATGGAAAGCTTGCGGCAAACTGGGAAGGCCCGTATCCTATTAAAGAGAACCTCGGCAAAGGAGCGTACATGTTGGAGACGTTAAAGAAAAAAGCGGTAAAAAGAACATGGAGCGCAGACAAGTTGAAGGCCTATTATAGCTAAAGCTCAAGCACGGTTCGAGATGACATGGCCTCCAGCCGATTGTTCCGAGGCCGAATCGAAGATTTGTCTTTAGTTTATTATTTCAGTTAATTATAGGATTTCCCTGTGTCATTGATTTCAGGCAGGTCGGCTGTAAACCAAGTGATTTGGCTTTATCGCCAAACTTGATAAATAAAGAATTTAGGGCCTAGGAGCCCATTTTCAGAAGCTCCATCACAAAACAAATCTTGTCGAACCGATCAACAAGTATGAAAAACCAATTTTCATAAATCGTGTCGAATATATAAACATGTATAGATTCAAGGTTGATAGCCTGTTTCCGAAAATCATGCATCAGTGGCAGCGCCGCCAAACTAATGCGCATAAATGGATCCATAGAAAATAATCCGGTTTAAATAGACTATGAACATGTATGGATATAAGGTAGAACGCCTGGTTTCGTAAATCATGTCTTAGCGGTAACACCGCACCATTAAACAAGCACGTGTGAATCCGAGATAAAGAAGTTCGTTTTCACAAATCATGCAGCGGCAGAGCCACCCAAAATATAAACATAGCATGTGCAAATCTGAGGTATGGAAACCCATTTGCGTAAATCATGTGTAAGCGAAGACGCGGGCCAGTCAATTCACATGTATAAACCCATGGTAAATTGACCAGAAAAATTTAATGACGAATAAAACTTTGGGTTGATTATCCGGGTTAGATTTGGATCATGCATCCAGAAGAGCAGAGTTAATCCGGATCGAAGAAGAGCCGTTTGGCCGACCCTGATCAAGTCGAACAAGATGTGCATATCTTTAATCCGAGGTTAATTCATATAAATAAGGGTCAATGATGGATTGATTCATTTTCAAAGTGAAGACATGCTGAGTTAAGCCTGGCTAATGACGCGGGTTCAATAAACAAAGTACGCAACAAAAGATTTCCCATTAATCAACAAGTGCTTACATAAAGTGTTGCGGAAAAGAAAATTACAAAGAAAAGGAGATACAAAAATTCTAGTCAACATGCTTCTACACCGTAAGTATACGGTTAAAGGGCAGCAAAAAGAACCCTGGTTAGAAGGTGTGCTGATTCTGGCTAAAGAAGGGGCTTATCAACCAAAAACGAACGGAACTAGTGCAGCGACGAGGCTATGCTTGACATCATTCAGTAGTCGAAGCATCCTCGCGAGGGTTACCTGAATTCGAAGGGCCGGCCTCCTGGGGTGCTTCCTCAACTCGAACTTCCAGAGCAACTGCGGCACCAAGAGCTGATCAACTGGCCGAAGAAAGAGGGATAAATTTGTCGTCCTTGACGTAAGCGTTGTAGTGCGCCCTTTCCAGGTTCAGCTTGAAGGAAAGATTTAGAAACTGGGCCTGTTCCAGAGCATTGTCAAAGGCGTCCTTTATGCCAGATTTTAGCTTGGAGACGTCATTACGGGCAGCAACATATACTTCTTTATAATGCGTTAGCTCCGCCTCCAAGTCTGTAATCATGGCCTTGTGCCTGCTCATAGAATCGAGGTCGTTTTCATGGACCTGTTGTCTCCAGGCAACCTCCGACTCGGCCTTCTGCAAGCTTTCCCGAGCACGCTGAAGCTCTTGAAGAAGGCTGTCCCTCTCAGCTCTCAGCGGTTCTACCTCGGCGCGAAAACTGTCCCTCTCAGCCTGAGCGTCTTCCGAGGCTTGGAGAGCCTGGCCCATCAGTTCGCGGGCCTCATCCCTCTCAAACTCTGCATGCTCCAGTTCCTCCTGAACCAAGGCATGTTTCTGCTTCAGATAGGCCACGAGCTGACTTAACCGAGAGAGCTTCATGCCAACACACTTCATGTCTCGCAGCTCCTTTACCTCAAAGGATGACAATCGCTTACCATCATAGTAGTGAGCAGGAGGGAGGATTCCGGCATGTACGCCTTTGGTGATTTGGTGCTCCCACACATGCGATCGAGGGAGCTTGATAAGAGACCCAAGAGTGGCAGCCTCCTCTACCGGGGTTTCTGAATCCAAAGTTGGGGACGAAGGAAACGGGGGAGTACCCGAGGCAGCCACAGCGGTAGTCTTATTCTTGGAGACCTTGGCCTTTTTGGTAGGAACTTGGGGAGTGGGCTAAGAGTGTGTCCGCTTCACACCAACCGCGGCCGTAGTCGGGGTTGTAGTCGTGGTTGTCCTAGTGGTCACTTCGTCGCGATCGGTCACATCAAGATAAACAGGTCGCTTCCCCATTGGCCGGCCTGAAACAGAAACAGCAGATGAGTCATGTGCAATAAAAATTAATGTACGAAAAGCGGTTAAAGCTTAAAACCATACTCGCGATAGGTTGTTTTTTGAATACAGGAACCGTAATATATTCAGCCGAGTCCACCAACGGGTCCTTTTTACTGGCGAGTTGTGTAAGAGTGAATATGGCCTCCTCCTCGGCTTCGGAGAGGCTGGCAGCTGAAGGGAGGAAATCTTTAGGAAGAAGTTTATGGTGGTCCGCGCACCAATATAGGGGAAATCTCTCTTCAGCTTCGCCGGACTCAAAAGATTGAAGAAACCAAGGCACTTGCCCGGATTTGGCAATGACTTTGAAAAAGGAAGTCTTAAAACCTTTCCATGAATCAGTGAATGGCTTGAGAAATTTTCGACCATGGGCTGCTCGGAGGGAGGTCCAACCATACCAGGTGCGATCATCCTCAGTAGTGACACTGGTTTCTAAGGGAGCGAAGAAACTGCAAAACACAGGGATGGAGCAGACGATATCTTGGGTTTTGCAGTAATTCTCAAACGCAATAGCGAAGGCCCAGCCATTAGGATGCAGTTGGGAGGGGGCAAGATGTAGATGGCGAAGTAAGCATATTTGGAAGTCGGAAAAAGGGAATTGTAAACCAAGTCGGGTAATCACGTCCCGATAGAAATAAAAATAATGAAGGTCCCTGTCGCTCGATCGAGAAGAAGTGTCCGATTCGGTTTCTTGAGGTAAGCATATGTCATATCCTTCCCCACCGTGAATCACGCGAGAAAGATCGTTGGCAGACATCGAATTCCTCATTCGAGTTACGGCGCTGCTAACTATCAGTTTCTTAACAACGGCTGTGGGGGAAGAGCCCAAATCGCCGAACATTCTCGTCAAGGATTCCTCGGTCGAGTAAGAAGAAGCCATATAATACCTATAACAAGGGAAAGGACAAAAGTCAGAAGATGAAGTATACCTGACGTTGTAGGACTAATCCGGGGAATGAAAATGGGGGCTGGATTGGGGCGACTTGGAGGGGCGCTGATCGAGCCAGTTGGAAGAACAATGTTGCACCGACACTTGTCCAAAAGCAAGTCGGCCTCCTTGTCGTGATTGAGCTTGACAAGCTCAATGGCCGCATAGCAACAGTCGTCGCATGGCGTCGAACCCCGAGTTCCCGTAGCAGAGACAGGCCCGCTTGGAACTAACCGGAGTTGGGTTTGGGATGCCGAGATATCGGTAGTCGAGGAGCGGAAGAGTGTGAAACTCGAACCATCCTCCTCCTCCCTCCAGCCCCCGAAACGCGAAGGAAGGCTTCCCTCTTCTCTGCCTCATTTGGAAGGATTGACCAAATCCAGACTTTGGCAGATGTGGATAACTTTTCAATGATGGCCCTATCGTCTTCAGGGATGGGCCTACCGTACATGTCCAGAAGTACGTCGGGATGGGGGTTCATTTGTATGGACGAGAAAAGGAATCGCAATGGTACTGAAGTGCAAAAAAGGTTATCACATGAATGCGTACAAAAGCAAAAGATTTATAAAACCTTCAAATAGGATCACATGAATGCAAACGAACCCAGAAAATGCAAAAAACCTAGAATTTGATCAGAAAAAGGATACTGGGGTCAAAAAGAACTCTAATAAAGAAAATGTACAATCAATTAGTAAGAATAGCAATGACTCAGACCAAGGGTTATCTCAACGTTTGTTAGCAATATTTCCTGGTCAGAGAGGAATTCAAGGTCATCACTGTCACTCACACCCCCGCACAAACAAGTACGAGAAGAGTGTTCATGAAATAGAAAGAGGAAACCCAGAACAACAGTATTGCAAGAAAGACCGAAATAAAATGAGCAAGGAACGTGAAAAGAAGAAGAAAGGCAACAACCATTGTTAGTACCTGAAAGATAAATCTGGGAGTAATGAGAACTGGGAGAGCGAAGCGAAGAACTTCGATGAGTAGAGAGGTTTGGAGCACTGTGAGAGCAATGAATTGCGATGAACACAGAGGTTTTTTCACTAAAAGGAAGGTTCGTAAGCGCAAATGACAAAAAGAAAAATGGTCAGAAAGTCTTATAGACATGACATATCGAAGCGTCGGATTCGTAACGTTTGAGTAAGTGAAGCATTACGACGGATCAAGAAAAGGAGAAGGCAAAAACCCTAAAAGCAATCATGACGGATGACGTGAGCATTAATTGCGCACGATTACTGAAGGCGGCTATTCAAAGCGCGTGGCCGTTGTTTTTAAATGGCGGTTACGGAGTACGAGAAAGAAAATGAATAGGCGCATTCCTTGGAAGAAGTCACGCCACTTCATAGGCGTGCTCCCTCACATAGTACCCAGGATTGGGGGCAACCAACACAATGATGGGGGTGATAAACCCGGGATGACAAGCGGATGATCCCAAGATAATCCCGGGCATTGGGGGAGCAAGCGGTCATAGGAGATACTCACGGATCGTACGAAAAACAAAAACAAGCACGGTTGTATTGGAATAGTTCAACTCGGCGGTACGAGTTAAGCTAAGTTCGGGTCACCGCTGGTTCCTGGAAAAACAGTGCAGGGTTGCAATGCGACCAGTAGAAACTCAGACATGAGAAATCTGGTGACAAGATAATCTCGGTAGATCAGAACACTGCCTTGCCAAGCTTGGGGGCAACTGTTATGGACCCAAATAATGGGCTTAGTAGATGCTAGGCCCAGTAGGAGCGCTTTATGACGGTATCTTCCTCAAATCAGGTATATCACCAATCACCCCATGATTATGCCCATAATCTGAGATAATGCAGGTAATGGGAGAGAAACGGCTTAGATCGTGGGATATGCATGGCAAGAGAGGATACACACAACCAAAGAGCAAAAACCCTAAATGATCTCTATATCTAAGCATGTTCTCCAAGTGCATTCTCTCCATTCTGAATTGACTATTAGATACAGCCTCACTATGCACACACTCCACCCCCTTGGCGACACGCCATATCTGTGTGACACAATGATCAACAATTATCCAGTGTTATCTCTCTGTCATAGATAGCGTTGGGTAATCTCCATTAGGTGTTGATAAATCCTCTGGAACCTTGGATCCGATATCAATCATATACCAGTCCTTTGTAGCTAGACATATGTGTTCTATTACAGAACAGTATCATTTCAATTCAGAGATTTTGAGGCTGTATAAATTGATTTAGCTGTGAAGTTTCCAGATCCTATTAACTTACAAAATACAAGATGGAAGGGCTGTTGAACCTGCCGTCAGGGGCGGATGGAGGAGGAGGGGCTAGGGGTGGCCCCCACCCCCCTAATTTTTTAAAAAAAATTATATATATATATATATAACTTTTATACAATATCAGCCGATAATCTTCACTATCATGAGGAACTGGAAGTGGAGCAATGTGACGGTGAAGTTTCTCATACTTATCATCAATGTCGTTGTAACCCTCTTCAACAAATCCAACTAATATGGAAGCTATTTCAATGTCTTGAGGTGATTCTAACATTTTCACCGAAAAGAGCAGAATGCATCAGGTTAAAGCATGGGCATTCATCAGCTATATATATAGTCCCCATAGAATTAAATAACTTTTATACAATATCATTCACACCTTGTTTCCAATCACCTTCAACATGCATTAAAACCAATTAATACTCCTAAAAAAAATTTCACGAACTTAGAACACCTCAGATTGCTTTTTGACATGTGGCATGTTGCTCTGTAGTTAATAAAACTGTTGTTGACCAAAAGGATAACAAATTTCAGCACTCTTTTGAGATGATTTAATCGATTCCAAGTCATTAAACATTGACTGCAAAAAAATATTAACTTCCTTATATCATAGTTTAACAATATGAAAACACGCCGGGTAGGAGTCAAATGAAGTGATCTTAATTTCTATAATAGATTTCTTTCAATTTTTTATATATTAGGTCTGTATTATATTTCAAATACTTTTATTTATGATATAGTTTTATTAATTTTCGCCCCCATCATTAAAATTTTTGGATCCGCCTACTGTGATATCTTTTAAATAGGTGGTGGTGGAGGTTCAAATAGGTGCCATTTCCAATTGCCATACTAGTCAAGCTAGTTAGATAAATAGTATGTTTTATTTGGTAGGAAAAGAAGCATCTTGCCAAATCTTAAATATGTTCTTCCAAAAAATAAGAGGAATGAGGACGGGCACAATCCTTCAATGCTAGCATGTCACTAAGACTACATCAAACTGATTGGATCATGTGAACCATAAACGGTTAGCCTTTTCGGTTACACACGCCTATCAAATTTAAAACATTTGATCTTTATTATATAACTTACATGCAAAAATGCGTTGATCAGATTTGTTGAATGTCTACGAAATTAAAAGTTAATTGAGCTCGTGTAATTTATAATAAAACTAACATTCAAATTTTTGTGACAATATCATCCGACCACTTAAAAAAAAAAAAAAAACTAAACTAAACTAAACCTTTATGTATACGTTTATGTATCTCTATTAATAGGAAAATTTGAATTTATTCTCTTGAGATTGTCTTCAAACAATTTCACAAACTCTTGAGATTGTCTTCAAACAACGTCACAATTTTTTGGTGTCTCTTATTATTATTTTTATTTTTATTTGATTAAGAGTTTCTTTCTTAAAGCTTAGAAGACAAAGATTATCACATTTCCCAGCAAGTGTGTTCTACACTTCTACGGGATTTAAACTTGTATTCTCCCTTTATGAGATATGACCCTCCTATTTTATTAAATAAATAGTTTTTGTGAAGATTATGACCCTAGAAGCAGCAAGTTGGTTTCATGAAAGCATTATTTTCATGAACTGATTTTGTTCACATGTAATGCTAATTTAAATTATTGATGAGAACAATAAATTTTAAATAAAAATTATTTTATAATTATTATAATTTTGAAAATAAGTTTGTTAAACTGATATATGAATGACTTATAATAAAATTATATACGGTTCTTTTTACCAAAAAAAAAAACTATGGTTTTGGATTATAAATATTTTTTTACATTTTCAGCCATGTTTATATATATATATATATATATTTGTAACAAAAAATCATGGTTCACTACCAATAACTAAATTTGGAAAAATCCAAAAAGACCTAAATAAAACCCAGTTGAAACTCATGAGCAATAAAGGCTATAAACACCTTTGACTTATCTTCTAAATTAAAGAGATTGATACCCCTCACAAACTAAAATTTATTTTAAATATTATATTATGTCTAAGTAAATTTTTAGGTATAATTTAGTCATAAATAAACATTGAGACATATTTTAAAACTAAAACTGGTAAATTTGTTCAATTTAAATATGGAATTAAATATTTTAACTATTACTTACAAAATTCATTAAAAAAAATAAAGAAAATAGTTCAAAAATAATTACAATAACCGTACACTAGAAAATATTTAAATTATGGAAAAAGAATTGCTATTGTCGAGGGTATATAATAATAATAATCTTTGGGCTTAACATTTCGCATTGCGCGATAGATAAATATATCTGCAGCGATCCAAAACGGCACCGTTTTACTCCTTTTTTTATTATTAATCAATGTGAAAAGTGAGAGGGATGGAGGACCTGACAGAAAAAAAAGAATAGAAGACCTACCATGAAATAATTATGTCTTTGACACAGTTTCAACGCTTCAATCCGGCACCGACGATCTCATCTTCTCTACAAAACACCTTCAACTCCTTCCACCCCATCCACTGAAAGTCCAGAATCATTAGACCAATATCCAACCCTCGTAATTTTGATCTGGTAGATACTGATAATTTCATAGCCACCTGTCACGCACGATTTGGGAACGGTGGATATCTTGTGTGCACGAGGCATTCTCTACGGTTCGAGGTTCGGGCTTGGCATGCGGACGGCACGAAGACGCGGACAGGGCGTTGCGGGAGTGCTTATATGCCTAAGTCCATATGTGTTGTAAATATGTAGAGTTTACTAGAATTGTATAGAGAATTCTAGAGGGGCGCTGAGGTAAGCACTTACACAGGCAGAAGTGTAAATATCTTGATATTTGTAGGGAAGGTTCTGGAGAACCGATTGTAGCCGTTAGATGTTTTCGATCTTAGCCGTTCATTGAGGAGGTGGTAGGCTATATATAGGGGAGCCCTCCTCACTTCTAAACCATCTTCAGAAATCCAATCATTTGTTACATTCAAGAGCTTCTCTCTCTAAGTTCTCTTTCTCTCTCTAAGTGTTCTCTCGTTCTTCGCCTTTCCTTGCCTACTCGAGGGGTTTCGGCTGACTTAGCAAGATCCGAACGGGGTGATCAAGCTAAGGCCGGCACGGAGCTTGGTGTTTGGGTGATCAAGTCCAAGGCCGTGACAAAGTGGTATCAGAGCTTTGGTTCGAGGTAGCCATGTTCGAGGTGGTTCGTGGTTGCCACATTATAGGCAGGGATTGTCAGTTAGAACAGAGGATGTTGTGGTTATTAGAGAAGAGAAGGGATAGAGAGGGAGAACATCGTGGGAACCCGAGGATCAAAGAAGTCCCACCAAGTTGGGGATGCGACTACCGTGATGGTGAAGGTAGGAGCTTTGGAGGGACAAGTCTTGTGGAAGAGCGGTGAAACTACCTTCGTAAGCCTAGTACCAGGTTGGGTCACCTAGTCAGGAGGATGACTCCCTAAGTGGGTGGGGGTGTACCATGGACGAAGGCGAATGGGCCTGGGAAGTGTCGAACGAAGGTGGGATAGTTCTCAACTTGGATGTGTCTCGTGGGAGTGGTGCGATCTCGGATACTCAAGGTTTTCAACACGGACTCTGTGGTCGAAGGTTCGATCGAGGCGGGAGTAGATCGATCCGTGGGAGGACCTCGGGAGAGGGTGTGTGTGTGCCAAGAGGAGGTGGAGGTAGCACTACTCAAGACATGTCCTGGGCGAGGCAAGGGATGCTCCAACACAAAGACATTGTACCAGAGGAGTTGCTTGACTCCACGTTCGGTGGATGACTCTCGAGTGGAGGAGGGTGGACCATGTCGTGGAGGCACAAGAGGTGTCTGGCTCCATGTTAGGTGGAGGACTCCCGAGTGGGAGGGGAGTGGACCATGTCGTGGAGACGCATGAAGAGTTACTGGAACCATGTTCGGTGGAGGACTCTCGAGTGGAGGAGGGTGGACCATGTCATGGAGGCACAGGGGACTCACCATATGGATAGCTTAAGTAGAGGTCGAGTGGAGCACCTTACTTAAGGGTGACACCAGTGTGGGGCTGCTAGTTCGGTGGAGGATCCCGAGTAGTTGGGGTGGACCATGGACTGAGCGGAAGTGCTGGGGAGAGCAAGCACCAGAGCGGGGATGCTAGTTCGGTAGAGGACTCCTAGGTGATGGGGTGGACCATGGACTGAGCAGAAGCATCTGGGAAGAATGGGCGGGTGCGGATTCCGTCCTAACCTTGGAGGCAAGGAAAGAGTTGATCCAGAACAGGGCCGCTAATTCGGTGGAGGACTCCAAGAGGTGGGAGGGGACCATGGATTGAGCGGAAGTATCTGGGACATGAGTACCGAAGGAACATGGCGGTGTGTGAGGGAGCAAGTCGTGGTTCAAGGCTCTAGGCACGGACTTAGTGGTTGCGAGGGTCGAGTTGGGGAATCTCGCCCGTGGATGGGAAAACCACTGGAAGATGGTGTGAGAGCTGATGACGGGGAGACGAGCTTCTTTAGTGGGGAACCAACATGTTCCAGTGAGGTGCACGAGGGGGCCGCATGAGTGAGCATACAGGCCTATTCAAGATCATGGATGATCTTGGTCCAGTACAGTGACGAGGGCATCACTAGATTAGGTGGGGGAGAATGTCACGCACGATTTGGGAACGCTGGATATCTTGCGTGCACGAGGCATTCTCTACGGTTCGAGGTTCAGGCTTGGCATGCGGACGGCACGAAGACGCGGACAGGGCGTTGCGGGAGTGCTTATATGCCTATGTCCATATGTGTTGTAAATATGTAGATTTTACTAGAATTGTATAGAGAATTCTAGAGGGGCGCTGAGGTAAGCACTTACACAGGCAAAAGTGTAAATATCTTGATATTTGTAGGGAAGGTTCTGGAGAACCGATTGTAGCCGTTAGATGTTTTCGATCTTAGCCGTTTATTGAGGAGGTGGTAGGCTATATATAGGGGAGCCCTCCTCACTTGTAAACCATCTTCGGGAATTCAATCATTTGTTACGTTCAAGAGCTTCTCTCTCTAAGTTCTCTTGCTCTCTCTAAGTGTTCTCTTGTTCTTCGCCTTTCCTTGCCTACTCGAGGGGTTTCGGCTGACTTAGCAAGATTCGAGCGGGGTGATCAAGCTAAAGCCGGCACGGAGCTTGGTGTTTGGGTGATCAACTCCAAGGCCGTGACACACCGCTAACAATATTCCTGTCTGGACTAAATTGAAAGCGACCACTCACACCAGTATAATTTGATTGCAGTAATATGTTGATCAGATCAGATCCACCTGTGAAGACTTTGAGCTTGTCAACCAACATATCAGCTGCTTCTGTATTCATAGCCCCAAGTTACTATTGACTGAGAATGTAATATTCTTGTGTGTTTCAATAAACTTGTCAATAGAACGCGCAACAGCCCAAATTGTTTGCTGTGCCTGCCAATGGTTTAACCCAATGCTTGCTATGCTTTCATTCTATATTTTTGTCCACTGAGAAACAAAAGATCTTTTCTAGGGAGAATCAGGAATGTGTGGACGAAGTGCAACCACCCCTTGCACAACACTGAGAGAGGAATGATTTTGTGGGGTGAACGAGTCTAGAGTAGCAGAGAGGGAATCAGTGGCAAGCCAGACAAATTCACTAGACATCATCTTTAGTTTGTAGGCTATATGCTGAAAATCCTTAATCCAGGATCTGGGTTGACGTGAACAACATACACACGAGGACCAAACACTTTGAAGTGATTGAGTAAGTTAGTGATTTCATTCAGATCAAACTTAATGCAAATAGGCAACTTATGAGGCATCCTTATCCTCTTTTTTTCAAGTTCATCATCCAGAGAAGATATTCCATTTCTCCCATAATCATCATCCAAGTAGACGGAAATGACCTCTTTCCATCCATAAAATTCAATTAAACAATCGAGAACCTAACTGCACCATTTGCTCAGAATCACTTGGTATAGAACGAAAAAAGAAAGGAAACTGGAGGGAAGACAGGGTTGTTTCAGTGGCAGCATAGGAAACTTGAGGAGAGATCATCGATAGAAGGGTGTGGATGGGGTGGAAGAGGAGTTAAAGGTGTTTTGTACAGGGTGGTGGAGACATTGCCAAATGAAGTGTTGGAGAAGATGAGATCGCCGGTGCCGGATTGAAGCGTTGAAACTGTGTCAAAGACATAATTATTTCATGGTGGGTCCTCCATTCTTTTTTTCTGCCAAGTCCTCCATCCCTCTCGCTTTTCACATTGATTAATAATTAAAAAAGGAGTAAAACGGTGCCGTTTTGGATCGCTGCAGATACATTTATCTGCCGCAGCTGCAGAAATGTTAAGCCCATAAAGTTTATAAATATGTTTTCATATGGCGAAAGGAAAAATGCTGATTGGGATTCACAAATTAATTTAAAAAAAAAAACTTAAACAACAAAAAAACAACTCCAGCGGATTCCTCTCCTCTCATACGCGAAATAGGGAAACTGAAACCCTAATTCACAGCCTCCACCATTGTTCATCATCTCTGACCACCGACGTTCATCATCATCGACCGCCATTCTTCCCTCAGCCGACCTTGCCTTAACATCGCCAACTCCAGCTGTTCTTGGGTGTTTAAGTGAAAACTGAAAGGATCGACGAATTTCTTTGGGTGAACAAATAAAATAATCAAAAACTGAAAGGATCGACGAGCCATGGCGGAGGATGGAGGAAAATTGAAGATCAGAAAGAAGCACACGATAGAAGCCCTAATACCTGCCTCATTGTGCGAATTGGAAGTGCTCATTGTGCGACCTGGTGGAGGATGCGACGGTGCTTGAATGAGGATTTCGACATGGCTTAAGATCTACAGATGCAATCAGTTTGTTAGGGTTACAATTGGGTCTGGATTCAGTATGCGATTTCTGAATCTTTGTTCTATTTTGGCCATGGTTTTGAGCTAATATGCAAATAGTGGTTTATTTTTCTATCCTTTCTTCTTCTTTTTTCTTATTTTTCTGGTTTTGGTGGCTTCTTCTTTTTTCTTGTTTTCATGTTTTTGTCCTTTCTTCTTGTTTTTTTGTTTTCATATCGATTCGGTGGTTCTATTTTCGGGCGATAGTGGAGGTCGGCGATGGTGGGGGTCGACGATGGTGGGGGCTGAAGGTTGTTTTCATATCTGGTTCTAGTGTTTAGTACAAATAAAATAGGATATTTGATTTTTTTTCAATTTTTGATTCTTTTCCTGTTAGATCTTGCCTACATCGAGAATGTACTCATATGATGGGTTTTGAATTTTTCAGTTTTTGATTCATATAAGTCTTTGTGCGTAACTGGTGCCTTAAGATCTGTCATCTCCGTTCTTTGTTTCTTCTTCTCGATCTCCGGTGGAGGGTGCTTTTTGGTTCCTTTAGTTTCTTTGGGTTCCTTCTCCGATTATCTGGTGTTTAAGTTTTTTTCTTTTTTAATTAATTTGTGAATCCCAATCAGCATTTTTCCTTCCATTTGGCATGTTCTCTCTCCAAATTAATGGCCACATCAGTCATCCTTTGTTCATGTCCATCCAAATGGACGTTGACCGTCTGGTCAACTAACCCCCCATGTGACTTTTGCTTAAAAAGCTAACCACATATGTAAAATATGTCCGAGAAAATTTTCGTGGTCTTTGAGCTCTCTGGGCCAAATTACATGTGTAAAATTGCTCCTTTACCCTTTATAAAATTACTAATAAAATACTAAATTATTTAAATAAATAAACAAATTCAAAGAGCTAAAAAAAAATTATATGATCAAAGGTTTACTTTTTAAGAAAAATGCTAAATTTTAATCATGATAATTTAAAGCTGCAACAATGTTTTTTAAAAAATAAGTTTGTAAAATATTAAATCTAGATAGCTCAAATTTCAAATTAAAGGTGGAAATAGATGCTAAGAGAAGAAGAGGGAAGTTAACTCCAGGAACATCGGCCCTCTTTGTCTATAGTACTCCCTCAAACCCTCACTCTCTACTCCACCTTTGATTACAAAGAGACTCTTGCCAATCATTCTCAACTCGCATAGATTTTTTTTTTTCCTTCACCATTTAATTGGTCCTGCTTTCGTCATCGCTATTAAAGAAGGTAATCCCTACCATTTTGATTTGTTTGAAAAGTTCATGTTAGCCGGCAGTGCGAATTTTCGCGTCTCTAGTGGTTAATATATGATTTAAAATTTGCGTGGCAAGTTTTTTGTCAGTTGTCACTATTATAATGTGCGGAACCTTGATCAAGGCTGAAGCATAAGTACCTAATGTGAATTCTTACTTCTCACGTCTCATTAGGTTGTGATTTTCATTTTTTTTTTTTTTGGTTAAGGTCCAATTTCGTCGTTCAAATATGCGTCCAGGAGTAATTTTGCCCCTGAAGTTTTCGGTACAACAATGTTGCCCCTGAAGTTTAAAAGTGTAGCAATGTTGCCATTCCGTTAATTACCCTAGACGTCAACTAATGGTCAACGTTAGGGTTTTTAACGAGAGGACAACATTGCTACGTTTTTAAACTTCAAGGGCAACATTGCTTCCAAAAAAATAGCAATTTTGTCCCTAAAGTTTAAAAACGTAGCAATGTTGCCCCTTCGTTAAAAACCCTAACTTTCGTTGACGGTTAGGGTTTTTAATAAAGGGGCAACATTGCTACGTTTTTAAACTTCGAGGCAAAATTCTACGCCAAAAACTTCAAGGACAAAATTCCTCCTGGGCGTATACTTTAAGGGCAAAATTGGACCTTAACTTTTTTTTTTTTTTTTTTTTTTTGAACAGGCTCAAGTAAATTCTTTGAATTCTCCGTATAAATATATTGCCTTTAATTTTTGTTGGGATGTTGGTTTACCTAATCTAAATTTTATATATTGCTTCTTGGGTTTTGCGATAGAGGGCATGCATATGGATGGATGGATAGCACATGCCACTATAACATTTTAGCTTATTTCAAATTTGCGTGCCCAAGTTCTCGGCAGCGTAACCAATTTGGTTGATTTCCATTCATTCCTTCTGTTGTTGTTTCATTGCATTATATATCCATAAAGTGTAAAAATTTCACTTGAATTATAATGCTTTCGTATTTGCTTACTATTAATTTCTTTTTTTCAAAAACCATTAGCAGTTGGTGTTGTTGTTAAGAAGAACTAAACCGCCGTCTTGTTACACTTCCTTCAATACAAACCGGGATCTAATTAATGTGAGGTTGATGAACGCTTGAGTTTTATTCTACAATGCCTTTGTATGATAAATAAGTTACTAAATTTATGATTTTCATAACTGGGCAATGAAGACATTTTATCTCGCTACTTATCATAGGAAACCGAACGAGAGAGCTCCATAGCCTAAATAGGATGTGCTAAAGGTAATTACACTTTTGTTCACTTTATTCAATATTTAGCTAAGTACCCGGCACCTAGTGGCGGAACCAGAAAATTTTTTAACCCGGGCCAAAAATAAATATATTGACAAGTATAACATAATATTGAAAATACAAATAAATAATAACCAATAATTATAAATCAAAACAAGATATAAAATGATAGTAACATTTTCGTAAGTATTTTAAACAAAAATTTTACTTTCGCCTCACATTTAAAAAATGATACCTGTAGTAGGTCGCGGTTACATAACTTAGAAAACTTTTGCGTTAGAGAAACCCAGAAAATCCTTTTGATTTTCAAAAACTACAAAATAAGCCGAACAATTCTGATCCTTAAAAAAAATAGCAATTCTACATAAAAACCCCCATAAACGTATGCAAGTCGCAGAATTTCCCAATTGAATGAGGGAAAATATATGCGCAGGAATTATGTAGCCGATTCGACTGACAGGAAGAGATAATTTCCAGACACCGAAAATTAAGACAAGAATTTCAGGAAGAAAGAGCATGAAGAGTGACAAAATAGAAGGGAGAAAAGGAAAAACACCGCCTAACAAGATATAAAATGATACCTGCAGTAGGTCGCTGGTCGAACATCACCGCATTGGAGACTCAGACCCTCGAAGGAAGAGTGGAAGAGTGGAAGAGGGAGACTGAGGATGGAGAACACTCAGAGCACTAAGAGCAGAGTGGAGTCAGCCAGTCAGGTCGGAACTCGGACGTTGGAGACTCGTCGAATCGGACGAAGAGGGAGACTGAGGGTGGATCAGGGAGAGCAACTCAAAGTCAGAGCTGAGCGAGACGTGGAGAAGGAAGAGGAAGTCCGGAAGTGTGAAGGACTGAACGCTAGTGGTGGTGGTGTGTGGGGAAAAGGCAGAGATAAGGGAAAATGTAAAAGCAAAAAAAAAAAAAAAGAAGATTTTAAAATTATTGGGTGATCGCGCAGGTGGTGGTGGTGTGTGGGAGAGAGTGAATTTATAAAGAAGACAAGAGATTAATTAGACCAAATTATTGGCCATAATAAAATATTATATAATGAATACATATATTTTAAAAAATTTTAAAAGCCCAACTGGAGCCTTAATAAGAAATTAGCTAGAGCCAAATTAGTGGTTAAAATAAAATATTATATAATAAGTACATATATTATAACAAATTTTAGAAGATTTTAGAAGGCCGGCTGGGGCCCAACTGGCCATAAAGTAGTACCGCCTCTGCCAACATTTGCCTTTCCTGGATGGTATTTAATTTCCAGGTTGTAGTCTTTCAGCAACTCCATCCATCTTCGTTGTCTCATATTGAGTTCTTTCTAATCGTACAAATACTTGAGTGGGATAATTCATTTCATGAGGCTTCAGCTGCCGAGAGGCATACGCCACTACTCTGCCCTGCTGCATTAGGACACATCCCAACCCTTGCTTACTCGCATCACTGTAGACCACATAGGTCAAACTAGGGTCTGGGATAATCAATACTGGTGCGGATGTCAACCTCTCCTTCAACTGTTGAAAGCACTCTTCGCATCTTTTATCCCACACAAATGGTTGATTCTTTCTCGTGAGCTTGGTCAATGGCAAGGCAATTCGTGAAAAATTCTGTATGAACTGACGATAATACCCAACAAGACCCAGAAAACTACGTATCTCAGTTACAGTTTCTGGTCTTTTCCAATTCAATATTGCTTCCACTTTATTGGGATCTACAGAAACTCCATCTCGTGAGATAACATGGCCCAAAAATCTGACTTCTGGAAGCCAAAACTCACATTTACTCAATTTTGCGTAGAGCTACTTTTATTTTAAGATACTCAACACTATTTGTAGATGCCTTTCATGTTCTTCTTCGCTCCTTGAGTAAATCAGGATATCGTCAATAAAGACTACTACGAATTGATCAAGATATTGACGAAATATCTGGTTCATGTAATCCATGAACGCCACAAGTGCATTGGTCAAACCGAATGGCATCATTAGGAACTCGTAATGACCATACCTGGTCTTGAAAGTTGTCTTCGGAACATCTTCAACTCTTACTCTCAGCTGATGGTAACCTGATCGCAAATCGATCTTGGAGAAGACACAGGCACCAGACAACTGATCAAGCAAATCATCTATCCGGGGGAGTGGATACTTGTTCTTGACGGTTAACTTGTTCAGTTCTTGGTAATCGATACACAATCTTAGGCTTCCGTCTTTCTTCTTTACAAAGAGTACCGGAGCTCCCCACGGTGAAACATTGGGTCGTATAAACCTTTTCTCAAGAAGTTCTTCAATCTGCTTCTTCAATTCAGGTATGGTTGGGGATGAATCTAGCGAGTCAATGGACTCAGGAGCCTATAACAACCATGAGGGATACTCATGACAGCCACACCCAGATATCCTAGGACACTTAGAGAGGATATATGAGAATGCTAGTGCAAGTACAAATACTCAGCGAGATCACTACCTTAGATTCCTAGCCATGGTGCCTGGGTTATATTTTGGTATTTGTTTCCATGAGGTCCATGCAAGTGATGAGGAGTGGATTGCCACCATTCTTCATTACTTCCCCGATTATGGCTTCTGGGGAGATGAGAAGACCCGGATTGAGAGGGAAGGGCCTCATAGACTTTACGATTTCCTTGATCATATGGCCCGTTTTATAAATTCCCATATGGGATGACTGTAATCTAATGTTTTCTTTTCCTTGAACTATGAACTTAATTAGTATGGTTTGAATGGACCTTGTGTGTTTGATTTCATTGAACACATGAGACTATGTGATGTTGTCTTTATGGAATATAAATTTGGTTGTTGTGATTATGTATTTCTGTTGTTGAGGATATTGTGTTCAATTGATACTAATGGTAAGTTCTTTCCATAAGCAGTAAAAGGGAAAAATGGTTAATCAATGAGGTGTAAGAGTAAGACCATTCGTTGATATGGAAAGAAATTAGTTTAATCCTTTACAGCAGATTGTGAAAGTTAGTAGGTAAAATGTTGCAGAGTAAATTTTATACTCCTAGTATTGACAACTCTCTCTCTTCCTTGCTATATCGTAGTAGTATTCAAAGATGAGAAGAGCAAGAACAAGAGGTAGAACTTTCAGGCGAATTCAAGAGCTTGAACGAGATATACCAGAGCAGGGCACGCATGAACATAACATACCTGAGCAGGACATACCCGAACAAAATATGCCGGACCAGAATCAAATGAGGCAACTGTTTGGACTAATCAATGAACTCAGGACCGAAATTTGTGAGGTACGAGCTAGACAGGATGAAGATCGAAAACGTACCCAAAAAAATCAAGAGGAGCAGGCTGAAGCATCCTCTCAACCTGAGATTCGGGATCGTGAACCCAGAACTAGAAGAGCTGAAGAAACGACGCAGTATTGGGTGTCAAAATTCTGCAAACACCACCCCCTGTGTTTCGTGGGGATCATGACTCACAAGTAGCAGAAGATTGGATGTTGAGGATAGAAAAGGATTTTCAAGTCATGGAGTGCCCAACTGAGAAGAAGGCATCAATGGTCATTTACAGGCTAGAAGGCGATGCAGACCGTTGGTGGAAGAATATGGAGATTACTCTATGAGCTCGGAATATTCCTATCACCTGGGAAGTATTCCAAGAAAAAATTAACAATAAATATTTTCCCCCATCTATTAAGGTCAAAAAAGGGATGGAGTTTCCGAAAATCGAGCAGGGTGATAATGAAACTTTTGATGATTACCTTGCTCGCTTTATCAGACTATCTTGGTATTCCACTTACTTGAATTATCGAGATGACGAAAGCTAGAGTCCTACTATGATGATTGAGGGGTTGAAGTACGAGATCAAAGAGAAACTGGTCTCTCGACGGTTTAAAGAACTCAACTTGGCTATTGAAGAGTGCCGATTGAGTATTTGTACTTGCACCAGCATTCTCATATATCCTCTCTAAGTGTCCTAGGATACTGGGTGTGGCTACCATGAGTATCCCTCATGGTTGTTATGGGCTCCTGAGTCCATTGACTCGCTAGATTCATCCCCAACCATACCTGATTCCTCACTAAAAACCAAGTCAATTACCTCAGGTGTTCTTTGCTGGTTTGAGTTTGCTCTTCTTTGTACACGCCTCCTGCGCAATCTATCATACATGGTTTCTTCCCTAAGTCTTGCAAGTGGGTTCTCAAATGGTCTATAACAATTTCTCTTAATCCTTCGTCCAACCATTTTCAATCCTACACATGTAACAATACATTTGTTACCAATTCAAAATACATGCTGCATACACGTAGAGCATACTATCCTATTGCCAGAAACTACGCTCTAATACCAACAATGTAACACCCCACTATTCTGAGCCCAAAACAGAGTGGCATCTTCACCTATTATGCAAAAATGTGATATTTAATGAAAACTTAAACAACTAGCTAGTTTTGGTTCTTGCAAAGAAAGCCCTTCTTAAAAAAGAAATTTCAAAATAATAAACAAATTCGGTCGGGCTTTTCTGAAACATTTAAAACTTTTGAAAACATTCTATCAGTGGTTCAAACTTGTCATTAAAATTGCATCATACTTATAACCTTATCAAGATTCATCAGCGTTTTTCCCTATTTCTCCAATTAGTCTAGTGCTCTACTAAATCGTTCAACATAATTTGGGCTTGTTACATACATGCCCGTACCTGCAACAATCGTTAGCAACATATATATGTATATAAGTCGTAACTACTTCTACACGATGGTATGTATCTAATTAAATATATACATCCCCAGTAGCCACGTACGGCTATCTCAAAATAATATCTCAGTCATAAGGAAATAGTAAATCCATAGACAAAAGTGAAACTAAATGTTTCATCTGTAATCTCTTCACCACCTTCTTCTCAAAATCAAGCAACTACAATGCCCTTGCCTCTTCCTCCTTGCTTACTAGCCTGCCCACGTCTTGGATTTATGGAAGGCTCTGAGATTCAAATAAATGAATCCCAGAGTAACAGGTTAATCTCAAATCCTATTTAATTCTCAATTTTTGAATTTTGGGATGTCACAATTCTCCCCTGTAAATTAAATTTTGTCCTCGAAATTTGATATGTACCTTGGACATAAAGTCTGGATATTGCTGTCTCATGTATTCTTTTGTCTCCCAAGTTGCTTCTCTAGGAGTTAGTCCCTTCCGACCACCTTCACAATTGGAATACTCCTATGTCTGAGTTGCTTCTCCTGGCAACCAATAATTTGCTCCGGCTCAACTACATAGGTATGGTCATCTTGTACATCCACATCTTCATACTCGATGACATGTTTAGGGTCTGGTTGGTATTTCTTCAATTGAGACACATGAAAAACATTATGAAGTCTGCCCAAGTTCGGGGGTAAAGCTATTCTGTATGCCACTGGTCCGATTCTCTCTAAAATTTCAAAATGACCAATATAGCGAGGACTCAACTTCTTTCTCTTAATTGCCCAACCAATTCACGTAAGTGGAGATACCTTCAAGAAAACGTGATCTCCAACTTCAAATTCTAGAGGTCTCCTTCTTTTATCAGCATAGCTTTTCTGTCGACTCTGTGCTGCTAGGAGCCTCTTTCTAATCATTCTGATTTGCTCTAAAGTCCGGTCAATTAATTCCGACCCGTACAACCTTCTCTCAAACAACTCCGTCCAACACCGGTAGCATATGCAACAACCCACAAATCCATTTTTTGTTTTCCCTCACGAAGAAAAAGACACTATCCAAATCCCACAATATAGGTTATCTTCCTTCTTTCAATCATTACTAAAGGACTTCGGGCGTACATAAAAACCAACTGAGTCATTGAGTACCCATACAAGATCAGAGCACTGATATTAGAGCTGGGAAATCCGGTCAGGCCCGTCGGGCCGGCCCATTTAAGCTCGGCCCTACAAGATCCGAGCTTGAAAAATTAGGCCAAAAATTTGAAATTGGCCCTGCAGTAGGCCTCGGGCCAGCCCATTTAACTATAGCTTTTTTAAAAAAAAATAATTACTTAAACTTCCACTTAATGAATGTGTTTATTTGTAATTATTTAGATTTTTTAGTTTAAACTATAACCCTTTTTTATGTTTATTATTATTCGTATTAAAACACATAATTAGTTATTATAAATTTTAAAGAATGGATGTTTTCATATTAAATAAACACATACTTTGGTATTACAACATTATATAAGTAATAAATTATAAATATATTTTGTGTAAAATAAGTATAATTATTTTTACCTATCAAGTAAAATCATACATGAACCGAAAGAATCAAGCAGACACACATAAAATTACAAGAGGGAAAGACATTTTATCATTGGCATACATAAAGCAATTCCTTTGTTTAATATTTTTTGAAAAAAATGAAAAAAACATATTCTTTGTGTTTATTTGTTTTTTAATTACGAATTAATGAATGTGTTTATTTGTTGAATGATTTATATTGTTTAGATATTAATGTTGATAACATTTATTTGATATATTAGAATTTTAATGGTTGCAATTTACTAATTATATTTCTTTGAAAAAAATCAAAGAAAAAATAGTTAAAATTTGGAATAGTAATTTTCAGGCCCTGTAGGGGCGCCACATTTCAGTATTATCGGGCCAGGCTTTGAAAAACATATGTTTTCCTTACCCCGACCCGGTAGGGCCGGCCCTGTTAGGCCTTAACCCTATAGGGCCAGCCCTGTCCCAGTCAAAGCCACCCGATTCCCAGAATCGATATAGACTCTAATCATGTTCTACGTAAGATCATTCACTATCCGGAGGAAGAGAACCAGAGGGAGAAGAAAAAGTTTTCAAGGAGTTATTATATTGTTATGTCAAAACTGACTCCCACAAACTGGCATCTTCCCATATATCACATATGAGAAGTTGTTTTTATTTGAATTTCAAATTCTAAAGATAAAATTCCTTATTTCGACCCATATCTCTCAATATTTACATAATATCCACACATAAAATTGGCCTTGGGCCCTAATCCACCAAGGCTGGACTAAGTATATTCCAACACCTCTCACTTACACTTGATGGGTTTGATGTTATGGGTCAAGGCTATAAACACCTTTTACATATTTTCTAAATTAAAGAGATTGATGCCCCACAAACTACAAGTTATTTTAAATATTATATTAGGTCTAAATAGTTTTTTAAGGTATACTTTAGTTGTAAATAAACACTGAGACATATTTTAAAACTAGAACTAGTAAATTTATTCAATTTAAATATGGAATTAAATATTTTAACTATTACTTACAAAATTCCTTAAAAAATAAAGAAAATAGTTGGAAAAATAATTACAATAACCTAACACAAGAAAATATTTAAATTATGGAAAAAGAATTGATATTGTTACATTGTATATTATGATAATAAACTTTGTCAATATATTTTCATATGGCAGAAGATCTAAATCCACATGGAACAAAGGGAAGAGCTTGTTTGGCACTCCGCAAAACCGAGGTTTTATCAAAGTTTTGCCAAACACCCCAAATTTTTTCCAAAATCATTTTTCACCCAAAACCTAGGTGTTGGGCTCAAAACCTAGGTTTTGTCAAATCCACCTTTTTTTTCACTTTTCACTTTTTAAAACTCATTTTGTAGAATTGTGGGGCCCACCATAATTGGATTATACCAAAATACCCTCTATTATACCTTCTCTCTCCCTACACATTCGGATCCTTCTTTGTTCGTTTGTTTTTTTTTTTTTTTTTGACCAGAGATCCTTCTTTTTTTTTTTTTTTGCCCAGCAATCCTTTTTTTTTTTTTTTGGAACACTTCTAGTGAAATTTATTAATGATAGAAATTTATTTTTCTAACAATTTTTTTTTTTTTTTGCCTAGAGATCCTTCTAATTTACGAATTGTAGAAATTTATTTTTCTAACAATTTTATGTAATATTTTGTATTTATTATTGAATATAATGTTTATGATATTTAAAATACCACTTTATCCTTTGAATGCAATTATACAAAAAGTTAATGTCTTTTTTGATAAATTTGATACCCAAAAGCTATTTTGATAAACATATCCAAACACTATCATTTTTTTTTTAAATCATTCTCCAAAAGCTATTCTTCAAAACCTAGGTTTTACCTCGTAAATGATGAAAATCATTTTTCAAAAGCAACTTCCAAAAATCATGTTGCTGGTCCAGGGTCGCAAAACAGAAATTTGCAATTGGTGGGTACTATATAAATGGGCTTACCCCAATTGAGCTAATTATCCCTCCCTTTTTGCTCCATAGCTAATTACCCCTCCCAACACAATATAGAAGATAACTATTGAAATATAGGGACATTGTTTGAAAAATGTTATTAACAATTCTCTTAAGAAAATGTTGCTAAAAAACGAGGGATATCTTTTATGATGGTTATGTCCACCCTAAAACTAAACCAATAACGCTGACTATATATATAATACAAGTATTAATTATAGAAGCAGCAAGTGGCGCAATTTTTTAGGAACAAATAATGAAGCCTTTTTAATATAGATTTTTTCTTTTAATCAAGTCACACAATCTCGATGAATCCACCTATAATTTATATTGGAACTTTTTGGATATTGGGTCAGATTCCAACTAATTATAATATTTTAAAAATTAAATCTTCAAAAATTAAGAGAAAATAAGAAAATATCTAGCAATAATAGTTTTAGTACCACTACCCTTTTAATTGTTGTTACCTTATTATTTTATTACTTAATTAAATTCAAATCCCTGTCATAATTAAAAGATGGGCCAAAATGGTTCGGGCCTTGAAATTGGAGATTTGATCCTGAAAGGGTTTTTAAACTCATCCCATGTAAGCCCAAACAAAAAGGGTTTGGGCTTGAGCAAACCCATGTTTCAGTTTACTTGTTTTTTCCTTTAAATATCAAAATGCATAACTGTCGATGAGAATTGGCATATACCCAACTGCATTAGTCCACATACCCAACACAACATAACTTCAAACCCTTTCTCGCTCAAAGCCCTAATTTCAAATTCTCCCGTTTATCATTGATTTTTTTTTATATTAATAAAATTATTATATATATTATAATTATAATATTAATTATTTATCTTACAATTATAAATAGAAATTATAATTATAAATTATAAATAAAATTTAAAAATTGAGTTGAGAAAAAATTATTTTGATTTTATTAAATCAGGATATAAGTATATTACTGTTGTTGGTACATGTCTATTTTTTTGAAAAAAATTCATTAATTTAGCTTGTCTTGAAATATATTTTGCTTAACATTTAAATTCTAAACTAAAATAGAAAAATATTTTCATTTTAGTTTTACTTTAGTGTTTAGTTTGATGGTGTTTATTTTTTTATTTGAATTTAAATTTAAATTTCATGGCACTACGTGAAAAAATATATTACTGGAGAAATTACATTGAAATCCCAAGTAAGAGAGTTTATTAATGAGAGACTCAGGAAATCTTCAAATAATTAACAAGTCCCAAGGGTGATGGTAGGAGATTGGTATTATGAAATGACCAAAATAACCTTACTGATTATTTTTATTTTTTTAAAAAAAAAAACTGAAGGAAACATTGGGGCATGTCATGTCATGGAAAAACATAGGGTTTGGCTTCCCTCATCTGCTTTTACCATCATCTTCCTCTTCACTATCTATTTCCATCTTTAGATTAAAATTTGAGTTGTCCAGATTTAGTGTTATACAAAATTACTAATAAAAATACTAAATTATTAAAATAAATAAATAAATTCAAAGTGCTAAAAATTTATTTGATCAAGGGTTTGCATTTTAAGAAAAATGCTATATTTTAGTTATGATACTTTAGAATTGGAATAAAAAAGTATTTTTTAAAATAATTTTGTAAAACATTAAATCTTGACAGTTCAAATTTTAATCTAAAAGTGAAAATAGGTAGTGAAAAGGAAATAGATGGTAAGAGGAGAGAAGAAGGGAAGTTAACTCCAAAAACATCAACCTTCTCTCCCTCAAACCCTCACTTTCTACTCCACCTTCATTTACAAAGTGACTCTGCCAATCATTCTCAAGTCGCATAGGTTTTTTTTCCCTTCAACAATCGATCACTGCTCTTGTCATCGCTATTAAAGAAGGTAATCCCTACCATTTTGATTTGTTTGGAAAGTTCCTATTAGCCCTGCATTGCGACTTTTGGCCTTTCTAGTACTCCTCCGATCTTAGATATACGATAAAATTTATAGTACAAATTGTACTATAAAATTTATCTTATATTTAGAACCGGAGGTAGTAGTATATATGATTTAAAATTTGCATGGCAGCTAGCAGGTTTTTTTTTCAGTTGTCACTGTTATAGTGTGTGGAACTTTGATCAAAACTGAAACATACGCAGCTAATGAAACAACACTTAATATTTTAAAATAAATTTTTAAGATCATGGAAAAGCATCTAATCCCTCTCTATCACCTCATCGAGGCTTTTTCATAATTTGAATCTTAATATTTGCCTTCTTATGATTCAAGAGAGGTTCTTCTTAAGGTTCAATTTCCATATTTCTTTCTGGTCCCACCTCTTAGTCCATTTTAGGATCAAATGAACCTTACTTTGGATTTTTCTCTCTCTAGATCCTGTTCAGGATTTTCTCCTTCTGGGTTGTCTAACAGGACTCAAACTTGAATGAGTAAATACCTATTTCATTTATCATTCAAAGCCGCACAACCCTCTAATTAATTTAGGCTTGGATCAATATTTAGAGGCAACAACAAAAAACTTGTTCCTTTTCTAAAATATTTCAATGTAGTTCATACTCAAGAATGTGCTTTTCATTTGAATAAATAAAACATATGGGTCACATAAGGTAGTTTCATCTTTTTCTTTAAAAACTGACTTGTTATCCATTGGGAGATGATATATGAGATATGAGTAGGTAATCAATTTCTTGGGTGTTGTAACGTAATCAATTTCTAGTTTAACTAATTTATGTAACATCCTAAATTTTGAGTTTAGGATATTAAAAAGTTTGTGTGGAATTTTATGAGAAATTTAGCCTGAATAAATTTTAATTCTAATATTTGAAATTAAAGACATATTTTTCCATAAACTAAGGACATATAGCTGGGAATTTTTTTTTTTTTTTTTTTTTTTTTTTTTTTTTGGCCTGATTATTTTGGAGACAATATTTTATATGGTCAAAATAAATTAATTGAGAAAGAGAATCCTTAAATGGAATTAAGGATTAATTTTGGGTTACCTAACTAACATTTGCAATTTAATTAATAAGGGACTCCATTGCAAACAAGAATCTTGTAGGGAGTCAAAAGGGATTATTTCCAAGTGGACCCCACATTTTCTCTCCTCTCCCAAACACACGTACATACACCACAAACACACACAAAAACTCCTCTCTCCTTCAACCAATCAGGTGCACACACATAAGCTTTCATCCTTCCATTTCCATTTCCTTTCCACGGTAAACAACACACACCCACACATGCAATTAAATGACACATGGAAAGCTCAAATGAAATCTGAATATTTCCTTCTCTTTTTCCCTTATACATCCACGGCATATCACACAAACACACAAATCATTCCTTTTATTCCAATAACCTAAACTCTTTTCCTTCCCTTTTAAAACACCACTTGCTTCACATGCACCTACACACACGTCGCCCATGCAAATTGCCACCTAGCACACACAATTTAACACACTCAAAAACTGATTACTCCCTCTCCTTTTATCATTTCGGTTAACACCCCCCTCATACCCATATGAATCCCTTCCTTTCCTTTCAAAGTTTCACGATTCACACTCCCTCCCCCTTTCATTTTCATTTTGTTTCGTCTCTCCCTCTCAATTCACAATTACACACACACACACTTAAACTAAAATCTAATCATCCTCCTCCCTCTCCCAACATCAACAACCTCCAACCAACCCACTCATCTCCACGGCTGGATTAGGAAGAAGAAGAACAAAAAAGTTCAAGGTAAGACCTTGAACTCTAGTTTGAGATTTTGAATGATTCTTTCCATGCATGTTATTTGGGTTAAACACAAACTCACATGCATGTGATCTTTGAGACTAGGCTGAACCTTGAACAAAGAATACAGTGGTGAAAGGGATCACCATCCCAAAGATAAGCCTAGTGGTAAGCATCTCTACTTCTTCTTGAAATTTCCGGAGGTTTGGAATAAAACCCAATATGATAATCGGTGGTGAACTCGTAGAAATAAGTGGAATATGGGAAATTTGAGACCACCAATGTTTTCCTTACAGAAAATTATGTGGGAATATGATTTTTGTTGATTTTTCAAAGGAGGTTTTAAACCTAAAGTCATGAGCTCAAAACAGATGATGAATCTGCCAGTTTTGGACCACTGGAGTTAGTGCGATAGTTTAAGTATTTTGACTGAGTAAAAGATTTCCTTAAATCATGAAAATATTCCAGGAGATAAAGGGGTTTTAAAGTAATTTCATATATAAAGACAACCCTTTTAATTTTCTCAAATGTTATGAATAATAATAAAGTACAACGGTATTGTTATAGGGATTCCGAGAGCGTACATATTTCGAAGCATTGTGACGAATCTACGCTAACACGCGGATAGGTGGTAACTCTAACTTTCTATTTTTGAGTGTATGTTTGTGTATGGTTAAATACCATGATGTGTGGAAAGTGTTTTTATAAGCATGTTTGATTGCTTAAAATATGTTTAAATGTTGGTCATCCAAAGCTGTGCTAGGAAATTCGGATCCGAGTAGGTTCTGTGCATGTTTTCCAAGCACTTTGTTTTTTAACTATGTTTTAATGTTGTCTCGTATCTTTGAGTTGAATTCTCGACGTGGTAGTTAAACTATGCATATGCTTATACACCAATTATAGAAAGTTAACATGTTACCCTGAGATTCATTCGTGAATCTCAGACTTGATTAAAGGTACAGGTAGTGGATTGGGACGTAAGGGGAAGGCGGTGCTGTAGGTAGTGGCGGAGGAAGGTTGGACTCAGAAGGAGTTCCTTTTTGTTTTGTATATATGGTTGGATAATGTATAAGGTTTTAATTTTGAAGTTTAGAATTTGGGAAGATTGTATTTAAATATCACAGTGGGGATAAAGTTTTATTTCAAAACCAAGTTAAGTTGTAAATTTTCCGCACTTAATCAGTTACTCCTTTGTCCAAACCAGATCCATACGCTCCTCTGTGTATAAACTCTGATAACGATCAGGAGAGAAAAAGGGGGTGTTACAATTTACGTAGTCTCTGTATATTAGTCACCCAATTCTTGTAATTAGGAATGGAAAGAGTATATTGTTCCACAATGTTTCATATATGTATATATAATGTCAATTGCTCCTTCAAAAGACAAAAATACCCTTTAAAGAAAAATACGTTTGAATTTTGACATAGCGTTAGGGGTCTAAAAGTCCAGTGGTCATTGGAAAAAAGTCCAATAGGGGAAAAGTATGTGTTTGACATAACTTTTATTTGTGATGAGCTTATGGTAAAAAAGTTACTTCTGATAGAAGCCACAAATTGCAATTTTTGGATTTTATTTACAAAAAAGTTACTTTTCTCATCGTAATTCTAAATACAAATCACATTTACAACATAACTTTTATTCTATCTTACTATGACAAAAGTCAAATTGAAAATAAATTACTTCTACCACCGCTATCTCAAACGGGCACTTAATCCACGCATAAAAGAGCTACTAAGAGAGCTACTAAGGAACTTCCTCCTCTCATGCCAACTAATTAAAATGATAAAAATTTTCAGCAGTTGCCATGAAGTCTCAAAGTGAAGGTGTGGAGGGAAACAAGAACTTCCCTGAGCTTGTCCTTGGTCTCAGAATCAACCAAGTCGCCGTCATCGTTGAACTTTCCGGGAGGACGGTGGGCATTAAGGTAGAACTCAGGCTTATTGATGAAATGAAGATCAAGAAACACTCCTATTTGCCGGAGATGATATTGTGCTCTTCTCCCACCTCCTACAGCACTTAATGCAGCAGCAGTTTTTCCACCCCATACATTTGGAGGTCTAGATCCCCAATCCAATGCATTCTTCAATGGTGCTAACAAATCATTAATATTGTAATTATTGGGATATGTGTATATCTTTTTAATTTATGTAAATCATGCTTTCTATTTATTAAATTTAAATATATGATCATATTATTTGAAGTTTTTATGCATACTATTCTGAATGCATTTATTAGGAGGCCATGATAAACAGAAACTAGAAGCAACTAACAATTGTATTAATTAAATAATATTCACTACATAATTTGATATTTATATACTTCTTGTCTCCTATTTATAACATAGGTAGATAATTTCCCCCCATCATATTTATAAGTCACATAATATTGAGGGAGTTGCTGTATATATCTTAAGAAAATGACTTAATTATCAAGAAATCTCAATAAAAAGCAAAGTGTTGTTATTTCATCTATTACAATTTGTCATTACATGTTGTCATTGGGATTTTCTAGTAATTTACCCTTAAATTTTTCATATGAATATGTAATTTTACCTTCATTTATTATTATATTGATTTTGTTTTCACCAAGTATAATGTATATTAGATATAGAAAAAAAAAAATTGAAATTTTGTTAAATTTTAAAGCAAATATAATCAGGTTATTTTTTTTTTTATTCCAGTCAAAGATATATTTGAAGTGACTTATTGTAACATTTTAGCATGATCACTACTACAATGTGTGTGTCAGTGAGTACTAATTGGATTACTTATGATTAATCAAGGATGATTCATAGAAGAATTCATTTTTTATTGTTTCTTTCTATATTCATAAATTACTCTGCCACTCTGCTCTGTTTCTTTTCTTTTGTTTTTTTCTCTCCCCAACATTCGATCGGCTCTGTATTAACTCCAACCATTAACTTTATTGAGTTGGTGGCTGCGTGTATAAAAAATATAACAAAGACTTTGTTTCCAATTTAGAGAACATTTTCCTACATCCATAATATAATTAAACTAACGGAAAATAAATTAATCAGCAAGAAAACTGAGACAAGTCAGTTAATGATAACCAGAAATGAGACGAAATTGAAGATAACACTTGAGAAGAACTTGAACTTACTCTGTGTTTAATGCAATTATAGGTATCGTATTTGAGATTAAACAGACAGTGATACATATATTATTGAAGTCTTGAAGATAGGTGATGGATGAAGGAAATAGCTTACGAGTGATGGAGTAGTTGTAATCAGGAGAAGCGAAGATACAGGAATCAGCTTGGAATATCTTGCGGCGGAAATCCTCCACCTCCGGCGGATATGTGCCGTCGACTTCAAGATCAGGGTTGATCATCGGCAGCGACGATATCTCTATGTACTCCACCTCCATTCCATCGATTTCCTCCTTGCTAATCTCAATCGCTGCGAACTCCGAAACATCAAATCGGAAATCAGAAAATCAAAATTGGCGATTATAATTGAATCAGTGAAGGTGCTTACCGGCACGAATGAGACCTCTGTTGTAGGAAGCTTTGCGAAGAGAGCCACAAATGGCCGCCACTTTGATCGTTACCGGCGGCTCTGCAGCTGGTCCAGCCATTTTTTCTTTCTTGTTGTTCGTCTTCTCTAAAATGAAATTGGGATTTTAATTTGATCAAAATATCTCACTCACTCCCTTGTTATGTTCTGGGCTTCTGGCGGTCTGGCCAGTATCAAACATTAAATAAATGTGGACGGTTCAAATTTCAATGTAAGGTTGGAAATGGGTAGTACAGAGGAAATAGAAGGTAATAGCAGAGGAGGGAAGTTTTAACTAGAGCTGTCAATCAGGGGCCGGTCTGTGAAGAGCCAAGGCCTAACAGGGCCGGCCCTCTAGGGCCCAAAGTAAGAAAAATACATGTTTTTTAAAGTTCTCCCAGAAAGCACCAGGGTCAGGGCCGCCCGCATAAAGGGAAATTACTATTCTAAATTTTAACTATTTTTCCTCCACTTTTTATTAAAAAATATAATTAGTAAATTACAACACGAATCATCCAATAAATAAGCACAGTCACTAATTCATAATTAAAAACAAACCATGTCCACAAATAACTCATATAAAACATAAAAAGTATATACTTAGCGACATTAGTATGATGACTATTATTATCGTCATCTTCGTCACTATCATCAATTTTAACGACATTTGATTGCTCTTCACTTGAGTAATAGCCTCCGCTCATGAGTAAGAATATCATGAAATTCTTCTCCCGCATTATGAACACATCCATAATCTTTATTTGCAACAAATAATAAATCAAATCATAAAATTAGAATATAGTTATTATGTATTTGTAGTTAAATGGATAAATAACTCTATAACAAATACAACATATATATATATATATATATATATAAATTAATAAAGAAAAAAAAAAAAAGAAAAAGCTACAAAGTGAAAAGGGCCCGCAGGCCGGCCCGAGGCCTCCAAGGCCGGCCCGTTTAAGCCCGAGGCTGTCGGCCGGCCCTCCGTGGCTAATTTCAAATATCTCGTCTATTTTTCAAACCCGGCCCTTAAAGGGCCAGGGCTTAAACGGACCGGCCCGATGGGCATGGCCCGTTTTGACGGCTCTAGTTTTAACTACAGAAACATCGGCTGTGTCTACATTAATCCCTCAAACCCTCACTCTCTACTCCACCCTGACTACACTAATTTTTGTTGGTTTGTTTAATTAATTTAAATTTTATATATTGCTCCTTGGGTTTTGTGATAGAGGGCGGCATATGGATGGATAGCACATTCCACTATAACATTTTAGCTTATTTAAAATTTGCGTGCCCAAGTTCCACGCAGCGTAGTCTGGTTGATTTCCATTCGTTACTTCTGTTGTTTCATTGCATTATATATCCATGAGTAAGTTTTTTTAAAAAAAAAATCACTTGAATTATAATGCTCTTGTATTTGCTAAATATTAATTTCTTTTTTTCAAAAACCATTAGCAGTTGGTGTTGTTGTGGTCTTGTTACACTTCCTTCACTACAAACTGGGATCTAATGTGAGCGTGATGAACACGTGAGTTTTATTATGTAACATAATGGCCTTTGTGATAATAAATAAGTTACTAATTTTATGATTTTCATAATCGGGCAATGTTACATGTTTGTTCACTTTATTCAATATTTAGCTAAGTACCCGGCACCTGTAGAATATGCAACAACCCACAAATCCATTCTTTGTTTTCCCTCACGCAGAAAAAGACACTATCCAAATCCCACAATATAGGTTATCTTCCTTCTTTCAATCATTACTAAAGGATTTTGGGCGTACCTAGAAATCACTTGAGTCATTGAGTACCCTCACGAGATCAGAGTACCGTTATGGACTTTGATCACATTATACAGAAGGTTCACCATCCAGAGGAAGAGAACCAAAGAGAAAAGGAAAAGAAGTTTTCACGGAGTTATTATATTGTTACGTCGAAACTAACTTCCACAAATTGGCATCTTCCCATATGTCACATACGAGAAGTTATTTTTATATGAATTTCAAATTCTAAAGATAAAGTTCCTCATTTGGACCACATTTCTCAATATTTACATAGTAGCCCAACATGAATTGGGCTTGGACCCTAATCCACCAAGGAAGAACTAGGTATATTCTAACGTCTTTCACTCACACTTGGTGGGTTAGATGTTACGGGTCAAGTCTCTTTCTTTTCCTTACTTATTTCTTACTAGGCGCTCTACTATAACCGCATGGGCATGACGTCTCCATTTAGGTGTCTTGTACTAGGAATCCTAATAGTGTGGCTGGATCATATTAATATAATACCTCCAATGTCCTAGATTTTAACTACATACACTTTCATCATCGCTAATCTAATGCCTCTTGAGTCAAGATAAAACTTAGATTGCATTTTTCGTATGGTTAATGTCCACACTTGGATGAAAGTTAAAACTTTAGACTTTAATGCAACCTGTAAAGAAAATAAAACAAAGTTGAAGAGATGTTACCATACGAGATTTATATATGTTCGGTCCAATCACTTGACCTGCATCCAGTCCTTAGAAGCTTTCTCAGAGCTCTTGGAGCCTCAATACAATCTTAGTTCTTTCTCAAAGAACTCTTGTTCCCCACAATTAATTCCTCCTTATACAACAAAGAGACTGGTCTCCGCTTAGCCCTCACGCTCTCCTTGTTCTGAAAAGCCTCCATACTCTCCCTCCCCTGCCATTCTAGTAACGTAATCAATTTCTAGTTTAACTAATTTGCGTAGTCTCTGTATATTAGTCATCCAATTTCTGTAATTTGGAATGGAAAGAGTATATTGTTCCACAATTTTTCATATATGTATATATAATATCGGTTGCTCTTCCAAAATTAGTTTCAATACAAAAATACGCTTAAATCCCACGCATAAAAGAGCTACTAAGGAATTTCCTCCTCTCATGCCAACTAATTAAAATGATAAAAGTTTTCAGCAGTTGCCATGAAGTCTCAATGTGAAGGTGTGGAGGGAAACAAGAACTTCCTTGAGCTTGTCCTTGGTCTCAGAATCAACCAAGTCGCCGTCATCGTTGAACTTTCCGGGGGGGACGGTGGGCATTAAGGTAGAACTCAGGCTTATTGATGAAATGAAGATCAAGAAACACTCCTATTTGGCGGAGATGATATTGTGCTCTTCTCCCACCTCCTACAGCACTTAATGCTGCTGCAGTTTTTCCACCCCATACATTCGGAGGTCTAGATCCCCAATCCAATGCATTCTTCAGTGGTGCTAACAAATCATTAATATTGTAGTTATTAGGATATGTGTATATCTTTTTATTTAAATCATGCTTGCTATTTATTTAATTTAAATATATGATCATATAATTTGAAGTTTTTCTGCATACTATTCTGAATGCATTTATTAGGAGGCCGTGATAAACAGAAACTAGAAGCAACAAGTGTAGTAATAAAATAATATTCCCTACATAATTTGATATTTATATACTTCTCGGCTCCTATTTATAAGATAGAGAGAGAATTTTTTTTTTCCGTCATATCTACAAGTCACAAAATTGAGGGAGTTGCTATGAGATCCTAAGAAAAAGACTTTATTATCAAGAAGACTCAATAAAAAGCAATGTGTTGTAATTTCATCCATTGGAACTTGTCATTGCATGTTCCTGAGTTGTCATTGGGACTTTCTAGTAATTTACTCTTAAATTTTTCATATAAATGTGCAATTCTACCTTCATTTATTACAAGGGATAATGTATATTAGGAATAGGAAAAAAGTTAGAAATTTTTTAAATTTTTAAGCAAATTTAATGAGGTTTAAGATTTTCTTATTCCAGTCAAACACATGTTTGAAGTGACTTATTGTGAAATTTTAGCAAGTATGATCAGTATTAAATAAGTAAATAACAGCTAGAAGGATAGGGGATTAATGTGTGCATCAGAGAGTACTAGGATTAATGTGTGGGCATCAGAGAGTACTAATTGGATTACTTATTATTAATCAAGGATGATGCATAGAAGAATTCATTTTTTATTGTTCCCGACAATTTTATTGTTTCTTTCTATATATATTCATAAATTACTCTCTCTCTCTCTCTCTCTTTTCTTTTGGATAAAACAAATAAGCTAAGCTTAAAAAGACTATATTATGAAACTCTAGCCCTTAATACATCATATGTCAAAAACTAGGAAGATCATGATATTTGATCATTCAAAACTATATCTAAGCATCCGAAATAGTTGGAACTAGAACCGCCCAAACATCAATAACAATGCCATGGCCCTGCTTGGTCCTATAATCAGCACAAGAAATATTGTCTAAAATTCCACCTCCCAATAATATCTCGAGGGGTGATATTCATAAATTACTCTCCCTAACCGAATTTCGTTTCTTATCTTTTGTGGTTAATGCAATTACAGGTATCGTATTTGAGGTTAAACTGACAGTGATACATATATTATTGAATATTGATGATGGATGAAGGAAATAGCTTACGAGTGATGGAGTAGTTGTAATCAGGAGAAGCGAAGATACAGGAATCAGCTCGGAAAATCTTGCGGCGGAAATCCTCCACTTCCGGAGGATATGTGCCGTCGACTTCAAGATCAGGGTTGATCATCGGCAGCGACGATATCTCTATGTACTCCACCTCCATTCCATCGATTTCCTCCTTGCTAATCTCAATCGCTGCGAACTCCGCAACATCAAATCGGAAATCAGAAAATCAAAGTTGGCGATTATAATTGAGTCAGTGAAGGTGCTTACCGGCACGAATGAGGCCTCTGTTGTAGGAAGCTTTGCGAAGAGAGCCACAAATGGCCGCAACTTTGATCGTTACCGGCGGCTCTGCAACTGGTCCAGCCATTTTTTCTTTCTTTTTGTTCGTCTTCTCTAAAATAAAATTGGGACTTTAATTTAATCAAAATATCTCACTCACGGACCCCGCTCCGATAATGCGGTTCGCATTGACGTGGACGGTTCGGTAAGACATCGCAGTACGCAAGCTGACTGTGGCGGTGTTATCGAAATTTTCAAGGCCATTGGGTGATGGGATTCTACAAGTTCTTGGGTTTGCACACTGTTCTTGAGGCGGAATTGCATGCCATCATGCTGGGGCTGAAGTTGGGTCGACGGATGGGTTTTCAGAGAATCCTCCTTTACTCTGACTCTCTTGACGCCATCAATTCCCTTATGAGGGATTGCCATTACGACGATCACCCCCTTAGAGACATCATCAGGGAGGCTAGGGACCTGCTCTACCAAGACTGGAACGTTGAGCTTCATTATACGCCTAGAGACAACATTTCTTGTGCCGATTACATGGCTAAAGAAGGCCATGGTGCTTCTGCTGACGAAGATGCGACGCTGATTCCGACAATTCCTAAAGGATGTCTTGGCATGGTTCTCAAAGATCAGCTAGGCCATCGTAGCTAGTTTTTTGGTTCATTGTATTTGGGGTCGGACTTTCGTCTAGCCCCTTTTCATCTTCAAGCTTAGGCTTGCCTGTAATTTATAAAAAATATCTCACTCACTCCCTTGTTATTTTCTCGCCACCGCATGGTGAGAGTTGAGAGCAAAAAATTTAACGGGCGTTGGAAACAAATTTGAAAAAAAAGTCGACAAGAGGTGTTTGGATTGATTTTGTTTTTATTGGACCTTTTACCAAAAAAAAAAAAAAAAAAACTCATTAATCCGAAAACTCCCTCATTAGCTTTCTCCAGCGAGTGTTTTTTTTCCTTTGATAAAGAAATTTTAGGAAAGGGGTTGGGTTCACCTACAATTTAAAGGTAGGGCGAAATCTCCCTTCCTCCGGTAAAATATTGTTTGTGGGATCGTAGAGAAAACACCGGGGCCCACTATTTTTTTTGGGTTGGAGCTTGAGTAATTGAGAACAATTACAAAGGGCCCATTATTTTTTTGAGATGCAGCTTCCACTCAAAACTTCCAACTTTTCTTTACCAAAAAAAAAATTCCAGCTTTGTATTTTTTATAACTTTTTTAAATATATCATATATATATATATATATATATAGGATAAGATATTGTCACTACCAATTTTAGTCACTACCAGGTCATTACCATTTTTTTTACCGTTAGATCATAATCTCATCTACCTTTATCATTTCTCTCTTATTGAGATTTTGATTTAATGGTGGAAAAGTGGTAGTGACTTGGTAGTGATCAAAATTGGTAGTGATAATATCCTAACCCATATATATATACCATATATATGTATGTATGTATATACGTGTATATATATATTATTCAATTAAATTTATGTTTTTTTCAGTCATTTTCTATTTCAATTAACTTTTGAAATAATAATCCAAACACTCATCATTTTAGGGGGAAAAAACCACTTTTACAAAAGCCAAACGGGTAATCTAAACATAAATCACATTTACGACCCGATTTTTTCCTACGGGTTCGCAAAAGTCAAATAAAAATAAACTACGACTCTACCGTTAACCCAAATAGGCCCAAGTAAAGATTATTGTTGTTAATGTCAACGACTCTCGGAACTTACTATTTTTTTTCTTGATACAAAGGCAGGGGTCGCGAACTTACTATTATTCCTTCTAATTATATGACCTATTTGATTTTTTTTAAGAGATTAAGGAAACTAATTAAATTACTTTAGAGTATTTTTGTTTTTATTTTTTCTTCAACCTAATTATTTTGACTAATAAAGTAATATATAATATATGCATACACAACAAATGAAAATGATTAAGTAATTTAACTTTCTTAATCTTTCTAAAAAAAGAGTCAACTATACCTTATAATTAGGACCCGAGATGGTATTATATTTCAAACTTACAAAATCAATTGGAATTACTATTAAATTCATGATAGTTGTAAATTTGATCGAATTCATATACCGAGTTTGTCATTTTTATTTTTCTAACTTACAAAATCATATTAACTTACTCTTAAATTCATGCTAATTTTTTGGATTTGATAATACTTAATAGCTTTATATATAAATTTTATAAAAAAAATCTTTATTATGATAAATTATGAATATTGTAAGATAATAATTTTCATTTTTATATTTTAATTATATACTATTAATAGCTACTTATTCATGAGTTTGTTTAAACACTCATGAGTTTAACAAACTTAATAATATGAAAATATTTAGAAGAAAAAGATAGAAGAAGTAGCCAAGAAAAAACCAATATTTACAGTAAATATATAATTTTTTTGGGAGAGGCAAAAATATTTATACATGATTCATAACAGTGGTAGAAATATGATTTTTTATTTGTGTCCACACCGCTCTTAAATTTTTTTTTAAGGAAAGTTTTAAATACATTAAAAATAAAATAAAAGAACATAAAAAAGAAAAACTTTAAAAGTCAACTAAACTATTATAACAAAATAATTAATTGGAGAATTAATTGAGAGGTCAAAGTCAAAGTAACGGTAAAATGTTAATGACTTTTTTGGATCTGCCTTTCGTCCAATTCATTCAATATTCGTTGCCCTCCGCTGCACTTAAAACGACGCCGTAGGGATACAAATAAGCAATCAATGTTACTTGCTTCAGTTGAACATCCATGGAAAGAATAGCTTCAACGTGCTTTTCTATAGCGGTTAGTTTCCATTACCCTCTTATCATAATCAAATATGAAAGTTAAAATCAGCGTTTTTTTTTTTTTTTTTTTTTTAAAGATATCTCTTCACACTGTAACATATGTTAAATTTAATAATAAATTCAAAACTAAGCACTTCTCGGTGATTATTGTAATATCAATTTTTTGAACGAAAATAACTTGAATAAATTAAATATGCACAACGATTATTTTATGGTTGAAAGTAAAATTAATGATAAATGTTAGAATCCTCCCAGTTAAATTTATTTGTATATTATTTTTGAGCAAAAAAAATTTTCTTGCCAAGAGATAATAATGAATAATATGACCCATGAAATATTAAATTTTTTTTATTTATCGCTTTAGTTTCATGTAATATATTTTTTTAATGTATCATCACAAACTACCGTTAATACCACATTTAATTAAATATGCACAACGATTATTTGATGTATCATCACAAACTACTGTTAATAACACATAATATTTCATGGGTCATATTATTCATTATTATCTATTGGAAAAAAAGAAATTTTATTTGCCCAAAAATAATATACAAATAAATTTAATTGGGAGGAGTCTAACATTTACCCTTAATTTTACTTTCAACCACAAAATAATCGTTGTGCATATTTAATTTATTCAATTTATTTATTCCATTGGAGTTTAAAATTTGATTTTCGTTCCAAAAAAATTGATATTCCAATAACCACCGAGAAGTGCTTAGTTTTGAATTTATTATTGTTAGTTCTCTATGTGTTTTGATGATTACTAACAATTGTAAACATTGTATGGATGTGTTTGGATAAGTTAGAAGGTTGTTAAAACTTATAAATTTCAACCAAAAACTCTCTGTTAGCGCCAAACTTGAGCTTGGATTGCGTACTCGAGTTCACCCGCGTTGAGCTAAACTTGCCAGTTGGCATCTTGAACTTGAGACTAAACCAAGTTTGCATTTGAGTATCTTTATAAGTTTTCTCATATTTTGAGTAAACTCGAGTTTACAAGAGGAAACTCGAGTTTGCCGAGGAGTGAGAGCATTTTGACTTGAAAACATTTTTAAACTCGACACCTCTACTTACAAACTTCAAGTTTGCAACCTCTAGAGAAAATCTTCAATAGCTTACATAACCTATAAACTCGAGCCCGTTATGACAAACTCGAGTTTACCTGGGCGAGAAGGATTTTCAAATTATGAGATTTTCACAAGCTCGCACCGTTTCATTGAGTAAAGTTTTTTTTTTTTTTTTTTTAAATCTCAAGAGTTTACAAAACATGTAAACTCGAGTTCATCATTGCAAACTCGAGTTTACACTTGACCGAGAGCTTTCTAGGATTTTCAACCAAAGTAAACTCGAGACTCATTTCATAAACCTCCAGTTTACTTCGGGCTAAAAACACTCGTAGTTTTTAAAACTTGAACAAACTCGAGCTTAACCTTGCGAACTCGAGTTTAAACGTTACTGTAGAGCAATGAACTTTCCAACTTAAGAAAACTCTAGAGTTTGCATTGGAAACCTCAGGTTTGTCTTTTGAAAACTAAAACTAAGTTTTGGTTTAAAAAGGTCAAACTCGAGCCCGCTTCTTCTAATAGACTCGAGTCTCGTGTTTTGCTCAAAGTTGTTCAAAGACTCAAAATCGCGACTCTTCTCTCTGGATAGAGGAAACTCGAGTTCAGACATACAAACTCGAGTTTAAATCAACCCGAGAGCATTATAGTTTTTCAGTGTATTGAAAACCTCAAGTTTTGACTACAAACCTCCAGTTTAGAAGTTTTGAATTTGAAACGCTTTTACATATTGAAGCTTCAAACTCGAGCCTGCAAGAACCAAACTCGAGTTTGTGGCACTGATCCAGTAATTCAAATCTGACGTATTTGGAAAACATTCTTATTTGATCTTAAGACTTTGCAATATTACTCTCTAATATTCCCAGCTATGTTTAATGACCTTATTAGTGAATTTCAGATGGTTTAAAGAATGTTTATTGAAGGATAAAGTGAAAAGCAAAAAGCAGTTCAGTACATTAAATGGTATGTCCAGAAAGTTGTATACTTTTGGGTAAACCATCTGCACACGGTTGCAAAGCATTAAAGAATGATTTCTACAACAAGCAACTCGTTTCTCCAATGGATTAATCCGGAGGAAGTCAACTCGATCACTTGGACAATTGGATTAAGTGGAAATTAGAGAGAGAAGAAGACTGAACCACTCCCTAACCTTTGCTGAACATCTCCGTTGGATCTATTAGGGAAATCAACGGTCATTCAATGCACTTTGAGTATAAATAGAGTTGCATTCAATCTTCACAACAACTTCAACAGCTGAAAACGAAATTCATTCAAGTCTTGCATTTATTCCTTCAGTTTTCAACCGTGTAATATCTTTTGATATATAAGCTTCGGTGTTTATCATTATTCACTCTTAGAGAGAGTCTCTATCTCAGAATCATTTATTGTAAGGAATCACAAGTCAAGGGGACTTGGTGATTTGGGTTCATTGATTACAACTTGTAAGGGAGTGAGTTCTAGAGAGAGAACTACTTCTTGAGTGCAGAGTATGTAATCTTTGATATAGTGGAAAATTCCAGAGAGTTTAGGGACTGGATGTAGGTCAAGTTGTTAGGACTGAACCAGTATAAATCTTTGTGTCCAGCTATTCTTTCCCTTACTCTATTCACTCCCCGTTTTATTGTTTCAAAATAGAGTTATTGTCAAAAATTTTGAGAATACCCAATTCATCCCCTCTCTTGGGTATTTAGCTCCACTTACAATTATTAATTTTAACATTTATTAGAGTGTGTAGAGATATCTTTAAAAAAAAACCATGATATTTTGACTTTTATAATTGATTATCAATAAGAGAGTAGTCCAAACAAGCCCCAGTAGAAAAGCACGTTGAAACTATTCTTTCAACTGAGGCAAGCAACACTAATTGCTTATTTGTGTCCCTACGGTGTCGTTTTAAGTGCAGTGGAGGGCAGCGAATATTAGATGAATTGGACGAAAGCTAGATCCGACTTTTTTATACTACATATTTATGTATTATTAATGAAAGTGTTTAGGTAGAGCATTCAAAATATTTTAGTTAAATACAGTGACATTTTTCTACAATATATACTCATTCCAGTCTTTAATATAATACATATCTAAAGAGTTGATATTAATTCTAAGTATAAGACATGCATCTTTTTTATATTCATTAACATTTTTCTAACTTATCCCTATTGATACTCCTTCAACAATAATCAAATGAGAGAAAAGATAAGAGAATTAAGGAATATGACTAGGATGTTTTAGAAAATACATGACATATTAACTAATATAAATAACTTTTTTAATCTAATCAAATTAAGTAAATATGTCTTATATCTAAGACTAGATAGAATAAATTATCCAATAGTTTTCTTTCCGGGAAGGGTGGCAAAATAATTATTCTAAGAACTTGGGGTTTAAAGGGGATTAAGTAAATATATCTTATATCTAAGATCGATGGAATAAATTATCCAATAGTTTTCTTTGTAGGAAGGGAGGCAAAATAATTATTCTAAAAACTTGGGGTTTAAAGGGGTGGACCCAGGAACTTTATTGACCTGGGGGGCGAAAATAAAAAATTTTACATGATAAACAAAAGTATTTGAAATATGATACATCCTAATATACAAAAAATTGAAAAAAAAAATCTATTACATAAATTAAGATTACTTCACTTGACTCTTACTATACGTATTTTCATATTATTAAACTTATCTATAATTGAATCTATGCTAAAATTCAAAACTTTTATTGTTAAATCTAGGTGTTTTCATATTGTTAAACTCATCTATAATTAAAATTAACTATTAATCATCATCTATATCTTATAGTCATCTTTTAACAAAATTCAAAACTTGTCCAAAATCACAGTCCTAAAATATTCTCTAATCAGTATAAAAGTAGTATCATTAAAAAGATAAAATTATGTACAATAAATTTGATAAAGGAAATTTAATGGTTGTAAGCTGTTGAAAAAATATCGGACCAGTCGCTAGTGAGAGGAAGAAGAGGAATGTGTTTTAGAGAAGGGCAAAACGAGTTGGGTATATGATGAAGGTTGTGGGCCCCCACCTTCTTATTATTATATTTCTTTAATATATATAAAAAGAAAATGAAAGGTGGGATGTGGTAACTGTTGGTATTCTCAATATATATTAGACATGAAACTAGACGTAATGTGTTAGACGGATGGCGGGGGCCACCCCTGGCAATCTAGACGAAATGTGTAGACGGATGGCCCGCGGATTATGAAACGAAACCAAACCCCATTGGTTGACCAGTGATCGCTTCTCACTTTCACCTAAATTTCAAAAAAGAAATCTTAAATAAATAATTTTTCTCTCTTCTATATATACCCCCTCCTTCCTCTCCCATTTCTGCAACTCAGTTCTCCACATTCGCTCTCAAAATCTCGACCTTTCGCTCTCAATTGCCTCTCTTTCCTCGTGAACTTTTGTGGGGTTTAATGGCTAAGGACGTTGAGGTTGCAGAGCGTGGGCGTTACTCCGCCAAGGACTACCATGACCCACCTCCGGCTCCGCTCATTGACGCGGAGGAGCTGGGCAAGTGGTCCTTTTACAGGGCTGTGATTGATGCGTTCATTGTCACCTTGCTTTTCCTTTACATTACCGTCCTCACTGACACTGTCATCGGCTACAAGAGCCAGTCCAATACCAACGTGGGCGGCGATGTCTGCGGCGGCGTCGGCATCGCCGGCATTGCCTGGGCCTTCGGTGGCATGGTCTTCATTCTTGTTTACTGCACCGCCGGAATCTCAGGTTGGTTTCTAGAGTATGCCTTATTCTCAACTTACTTTTTCTTTTTAAGCTTACTGTTTTTGGTTTCTCTTCAAACTGAGCTTTGTTTTCTTACTTTCACCTGTGCCTTCAAGTTTCTGAGCCCCAAAAAACAGAGATTCCTCTGTTTATACCATGCTTTTTCAGTCCCCTGTGTCCCACATTTCGATCCTTCCTCCAACAAAAAAAATATATATATATATATATTTGTGCCTGTAGGTGCAGACAGTGGTGTAAGGGTGGCTTCGGCGCTGGTGGTGATAATGTTCATCGTACTGGTTGCTTCTCCTGAATTGGGAGCACCGAGGTTGTTGCCGGCTGAGTTCTGGTCGAACCAACATAGGATTCTGTTGCCGTCGCTGCAGCGAGGCACCACACCGGCAAGCCCCGACCCTATTCACACTAGGCCATAAACACATCGCGTGCACAGTACTCTCACATTCTTCTCCATGTCTTTTTGCCTCGTCATTTCCATGCAACTCTTATTCTTCTTCTTCTTGCATGTACCGTGTACGTACACAAGATTTTGTTTAATTAACATTTGTTACCTTACAAATCTCTTGAGCAAGAATTGTATCATAAGACTGATCAAGATGTACACACGTATCTCGTACGTATATTCATACCAATTTGCAATACTAATAATAATGCAGCCACGGCTTTACTCATTATTCTAATATCAAGTTTATATGTATATCCATTTGTGAAGTCTTTAATTTAATTAGTTTAATTTCTTAATTAAATTGGATCTTAATACATGAGTTAATATTATTATCATTCATCCAGCACTTCAAATTAAATGGCACGTTAAATGCCAAGTCCCAATGTCTTCTCTCTGCGTAAACGAATAAGTCGGAGAGAACTTAGAATTTTCAAAATCGGCCGACTATATATATAACATTTTTGGGCGTGACCCTTCCCCAAGATGATTTTCCGACATTAGTTTCTTTTTTTTTCGTTTTGGAAAAAAAAAAAAAGCTTCATAAATATGAACTTATTAGCCCTATCATATAGCAGATTAGTTATCCCCATTAATATAAATAACTCCTTTTTTGTGTGTGCATATAATGGCTTTTCTCCATTTTAGTTACTCTAAGTATACTTGTAACAAACTATTAAGCAAAATACTCTTGAAATTTTTAGATTTTACTAATTTAATCATGATCATTGTAATCATCTTTATACTAATCCTAACCCCTTATTGGTCCTTGACCATTAATTGTCCTAATACATCTTTAATTGGTGACTTTTAACATTATTTGTAAAGAATTATCTAAATATTCCATTAGTATAATTTTAATTGCTCTTTAATTGTTGGTAATTACCCCTTAATTGTTTCAAGTGTTTTGATAATTCTTCATGGCCTTTATGATTTAAATATGAGTTAGGTATTAAATATAGGGTATTAGAAAAACTTAATAAATTATAATAATTGGTGTTTAAGGTCCTTTAATTAATTATGAAGGTTTGGACAATTCATTTAATTTTTAGAAGATTCTTATTGGTCATGTTATTTGTCTCCAAATTTATTTAAGGATTTTCATTAGCACTCACTTGCTCTTTTGATCTTACATAAACCATAGCTTATTAAATGGCACGTTAAATGCCAAGTCCCAATGTCTTCTCTCTGCGTAAACGAATAAGTCGGAGAGAACTTAGAAATTTCAAAATCGGCGGACTATATATATAACATTTTTCGGCGTGACCCTCCCCAAGATGATTTTCCGACATTAGTTCCTTTTTTTTTCGTTTTGGAAAAAAGAAAAAAAAAAGCTTTATAATATGAACTTATTAGTCCTATCATATAGCAGATTAGTTATGCCCATTATGATTCAAGATCGATCGTTTGGAATCAATAGTTCCTGGTTATTAGTAGTTCTTATTCTTATTATGAGCTCCTTCAATTAAAATATGACAATATACATAGTTCTTTCCTAATAATATAAATGACTTTTTTGTGTGTGCATATAATGGCTTTTCTTTTTGGGTTAAGGAGCAATTTGGCCAACAAACTATTACCTCAGGAGCACCCAACACAAATACTTTTAAGTTGACCAAAAATACCCAAAAAAAATAAAAAATGTGCAGTTAACACAAAAAACTTTTACTCCAAAAGCGCCTAACACAAAAAAGTTTTACTCTATGAGCGCCCAGTATAAAAAAGTTTTACTCCATTTTTGTGTTGATTGCACATTTTTAAAAGTTTTTTGGTATTTTTGATCCACTTAAAAGTTATTTGTGTTGGGCGCTCCCTGAGATAATAGTTCATTGACCAAATTACTCCTTAACCATTTCTTTTTTCCCAATCAAACTACGATCATTGTCATTTTATTTATGGAGAATTATATATACTTGGTATGATTTCATTACAAAAGTAATATAACCAGTGTTGTTAAAACGTAGAGTCTACGTAGAAACGGTAAGGTGAGCAAAAACATAAACGAAACGTAAGAGTTTATTACGTACTAAAAAAAAAAACCCAACATATATAAAACCAAAATACACTAATACATTAAAGTCATCACAAATTTAAGTCCAAAAACTCAAGAAAATAATTAAATTCAAACTCAGTTATCATAATATATATTAAAATCTCAGTTCTGCCCCACAAATATTTTAAATATTCGCACTTAAGTCCCTTCTTCAGAAATTTCAATATTTGCAATCAGGTCCCTGGTCAAAACGCATAACCAATTAGGTCTGGATCGTCTTTGAGGGCAAATTTGATATATTGAGAACTAGTGCCGTGCTTGGACCTCGACCAGTCGACCTTCATCTTTCGTCGTCAACCTCCACCTCCTCGAAGTCACCGGCGGTCTTCACCTTCACCACCATCACTGCCAGTGACCTCCTTCCTTCGCCCTCCACCACAGCCTCGAGATCCGACAGTGGTCAACGATGAAGAAGAAGCAGCTAGTGACGGTCCTCGAAGAAGCAGCAGCCAGCGTCCGACACGGTAAACTCGCCGATTTTACCGATTTTACAGAGTTGACACGGCGTTTCAACCGTGTCAACTCAAAATACGTTCCTACACTCATCTCGCCACGATTTCCAGCCAAAAAACGTAGAAACCAACGTTTCTACGTTTCTGAACGGCGTTTTCACAACACTGAATATAACAATAAACATACAAAAAATCGCATGAGTCTGTCCATTTTGATCTGTTTATACCATGCTTTTTTAGTCCCCCGTCTCCCACATTTCGATCCTTCCACCAAATCTATACATACATATATATATATATATATATATTTTTGTGTCTGTAGGTGCGGACAGTGGCGTAAGTGTGGCTCTGGTATTGATTGATAAAATATGTCATGGTTAATTCTTGTAATAAGATCAACTATTTACAAAGCGACAAGAGGCGTACAATTAGTGAATGAAGTGATGCATCGATTATATATATCAATACGATTTTTCATACATTGCGAGAAATTAAAATCCACCAAAATTATATGACTGAAATGACCTTCATCAGATTTTTTAAATGTTAAAAAATTAATAACTAATTCAGCAATTTAGAATAATAAAATTAACATTTAAAATGTTGTGAATTTGATACGGAAGACTATAAACTTTGTTTTATTTTTAGGACCGGAAGGGTCAAGTATTACCAAACCTTGTGTAATGACGGTCAACAAATTTTGTGATTCAAACAGGCCCTATGTGATAACATTTTCTATCTAATTTTCTACTCTCCATTTTCTTTCCCCGAACTAAATGGATGTAAATTTTTAGATGTAATTTTCTCCACCCGATTTCAAAGGAGCTAAACACAGATTGTCACGCACATGAATCAGACCAATGTGATCATCTTTTACAAGGTTAATGAATCAGTATTATTCAACAGAAACTTTTTGACTAAGGCAAATAATAAACCTTACACAGAAAATACAATAAAAATTCCAAAACAACACAGACAATACAGAAGTTGCGATCAATAATGTGATGGTGAATCTGAAATCACAGCTTATTATTCTCTATGTTCAGTATTTGTGATTGTGAGGGTTCAAGTTGATCAGGCTTTGCCTTGAAGTCTGAGAGTAAATTGCTGCAGAGAAAGAAGAAGCTTCAGGAGCTTATTTTTGACTTCTTCATCAATCAAATCGCCATCAGTATTGAACTTAGCAGGAGGCTGGAATGCATTGAGGAAGAACTCAGGCTTGTTGATGAAATGAAGGTCAATGAACACTCCCACTTGACGAAGATGATACTGCGCTTTCGCTCCTCCAGAAGATCCTCCTGTGCTTACAATGGCCGCAGCTTTGCCTGCCCACACATTTGGTGGTCTTGATGCCCAATCAATTGCATTCTTCAGCGGAGCTGATACAGGAACCATAAGTTCAAACGGTTGAGATTTCTCAAAGAAAGCATTCATGGAGAAGAGCTAATTTGATAGGATCATAGGATGTTATGAATCTCACATCGGTGAAAAATGGTTTATAAGTTAAGGGATTTATCCTTCTAATAGGTTAATTTTTTAGAATTGGGTTCTCCCTTTGAACTTGTATTCTTAAGAAAGGATTTTATCAAAGAGTTCATATCAAGTTAGTCTTTTAGAATTGGGTTCTTCCTTTGAACTTGTGTTCTAACAGAAAATTCCATAAAAGAGTTCATATCAAGTTATGTCTAACGCAACTACATATTCACAATACCACTGATTAAGCTAGTAGGACAACCTCCCACCAGCTGAGTTATGTGTTTACTGAGCAAGTACGACAATAAGTTACATGTTTCTTTATTGTCATTCTCAAAGATAACACAGAATATCAAGTTATGTGGAAGTAACAAATAGTTGGATATGATCAGAGGACTTCATGCAAGAGTTTTCAACTTTTGCTATGATTAATAAAATTGTTTTGATACTGTAATTTTGTGGTTGAGGATGCATATTAATTAAGTGGTGAGCGTGGAAGAAATAACTGAAGTAATTCAAGTGGCAATATCAGAAACTCCCTATATTTTCATAGATAATCTGAAACAATGAATATTATTTGAAACAAAGCATTTATATCAACTTGTTCTGTGATTAGTAAATGGGCTATCTCATTCCACAATCATAAATTAAAATTTAGGCCTTGTGCATGCTTATTTTAGTGGTGAGTATCAGCAGAAACAACAATAACCCTCATCTCATCATTTACCATGATCCATATTGGGTAGTGAATGAATATGAAAGAAAATTACTTAATTCAAATAGCAATAACTTGACTCCTTATTTTTGGGATATCTCACTCATAAATTTTACAAGGGTTAAGTTAAAGGATTTTAAAAATCATATTTATTTCAAAAAAAAAAAAAAAAAAGTTTCTTAAGTTTTATGAGAATTTTCCGAAGGAGTGGAGTAAAACTTAGAAATAAATTTAATATTTTTAAATAATTATATTTTCTAATCTCCATTACCATAAATTGTATATAAAATATGAATTGTCAAATGGTATGAGTCATCACATTTTGTTCTTTTCTTTAAAGATAACTTTGTTTTTTTATATATCTCTTTAAAGATAACTTCATAAAAATCGAAATTGAATACTTCCTCTACCCAAGTACAACTCAGCCAAAATTCCCAAATCCCCACATTATTGCCGCCCAAAACAAACTCAGATAAAGACAAACATAAAATTTATATTTTAAAAAGAATTCCTTATTCCCATAATCATAATCAGTCCTTTATAATATAATATATATATATAAATCTTTTTTGTTGACAAAAAAAAAAAAGTCCTTTAATTTTTGGAAAAGCTTTTAGCAGATAAGACACTGACTGGAATTTCAAACAAAAATGCGCAGCAAAGTTCAATAATATGAAAGAAGATGGAGAAGATCAGAGGACCTGTGAGAGAGTAATTATACTCCGGCGAAGCGAAAAGAACACTATCGGCGGCGAGAATCTTCTGGCGAAAAGCTTCCACCTCAGGAGGATAAGTGCCGTTACTCTCAAGATCAGTGTTGAGCATAGGTAGCGGAGAAATATCGATGTACTCGATTTCCATGCCTTTAATGTCTACTTTGCTCAGCTCGATTGCTACGATCAATAGAAATCAAGCTTTATAGATCACCAAAGCATTGCGTTTTGATTTCAATTCCAATCATAATCGAACTCGAAATTTCTTAGTCGACGACTAATAACAAGAATTGAAAAAGAACAGGGAAGGAGAAACGAAAAGGTTAAACAGAGAGGAGAGTGTGTGAGAGGGAGAGCAAACCAGAACGGATAAGGCCTCGGTGGAATGAACCTTTGCGCAGTGATCCGCAAAGTGCTGCCACTTTGATCGCCGGCGATAGAGCTCCGGCATCTCCAGCCATCGGTCTCGTGTGTGGAGGAGGTTGACGTGTGCCGCTTGGCTTCAGAAGCTAGAGGCCAAGGGAGGGAGGAACGGACGGACTAAAAGGGACACTGATAAATGACAGAGTATATCATAGAAAAAAAAAGACGAAAAAATGAAAAGAAAATGTTTCCCATTATAAAATTTATTTCCTAAAACTGGCTAAGATCCTTGTCATGAATTCTTATGGCCGGAGGATCATTCTTGAGTCCGATGCCACTGAGGCGGTGGAACTGATAAAGAAAGATCTGAATGAGCTCCATTCGGACCACCCACTCATTGCAAAAATTCACTACTTGTTTGAAAGGGATTTGGACAGTCGAAGTGAATCACATCCGCCAGGTGGGCAAATAATGTAGTAGACTATCTAGCGAAAGTGAGCTTATCAACGATGCCTGGTCTGCATACTATCTCTTCCGCGGATATGCAGTTGTGACGCCTGTTTCATTTGGATAAGTTTTAGTTTTTCTGTATGATTGCCAAATTATATATATATAAAAAAAAAAAAAACTCCTCCCACAATACCTCGCATGTATATAATGTAGAAAAAGTTATTTCTCCTGTTAATAACAGGCACTTACTTTTAAGTCTTGTGTCTTTAAATTAATTTTTGAAAAATAACTGTTATGATTTACAAAATAAACATACGAGAAAATTTTATCACAACCTGTAGAAAAACTCATCTAAAACCACAATTTCAATGTCTGCCAAGCATTTAATGGAGATAAAATTAAAGAAAAGTTACGGCCGCCACTGAAGATAAATTACCTCAAAACAGTTTTAAGGTAGTTTTAGATAATAAGTTTTATAGCAAGGGATTTTATAACAATTTCTTCAAAAAGAATTATAATCTTTTGAATTTATTAAAAAAAGACTTAACATCTTTTTTGGTAAAAGAATTATCATCTTTTATTTGTACTTTAGTTGGAATCTGTATGTAAAATAATTAAAGTTATACTATTTTATAAAATTATTTTATTTGATAGTATGCCTTTTTATTATTTTAAATTATATTTTATTGAAATAAAATATGAATCTCTTTTTGCCAACAAAAGATGATTCTATTAATATCATTAGAAGATTAATCACAGATTCACAGTGATTGTTTGTAGCATCAATATAATATCTCATAAAAGATACACTATAAAATTTCGACCGTCTAATTTAGTTTAGATGGTCAACCTTGGACATATTATATTCAGGTGTAGTCGTATTTCCTTCACTGTTTTGATTTGGATATAATTTTTTAAGAGGGATCATTTTATTTTTTATGAATGACTGTGTCTTTTTATTATTATTAATTATATTGGAAGTAGGTATGATCCAAAGAAATAGTTTAAGTCAGTCAAAGAAAGAGGCATCAAAGAAAAGTGTTAATAATTTAAGTAATTATTTAATTATGATTTCTTTTTTATTAATAGTTTTAATGGTAATGACATGCAGCACACCACACTCTTTTTTGGGAAAATCACTGTCAGATCCCAATATACAAAATTAATCTAAAAAAAGTCTCATACCAAATTTCCTTTATTTTGGTGATTAATTGTTGAATTCCCTTAAAAAAAAGTCTTGTTGTCAAAATAGTTTTTTTTTTTTTTTTATGTTGTCAAAATGGTTTTATTAGTTGTTCAAGTGTCTCTATGAAAATCTTGTTGTGAAAATGGTTTTACATATTGTCAAAAATTCTCTGAGCTTTTCCTTGAGCGTGTAGAATTTTAGAAATCGGACAATTTTTGGTAACATGAAAAGTCATTTTGACAATATAAGAAATTATTTTTACAATGAGATTTTCATAGGGACATTTTAACAACTAATAAAATTATTTTAACAACATTGGAAAACCATTTTGATAATAGGACTTTTTCTTGTGAGAGAAATTCCATAACTTATTCACAGTTAATCACAAAACTAGAGACTTTTTTGTAAGAACAATTTGGTGTGTGACTTTTTTATGATTAATTCTGTATTTTGGGACCTTAAAGTGATTTTCCCCTCTTTTTTTAGAGTGGGGCCAAGAGAAATTAAAAATCAAAACATCGATGGCTGCCACCAGTGGAGGCTGCAACTCCTGCAATTTTGTTTATTATACTATCGATAGAAATTTCCTTGATACAAAAGTCAAGGAAATAAATTGTAATATAATGCTTTTTGACTTGTATAAGATTTGGTTCTACTCGTAACCTTATATTAATAAAATCTGTCTCTTTAATAAAAATAGGGTTTATATAATTTTTGGTCTTTTAATTTTGATTTCTCATGTTACAATTTGTTTTTTATATATTACATTTGCTATATACACATATATGTGTGTAGATATGTGTGTATATGTCTAGATCTATATGTATACATATATATAAGTGGATCCATGTATAAGAGAAGGGAGACAAGTGCCCCCCTAATTTGGAAGTTTTTAATAAAAAAAGGGTATGTTTGAATGATTGTTCGCCCTTAATATATCAAGAATGACTTGAAATGGAATGAGGGATGAATGGTTGAATGATTGTTTAGTGTCTTATATTGAAAAAAGATATATTTGATAGCATTGATAATAAGACAATTATGATGAAATTCTAAAAGTAAGGCTTAGAAGGATGACATTATAATTATTTTTATTGTAATATACTTTTTTATTAAAATATATGTACTTAAATTTATTGATGTCCACCCTTCATTGTAATTTATATAGCTAAATTTCTAACATTACTTAGCCTTACTTTTCAAAATGACAGATTTGTAAAATAATTACCTCTATTATTATATCATCGGTATTACTTGATTTCATAAATTTCTTTTTTTTGTTTACATTCTTTTGTTTTTTAATGCATTTAAAACTTTCCTTACAAAAAAATTTTCGGGGGCAACTCCCCGAGTCTCCCCACCTGTGCCCCCTTCTGTAATTTTCTGGGTCTGCCCCTGCATATATACACACATATATATATAACAAAACCACTATTTCAATTAAAAAAGCGTGTGGAAAATAAAATTTTAAGTTGAAGAAATATGCGGTAAGGGTTGTTAATTCACTTTTACTTATGTCATTTTAAATTTATATAAGGACATTTTAGGAAAATGAGTAAAATTAACTAATTTAACTTCTCTCCTTAATCTCCCTAAAGATCGGTTAAATATGTTATATAATTAGGACCGGAGGGAGTATAATTTAATAAAAACCTAAATCATTTTATAAAACCTATAGTGTGTAAGTTCTGGCTGAACCCAAGAGGGGGGGTGAATTGGGTGAAGTATAAAAATTTAGATTCTTTGAAAATCTTTTCGCAATTCAAAGCAAATTCAACTTGTATAATGAAGTGAGTTATAAATCAATTGACAAACATTCGAATGTAAATCTTTGGAAATATAAGAGATAAGGGAAGAGGATGTGCAAATCGATTTATATGCTTTTCGCCCCAATCCTTGACCTACGTCCAAGTCCCCAAGCCTCACTTGGGATTTTCAATCCACTATCTTTGTTCAACTTGATTACACGTTCAGAATGAAGCAACCCTCTCTCTAGGATTCACTCCCCCTTACAAACTGTAATCAACACACCGCTTGATTACACACTCGTACTCAAGTAATCCTCTCACTAGGATTCACTCCCCCTTACAAGTTGTAATCAACACAATGTATATCCCACTCAAGATTACCCAATCTTGAGTAACTCTCGATAGAAAGATAATGTGTTTACAATAAATCTCCTCTCTTAGAAGTGAATAGATAAACACCGAAGATCAAATACAAATCACTTCACTCTCTAAGTTATCTAAACATGTAAAACAGAGTGTAAATGATGAGAAAGCGTGAGTATCAAAGCATGTTGGCAGTGTAAGCTTGTATCTCCACGTTTTTCTCGCTTGAATCTGTCTTCTATTTATAGGTAGAGATCAATATATGACCGTTGAGAAGATTCAATGACCGTTGGATAAAGAAATATAGTCTGTTAGAAACTAGCCGTTAGAACTTTTGCACGTTTTCGATGTTCGACACGAGATATGATATTTTGAAGATTTGCATCTAATCCTTCGTTTAATCACCTGAAACTTGTACACAAATGATATAAGAAGTGTTATAAATCATTTGGGTAATCATCTGGATGTTTATCAAAAGAATCAGGATTTTCGAAACGCTGATTTTCTGAATCTGAGATGAAAACTCGAGTTTTGACTTGGAAACTCGAGTTTTGCTTTCTGCTGGACTTTGTTGAGTCTTCTTGAAATAACTGTCAACTTTCGAAGACCATATCTCCCTGGTCTGAACTCCGTTTTGGTCCTTTCAACTCTTGATGGAAAGCTCTAAGAGTCTACTTTCAAATGCCACTGATTTCAGCTCAATTGGATTTGTAGTTTGTGAGTTACACTCAAAACATTGAAGCTTGGTTTGCTGTGTGGCGTGGATTTCCATGTCAACTTCAACAATTCATAGCTCCTTGATCTGAACTCCTTTAGGCTTGAATTTTATATCAAAATGACGCATTGGGAGTCTAGTTTCATATGCCTTTGGTTTCGTCTCAATCCGATCTCTGGTTTGTGAGATATCATCGAAATACCAGAGGTCGCCCGTGCTGAACGTGAAACAGAGATTCTTTGAAGAACTCGATCATTACTGGAAACTCGAGTTTTTCCTTGAAACTCGAGTTTTCTTAGTCCAGAGAGGCGAGATGCTGAAGACACCCCAAACTCGAGTTTTGAGTTGCAAACTCGAAGTTTTGAGTTCCAAACTCGAAGTTTTGTATTCCAAACTCGAGTTTTCTCCTATTCGAGAGGCAAATCATCGCGAAGTAAGGAAACTCGAGTTTGACTTGGAAACTCGAGTTTTCTCATCCGAAGTTCGATTTTTGCTGACTTTAACTCCAAATTGAGCCATTCCTACTTCCATATGACCTTGGAGACTTCTAGCATCAATATAATAACTTGAATAATTATATTTTCATTCCATTCATCAAGTTCTTCCTTTCTTTCTTCTTCTCTTGATCATTTTCCATAACTCAACTGTTTCTTTCTTCTCTTCTCTTTTCTCTTGATCATTCTTCATAATTCAACTTGTGCTCATCAATTCTTTGCAGCTTCTACCTTCTTCAATATCCATAAAGTGATGAAGCTTCATTCCAACTTCTGCTTATCATAGAGACTTCCAAAGATCACAAGAACTTGAATGTTGATATTCCTATTATATTGTGCAAGTTCTTTTGATAACATCTTTCTCTAATATATCCTTCAAAATCTATTGATAACATCTTGCTTCCTCGACATAGTGTAAGTTATATCCATTAATCCCTTATCTCCTTCTTGATTATTAAGCATGATTGACTAATCTACATTAAACATGTAGTTAGTCAATGTATGAGATAATTATATTACTCAATCTTTTTGCTTTTAACAATGGCATCTATATAAGACATCATCAAAACTAATCATAACCAACATAGTGTAATATATAAAAGGGTTAAGGTGCAAAAATACATATGTGCTTTTCTTCGAGGAGTGCGGTTAGTAAGTGCTTTTTTAGGTGTAAAAGTGACTATGTGGTGACAAATTAGGTGCAAAACTACGGTTTGACCATTAAGTTTGACTTTTTTTTTGCCGACTAGACAATGATGTGACATTTCAAAGGTGCAAAAATACACATGTGGTTTGTCAATAAGAGCGTTGAACATCAAATTATTTTTTAAAATTTAATAATTTTATTTTAATTACTACCGAGTACTAAAAAGATATTTAAGATACTAACCTGTACTGAAAAATTACTTTATGATCTTGAAAAATTGTTTTAAGATCTGAAAAAATATTTCAGTCGACTAGTACTAAAAAGATACTTTGAGAATACCGCCTAGTACAGAAAAATATTTCATGATCTTGAAAAATTATTTTAGAATCTTAAAAAAATATGCTTAAGTTTATTTTAGTACCAGTCATTACTTGAAATATTTTTTCATAATCTTAATATAATTTTTCAAGATCATGAGGTATTTTTCAATACCGGTTAGTATCCTTTTAGTACGAGTTAATAGCTTGAAATATTTTTTTTAAGATCCTAAAATAATTTTTTTAGATTATGAGGTATTTTTTCTGTACAAATCAATATCTTGAAAATACTTTTTAGTACCAGTTAATACTTTGAAATATTTTTTCTGTATTAGTCACTATCCTTTTAGTATCGGTCAATACTTGAAATATTTTTTCAAAATTCTAAAATAAATTTTCAAGAAAAGTATTTTTTTCTCGTATTAGTTAGTATCCTGAAAGTAGTTTTTAGTACCATTCAGTACCCTGAAATATTTTTTTACTATCAGTCAGTATCCTTTTAGTACCGGTCAATACCTGAAATATTTTTTCAAGATTATGAAGTATTTTTCTGTACCAGTCAGTATCCTGAAAGTACTTTTTAGTATCAGTCAATACCTTGAAATATTTTTTTTCGAGAATCAATCAAGATCTTTTAGTAGGTCAATACCTAAAATATTTTTTCAAGATTCTAAAATAATTTTAATTGAAGTAAAATTATTAAATTAAAAAAAATTGGTGTTGGGCGCTCTTCTTGACAAACCACATATGTATTTTTACACATTTGAAATGATACGTCATCTTCCAGTTAGCAAAAAAAGTCAAATTTAACGGTCAAAAAGTATTTTTACATCTAATTTGTAGCCACGTATATACTTTTACACCTTAAAAAAACACTTATTATTAGATATTCCTAAAAAAAGAAAAATACATATATATATTTTTACACCTTAACCCGTATAAAAAACAAAGAGTAATCTTCCGCTTTTTTATCACTAGCAATGGAGCTCCGGTGCTTGTGTGGGGGACACTGGGTGGGGAGATTGATGTGTGTGATTTGACTTTAAAAGCTTAAGACGAGGGATGGGCGTAATTAAGGGTGGCTGAAAAATAATACTCTCCCGTTTTTATATATAAAATATAATTGATTTTTTTTAAAAAAATTTAATTAAGTTACTTAATTATATCATATATTGAGTATTATTAGATTATTTATAAGTTTTTATAAGTTAGACAAAATAATTTAGAGAAAAATGATAAATAAAAATATTTTAAAGTGATTTAATTAATTTTCTTAATATCTATATCATACTTAGAAATGAGAAAACACCATATAAAATCCAATGCAATCGGTCTGGTTTAAAACTCTTACATTGTGTTTAGATGGGGAGAAAAGTTTTTTTTTTTTTTGGATTTTTTTTTGGGGTGGGGGGTGGGGGGGGGGGGGGGAATCCCTCCTTGTGTTTGGATAGAGGGGAGGAAGAGGGAAGAGAGAAAATGTATGATATTTATAATGACAATAGTGCCCTTATTTGGTTTTAAACCCATTTTTTAAGTAATGCCATGAAATATAAATTCAAATAAAAAATGAACACCATCAAATTAAAGATTAAAATGAAATTATTTTTTATATTTTATTTAAAAATAAAAATATTAAACTAAATATATTCCCTCACAAACTAAAATAATAAAAATAAAGTTAAAATAAAAATAAACATGACCCAATGTTAATAATATATTAATATCCTTATTTATCAAAATCATAATCAAATTGTGGATATGTGTGATTCTGTATTGTATGTGGTATTCGCGTAATAGGTTTTATATGGTAAATGCTTTGGTCACCGTTCAGAGGTGCTTGGAATGTCCTCGAGGATTATGTTTCACTGTCAGTTGATAGATAACATTGCTTTGGTGCGAGGAATTACTCATTTGGTTCCTTCTCATTCTAACATTATACAAGAAGGTTGGTAAGTGGTTCTTTGGAATCCAAAGAAGAGGAAGAAGTTTTGCTACCTAAAATGTCGACTTGCTCTTAAATTCAAAAATGAAGTTGTCATAGAGAAGATGCAGAAATATCCTATTGGCAAGGGCTAGTTTCGATGGACTATGGTTGAATTTCGCAAGGCTTTACTATTTATTCTTCATCAATTATTATCCCTCGCCCAATGTCTCATCCTATTTTGATTACAGTTCCTAAAGGTTCTTATGCTGCAAGTGTTCAGAATCAGATCCCATGTCCTCAAGATAATGCTTTGGTGGTATCTGATATTAGAGCCTTATTAGCTTCTTTTATTTCTTTTTCTTTTAGGACATCGTAATGTAGTTTGTTTATATATTCGTAATAGATTAAGCGGGAAAAATAAAAATAAAAATCAAAGTTTCTTTTTAAAACCGCAAACTTTTTCATTTTATTTATTATTATTATTTTAATAATATTAATATTAATATCAATTTATTATAAACCATTTTATTAATATAACATAAAAAATTACTTGTAATATAAGTTGAATAAATACAAATTAAAATATCAATTAACATAAATATAAGTGTGCATTAAGAAGAAAATTATAGATATACATAAACATATCAATTGCATAGGCAAAAAAAAAAGGAGGCGGAGAAAAGATTTTCCTCTATAACGAATATCAATTACAATTATTGGAAACTACCATGCTCTTTAGAATGCTACTTATCTCATCGTAATACAACCTAATCAAGGGTATCAAGTAAGATTCAACAGGTATGCACATAGTCATTCCACATATAAGCTGTTGTGTTATCTCTTAAAATCGATCCTTGTCTATAATCTTCCTTTTGTGAAAAATGATCGTTTGTGTCATCGGTGTCCTCAAGTAATAGTTCACGATAGATCAACCTGAGAAAGTAGACGCTTATCAAGATCTACACCCATAAAAAAGTTATGTAATATGCAACAAATTATCAAAGTGTCAGACATAGTCTATAATGAATATTGGGCTTCAGTAACACTAACTAGGAGATCTCTTTTAGAGAACACCAAATGTTCTTTCGATCACATTCCACAACAAGATGTATATATCGATGATTGGATATCTCTTTTGCATTTTGCGGTGATCTTGTCTATTATTCTTTTAAGTGTCAACGAAGTGCAAGGTGTCAAATGTAGTACACTTGAGGGAAAAGCCCTCATCTCCAAGATAGAATTTTCCTAAACTAGAGTAATAGGTAAACTTATCAATTTTATCTTGATAGTGCATTTTCCAGAATTCTGGAATCGGAGGCTGTTCCTTCCCAACCAGCCAAGACATAGGTGAACTTCATATCAAAAGAACATGTGGCAAAAACATTTTGGGTAGGTAATCCTTTCGTCCTCAAAATCGAGCAAGCTTCATTTTTAGGCACTTCTGCCTGAACAAGAGTTCTATCTATTGCACGATCCTATAAATTACGATATAAAATTGGTTATAAGTAGAACATTATCATATGATTTGATATTCTCACCTTAAAATATGGGTAGAATCTATTTTTGTTGTGAATTTATGAAGGAACTCCTAATCCAGAAGGTTAGCACATAACTGTTTAGTAAAATCTGTTTTTACAGTTATGTGCTCATAAGTAGAGGAATTTTGCCACTTGCTCCTCAACTGTAGCATGACAAGAATCTTTAACTCTTCCGGTGTTTCGAAGCTTCTCAGAGAATAGTTGAAATGCTTATGGGCCCATGATATCACGACAATTATTTGTCTCTTGTAACAACTTCATCAATTGTCTTCTCATGTCATCTCTTTCAGTTTTTCTATCTCCTGTAGACATGTCTCCCATCAAATAAAGTGTATGCACAATGAAACATACAAAATGATTCAACAATTATTCAAGCACTAAACTTTTAACACTTTCTCTGTGGCTTTCTAATAAAAGGCTTTAAGATAAAACTAATAATCTGGTCTCCCATTAATATCAAACTTATTTATCCCTCGAATACTTAAAAGTACAGAAGATTTTAGATATAACATGAACAATCTTAGATATGATACACAACAGTACAATGTTCACATCCAGAACTCTTGAGTAATCCCAGCAAAAACTTATTTCATTTGATACCAGCGAATGTCTCATGGAAAAAACACATTGAAAAAGCAAATGGTTTACCAATGTAACATCCTAATTTTTATATGAGGATTTAATTACAAGTAATAAAGAATTAATCATGATACATGAATTTGTCATGTAATTATCAAGATAAAATTTTTTTTTTTTATTGAAGATATGATTTATTAGAAAGAAATTAGTTGAGATAATAGAGAAGAGTTGGGGAAAAATGTTGGGTCTTTTATAGTAATTTTTCCAAAAAAAATAATTATTATATTAATAGAAGAAGGCAAACAGCTGCCGCTTACTTGGAGAGGCGGAATTAATTCCCACCTCCTCTCCTCCCTTTCCGTCCATCCGTCCGTCCGTGTGTATGTGTGTGCGTGCTAGCGTGCGTGCGTGCGCGTGTGTGCAAGCGCGCACGTGCGTGCGTGTGCGCATGCGCGAGCGCGCGTGTGCGTGCGTGTGTGCTCGTATGCGTGCGTGTGTGTGTGCGTGTGTGTGTGTGTGTGTGTGTGTGTGTGTGGTATAGATAGGGCGAGATAGAGAGATGAAGAGACGGTGAGAGTGAGGAAAGAAGGAAGGGAAATTAAAAGAAGAGTTTGAAGGATATTTTAAGGTAAGTTATTTATTTTATAAGATAATTTAGGTAGTTAAATTTATTTTTTTCTAACAAACTTTTTTTATGAAAGTTATTCTACATATTTTTTTCCCTAAAGAGAGTAATATAGCATAGATTAGTGAAAATTTTGGGATTAGAATTCTGATAAAGTTTTGACATTTGATAATAAATAACTGCATATATCCAGAGCATGCGATTAATAAGTAATTTTAATCTGTTTGAATTTATTAGTTAGTTCGTTGTTGTAAAAATTTTAAATCAATTTTCTATTTAAATGAATTTAGGATTTTTGTTTTATAGGATATGTTTACTAATTAAATGAGGTTTAAAGCATTTATTTGGATCACTAGAGATATTAATATCGGTTAAGTTTTGCTAAATCTTGAATTTTAAGTTGGGATTTGTGATTTAAATTAGAGTTTGATATAATTTGATTATATGGAAGTTTGGAGATTTGTTTAATAAATTTGGTTATGCTCATAGAAATAATTTATGATAGTGGTCTCTTATATATGAATTTATAACACATTTTTAACTTAGCGGGGTTAACTAGATAAATTGGAAGGGTTATAAAAATATGAATATTAGAAATTGTTTTAGGTGAAACATTTATTGTGGGAAATGATTTTGTTAAATTGAAGACATGGTGAAATGTAAAATTGTCACAATGATTTTAAATAAAAGACTAAGTAAAAGGAGACAATTATAGCTTAATTAATTATTTATTATTGTATTAGTTGATATTTTTGTTAATGCTATTAACGTATAAGTTCTCAAATTTAGTTTTTATATCAAGAACTGAAGGAATCACTTTCCACTTGTTATATGTGTTAATATGCTGTTTGTGAGTATATTATGAAATGATTAATGGAATAAAAATATATGGATATTGATTTAATATATCAATAAGTACTTTGAAATGGTTATTGAAACAGAAAATTATGATGTTATATGTTTTGGATAATACACATTTGTTATAATCTCATAAATTGAAATAATATTATTATCTTAATAATTATTGAAACGATGCATTATTTTTATAAGTCTCGTTTGGAACTTGTATATACATGCCAAAATTATGATTGTTTATATGGATGGATGTGGAGTAGAGGTGAGAGTTATTAGGTATAAATATCACATGGTATGCCACTACTTAGTGTACAGTGGATGTTTTTGATATTTTCATGGCCCTTGGTATCACTCTTTTCCTTTGGCTGGGTTAAAGGTCATCCCTTTGGGACAGTAACACCTTTCTTTATTCGAAAGAAAGGGAACCCATTGTCCGATGAGAGTTCTATAACCTTTGGCCGGACTATACCTTATCATTGAAGAGCTTGATATAATCTTGTCAAAGAGACTAGACCTACTATGTTACAGGCCATGGAATCTATCAGCGGAATAAGGGTGGGGGTGATAAGGATTGTTAGAGAATCAATTTGTTACTTGGCATATTATATATGTGATTTATGATATGAAATTTGATATAGAAATTTTATTACAGAATTTGTGATTTGATAAATTTGTAAATTAGATATCTAGTACTTTGTTATTTAAAATTTTCCATTTGGCACCCACAATCACATATTAGCATTTATAATGAGCTGGATTGATAGTTACAAATATTTTTCAGGTGTTAATTCTCGTGTGGATCTATTAGGGAAGGCTTCAGAAGCTTTAATTACTTTTGCTAACAATAGTGCTTCCACCTTTTTGATACATGTTGAATTATTGTATATTGTCACATTAGGGCTCACTTGACATAATCTAGTATATTTTGGATAGTTTGACAAATCTTGAAGCAATATTTAGTTAGGAGATGACAATAGAAGGAATGGAAGGGAAGACAATGCGGACAAGAATGAGAAGGCATCGTCTTGGAAGTAGACGACCACAAGAAGAAGGGAGGTGGATGAGGCAAAGGTTGTGGGGTGAATAGATATAACCATAGGTTGCGGGAAGAGGTGACAATGACGTCGGTGGACTTAACGCCATCAATGGGTTTGGGAGTAGGTGGGGCTTTAAGGTCGAAGAAGTAAAAGAAACATCTATTGAGGGTGCCGTTGCAGTGGAGAGAGATGTTCATAAGGGAGGATAGTTTCGACTCAATAAGAAAAACAGAGGAAGAAGGCATCCTTGGATAGCGCTGGGAAATCGAGCCAAGCCCATCAGGCAGGCCCATTTAAACCCTAGCCCTTCAAAGGTCGGGCTTATAAAATGGAGCCTCCAAATGAAGTCAAGCTTAAAAGGGCTAGCCCTGTAAGGCCGATGGATAAAAAGGGCCGCCCTGTTAGGCCCTTTAATTTGTTTTAACTAAAATGTTTTGTAGTGATGCAAGATTATCAAGATATTTATGTGAGTATGGATTATTCTTCAATGAACAAGTCTGAATTGGAAACTTATTTGGAAGAACCAATACTAACACCTAATAATTGGAAATAATTGGATGTCTTGAACTTGTTGAACAAAAGTCAACAAGGATTTCCGATTCTTTCAAAAATAACAACTGATATTCTAAGCATTCCAATTACTATAGTAGCCAGTGAATCATCTATCAGTATTGGTTCACTTGTTCTAACAATATATAGAAGTTCCATTCTTCCATGTAATGTTCAAACTTTTATTTGTACTCATAACTAGATGCATGGATTCACATATGATAGTAATTTAGTAATTTATATGTATTTTATTTTTTTTATAGAGTTATTTATCGATTTAATTACAAATACATAATAACTATACTACGATTTTATGATTTGATTTATTATTTATTGCAAATAAAGATTATGAATGTATTTATAATGCGAAGAAAAAATTCTTGATATTTTTACCTATGAAGCAAAGCCTACTACTTGAAGAGAAGATGATCAAATGCCTTTGAAATTGATTATAGTGGCCAAGAAGATTAAAATGATAGTCATCATACTCATATTGTTTAGTACTAAGCTTCTTATGCTTTGTGTGAATTATTAGTAGATAATAGTCTACTTTTTATTATGAATTAGTAACTGTATTTGTTTGTTGCATGATGTGTGGTGTTAGACATAAATATTGATAACATTTATTTGATAAATTAAAACTTTAATTATTGTAATTTATTAATTATATTTCTTTAAAAAAACTCAAAAAAAATAGTTAATAGTTTCGGCTTTGTAGGGTTAGCCTTAACCCGCATGCTCATGGGCTAGACCTTAAAAAATAGGTGTTTTTTTTTTTTTACGTCGGGCCTAAAATCACCGACCCTGATTTCATAGCTCCCTCCCTTAAAGATTTTGAAACAAGTGTAAATGACATATTATCATCTTGTGGGTCCATAAGTCAGTAAATTAACAAGCGATAGGACTTAGGAGGGGTTAGTGGAATTGTTAAAAATGCCCTCTCTTTTTTGCACTCTTTACACATAACTTTATTGTTAAATGTACATCTTTATTAAAAAAAAAAAAATTAGTGAAGATTTTCTCAAATAATTTTTGTAGATAAAAAATTATAAAGGAAAACGCCATCGAAGCTTTGATGTTGGACGTTAGAATGACAAAAAGTCAATGCATCGTTAAATGGGAAATTCTTTGGCATAGAAGAGGCTAGGTGAACCCTTCGATGTTACATGTCAGAATTACAAAGCAAGTTAGAAATATGTATGAGATTTCATATAGCAGAAGCCATGTGCTTATGCATTAAATATGGGATTAAAAAACTAAGCCTACTTAAATATTGTTAAAATCATAAACACTCTCGATACAATATTTATTCATAGGAAAGGATTACACTTATATAAGCTCTAGGAGAGATATCAAAGGCAAGATTAAAGGGATTACAACATAAAGGATTGATTACAATCGGTCAGAAATCTTTCCTAAACTAAGACAACTAGAATCAAGGGATACCATAAAGCTAGGATCATGAGATGAGATAGAGCTAGGATCATGGCTAGTATCATGGGTAATAATTTGATTTCCAACACTCTCCCTCAAGCTGGAAAATATATGTCAATTATACCCACTTGCCTCGAAATCCTTCAAACTTTGTTTTGCTTCAATCTTCAAAATCTTTAAGTTTCTTGAGTCTCAGCGGCCCATTTATTTTTGTCTGGGCTTGTACTATTCTTGAGTCTCAGTGGCCCATTTATTTTGTTTGGACTTGCATTCCTTTTTAAGTCTCAGAGGTCCCATATTTTGTTTGGACTTGTACTCATTTTTGGAGTCTCAAAGGTCCCATATTGAATAGCAGAACTTGCTCAGAAGAATCTCAAGTCTCTTAATTCTCTAGAAGTCCCAATCGTTTTGATTTTTTTTTTTTTAATAATTTCAGATCTTTCCTTGCTGGCTCCATCTATCCCCCCCTTTTTTTTGTTTTTTTTTTTAAAAAAAAAAACAAAATGATTCAGTCATCTGTCCCCCCTTCTTTTGTTTCTTTTTTTTTTTAAAAAAAAAAAACAAAATAATAACAATAATGATTCATGTCGATCCGTTTTTCCTCCTATCGTGACTTCTTCCTCATGCGTCTCGGTACCTTCTCTTCTTCTTTTTCTTCACAACACCACGGATGAGAACGGACCGGATCCTTCTTCTTCTTCACCGACACACCTTCTTCATCTTCATCTTCTCCTTCTCCTTCGATCTGCAACAATGGCGAGGAAGGGAGACGACGGTGATAATGTGATTTCCGACGCCGGCGATATTTTGAACTATCCGGTGAACCCTATTAATTTCAACGAGCTTCTCTGATTTTCCGGTAGTGAGGTTGAGGTCGTTCAATGAAGAAAGGTGGCAATCGGCGTTGCTCGTGGCAGTACTCTCCTACCGTGACACTCTCTTCTCTTTTCCTCTTTCGGAACGCTCGTCGAATTTGGGAATTTGGCCGGGATCGGAAATTTTGCAGAATCGTGAATCTCGCTGGAAACTGCGACACCGGGTCTAACGGACAAAGAACCCAAGGTGCAGTGAGACGAGGACTACGAAAACGAGATGAGGGACTGAAATCATGGACTGGAGGAAAACGAGATGAGGGACTGAAATCACGGACTGGACGACTGGCTGACCCCAGACGACGATGGTGAGAGTAGGTGTCTCTTGGCACTGTGTAACTCATTGCCTCTCTGAAATTCTGAATAGAGTAGTGAGTCACCAGCGCCCCGCTCAGATACCATGTTAAAATCATAAACACTCTCAATGCAATATTTATTCATAGGAAAGGATTACACTTATATAAGTTCTAGGAGAGATATCAAATGCAAGATTAAAGGGATTATAACATAAAGGACTGATTACAATCAGTCAGAAATCTTTCCTAAACTAATACAACTAGAATCAAGGGATACGATAGAGCTAGGATCATGGGATGAGATAGAGCTAGGATCATGGGTAATAATATGATTTCCAACAAAAAGGCCTTTTTTTCTTCTTCAATTCAACACCTTATATGACTCAACCATTTAGGGTTTATGTGACCCAGCCTTTTAAATGGGGAAAATTTGATTTCAAATATTTTATTATAAAATTTATTATCCAAAAGTATCTAATAGAAGGCATGGTGATTAAGGAGTCGTGAAAATTGAACTCCAAACCTAATGCCATGCCACAAGGGGTGTATCTAATAGTAGTGAAACTCTTATTTGATTATGTACAACATTATGCTTTGCACATAGTCAAATATAGGTTATCCACAATTGAAGATAATTTTCAAACAAATTTTAGGTAGCTTTAAGCAATATATTTTATAAAGAGGCCTTTCTAAGCAAATTTTTTTTTACATATTCATTCTAATTCCCCAACTATAGTTATTCTTAGTACAAGCACATGCCTATCAATGAACTTTTCAAGTTTTACGGAATGAAATCTAGCAATAAAATTTTCAAAGATGAATGTTGTTGAACTCATTGCTACTGAAGGCTAGAAGATAAAAAATGTTGGGCTTTGACATGTTCGGACAAAAAATGTTGGGACTGAGCACAAATAAGATTAATTGTTCTGCATATATTTATATGCCAACGAACTAATACCCAAGAAGCATCTAACACAAAAAAACAATTGAAGAGACCAAATTGACCAATGAACTTATTAAAAAGTGAAAAAAAAAACACAATTTTGAGCAGATTCGTCAACGAACTATTACCCTATTACTGTCTTGGTGTTTCCCTCTTCCATTGACTATCACAGTGTCGGCAACGTCGGCATCTCCAAAACTTCTATTGTTGCTGGGTGTTCCACTCACCCTCTTGAACTCATCCAAGAGTCCACGCTGACTTTCGACCAAGACACGCTTGCACCCTGGTTGCGTCCCTCCGATGCCACAAGTAGCAACCGCCGCTGCCACAGCACCTACTCGCATGGGTCCCATCTCTGTTGGTTTTTGCCTTATCTAACAAGAAGGCTTAACCGCTTTTTTCTCTTGCGTTTCCGCCACGTCCTACGCCAGTGTCTCATATTTTAACATAGTAGTGATAGTTGTTGTTTTTTTAATAGTTATTTGGTTTTTTTTTTTTCATTTTTTAATAGTTCGTTGGCCAATTTGGTCCCTTCAATTGTTTTTTGTGCCAGACACTTCTCGAGTAATAGTTCGTTGACAAATCTGCACCTTAACCCTTTATATAAAGGGTATGTAAAAATAGCAGTAATAATGTAAACATGATCATAAACATTTGATGGGTATAAACGTGATCATAAACAATTTTTCAATAAGCAAAATTGAAAACGCAATTAAGTTGCAGACTGCAGTTACTTCTGTCACTTTTCTCTTGGGTGCCACAACAAAACATTGGAGTGCCACGACACTACACTACTATTTCCCTCCCTTTTCATAACCAGTCTAAATAAAATGCAAATCTTATTGTTTGTTTGTTTGTTGATATGTTTACACTACTAGAAGACCTCTATAGACGGAGACGGTTTAAAAACTATGATTAATGACATTTTATTAAATATTGTTGATACAAATATCGTTGATCGAGAGAGGAGACCGCATTTAAATTTTCAAAACTCTCTCGATGTTGAAATTAAAATTTTCATATATTTAATACTTATCAAGAACGTATTAACAATATTAGTTGTATCAGTATTTAAAAATGCCATTGATTATAGTTTTTAAATTCTCTCTGCCTATAGAGGTCTAAATATGGTGGTTCGAGATGCATTTTTTTTAGTAGTGTAAATATACCAACCAACAAACAAATAAATAACAAGAGCTATATTTTATTTAGATCAGTTATGAAAAATGAGAGAAATAGTAGTATAGTGCCATTGCACTCTTGTTGTGCCAAGGCACCCAAGAGAAACTAACTGTAAAACATTATTACTATTTTTACACCTTCCCCTTATATAAATTTATAGAACATAAAAAGCACATCGAAGCTTTAAAATAAAATAAAAAAGACAAAAATTTATATAAAAAGATAAAATCTGTATTGGCCAAAAGAAATATTATTTTATTAATATATTATGTTTTTATATTATATATATACATCTATGTTTATTGTAAAGCAAGCATGTTGCCTCCTGTGTTTAAATTATACAGATTGCGGTTCGAGTTTTTCATAAAAATTTAAATTTAAATTAAAAAGGAACGCATCCTATCACCACGTGTCCCTTTATTTTTGGGAAAATGCATTTAAGGGTCATTTTTACAGAAAAAATCCTAAAAAAGCCTAAGATTCTGAAAATCCCAAAAAGGCATTGATCTTTTCTGGTATAAATTTATTAAACTTTAACAACTAAATCAGTCACATTAACAACAAAATCAATTTTCATTAACAATTATGTTTATTGTAAAGCAAGCATATTGCCTCCTGTGTTTAAATTATACAAATTGCGGTTTGAGTTTTTCATAAAAATTTAAATTAAATTAAATTAAAATTATTGTAAAGCAACTATATTATGTTTTTATATTATATATATACATCTATGTTTATTGTAAAGCAAGCATATTGCCTCCTGTGTTTAAATTATACAAATTGCGGTTCGAGTTTTTCATAAAAATTCAAATTTAAAGTAAAAAGGAACGCATAAACGTGTGCTTTTTTTTTTTTTTTGGGAAAAATACATTTAAGGGCTATTTTTACAGGAAAAAAAAATCTCAAAAAAGATCCTAAGACTTCGAAAATCCCAAAAAAGATCTTTGGTCTTTTCGGTATAAATTATTAAACTTTAATAACCAAATCAGCTACATTAATAACAAAATCAATTCCCGTTAACAACTAAATCGGTCACATTAACAACAATATTTTAATAACTAAATCATCACATTAACTACAATATCGCCCCGATTCACAATTATATCATTAGTTAACAACTCACGTAGATTCTAAAAATCCTAAAAAAGGCGCATTTTCTGAGATTTTCAGAATCTTAAGATATTTTTTATGATTTTTCTGTAAAAAAGGCTCTTAAAGGCATTTTCCTTTTATTTTTCTGAGGACAACTACACTTCGGAATAAAATAATTAAAAGGACAAAAAGACAACTAAGCATAAATAAAATGAAATAACTAAGAAAAGACAAAAATTGATTTTGACTATAGTCAACTAGAGGTGTAAAATTGGTGCCAAATAAAAAAAAAAAAACTAGAAAAATAATTTTGAGCCAATAATTAATTAATTAAGACAGTAAAAATCTGCTTGAAAGACTTTCGCCGCGCCAAGATGCCACCGTCGGAAGCAAGAGTGCAGATCGCCAAGGACATTTCTCTGTTATTTATATATCTTCCCTATCAAATCAATCCACCGGATCCGAAAATCGTTGCTCTCTGTCTCGAAGGTAACATTCACAATTCCTTCTTTCTATGATCTCAGGCAGCCTTTCAATTTCTTTTTGTTAAATTTTATTGTTAGCTTAGTTTTGGAACTGAATTATTGACAATAAGCAATAACGACGAAGTGGCTTCCAGCGACTTGCACTCTTTTTGCCAATCTGGGTTTTCTTTTTTGTGTTTGAGAAGTTAATTTCATCAGTTCTATTGGTCTTTCCTATTTTTTGAGTGGATTTTTTTTTTTCCGCCAATGTAATTTATCGTCATTTGACTGTTCGAATTTTATGTTGGATCGGTGCTGGTCAAATTACTTTTGATGCTCTGATTTAGCTTTGTTTAACTGATTTATTGACAATAAGCAATGATAACGAAGTGTCTTCCAGTGACTTGCTCCCTGTTTGCCTGTCTGTCTTTTCTTTGCGCTTAACCAGTCGATTTCCTCAGTAATTTGAATATTGGCCATTTATTCTCATTTTCCAAGTGGAATCTTTTTATCAGCAGTTCGCCGCTGTAACTTATATTGTTCCAATTTTAAGGTGGATCATCGATGCCAATCGATTTACCATTGATGGAGTGATTTGTTATAGTTGGTAGTAAGTTTCAACTTAAATGTCGTTGATTTGCTCCAAATCGTGAAATTTATGAACTCTGTTTCTTTGTTTCCTTTTACTCCCACTTTAGCTTCAGTGAATGTTCCTTTTTAGTCGTTAACTTTGAGGCAACATGCCAAAAAATGGAGTTATATCTTGTTAGATATATATCTATCACTCGTAACTTGTGTCTGAATCCGTGTTAGTATCATAGCTTCTTAGGTTGTTCCCTTCTTCGGTTCCTATTTTTTTTAATGCTTATCAATTAGAGTGTAGTTCCTTTTTTCATGTTCTGAATTATTATCTCAATATTTTAATGTCTGCATTTTTCTCATGTGTGTTTCTTTTTTAATTTTTCTTTCTAATACTTAATAGGATATTTTTCCTTGCTGACTTTTTATTCCTGAATTTCATTTTTTCCCTTTCTTTCTACATCACTGGTTTGTGGCTTCCCCTTCATTGATTGGTTAATTGCTCTAACTCGTTCTAATGATTGCCGATTGAGTGTGGAATTGTTAGTTAAATTATGGTAAAGGATTGTTGTTTACTTTTAATATGATTCTTCTTTAGTTCTTGCGGCATTGACTGACGGTTTGTTTTTAAAAGGTTGACAGAGAAGAGAACAGGCTGTATAAGGATAAAGTACTGAGGAAAGTTCAACCCATGATAATTTGATATCCAACTGTATTAGGAAGACCATGGCACGGGTTTCACTGTTATTTCTAATTCTTTTGGTTCTTGGCTCTTCCTTTGCAACTTATAATTTGGTAACAATGATAATTCGCTACACATCTTCAGCAAACCGGACAGTTGATGAAATAGATGTTAAATTATCAGTTGATCCCATTGTTGAGATGCCTGAGAATGTAAAGAACCAAAAGAGACCAAAAGCACTCTTTCATGTAGCCTTAACAGCTACTGATGCTCCATACAATAAATGGCAATGCCGCATCATGTATTACTGGTATAAAAAGAAAAAGACCTCGCCTGGTTCAGAGATGGGAGGATTCACTAGAATTCTGCATTCAGGAAATCCAGACAACTTGATGGATGAAATTCCTACTGTTGTGGTTAATCCTCTTCCTTCAGGGTTGGACCGGGTGAGGATGTCCAAAGCTATTTATTAATTATTTACTATCTTTATTTCCTCGTCTTGTAATATTGGTGCTAGAAATTCTACATGATCATTAAAGTCCGTTTAGATGTAGCATGCTTGTGTATGTATATCTGCCTATCCTTATTGTTCTATTTCAATGATTTTTTTCTTTCTATATATGATAAACTCAGGCTTAGAAAGACTTTGGTTACACAAAACTGTAACATTTGATTCAGTATATAGGAAGTATTGATTTGAAGGAATCCAATGCAACACCAAGAATAACCATGAGATGTTTCAATTTGAGCTGATTCAAACGGTTTGTGTTTATAGACCCGAGAAAAAAGTATGTCTCGCATACTAAAAGGTTAAGGGGATTTTTTTTTTTTTTTTTTTAATAATAAATTTGGAGGAGAAAAATTAGAAGTTCAGTACTACAGACATAGAATGTCTTGTGTGGCAGTTACTATTTATGGTTCAATCTACTTCCAGGATGTGTGTGTGTGTATATATAAGCATGCATCCTTTTTACTAGCAAATAAACTTGACTTATTTTCAAGGCTTATCTTTAGATGTCTGTCTACTTATTGCTTTTCACCCTAGAGTTCTGATTAATAAAATTATAATCAAAAGTGAATTTTGAATTCCATGCTAGGAAGTTTCTTAAATGTCTAGATTCCATACACATCTGCATGTGATACATGGGAATTTTAGAAAAAACAGTTTGCAGAAATAGGTAGTTAGTTGATAGTTAATGGCTGTCAGTTAAAGTAGTTAGGAGGGATAGCCATTAGGATTAACTAAGTGATGTGGAATGTCCGCCATTTATGTAGACTAAATTATGAATTGAGGGAAGCTCTGGTGTTGTTAAATAAAGAATTGAATAGTACGTGTCTCTTTTCTCAGCATACCAGGATACATTTTTCCTCTTTCTTCATTAATACCATTCAATGATTTTCTGACATATTTCTTAATTTGTATGTAGGGATACATAGTTCTAAACAGACCATGGGCCTTTGTGCAATGGCTAGAGAAAGCAAAAATAGAGGAAGAGTAAGATATTTTATGTCCATGTTATCCATTCTTTATGTTACTAATACCTGAACCTGAATTAATTCCTCCACTGTTTTTATCAGATATGTTTTGATGGCAGAACCTGATCACATCATTGTGAATCCTCTTCCAAATTTGGCTTATGGGGAACATCCAGCTGCTTTTCCATTTTTTTATATCAGGCCAGATCAGAATGAGAAAATAGTAAGGAAGTATTATCCTGAGGAGAATGGACCTGTAACAAATGTTGATCCAATTGGAAATTCTCCTGTAATCATAAGAAAGGTAGAATTTCCTCACAGAGTTACTAGCCTCCTATGTGCTTAGACCAGGATCCATTCGCTTCCTCGACGCTTACGCTTTCTGACCATGCGGTGCAGTGTGGAAAGATATTTTGGAACTAGGTCTATATTTTGGGTAGCTGGGGTAACTCAGAATTTAATTACTGATTTGAACAAAATCTCTTGTTTTTGGGCCTAGGTTTGGCTAGCCTATCACTTGTCGTTATAGTGATTCTTGCAGTCAATAGTATTAACTACTGCTTCTCCTCCTTCTTGTACGGTTCATTATCCTTCTATTGAGAGATTTTAGTTGGTCAGTAATTTTATATATTCTCTCTCTTTTTCCTAGGATTTGCTTGCAAAGATTGCTCCAACATGGATGAATATTTCTATGAAAATGAAAGAGGACCCAGAGACTGATAAGGCTTTTGGATGGGTGCTAGAAATGTATGTAAGCCAAGTTGACACTTATTGCAATTTAATACATTCAAGGTTTTAGTGGCTAAGCATACTGGTACTTTTATGTCATGTTAATGGTTTTTTTCTTGTTGAACCAAGGTATGGTTATGCTATAGCATCTGCTCTCCATGGTGTTCGACATATTTTACGGAAAGACTTAATGCTACAGGTATGGTTTAGCACGGAGCTTCTGGTTTCGTATTGGGTCATGTCATTTAATTTCAGCTTGATAATGATATCTGAGTTTAAAATTTCTTCATCTTTGTCCATTTTTTCAGCCTCCATGGGATCTTGAAACTCGTAATAAGTTTATCATTCATTATACATATGGATGTGATTACAATTTAAAGGTTAGTTATTTCTTATCATTCCTCCTTTTGGATTATGAAAACTTTTGGTTGTTGAATACATGGGTATGAATTTCCTTTCTTTTTCGAGAACACATGATTCCCTGAAACTTGCACTACAAAGCTATGCTTGGGCTGATATTATCTCTTTCTGAAAGACACGGTCATTTCTTATCCATTCTGATATTATCTTATAGAACTCTTAATGATGTTTCATTAATCTTTATGCTCAGGGTGAGTTGACTTATGGTAAAATTGGTGAGTGGAGATTTGACAAAAGGTCACATCTACGAGGACCTCCCCCAAGAAACCTGCCCTTACCTCCTCCAGGAGTTCCTGAAAGTGTGGTATGTCTAGGGATTTCTTTCTTTTCTGTTCTTTTGTTAAAAAAAAGAGGCTGCAAAAGTAGATTTCGGCTTCGTTTTTAATGGTTCTTGCTTCAAAATTATAGTAGGTCCTACATAAATTTTTTACTGGTCATGCATATCTTAAAAATATAACATGCATGCGTGTAATTTATTAGGAAAATGGTATGCTTACCATTTATATGTCCACTATTACCTAAAACTATGTGAATTAGGAACTAAAGTATCCATATTTTACAAGCTCAATCAATGACCCAAGGTTCAGACTGTTGTATTAGTTGCTCTGTTGTGTTCTTTGATTGCATTTGTGCATTGCAGTACCTTATTTTCACCTTCGCAATGGGTCTGTATGTCGAGAGTGTGGTGTGGATTGAGGTTTGCAAGTTTAAAGGGAATGGTTTGATTGGTGATGAAATTATTTTCATTATTTTAAGCAATGACACATAAAATATTTGGGTTTTATGCCATGATTGGATTAAAGTCTATATAGCTTAGATGTCGTCTCGAGTTTATGTTTATCCTCTCCTTGCACAATCTTGTCATAATATTTGATTTGACATTAGATTAATGTGAGGAGAGAGATAATATGCTAGATTTAAATGTCTTTCTGAAATTAAATCTTGCTTTTATCTCCATTCTTACATGACCATGATGTCATGTAAGAGGAGCAAAATCCCACAATATCCCTCTCCTCTGTTTCCATCTCTCTCATGCACATGCTCAAAAACACACTCACGAAAAAAAAACAAAAGAAAATCAGGAGTATTATAATGGAAGGAAAACCTTGCCAAAATGAACCAATGTGAAGAGCTTTTGTAGGTCTGAGCCATTTTGACACGACCATTTTCTAAACTAGAAAGGTTGCTGGGGTTTATGCAATCAGTCTATATTACTCCTCTCTTTTGCTAGTTCTTAGTTGAACTTTTTTACTAGTTTATATTTTTTATTTTTTAGATGAATTAGCGAGCATCATCGACTAAGATATCCTTAGTGCATCATCTGAGACAGCTATTTTCAGATTGTATCATTTACTTGTGGCATGACATTTTGGCATTGCCTAACTGATTACGTTCTTTCAATTTTAGATTTAGGATTACGTTCTGGCGTTCTGCATGCTTTATCTGCTTTCTTTTAACTTTAACTTGGTTTTTTTAATAAATTTTAATTATATATATATATATATATATTCGGTTATATCAAATTTTAAAAATAATTAATGGCTAACAGATAAAAACTTGCAGCTTTGAAATGAACCAAGTAGCCTGTCGCTTTTTCTCTTGCATTACAATCTTGGTATATGCTACCATACACCATAAACGGTTGTCCTTCTTCCCAAGTGCTCTGTTTGGCATAACCAAGTAAAAGAATTCCCGTTACTTTGTTTTTTCTTTTCTTTTCTCTTTTTGGTAACATTTATTACCTTTTTAAATTGTATTTTATTACTTTTGTGAAAGAATGGGCATGAAAAAATTGCTTACTTTCATTTTTGTTTAATTTCATTCTGTTCTTGATACAAACGTGCTCCTATTTCTTGATTGCATGTCACCATTTTCTATGGTCAAACGCCACCAGCTTCCTTGTTATATAACACTCTGAAATTGGGGACAGGGGAAAAAAGAAATTAAAATCACAAAGAAATAGATGCCAAGTTGTCCAGCACAATGCAGTAGACCTCAGGCCCCACCCTATAGGCCTTCAATTCTGGAGCATCAAGCTATCAATATTATTATAACCATATTGTAAAAGTAGATTCCTCATCTTTGCTTGACCTGGGCCGTTGATTCATTTTCTTGCTTTCCTCATGAACAATAAAACATGATAGATGGGAAGCAACATTAACCTACTCTTTCTCATAATGTCTCTGCAGGTAACTCTTGTAAAGATGGTGAACGAGGCCTCTGCTAACATCCCCAATTGGGACACTATCTAAATGCAGGATCTGTTCATCATCATAGTGAAGTTTCTGTTCTGAGAAAGCAAAAGGCATAGAGGATCAAATATATCTGGCAGAAGGCATCTTCATGTTCCTCAAATTTTCTCCCTGATTTTTAGTAAACTAACAGTTTGGCCTCTAAAGTACTAGGTTTGATTGGCCTCAGCGATTAAAAAAAGGTAGTATGTGTATGAATTAGCCTCGAAAATAGTAAACTTGTTGAACATTAGTTTCTTTCAACATTTTTGAGTTACTTGGTAACAAAACTTACTTTTGCAACAAGCTTATTACAGAGGCTAACTTATACACTTTAAGGGCCTAATTGTTAGTTCAATTGTTCACCTGTCATTCTCATATTTATCCCATATGTATAGATTTTGTTCCAAACATGTCAGTTGTGAAGTGTTGAAGGAATTAGAAGTAGCATTTGATTTGAGATTAATTTGATCTCAATTTCATGTCCATTAATCCATTATTACTTGAATGAAATGTTACATTGCATGATATCTATGATCGATTCTGTTTGTTAAGATTATAGTTGGTATGATGATACATTAATCAATCTATTATAGATTTTTTTACTTTGTTTCTTCTGTGTGATCCATATTATTTTCCTTTATTTTATGGTACCACTCTGAGAACATTTTTCTATTTGCTAGTTTAGTTCCTAATGAATATACACAAGTTGTTGGGTCAACAAAGTATATCCATGGTTCTTCTTCTGCTGCTAATGTCCTGTTTATTTCTTGATAAATTATATGTAGTCCTGAGATATGATATCGGACATCTTCTGTTGGAATTCTTGATCGCCTTCTATGTCTTCTTTAATTTCTGGCTCGAAATCAACTGGCTTCTTAGTTGTTCCAAGCCTTATCAAATTTATAGGTGAATATAATTTGTCTGGTGTAATTTCAGCAACTTTCGAGTAACACCTTATAAATACTGTATATTAGGTAACCATCCCAAAATAGGTTTTTACTGCATCCTTTACAGATCTGGGTAATTCGGCAGTTTCCTTCATTGATGATGAACGATATAAGGCTTGTATAAGATCATGTTGGAATAATACTTTTACAACGGTTGGTGATGTTTCTGGATAAACTATCACCTTATAAAAAGCATAATGGGAGACATACCTTACAGTGTTCGTTTTTAAAGCTAAGTTCCCTAAGCCTTTGTACAAGGGTTTTATAGTATCCATATTGCTGAGGTGTGTTAAAAGATGTTTTATAGGGAGAGTTTTTTTGATGATGATGGATTCTCCTGAACTTTTTGGATTTCTTTTTCCTTAGCCTTTTGTTGGGCTTCGGATTCTGAAACTTGGGATTTCATAATTTCTCCTAAAGGGTTTTTTTTTTTTTGAATTGGTTGAGCAGTAGGCCCAATAATAGGATTTTTCTTGGACTTGGGCTGAAGGCCCTTTCTGAGGTATTTGGGTGGATGACCCGGTTTAGATTGATGACCCATTATATGACTTTCGTGTGTCTGATTAGACCCAGTTAAACTTATATTTCCAACTTGCACTGCGGCATCAGTTGTGCTTATATTTCTCATTTTAATTCCTCCCTCAAGTGTGTTCATCCTTCTAGATAATTCTTCTATCTTTCTATCTTCCCCTTGGGTATTTACATGCACTATAGATCCCAACAGGTTTTGCACTGTTGTTTATTTGACTTGCTAAGAGATTCATATTCATTTCTAGAATATTCACCTTTGTTATAAGTTGTTCCAGAGTTGTAACTTATATGACATAACTCACCATTCTTGGGCTAGGAGTTCTAGGACTTAATTCCATCTGTTAAAAAATCAGCAGTCAAGTTATTCTGTCCTTTAACATATTCAATATTATAATCATAGCCAGTTAAATAACATTTTGTCCTTTAGCATAAATCACTTTGCCATTAAAATAACATTTTATTGCTTAATTTTTCAGTTTTTATTCCTTTATCAAGCCAGTGTTTCACCTGGGTATTATCAATTCTTATTGTAAATGTTGTATTCAGTATAAATAATTCACAATTGCTAAGAATTCTTTCCAATTAGAATGATATTTACTTTGTGAATAAAAAAACTTTCCACTTGCATATCTTGCTATTATTTCTTTACCTTCTTCGTCTTTATGGTATAAGGCTATACCCCAATATTGACCTATATTATGCATCCTATATTTTCTTTTACTGGAATGGTTAATTTAGGTAGATTTTGGCAAATCTTTTTTGACTACTTTTTTATTTCCTGACTTTCTTGATTCCATTTCCATTCTGTTTTTTTCTCCAACTAATTTTGATATCTTTGAGGTTAATTTAGACAAATTAGGTACATAATTTCTAACTTGATTTATTAATCCTAAGAATGATTGTATGTTTTTCTTACTTTTTATTTCTCTGAAATTCTAAGACTTTCAGTTATATGATCTTGTTATTCTATTCCATTAGTTGATATTATGTGCCCTAAAATTGGTAATATATTTCTTCTTAATTCAGCTTTCTGAAGTGAAATATACAATTCTTTTTCTTCTATTAATTTTACAAATTGGTTTAGATATTCTTCATGTTCTTTTGCATTTTCTAAAAATATTAATATATCATCTATATATATTACACAAATTCTCTTATTGGTAATAATAATTTTGAGACATACCCATTGGTAATGCATTCCATTGGTATAGTCCTTTTGAGGTACTAAAAGATGTATATTTCTTGCTCTCTTCTGCTAATTTTACCTGAAAAAAATTCCTGATTTACAATTGCTTTTGCTAAATATCTCTTTTCCTTTCATTATGTTAAATATTAAGTCTATTTTAGGGATTGGATATCTATTTCTGAATGCTAAACTATTCAATTTGTTATAGTTAACAGAAAAAACAGAAAATATAAAAAATAAAATAAAAGAAATAACAAAGAAGTAAGTAGAATGTCAGAAATAGCGTGTCATAAAGAAACAGAAACATATATATTATTAGAAATATTTGAAAAATCAAAAGTACCACAAAAATGATGAATACGATAGAATTAGAAGACGAAATAGAAAATTTTATGGATCAAGAAGAAGAAAATGTAGAAGAACTTAGAAAAGAATTTGCATAAGCAACAATTATAAGAGAATCAGAACAAGTAAAAATAAACATGCAATGAGAAAGAAATTCAGAAGCAGGACAAACATCAAATATAACTAATGATGAAAAAGCCTCAAATATCATAACTTTAAGACATAAACCAGCAGATAGAATGTTTTAATCGACATATAGAAGATCAAAAAATAATAGAGAATTTGTACCACCACCCCTAGAATAATATGAAACTAGAGAAATACATAACTCAGGAATTTGGCTAGACTTGGACTGTAATTTAGATAAAGAAAAAAGATTACAAGAATGGAGAAAATCATAATTAATAGCATTAATAAATAAAGAAGTAGAAACAAAAGTAGTAAATATGTTAATAGAAGCAAGTTTTGTAGGAAAGATATATAATTGGTAGAGAGGAAAGTCACAAGCATTCCGAAACAAGTTAGAATAATAAATGGAGAAAACAGTACTAGAAAAGAATTTTATGCTTTTGCATTAACACAATATGAGCAAGTATTAAGAAATGAATTTATATGAAGAACTATATACTCCTCCTGGTCCTAATTATAAAAAGCTAGTTGACTAGTTGACTTTTTTGAGAGATTAAGGAAGCTAATTAAATTACTTTAGAGTATTTTTATTTTTATTTTTTCTTCAAACTAATTAGTTTAACTAATAAAATAATATATAATTTAAGGATATACAATATATGAAATGATTATGTAACTTATTTAGCTTCCTTAATTTCTCCAAAGAAAGTCAACTATCTCTTATAATTAGGAGGAGGTAGTATAATATAGAACCAACACAAGAAACAAATGCTATAAGATATTTACAAGAAATAGAAATATTTTCATTAGACCCAATATATTCAAACCAATATATTTGTGAATATAAAAAATATTATTATGAAGCTAAATTAAAAGGATATGAAAAAAGCATATATTTTATATGGAATTATTTTATAGAAAACTTCAAAAACTAGTATCAGATACTATAATAGAGGATTATAATAAAACTTTAGAACCAAGAAAGATATAATAGAATATTTAGATATAATGGGAAGAAGAGTTTTTTAAGAGAATTTTTATCGCAAAGATGTAAAGAGGCATGAAGATATATGAAATACTAGAAAACTAATAAAAGAATGTTAAAATGTGTCGAATTAGAAAAACCACATAAATGGGGATGTGGAATAAGTAATGAAAAAAAGAAAAAGAAAGGAAGGAAAATATTTAAAAAATATCCAAAAGAAAGATTTTACCAGAAATATAAGCCCAGAAGATATTTTAAGGAAAAAAAAAAAGAGCAAGAAAAATAAATTATAAAAAAAGACTAACTGAATGTAGATGTTATAACTGTAGAAGAATAGGACATATATCTACAAATTTTAAACAATCACGAAATGAAAAAAAAAAAAAAGAAAAAAGAATGAATATACTAGAACAAACATATGAATATGAATTACAACCATTAGAATTAGATAATACTATAAATTATTATGAGAATATCCCAAGAAAAATAATAACAAACGATAATTTAGGATAAAGATCTTTAAGAATAAATTCACCAATAACCCCAACAACTTTAAATATAAATATTAATCCACAAAGAAAAAGTTTAGAATATAATAGACCTTCCACTAATAGAGGATTAACCATATCAGTAAGTTCAAAAAATGTAATGGATATTATATATCAAATAAATCTGTTACTACCCCATAACCACAAATTTAAAAGAAAGAAGACCAAAAACTCAATGAAATGTAGAAAAGAAAAATAAAATAAAATAAGAATGGAATCAGCAGAAAGATAAATTCATAAGATAAAATAAAATAAAAATAATAATGAACCATCATGTTATGTCTTACCCTACCTATACTCATGAGAAAGAAAGCCTTAATATTAACAACGCCGTGTAAACATGAAGCTTGGGGAATTAGAATAACAAACCCTTATAAAAGAAAATACAAAAAATTCAAGTGAAAGTCAAATATTAATGAAGTACAACTTTTACAGAATAATCAACTATTGAAATTCAACATATGTTAGCAACTTTAACAATAATAGAAGAAAAAAGTATTGAACAAAGAATATTAGAAAATTATGATGATAATCCTTTAATTCAGTGGGAAAAATCTAAGCTTATGGCAAAAATAGAACTAAAAGATTATAGTAAACAAATAAGCTGGAAACTTAATCCTTTGACTAATAAGGATAAAGATGAATTTATATTACATATAAATGAAATGAAAAAAATATAAGTTAATTAGAGAAAGTAGGTCAGAATTTTCCTCACATTTAATGATAGTAATAAAATTTGGTGAAGAAAGAAGGGAAAAATTAAGAATGGTAATAAATTATAAGAAATTAAATAGTATAGCAATAAGAAATAGATATCCAATACCTAAGATGTAAGTAGTATTAACTCTTATCAAAGGAAAAAAGATATTCAATAAGTTTGATTGTAAATCAGGATTTTTTCAGATAAAATTAGAAGAAAGTAAAACATGTACATCTTTTTGTACATCAGAATGACTATACGAATGGAACATAATACCAATTGGTTTTCACAATAGCCCAAGTATATTCTAAGAGTATGCCTCAAACTATTACTACCTATAAGAGAATCTTCAGAAAATGAAAAAAAAAACATGAATAGCATTTAAACAATTTATAAAATTAATAAAAGATAAAGGTTTAAATATATCATCTAAAAAAGCATAATTAAGAAAACTTAGAAAAAATAATATCTACAAATGTAATAGAATTACAAGATCATATAACTAAAAAAAATATTATAATTCAGACAAATAAAAAATTAAAAAGATCTACAATCATTCTTAGGATTAATAAATCAAGTAAGAAATTAGGTACCCAATTTATCTAAATTAATATCTAAGATATCTAGATTAGAAAGAGAGAGGAAAAAAAAAAGGGAAATGGAACAGAGAAACTCCAACATTAATAAGTGAAGTGAAAAAGATATGTCAGAATTTACATAAATTAACTATTCCAATAAAAGAAAATATAAAATGAATAATACACACCTCAAATCAGTATTGGGGTGCAACATTATATCATGAAGATGAAGAAGGAAAAGAATTAATAACCAATTATGCAAGTGGAAAATTTCTAGATTCACGAGCTAAATATCATTCAAATTAGAAAGAATTTTTAACAATTGTAAAAGCAATAGAAAAATTTGAATTATTCATAATAAATATGAATTTTACATAAAAACAGATAATACTCAAGTAAAACATTGGTTTAATAAAGGAATTAGAATAGAAAAATTAAGTAATAAAATGTTATTTAAATGGCAGAGTGATTTGACATATTAACAAATTTTAGAATGTTAGGGCCAAGGCACTAGCTAGCCATCAAATGGTTCTGCCACTTTGACGGGAAACACGTCCTAAAGACTAACATATAAAATATGTATCCCATTTTGCTTTTAATGAGGTGATTGTATATCCAAGAACTTCACCTTCACTTGTAAACATAACAACATAGACTAGTACTAGCTGTATATCATTCGTCATTGATGGAGGAAGTATCTGAATTACCAAGCCCTTTAAGAAATTCCATAGAAGCCTATTTTAAAATTGTAACCCAATTTATAGTCTTTATAAGGTTCTACTCAACAGTTGCCGAGATTATACCAAAAAAGTTTTACCATCATATAAACTTGATCAGGTTTGGAACAACAAAGAAACCAGTGGAATTTGAGTCAGAGTGCAAAGAAGATATCGAAGATGATCAGAAATTTCAATAAAAATGTCCAATATCCGAGCTCAAGATTATCATATAATCTATCAAGAAATGAACAAATCAATAGTAGCAAATAAGAGAACTAAGGGTATATTCCTGCGAGCTAACGACATGTATAGTTTCACTTGGAACAAAGCAGAAGAATAAAATGTTGTATAATCAATTGTATGATCGTATAAAAGATAATAATATAGATAGTCCTGTAGAAACAAAGAAGATTTGTAATTTGTTGTCTGAATATATAAATCATAAATGTGAATATTGTGAAGATGAGAAAAAGCTCAGAAAGATTTTGAAAAACTAGCTTTAAACATGAGTATACTCTGAAGAGCTGGAAAACAAGAAGACAAAGACAAAGAATGCTGCTAACACAACACAACAAAATTGGTTGAAGTGGCAGATAAAGGGGGAAAAAAAGAAGAAGAAGCCAACATGATAGAAAGCAAAACCAAGATTCCTGCCGACAAAGAAAAAGAAGATCCTCTAGTGATAAAATGTAACCAGAGTTGTTGAAAAGTAACCTTAGTCATGTAATCATGGCTGGGTATGCCTGGCCTATATAAAGCCATATAAACCTCCAAAGGAGGACACACCGGGCTTGAGTCTTCAGCTCTCTTGTATTCATATAAATTTTTAAGCAACAAATTCAAGATTCAACATCTTTTTTGTTGAGGAATATTTTCAACTTCTAATTTTGAAATATAAGGTATGAGTTGTTAATAAACTCATCAGGGGTTAAATTAGGGAGTCATATTATCATAAATTTGATTGTTATGATCTTGTAAACGAGATTGTTCATGGTTTTATGTTCAAATGAGGTTAAAGTTTAGTTATAGTCACATGATGACTAAATGATGGAAACCCACTTATGCCTCTTGTAGAAAATGAAGGCAGGTTATGCTGGTAAGGTTTGAAGGGAGAAGGTCTGTGCCATAAGAGCCTCTAGGTGGGATAGCTAGGTTATATGCTCAATTTTAGAGAAGATATGAGTACAACGATATGATCTACTATAGATAGAATTCCTGTGATTTCCCCAATATAATCCAGGTCATGGAATGATACATTGTCCTATTTCATAAATGAATGCTGATAAGTCATATTTCTGCTATATATTTCTCATGTGTATGTGATTGCTTTGTATGGTAATTCTAAGGTTAATTCATGCATTTGTAGGAATAGGGGATAGATGTAGTAAGCTGGTGTATTTTGAACACTATTTGCATGTAGGAAGAAGAAAAAATTGCATCTTAAGCTGGTGTAGAAAATGATTGAAGATTGTTCTTATTTTGAATTTCTTAAAATTCTAAAACTTTCTTACTTATATGATCTTGTAATTCAATTCCATTTGATGTTATTATTTGCCCTAAAAATGTATTTATGTTTTTGTTGACGCTGCTTTCTTAGGAGACATGTTCAAACCTTTTTCTTCTATTAATTTTACAGATTGATTTAAATGTATTTCATGTTCTTTTTCATTTTTTGAAAATATTAATAGATCATATATGTATATTACTTCAAAATCTCTTATTGGTAATAATAATTTGGATACATTGCAGGCGATGAATATTCAGACATACTCTCTAATTAAATTATACTTTTTCATTTCATTTATATGTATTATAAATTCTTCTTTATCCTTAGCTATCCAAGGATATTTTATGATTTATTTCTTTACTATAATATCTTAATTCTATTTTTGTCATAGGCTTATATTTTTCCAATGAATTAATGGATTATCATCATAATTTCCTAATATTCTTTGTTCAACTATTTTTTCTTCTATTATTGTTAAAGTTGCTAGCATTTGTTATATTTTTATAGGTTCATTATATTGTAAAAATTGTACTTCTTTATGAGTCTTTGAAAAAAAAAAAAAATTTATCTTTATTTTTACAAGGGTTTGTTGTTCTAATTCCTCATGCTTGTTGATTACAATAGGTGGTGTTGTTAATATTAAAGCTTTCTTTACCATATGTAATGGGTAATATTGTTCTAGAAAATCTAGTTCCAATATTGTATCACATGATGGTTCATTTTATTGATTTAATTCTATAAGTTTTATTTCATAATTTTTGATTTTTACATGTATATTTTTTGCTTCCAATTCTATCATATATATTTTTCATTCTGCTGATTCCATTCTTATTTTCTTTTTTCTTTTCCACATATCATGTGGTAAAATATTATATTTTGCTACACTTAGGTTTGCTCTTGTATAAAAAAGTGAATGATATTTTCTTGATCTATATTTTTAATAACTAAAATTTTATAAGTATATAATATAACGGTCTTGTCATGATCTTGATAATAATTCTAATTTATTTTTAAAATACTTTTTAAGAATATTCCTATTTATTATATTATATATCATTATCTCGCCTTATATCTCTTAATCTTTCTGATTCATTTTATTTATCTTTTTTTTTATTATTATTCTTCTTATCAAACATTTATCTTTCTTTGGTATAATTATTGTTTGATTTCTTCTTTTATGATAATTTGTTAGTTTCATCGGATTCATGTTATTCATTTTATTTTTGGTATTACAATTATCTGATAATTTATGTTAATCATTATCCTTTTTTCTTGAATTCCATAAGGTTTTACTTGTTGTAAAAAAGTTATTTTCCTAATGTTGTTTTATATATTTTATCTGTATCTTCTTCTACCGATAATTTTATATTTAATATGTCTCTTTTGTTGAATCTTATTACTTATATTGCTTTGGTTCCATGTTCTTGTAACACCCCATTTTTTTCGAAAGCAGAATAAGAGAATATTATCAAAGTAGAGCATTAAAACGAGTTAGTGAGTGAGTAACTGATAGGTATGTGGCTATATGCTAACAACGGTGTATCCAGTCGGGTATAATAGCAATACATTTATCCGAATATCTTAAAATTTAAACACTATCCCAAAATAAAACTCCAGCTGAGTTCTCACGCATGCATGCTGCTCACCCTTGTCTCGGCTCCCGATCCTCCAGATCCTGAAGCTATGGTAAGTGTTGAGATTCAATGCTCATTGAATCTCATGTAACAGTTAACCTCATGTTCAGGTATAAACAATATATGTATGATAGATATTTATAATATTATAGCATTAACCAATACATATCACACAACAAATATAAGGTTACAACAACACAACAGTACATAGCGCATGTAAATTTCTCCATGTTTGCATTAACTAGTGCCACGATAGCTATTCGTGTCCTCAGCACTAGGAAAACAATCTCACGGCATTATCAAGACTATAACCCGTATAAAGCTAAATGTATAAACAGTGGCTTAAGACCGAGTCTTAGCCACGATGCATTACCCAAGACCTAGTATTGTCCATGACCCTATGAATAATCGATCAGATATAAGCATACAAGACACATCAGAGTTAAAGTTACAGTACGCGTCCGTACCTCAGTCCGTGCAGCTAGTGGTACGTTCGTCCGTTCGGTACAATCCTTGATTTTTCTGGATATCCTATAATATTATCACTGCATTATTTCCTTTAAAAATAATATCCTAAGAGATGTCTTTGCCACTATTGACCTTTTTACCCCTGGTGGTTTTGTTTTCCCAATTATATCCTTTTGTTTCTTTAAAAACGCTACTTAGCACTTCTGGGCAGATTTTTTGATAACTTTGGAAAATCATAATTAATTTTAAAAAATCGAATCGAGGTTCCGTAAAATTCCTCATAACCCTTGATATGTCTATTTTCAAGGAAAAATATTCCCAGAAGTTAGAACATCACGGATCATTCTCAGGTTTTGCGTTTTCAACCATTGTTCATATTTTCTTCCAGAAAACGTGACCCAACTTCAAGAATTTTTATATCCCTGTACAGAACTTAAAATACTACAAATTAGGTATATTTAGAAAGCCCTACATGTCTACTTTAACCAAGAACAATTTCAGAATTTAAGAACTTCATCTGTTCCATAAAATAAATGACTCCAGAAAGCCTCAAACCAAAAATCTACTAACAATTTGCTACTTTGATGTTCAACAAGAATTATGTTCCACCATAATTTCCATCAAAGTTATAAACTCATTTTGAACCTCAAAAACATGAAAACAAAATTACTTTTGAAGATTCAAGATCAAAGCACAACTTTACTATAAATTTAAAGACCAAAACTCAAGAACTTACCTTTAACTTGCTTCTACTCTTGAAGCTTCTCCACACTCACTCTTACTATTTTAGAAATCACCTTTTGGATCTGATTTGGTGTGAAGAATTGTGAAGAGATTGGTGGTCTATTTATAGGGGAAAATCAAGGACACAAATGGCAATTAAATGTGACCAAAACCCACCTTAACCCTTGGATTAAATTGCACTTTTTGAAACTAAATCCTAGCCCCTACTTTAATGTGCCGACATGCCCTTCTCTCAAAAGCATTTCATGTGCTTTTAAATAGCCAAAACATTGTTTATTCAATGCATAATCCCATCTAATTCATTGTGCTTTTCGTGTGTCAATATTACAACATCCTAAGTCTTTCATTGGTTGCTTTAATTTCATGAGGATTAAGCCCATTTCTTTGATTCTTCCCATTGGCTAATTGTTAAATTTGACTTTTCAAAGTTTTAACTTTATGCTTTATCATAAATTCATTAATTACCTTATCCTCTTCCATTCTTTGATTATCTTATCCTCTTCCATATTGTTCCCTTACATTATCCCATGTGTTTGTTTAATGTAATATCTTGATTTAAATAATAAATTTCCTCCTTTTTCCTTTTGCTATTGCTAGCCGTGCCCCCCCTTCACCTTGGCTCATGGATTGTGTGATTTCTTTGTGTCTAATATCTAATGTTTAAAGCTTCCTATTGGTTCATCCATTTCTACAAGGATTTATCCTATTTTTGTGATTAATCAAGGCCATTGGATTTACTTTATTAGACTTAATCCTATCCTTCCATTGTTGGTAGAAAAATCTTATTACTATTGAAGATTTTTATTTTAACCCACATGTGCTCTTATTAATATAATTAAATAATCTCTTCCTCTCTCTTCCATGTGAAATTCGTCCTCTCTCTTTGACTTTGGGGTATGAAAGTTTAATCTTAATTAACATTCCTAATATAGTGTTTATATGTTATTAGTTATAATTGCCATAGTGTGATTGGTTCTTTAGTTAATTATGATCATTAGTACAAACACCTTTGCAACTACTGCAGACTCTCTTGGAAGTCTCTCGAATAGGAGTTGATGATTCACGGCACAGAGCCTGGGATTTCACCTCCCCTTCTCTATTCACCGGAAATAACGGTGGTGGTGAGGCGATTGTCGGTGACGGACGACGGAGGCAAGGTCCACGAGGAAGAACGGCGGTCGATGATGATGAACGCCGGTGGTTGGAGATGATGAACAACGGTGGGAGAAAATTAGGGTTTCTTGTTTTCCCAATTTGATCTTCTACTTCGCTATGAGAGAAGTCCCGACGGAGTAGTAATTTGGGTGTTTAAGTTTTTTTTTTAAATTAACTTGTGAATCCCAGTCAGCATTTTTCCTTCCATTTAGCATGTTCTCTCTCCAAATAATCGTCCACATCAGCTTCACTGTTCATGTCCATCCAAATGGATGTTGACCGTCTGGTTGATAACTCTCCATATTTTGTATATTTAAAATACATTTTGAAGATATTTGGACAGTTATCTAACCAATTTTAGGAGATTTTTATGAGACTATATTATATTAAGAGAAATCAAAGTGGTGCATTATTTAGGGGATTTCATTGTAAATACCATAGTTTTCAAATTTAAATAGAAATACTTTGCTTTAAATAAAATAATAACAAGTTACTCCAAGAGAAAAAAAGAATATGGTTTTAGTTTATTATTAATAGTATATTATTATAATAATATCTTTTTTCTTCTTTCAGTTGGTTGGATATGGCACCATTTGGAATCAATTAATGAAACATTGATTGTTGAAGTGGATTATATGGGTCAAGTGCAAAGACAACATTTTGGGCCCACGAGTTTGAATTTGAAGGCAAGACCTAATTGAGACAAAAGGGAGGAATGGAAAAAGGAGAGAGGAGGCGGCATTTTGAATGGGGATTTTCGCTGCACGGTGAGCACGACTTGAACTCGTGGGAAAAGAAGAAAAACAAGAGGGCGGCTGGAGAGAATTATCTACGAAGCGTGAGAGCGATGGCGACGACTTGAAGAATGAGATGCTATTGTGGGGCTGTTCAATCACCATCGTCTTCAACTTTCGGAGAGTCCTCATCTTCTTCTCCAAGAACCGAGTAGCGAGTCTATGTTCTCCTTCTTGGTTTTAATAATTTACTAGACTCTGTTTCCAGTTTCTTATTCTTTTCAGTATGATTTTGAACTGAGTTTTGATTTTTTGAGATGGTTGGAATTAAAGCCATGTGTGGCTAACTTTTTATTTGTAACTTAGAGTATTATGAACATGTTTGAGACTTAGAAATTACTCCCACTAATTAATTTTGCTTAATGTTAATTTAGTTTATTTAATCTTGTTTAGATTATTCATTGTTTAGTGATTGGCCACCATTAAACATGTTTGGGGATTTAGGATTAAACTTGACGAAGGAAATCTTAAATTGACCTTGGATTAAATAATGTGGAATTAGATTTTAATCTAATTTGCATCTAGGATAGATATATACCTAGAAGCTCCACATAATCAAATTAGAGTGAGCCCAATTTGAATTGCATCTTAATTAATTATATGAGACATTATATAATTATTTGAGGTAGGTGTATAAATGGTGAAGCAGGCATTTATACACATTAATACTCTAGATTAGCTGATTAAGTTAAGTTAGAATTAATTTAGTGGGAATAAAATCTAAGAAACAACAAGGGATTAGTATCTCTAAGTTGTCCTCCTTGATATTTGAATTTCTCTCTGTTTGAAAGTTCTTGTTTTTATTAAAATTCTTTTTACTCTTATTGGAAAACACTTCGATTTGCTCAACTTAAATGACAAAAGGAAATTTAACACCTAATCACTAGTTGGATTGAGTCTGTGGGATGACCTTGATTTACCACTCACTATTTTCATGACCGTACACTTGCGGTGCTTAATTAAATTTTGGTAGCATCATTGGTCAACTAACCCCCATGTGACTTTTGCTCCCAAAAACTAACCACATGTGTAAAATTGGTCGAGAAAAATTTTCGTCTTTGGCGGGCGCTCCACGAGGCAAAACACATGTGTAAAATTGCTCCTTTACCCTTTAATTTATTTGCATTTACAGGCGAGGCAGCTTTTGTAAGGACAAAGCCTTTGCAGGCTGACACAAAAGGGAAGGAGACGTAATCATAATGGGGTGTGATGGGAACGATGTCCGACAAATTAAGGGCATGTTTGGTTGAAAAGGAAGGGAGGGGTTATCTTTTTTTGGTTTGGTTAGAAAGGATGGGAGAGAAGAGATTTTTAATGATTCTTTATTTGGTTCAAGAGGGGATGGAAGAGGAGATAATAACTAATTTACCATTTTACCTTTATATGTAAGTTTATATTTCTTACTTATATAAATTAGGTATGCATTGAAATCAGTAGCTGGTCACTATCATTCAAAAGGAAAAAAAACAATTGTCAGTGTAGAAAAAAAATTAGAGTGAAGTAGAATATACTCCTCCGGTCCTATAAACTTTGTCCTATATGAAAGTGGAGCTAAATCACCAAGAGGGGGGTGAATTGGGGATTTCAAAAACTTTTCCAGATGGCTCTATTTTTTGACAAAGCAAAACGAGAGGTGAATAGAGAGTGAAGAGAAGAGAAAGACACAAGCAATTTATACTTGGTTCGGTCCAACTCCTTGACCTATGTCCAGTTCCCGGACTCTCAGGATTTCCACTATCTCAATTGATTACACACTCGTACTCAAGAGTAATTCTCTCACTAGAACTTACTCCCCCTTACAAATTGTAATCAATGAACCCAATCACCAAGTCCCCTGACTTGTGATTCTTTACAATAAATGATTTACAATGAAAGACTCTATCTAAGAGTGGATAATGATAAACACGAAGCTTAATGTATCGGAAGATACTTTACAAGTGAAAAATGAAAGTAGTTGAAGAACTTTGAATGCAATTTGTTTTTGAGATGTGTTAGTTGAGAAGACTTGAATCTTTACTCTATTTATACTAAGAGAGCATTAGATGACCGTTGTAATCTTCAATATAACCGTTGAGAGTGGAGCTAAATCACCAAGAGGGGGCTGAATTGGGGATTTTGAAACTTTTTCGATTTGCTCTGTTTTTCGTATAGCAAAACAGAAGTGAACAGAAGATGTAGAGAAGAATAGCTAAACACAAGGATTTATACTGGTTCGGTCTAACTCCTTGACCTACGTCCAGTCCCCAGACACTCTGGGATTTCCACTATATCAATTGATTACACACTCTGTACTCAAGAGTAATTCTCTCACTAGAACTTACTCCCCCTTACAAGTTGTAATCAATGAACCCAATCACCAAGTCCCCAGACTTGTGATACTTTACAATAAATGATTTACAAGTAGAAACTCTCTCTAAGAGTAGATAATGATAAACCTTGAAGCTTGTGTATCAAAAGATACAATATAGATGAAAAACTTGAAAGAATAAGTGTAAGACTTAAATGCAATTCGTTTTCAGCAGTTGTGGTAGTTGGAAAGACTTGAATGCAGCTCTATTTATACTCAGAGATCATTAAATGACCGTTGCTTTCTCAATAGATCCGTTGGAGAAGATCAGCCAAGGTTAAGGAAGTGGTTTAGACATCTTCTCTCTCTAATTACCTCTTAATCCAGCTGTCCAGAAGATGAGAGTTGACTCTCTGTGAATTAATCCGTTGGAGCAGCAGTTGCTTGTTGTAGAAATCATTCTTTAATGCTTTGCAACCGTGTGCAGGTGGATTGCCCAAAAGAATGCAACTTTCTGGGTTTGCAATTAATGTCTTGACATCACTTTTGCTTTTCTTTAAACCTTCAATGTACATTCTCTAATCTGGTCATGCAAACTCACTAACAAGGTGGTTAAACATAGCTAGGAATATAGAAGAATGATAAAAGGAAGTATTAAGATCAAATAAGTGTAGGGATCCGTACAACGCAGCGGATTAAAATTTCTACGAATCCCGTCCTGAGGATCACTCAGGCGCGTTTAAACCAAGGCTAAGGAATCCGGATATTACCTTTTAAGAACTCGTTCGTGGTTTCTTCTTCGTTGAGCGGGTGGGCTACCTCCTCGATCGAAGACGACTCTTAGAATCCTCTTCCTCTTGGTATCACACGAACAATCCTCGTACACTACGACGGCGTGCTAAGCGCCTCTTTGCGTCTCTCTCTCGGTTTTTCACTCTAGGGTTTCTCGCGGCTTTTGAGAATACGCTCATTTCGAAAGTCAGTAGGTTTTCTAAAACCTGTTCGGCGTATTTAATGCAAAATTAATCGTATTAATTTTGAATTCAAACTTTAGATCTGGATTAAATATATATTAATTAAATCTATCCGATAGATCTAATATAATAATATTTATTTAATCGAATTAAAAGCCGGATCGAAATTTCGAATTGAATCTAGATTAAAAAATGATCAAATAAATCTATCGATAGATTTAATCCAACCTATTTATTTAATCCAAATTTAAAAGCCTTGATTTAATTTATCTCAATAAATTAAATCGGAGAAATGATATCTATCTATTTATTTAAATCTAAGATACCAATATCTCAATTTAAATTAAATAGACAATAATATCTTTATTCGAAAATTAAATGAGATACAATATCTCTGCATTTTGTTTTAGATATTTAATTTATCAAATAAATTAAACATAAAACCAATAATATAATAATAATATTTTAATCTCAATTAAATAATATCATTATATTATTTTCGAATTAAAATATATATATATATATATATATATATATATTTACCCTAGATTAAACTCGGTATTCATTAATCTCAGATTAATCGAGATTCAATGAACTGGACACTTTACCGTGTTGGATTATTCTTGTGTGCGACCTCGCAGGCCCATGTGAGATTGGCGGTGGGCCAACTTTGTGTCGCCCACAAATCGCAAGCGGCCTCTAGCAAGACATTGCGACTACCCAACTCACATGGGGATCGATGACACGATACACCTATCGTACAACCATGTCACGTCCCTTTTGTCACGCGATAATTTGGTCAAGGATGAGGCATGGATAATGTCAACTTCCTTTTCTTGACCATTACTTTCTCGATTCTCGAGTAGTCTAATAAGTGAAATGGAAACTCCTTTCCATCACGGTATGGCCATACATTTCTTAGACTCGCTCATCGAGGGGGGCCCGATATTATCTCTCTACGAATGTGAGGGACAAATTCCATCTTGACCATTCACGTCCCTCCGCATGAAAACCAGCGATCCCGATCCAGCCTTTATCATCACCCGGTCAAAGGTGACTTTTGACTAGGTCAAAGACCAGTGATTCATCATGTAGGAATCCATGATGATCTCAGGTCATAGGGCGTTATGACGCGGTTATACATGAGATAAGCTTATGACTTAATCCATGCAGCTTTCTCATAGTGGGTCGGTCCAGCACCTTGTACTCTTACAAGTGCCCATGACTTTGATTGTATCTCCATACCTCATCAAAGTCATGCGGTCTTAATTCATCTTCGCTCCGCGTAGATGGCCAGACCCGAGACATTTAGGATAATCTCTAAGATGTATCGGGGGATGCGATTATCAATACGAACATGCGAGACGAAAATGATAACTAAAGAAAATACTTTAAATAACTCAAATATCAAAGTACAATGAATTGCCCCTAGGGCATAATTTCCAACAATAAGAAGGTTTCACAAATTCGTCAGATTGATTTTCAAATTTAGCGTTCAATACTCGAGTATGTTCATCAATACTCAAGTTTGTCACTGTGCACTTAAGTCAATACCTGAGTATTCATTTTGATACTCGAGTATTCTTCTTCCAGAGAGGAATTATCGAGACTTGACCTTTGGACCTTAATGTTGAAATAAGGGAAATACTCGAGTATACAAATCCATACTCGAGTTTTAAACTTTTGATATGAAAATAAGTTTAAGTTCAAAAACCTTAATACTTGAGTGTTCAAATCATTGACAAAGAGCAAAGCTCTCTGTTTGCCCAATACTCGAGTTTCCAACTCAATACTCGAGTATGCATTCATTTTGAAAAACTTTGTGAAGTCTTTCCCAAGTCAATACTTGAGTATTGAAATGAATACTTGAGTATTCAATATATGCATAAAACTTGTAGTCTTTAAATAGGTCCAATACTCGAGTGTTTATACCAATACTAGAGTATCCAAGGAGTTTGAAAACTTTGATAAATTGATGTCAAGTCAATACTTGAGTTTTCAAATGGATACTTGAGTATTCATAAACAAGTGTTAAGTATGAAAACTTTGTGGAAATCCAATACTCGAGTATGCAAAACCAATACTCGAGTTTTCAAAAGATGAGAAACTTGATGACTCTGTTTGACCAATACTTGAGTATTCAACTGAATACTTGAGTATTGAGATCTTAAGTCAATGTTGAAATTGTCTTTGTGTGTTCCATACTCGAGTATTCATATCAATACTCGAGTTTGGCTCAGGGTGAAAAACTTGGAGTGCTCTCTGTAAGTCCAAAACTCGAGTATTGAGACCAATACTTGAGTTTGGCTTTGACAGTAAGTTTTTCAACTTACCAAAGACAAACTTAAATGGGTGTTTACAATTGTTAATTATCATCAAAACACATACGGAACTAACAACCGTTGCCTTCATTAGACAAAGTTCTGTTAAGCTTTGGTCTTCTTCTCTCTCTAATTTTCACTTAATCCAGCTGGGCAGAAGTTCAGAGTTGACTTCCTGTGAATTAATCCTTTGGAATAGCAGCTCCTGGATGTGAAAAATATTCTTTAATTCTTTCCAGACATGTGTAGACGGATTACCCAAAAGTATGCAACTTTTACGAGTAAAAACTTGAAAACTCTCTATCAAGTCAAAACTCGAGTTTTGAAATCAAAACTCGAGTTTTCTCTTAACTTACGAGAAAACTTAGAAAACTCATAGCAAGGTAAAATCCGAAGTCTTAGCGCGAAACGAGTTTGCATATGTTTAAAAGTTTGAGACTCTGTTCGATCAAAACTTGAGTTTCCAACCCAAGACTCGAGTTTTGTCCTCATTTGAAAATAATGTGAAGTCTGTGTAAGGAAAAACTCGAGTTTTCGATCAAAACCCAAGTTTGTCTTTAAGTGAAAAAGCTGAGTGCTCTCTGTAAGTCCCAAAACTCGAGTTTTCATTTGAAAACTCAAGTTTTGCTTTGATCACGAAAATGAGCAACTCTACGCAAAGCCAAAACTTGAGTTTTGAAACCAAAACTCGAGTTTTGTCTTGACAATAAGTTTTTCAACTTACCAAAGACCAAAGCGTAACTTGTGTTTACAATTGTCGGTTATCATCAAAACACATAGAGAACTAACACTATATTTAGGACTGAAGGGAACAATACATAAAGGCATTAAAATGGTTGAATGGCGCGGGCTCAATGATTATAAAATGAGATATGCTCTAACTTCAATAATAATATTATTCGTATGAAAACATGATTCAACACATTTATTCACTACCATTTTCCAATCAAACAGCATATGGGCTTCTTTATGATTAACTCATCCAAACAGTAGCAATATTGTTTGATGAGGTCTCTCTATCTAAAATTGTAATATATCCTCAAAAAAATTGGCAAGAAATATACCATTAAGCATATCAGAGAATGGTTGAAAGAGGTTGTGGCACTGATAGAATCGCTGATAGTTCATATACTACAGAGACTGAGAAATCATCTTGCTTTGGACCAGTCCAACATCCACATTAAAAGAAAAGGTCTAAATATTATCACCACAGTATATTATCATCCGTGGGAAATATATTTTGCATAAACCATAACAACATCAGAAAGCAAGTACTAAAAAATGGGATCATCTATAGGTCAGTTCCCAAACCATGAGGAATACTATGACATTGATCCACGAATTAGTGAAATAACAAACAAATCTTACATTACATGCATCAGAGAGTAAGAGACGTAGACCAAATAAAATGGGACTAAGAACACTTTGGACTAAGAACAACACCCACTTTTTGTGGACAAAGGAAACTGCTATTCTTTCATTTAATATCAGTCAGCCAATACCTGCTTTACATCGTAAACTATCAGCAAAGATTGAATCAAAAAGAGGGGATGGGAGATTTAACACCCACCCATAACAAGTCATCATTACTTATCCACATACCATATATATGTAGAGCTTGCGACCGCCTCACAGAGGAAGAAAGCGCTGGGCAGCCGAGCTTGTGATGAGACGAAGAAAGAAAATGGCCTGTCTCTGGTCTCCTTTTTATTTTTTCAGTATGGGCAATCATTGGAATATTACAAAATTGATGAGGATAAATTAGTCAAGATTTTTGGTAAATTGAGGATTTAGAGGAACAAAAATAAGGAGAGAAAGAAGCAGATTTTTGCTATCGTCCCCTCCAAAATTTCCAACCAAATGAGGGGAGTTCATTTTCCTCTCATTCCATCTCGTCCCCTCTAACCAAACAGGCCCCTCTAGGCAGAGATGAGATTCCAGGTACTACCCCGTGATTCACTATTCATGGCATGCACACTTAAATACTAAAACTAGTCATAATCGTGCATTTATTGGGTCAAATAGCAATTTTGCCTTAGCAGTACACGCTCATGAGCAACGTTACCCTAGAAGTTTTTTTTTTGGTCTCAAAGTCTCAGAAGTATAAAAGCATAGCAATGTTGCCCCTCTGTCAACAGCCTTAACTGTCAAACGTTAATTGACCTCATTATGCTTATGTGGCAAGTTTACGTGACATCTACATGACTTTTTTCCCCTAAAATCTGATTTACATGTTAGATTTATAAAATAAGGAAAAAAATTTATACCCCTCGGCCTATTAATCCAAACTGCTCTACTCCGTCTCTGTTCTTCAACCGGTGACTAAGCGCTGAAATCCACCACCTCCGCTCTGGCTTTCACCTGGACTGCGACTCTCTCTGTCATTTTTCTGCTAAGCCCATCAGTCTTTGTGTTTCTGTCTACTCTGATGGGTCATACTTGCGGCGTGAGCGGCTCCAAGTTGCTCTTTTTGTAAGCATTGACCCCACCGATGCTTTGTCTTGCCCTCATACCTCACCAGAGTGTAGCCCCGTGGTTATTAAAGTGCTTTACTAGTTACAATATTTCTCTTGTATTTCCTTTGATTTTCATTATGATAAATCTTAGAAATTTAGGATTGTGCTCGTTTTGGATGTTGTACGTGTTAAGTTTTTCTTTTCCCTATTGTATATGGTTTGCCTTCCAGGGACTAGATCTGTACATGTTAAGGTTGAAAGCAGAATATCACCTAGAGGGGGGTGAATAGGGGATTTCAAAATCTTTTTCCGAAATGGATGGAGAACAATAAATACAGAAACAGAAATAGAGAGAATGAACACAGAGAATTTATACTGGTTCGGTATAACTCCTTGACCTACGTCCAGTCCCCAGACACTCTGGGATTTTCACTAACTCTGAATCATAAATACAATTACATACACTGTACTCGAAGTGATCCCTTCACACTCGGATCCACCCCCCGTACAAGTTGTAATTGTACACCTACACTCAAGGTCCCTCTACCTTGAGATTAAAACGATAAATAGATAATCAAATAAGTGTTTAACTCCTCACTGAGTAGATGAATAATAATCATTGAAGTACAAAAATATCCAAAGATATTAAATGAAGTGAATGAAACAATAAATTACAATAGTGTCGAATTGAATGCACAGAGTTTCGGTAGGTGGTGAATTAAATGTGATGAGCTTTTATATCAACTTCCACTAATGCCGTTGAAGAGTTTTGGATATAGCCGTTGAGACTCTTCAAACTTCCAGTAGGCATAGATGGTTTCCGTTAGGTACAGTCGAACGTTGCTTCATTAAATTGCTTGCTGTCGACATACTTGTGCTCAGAAATTGACTCATAATTTTTGCCAGAATGGTTTGCCTCGAAGGAATGATTTTCTCTGCTACGAAGCTTCATTCCATTTGTTGGCTCTGTTTTCTGCAAGCATTAAATACTTCTAACACATAGAATTGCTTTTCGTCCATTAGTCGTTAAACCATTTGATAATCATCTGAAACTCACTCAAAAAGTTGATTCTTAATAGTCTAAATAGGTTTGAGTGATCTTGAATAAGAAACAAATGTATAATCAAACTATTCAAATTTACGAATACATCGTTACGAGAGAAGGTTTGAAGTTCTTGATGGGTCATACTCGAGTAGCCCTTCTCCCTTACTCAAGTAGCCATTCAAAAGTGTCTTCATAAGCGCTCAACAAACAGCCATACTCGAGTAAGTAAATTCTCTTACTCGAGTATTATCACAGCCAAGCACAACTAAAGTCTCTGTGATGATTGTACTCAAATAACCAAATTCTTGTACTCGAGTACCCTATTTCCAGTGCTCTAGTACATATGTTTTTCACTGAAATAATGCACTACGTGAAACATTAGTTCAAGGATACTCGAGTATCAATTTCTTTATACTCGAATACTATACTTGATTAACCGAAAAACAATGCTTGAGTACAGTTTTAAGCTTAGAGCAAATATGAATTCATAACATGTATACTCGAGTAACATTTAAAGTGTACTCGGATATACTTCAAACAGAGAGCAAATGTAAAAGATAAACATCTATGCTCAAGTTGTAACATACATGTACTCAAATGCCTTACTCTAGTACCACTTACACTTTACTCGAGTATCATCTTGACAGAGGCTATTGCTTTGACATAAGGTCTTTATACTCGGGTAGACGGGGAATGCATACTCGAGTAATCAATGCTCAGTGCTCAAGTAAAAGGTCTTTACTTATGAACTTTGCTCTGGTTTAACTTATACTCGGGTAACAAAATATGCACACTCGAATATCATCGCCTGAGACCAATACAACAGCTTCATCTGATACAATATTCTAGTACAATTGATCCTCTACTCAAGTAGTGTCCTGTGAACACTTAAGTATATTGATAGATTGAGCATACTTGAGTAATCCAGAAGCCATACTCAGGTATACTCTTCACATAGGCAATATTCACTGATTCGAAACCTTAATCATTTTCTAATCTTGTTATCATCAAAATTCCGAGAACTAACAAAGGTTTTATCAATCTCGTTATTGATTAAATGCTTGAGCTTTGAGTTAATGCAGGCGTGTATTTTTGGGGAAAAATTGCTTCTTAACCCTGGATTTATTTGATTATAACTTGTGGGGGCCACTTTCTAGTCAACTAGACTTTTCTTTCAAAAGTGTCATATGAGGAGAAGCCAAAAATCTTAGTTTCTGGGTTTTGGCTTCAAACGATGGCTTCTGATTTTTAGTTAGTCTGTATTTAACATTGGATTTTAGCATCATTAATCTTGATTTTTCATGTATGTGGCCATTGTTATATTAAGATTAATTAGAACATTATATTCAAAATAATTATACAACTAATAATAATTTAACTTTTTTTTTTATCAAATTTAAATTTAAATTGTTATCTTTAATAATCACAATACATACATACATACATACATACATACATACATACATTACTCAATAATATTCATATTCTTTTCAATCATTTTCGATTTGAATTGACTTTTCAAATGCTACTTCAAACAAGAGCCCATTTGGGGGGAAAAAACCACTTACCATCATTATTCCAAACACAAATCACATTTACAATATGACTTTATCCTATCTTACTTTTGCAAAAATCAGATTGAAAATAAGTCACTTCGCCATCGCTATCCCAAACAGGCTCTCATTCCTCTTTCCTCTTAGATCAATTTTATCGTATTATGTCACTCTCATTCCTCTTTGCCCCCCTCTCTTTCCTCTTAGATCAATTTTATCCTATTATCCCCACACCAGGTGCTCTTAAGAATATGACATGATCATTTATTGCGTGATGCAAAGAATATTACTCACTACGTCCTTAATTAAAAAAAAACATATTTAGGAAATCGATATTAATCATAAATATAAGACAGAATTTTCATATTTAACAATTTTTTTATTCATATTGATACTCCTTGACAATAATTAGGGAGGATAAGGAATTAAAGAATTAAGAAAGATGATTAGAGTGTTTTAGAAAATACAAGTCATATTAACTACCTCAACTAACTTTTAATTTAATTAAATTAGGTAAATATATTTATATTAAGGACCAGAGTGAGTATTTATTACTCTCTCTTAACAATTTTATCTTTCCCAGCTTTGTCTTTGCGCCCAACATCCTTTCGTAATCACATATAGTCTCTACACTAAATTAGGTAAATATATCTTATATTATGGACCAAAGTGAGTATTTATTACTCTCTCAACTCGGCACCCAACATCTTTTCACAATCACATTATAGTCTCTACACCCAATATCCTTTCATGTCATATTAAAAGTGTTCCTTTCTGTTTTAAACCGTATGCTTATTACACTAAAAAAAACAAAGTCGGGATTTGCGAAGGACAAAATCTGTCACAAAATAGGGAAATTCTGTCATAAGCGTCGTCCGTCACAAAAAACAACGTTGCAAAGCATTTTTTGCGACGAGAAAATTTAATTTGTCACAAAATACCAATTTTGTGACGAAACTTGATAATTTCGTCGCAAAATTGGTATCTTGCGATGGAAAGCTGTTTCGTCGCAAACTAGCAAATTTATGACAGAAAATCTTTCCATCGCAAATTTGATTGTTTACGACGGAAATAGTTTCCGCCGCAAATTGTTAATTTTACAACGGAAAATTTTTCCATCGCAAATTTGATAGTTTGCGCGTAAACGCTTTTTTTCGTCGCAAAATTGAAACTTTGTGATAGAGTTTGTTTTCATCATAAACTATCAAATTTGAGACAAAAAGATTTCTCGTCGCAAATTAAGAATTTTGCCACGGAATTCTTGTTACGTCACAAAATTTATTCCATAAAAAAATTATAAAAATTACATAAAAAATATATAAAATTACGAAATAAAAAAGAATTGTATATTATGAAAATATATAGTAGCAATCATAAGAGGTTACGTAGAGAAAACAAAATATAAATAATAATGTTGCCAACAAAATGAACTAAAAAAAGTTTAGACAGTAGCAGTATGATTATCATCATCACCAGTATAGTCATTATCACCTGGAGCAGGCACCGTACCTTCATCCTTCATTAGGGACTGGAGTAGATCTTGCATTTGCTTCATCATCTCTCATTACGAGATGCATCATCTCGTGCTTGCTAATTTATCGATGCTCTACCACGGTTCAACTTCTCTCCTTCGATTCATCATCTCCATTTTTGATTCGGTTGAACTGCTTACTAATTTACTAGCTATTCTAACGCCTTCACCCTCATAAGCTCATATGCAAAAACAACAGTAGGAAGTCAGTTTATTTTTTGTACTTCATTTAAATGGACGAGGGAATGAAAATGTAACAATCAATATCAAAAGTATTAAGTTTACCCACATAAACACCTCCAACATGGCTGGATGAGCACTTCGTAGACTTGATTCACTGCGTGAGGCACCCATCCTGAAAAGTCTCCTTTTCTTGTTAAATCCTCCGTAGCTTGAATGAAGAGGCTCTCGTTATCGGAATGAAAGGATGCGGGCTCGTTCTCAATCTGCAAGGCTCTCTCCGTGATAGCTTCTCCCGGGTTTATTACAAGCACAAAAATACATCACAAATAAGGCATGTATAATGAAATAAATATGTTTGTGTCGAAACAAATAATAAATGTAATAAATGTCTCACCGCTAATTGCTGAGACTTGGAGTTAATCCAGCGCTTCCCACTACCTTCAAACTCCTAGGAATGGGTCTGCTCAAAGGTAGCCCAATCAACCAATTCTGCAAGTAATTCCCAAGACTCTGCCTGCAAACATAAATGATGACCATTAATTAATTACTTCAAAGTACAAAATATTGAATACCGAAATAGAAAATAACTTATACTTACAATTTTTCTTCGATACTCACTTATTGGAATGGAACTGCCAGTATATGACGGTCCATCCATTCGAGACCTATTTAACTTATTTTGCTCACATTTCTGCGGAAATTTCTCATCGGCGGTCCATTTTTCAAATAACTGTGTTGAGGTCTCAGGTTGAATCCAAGTTATCTTACCTTTATTATTTCTCAATTTATAAAACCGATTAGACAACCATAGGCCTACCTTGTAGTTGTAAGCTTTTTCAAATCTCCTCGACGGTTAGACAACCACCTAAACTTTCCTTGAAAATAAAAAATGAACAATTAGGTCTCCAAATTATAAAAGTACTTAATGAATTTGCATTTTCATGAGAAGAAATTAATAACCATAAAGCACATAACTTACCAAGAAGTCATTGAACCAAAGATCGCGAACATTTTGAGGAATCTCTAACCAAGTGCCCCAAGGATGATCGTAATTACGGAATACTTGCTCCTCTATGAAATCCGTCGCCAAACGATAAGGCTCAAACCTGAAAACAGAGGAAATGTTGCAAATATTAGCATACAAACTAAAGGTAAAAAATCTTAACGTTACTAGTAACTTTACATGACCTACTCTTGGGTGCCGACAGGACAAATCCACTCCAACCCTGTCGCAAGATCAACCGATCCCCATACTGGTGTATCGAAGGAACTATCTCCCTCGACCTGGCTTCGTGGCGATGCAGTGTGCTGAAGGAAGAAATGTGAAGTATTGAAAAAGTTAGTACATAGATTCTCAAAAAATCCTAACAAAATATATGTAAATCAATCAGAAATCATAAACTAAACACGCTTTCCGCCCCTTCTTTGTGGATAAATGGGAGTGGTAGGCATACCGGTACTGCCCATAACAGAGTCGGTAGTAGACGGTAAAGATGACAAATTAAGTGGAGGTAGATCTGGGGAAGAGCTAAGTATGATGTCGTCTGAGCTCCTCTGACAGGACGGGTTGGCTTCTACCACCACCACTACTACTACCTGAACTCCCTGCTGAAGGCTCCATCTCTGAACACTAATAAACATTATATCAAAATATATATAAATATAAGAAATATACTTAATATGTAAATTACGAAATAACAAAGTATCTAGTATAACAAATTGTCATAAACAAAGAACTAACACAAATCAACCTGACGATTCCTGTTCTTCGACCTCTACTTCCACACCTTCCTCTAGAATCTCATAGTCGTCAAATTCATATACACTATCAGAGTAAATCTCTTGTGCCCCATTGTCAGATTCCTTATTGTCAATCTGGATAGGAATCAACTTTATCTCCACAGTGGAATCAAAGAGATTGCTTGGTATATCATCCTCAACAATATTTACGGGTAGTACATGTTCCATATTAGTTTGGAATGGTTCAGTCATATCATTATTTGTTTCTGACTCTTTCAACTTAGGTATAATATTTCATGCTTTGGTTTTGATAACTCCCCTCCACCCTTGGCGAGATGTGGGGTATGATGTATAATAAACTTGTTCCGCCTATTGAGCAAGTATGAATGGGTCATAACCAACTGTATATCTCCTTGACCAGTGGATCTCAACATTTCCATATTTTTCCACTTTTGTCCCATGTGGAGTGCTATCAAATCACTCACATTTAAACAGTTACTGACTTGTCCCACTAGTAATTCAGCTGAATTATATCAATTAACTTCTCGTAGTAGTTGCCCATCAACTTGCCCACCTCGACAACAAACACCGTAATTGCAACTTGACATATTTTTGTTTGCTTCAAAAGTTGCAAACCGATACCTATTGATTACATATTTTCTGAACTGGGTAACAACTCTTGCAGCTCCGTAAGATAAACTCCACACAACATCATAAGAGTTGATTGGTTTTCCATGAAGAAGGATTGGAACCATTGAGAAAACTTAGCATTCATGGATTGATCAACTTCAGAATCCGACATCAAAGGATTTCTATTGGATCCATTTGGAGAAGTAACTGTAACAAAAGAATGAAATCAATACTTTAATACTTACCTAACTATAGAAATAGAGGAAATCTTACTCTAAGTATGGGGCACCTCTTTATAGTTGTTTAGAATGTACTACTTCTCTACTTTCTTATCTCTTCCTTCCAAAATTGACCTACATTGTTTTGCCACAACTCGGCATGGAAAATTAAATATTGATATCTGACCACTCGTATCACCGCCATCATCGTTGCGAGGTACCCTTCTCCATCTTGATATAATGTTAGGGGGATAACAGTATGATGCAAATTTAGTGGCCTCTTCGACTAGATATGCTTTAACGATAGATCCTTCAGGGAAATCATTGCAGGGAAATCATTTATCGTCCACATTAAGGCATCTCGCATGGTGAAATTCTAGCTCAATGATACATCATTTGTAAGAACCCCTCCACAACATCTTCAACTCGTCTATTAAAGGCCTGAGGTATACATCTATCTTCTTTTTTGGGTTGGATGGCCCAAGGATTAACATGTTAAGGAACAAAAACTCTCTTTTCATGCACATGGAAGGTGGGAGCTTGTATAGAGTCACAATCACAAGCCAACAGGAATAATTCCTGTCCGTCTTGTTGAAAGGAGCGAACTCGTCCGAACATAAACCAAGACGGACGTTAGGGGGATCCTTTACAAACAAATGATTCGCCTCGTCAAATTTAAGCCAAGCTTTGGCATCAGATGGATGCGTCACAAAATTTTTCATCCCTGTGATGTCCTGGTGCTATCTCATGTGAGCAGTTGTTTGTTCTGATGAATACAATCTCTGAAGTCTAGGCACGAGAGGAAAGTACCACATCTTGCTTAATGCTTAAAGGGTCATTTTCCTTCCTTCCTCATAACTTCTTACTGTCATGTTCACATAATTTACAATTGGTCCACTTAGCATTATCCTTATAATACAGCATACATCTTTTGGGGCATCAATGAATTTTTTCACATCTAAGCTCAAGCTCTTTTACCTTTTTCTTTGCTTGGTAAAAATCCTTAAGCAGATTATTGTCATTTGGAACAACCTTACCCATAATCTGCATCATTTGTTGTAATTCTTCTTACTTATATAGTGATCACTCTTCAAGCTTAGTGTTGCAAGGGTAGCCAATAGCGATGAATGTTCACTATTTTCAATGTGTTCACAACATTCCCATAATGGACGTTGTGCATCTTGAAGCATTTTATAGAATCTATTGGCTTCCGGATTAGGATCCTCTCACATGTTTTATGGTTGAGTATGTGTACTGGTCTCCTCTCCAATGTATGATAGTTCAACATGAGTAACGAGGTCAAAATATTGGCTAATAGACCATCCTACGGCATCCATAACCAACTGTTCATATTGATTAAGGTTGTCTCGATGACTACTGTCCCTGTAATAACCACTCGATGTCTGTCAAACTTCCCCATGACATTCCCAACATTCATAACCCTCATGAATCCCTTTCTACACAAATGGATTTTGATCGTGCCCAGATTTTGAAATTTTAAATACCTACATTTCACACACGGACAATTGATCGTGGTACTTGAATTAGTTGCTTGTGCCAAAGAAAATTGGATGAACTCTTTCAAACCTTCCAAGAATGCTCGAGTTAGTTGTTTTTTTTGAGTTAGACGATTGTGCATCCAACTTCTAGCACGATCGCCTTCCATACTTCCCCAACCTAACCCTACACAAGGACTTTGTTTCATTATGATCAATGTTTGCATCCCAAGCATTTGTTGGGATGTTGTTTACATCCCAAATATATCCAATAGGGACATACCCTAGTCCACAAAACAACATGTCAAAAATATAAGCGGCCAATACAACTGGCCAATTATACCAACCATTTGCCACTTAATCAAGAAAGTGAGAAACAAACACATGCATTGAACTAAGAACAGATCCCATCAAGCAACCAGAGAATGAGGATAGTGCACTAGAAGATGGGGACATACATGTAGAGGGGGAAAACAAAGAATAGGAAACTATACATTGAATTGGGGAATGAGTAAACCATTGGCATTGCAACATTATCACATAGTACAATTGATGTAATAATTTCTGGGACATATAAGTATTTGTGGAGTTTATGAGGCTCATATTAAAGACTAATGCAATGTTATAACATGGCATATGATGAATTAAAGGTTTTCTAATATATATGGGGCAAATCATTGTGATTATTTTAGGAACTCTACCGTAAATAACCAAATACAAAAAAGTTGAAATCAAACTAATTAATAGTATATAAGACATTAATATATAAGACTTAATCAAGTTTATATAATATACAAAATCCATTTTGTCTTTTGTATTTATAATTACCTTTTAATCAAAATAGTATTTATAATTTGTTTTTTCAAATTATCCATGCTTATTGCATAACTTGTTAAGGAAATTATCACGAACAAGTAGTTTCAAATCAAAAAATTAAATGAGATATGTTTTTAAAAAATTAACGAGGAATTTTTTTAAGAGGTTAACTCAACTAGCTAATTCCACTACTTTTTTTAATACATACAAATTTCTCAATTCCCTAAACTCACACCTTCCTCATACTTTACGTTAATTAATTAATTCTCTTGTTCCTAAACATCACTTTCCAACACTTCAAGCCTTCCCTAATGGACTTAGATGAGGTCTCAAGTTTAGCTTCAATATATATGTTTGTGAGTGTAACTTTAAATTGCATAGAATAAAAAAAAGAAGAAAAATTAATATTGTTATGTTTGGTAAGAACATGAGTGTCTAACCTTACGTGGGCTAGTATGTTTATCTTGGATCGAATAGCTCCCTCTTAGGTATCTATGTATGAGATACCTTTGAGAATAAAAGATCCCGCACACAACCAAAGGGGTGGGGTGTGTGCACGGTGTAGCGGGAATTGTAGAAGAGAGAGCTTAGAAGATGTGTACCTTAGGGTTTACCCTCTATTTATAGAGTGTACCTTAGGGTTAGGGTTTGGACTGATGGGCCTCTTATGCCTCCAAGCCCAAGTGTTCTGCCATCACATCTGTGCAATATTGGTTGCCTCTTGCTGGGCCACACTTTGGATGGCCCTCATATTTTATTCCATAACAGTTGCCCCCAGCCTGGTAGTTTAGGTCTCTGGGCTGGCGGGATGCACTATTTGTTTGATTGAGAAACTCGGATTTGGTCGAGGTATATGCTGCTTATCCGAGTTGTTTGAGACGAGATAAGGTCCCTTGCTTGCTTTCGTAGCAATTGTTCCCGGGATAATTACCCGGTCTATACTCCTGCATTTAATAATATGTAAGCAAATCATAATCAATGAAAAATACTTACTATTTACCCAAGTCGTTCAACTTGCTCATTTCGAATACTTGCTCGAGTTTGATTTCCGTTTTGGTTTCCATTAACCCTGGCTATTGATAATATTCTTTTCCACTAACAACTCGTTGCCCCCCAGCACGGTGGTTCAAGTCTCTGAGCTGCCGGGATGCATTGATAGTTTAACCTAGCTCTCCACATGGAACCCGGTTTTAATTATACATAGAAGCTCGGATTTTTCCTGTAGTCTGGCTTTAAAAATTTACATAGATCCCAGATTCTAAGTAGATTTAGTTAAAACGGGTCTGCCTTCAACAATTTGCACGGATTCCGGATTTAAATTAGATTCAGTTTAAACCGGGTCCGGCTCCTATATTTACGCGGATCCCGGATGTTAACTAGATTCAATTAAGCTGGTGCGCCTTCAAAAATGTACACGGATCCCGGATTTTAACTAGATTCGAGTTAAAATCGGGTGCTTCGTCCCTTTTGTAGGATTGACTCCACTTGGAACTTGAATTTTAACCGTAATCAGTTTAACCAGGTTCCGTTTAAAATAGACTTGGCGGCCTTGCCGTCGCAACATGATTCAGTTAAAACCGGTTTGTGTACATAGGATTCATACATGCTTAGCTTTCACATGATTTTGGAAAACTGGTTTCTTGACCATGAATTCATACATACTTAGCTTTGACATGATTTTGGAAAGCTACTTTCTTGACCATGAATTCTACATCGACATGTATATGCATTTCTGAACTCGCCCCCCAATCCAAGTTGTCATTAAAATGAATCGCCCCCAATCCAGGTTGACATTAAAATTAATCGCCCCCCAAATCCGGGTTGACATTAAAATTGATCGCCCCCAATCCGGGTTGACATTAAAATTGATCGCCCCAATCCAAATTAAAACTTAAACTTGACATGATTCATGAAAACTGGTTTGTGTACCTCGGATTCATGCATGTATAACTTGAACATGACTTTCTAAAATTGGTTTATTTACCATGAATTCTACATGCTTAGCTTTGACATGATTTTCGAAAACGGGTTTCTTCACCTCGGATTTATACATGTTTATTTTATACATGATTTTTGAAAAGCTGGTGTTTGTACCATGAATTCATACATGTTTATTTTATACAGGATTTTGAAACGGGTTTATGTACCTCGGATTCCTACATGTTTATTTTATACATGATTTTTGAAAACTGGTGTGTGTACCCAGAATTCATACATGTTTATTTTATACACGATTTTCGGAAACGGGTTTATGTACCTCGGATTCCTACATGTTTAGCTTTGACATGATTTTCGGAAACGGGTTTATGTACCTCGGATTCCTACATGTTAAACTTGAACATGATTTTCGGAAACGAGTTTATGTACCTAGGATTCCTACATGTTTAACTCGGACATGATTTTCGGAAACGGGTTTATGTACCTCAGATTCCTACGTGTTTATAGAATTGGAGGCATTGTCGTTGCATACAGAGCCCGAATTTTAACTAGATTCAGTTAAACTGGGTCCGCCTTCTTTTATTTTTGGAGTTGGGTTCCTTTTTGCCTCTAATCAACTGATTGTTTTGTAAATTATATTGGCATCAGGAACATTAAGGGTGGAAATTGCAGAGAGCTCCTCCCTAAACTTGCTCCAAAAAATAACCTAGAACCCTCACTTATACAATCAAAATTGACAGGAATAGAATTTTCCTTAAAATGAGTATGGCACAGCAAGACAAAATTAATGGATATGCCATCCACTCATTGCAAGCTTCTGCCGAAAATGTAGGTCTGTAGCTTGCAAAAATCCACTTAATTTTTCCACAAGCCAAAATTGATATGCCATCCACTTATTGATATTTTAGCTATAGCAATGGTTTAGTAGACACAGTTGAATTTGAAAGACTTGATGCGCCAGGACCCTTATTCCTGAAGGTATTCAAATCAACCAAGGAATAGTTGACCACCTCTTGCTCAAGGCATAAAGCCATTCCAACACCCGTGGATATACGGAAAGTTTTTGTAGTGGAATAGAATTTGATTCCAATAACTTTGTTCTTGTAATTCTGGCCATACTTTAAGGAATCCTGAATTTTTCAAGCGCTTTTTCTTGGATTTTCCTGGCTTGTTGCCATAGCAAAGGTCTTGTGCTCAAAATTTAAAGACAATTTTTCAAGCTCTTGCATGACGTCTTCACCATCCTCATCAAGAGGTTTATAGAACTTTACTATATGCATTTTTGTTGGGCAGCCCCTTTACAAACATGAGGCTCTTCTTGTGCAGATTTTCCATTTGAGCTTTCTTTGCGTGATAAACTACACTCAAGTGGTTCAACTCCGCCAAGCATAACAGCCTTCTCAGGTATTGCCCATAATCCAGCCTCAGCATGTATGTTTGAGAACAAGACATAATATTCTGAATTTTGTGAGTCTAATTCAAGAATATGTCTTGAAGGTAGTTTGGCAAGCTCAACATTACCATGCATGAAAAATGCCATTGATAATGTCAAAAGTCTCATGCAAACGACCCTTCCACATGAGCAATGCATTTATTTTACATTGATAGAAAAAGTGTTGATCCATTACCGGATATAGAAGGACTCACTAGATTTGTTGATGAACTCTCTTGAATCATCACAGTAAAGTACTTCAAGTATTTGAATATTTGACAATGACTGTATAAATAAGAGGAAAAATGATATAAATACCTCCTCATTCCATTGGCACTTTAAATGAAGGATATGTTAAGACTCAAGGTCTTCAAGCAACGGTAACATCATCAGCGGCTATTTTGCCTTCACATAGATGATGCTCATTTTCCTCAGGGAATTTCCTTTTCTCTTCCTTGGGCTCTCTTCCTCTCTGAGATATCTCAAAATTTAGTTTCTTGAGTTATGGCCTCCATCACTAGACAATATAAATTCCTTTATATCGTCAGGTGCATCATGGAAAAATTCTTCTTCAAGGAGTAGAAGTTATCTATCATTATGCTGCCTCTCTCAATATGTCAGATTGGAATTTGTACTTCCAATACTATTTGTCAAAAATGGACTTTTGCAGCTACAATAGATTGACATTAAATATGCCCTTCTTTATTATCATTTTATCATAAACACCAATCACAAATGATCCATGCTTGATGGTAATGGTCATAATATAGATGAGGTGCTACCCTTCTCAAAGAAGTTGAAAGTATTAAAACATTAGCATTAGCTTGCCATCCTCTGGAAGTGGGAAATGCAATTTTGCCATCCTTTCACTGTATAGCTCTTGAGCATCCTCAGCTTTATTAACAATTCTGTCGTTACTTTCAGCAGCACTTTGTTCATACAATTCACTTAGCTCGCTGTTAACCTCAATCAAAACTTTAAGCCTCATCTTGAGTCCATCATTCTCCTTTTGATAAAATAATTGTGTCGCATGAGCCCCTACCATTGCTTTCAATTCAAGTTGATCATTGATGCTAATGATGGGCATACTGCTTGATGATGAGGGAAGATCCATTCCCTGGCTTCCTTCTTTCATGGCTCGGAGCTTCTCTTATTCAAGTTTTGTTGCCAAATTATCACCATGTCAACAAATGATGATAACCAAAGAGTTGGAGGAAAGAGACCCATTCAGGAGGTGGGCCAATTAAAGACCAAGCGGAAAAAATTAAATGAAGTTGTTGCAGATGCCTATATTGAGATGCGATGCAAATAGCTTCAGATGGTTACTTTACCCATGAGAGAAGATTATGCTCACAATATGAATAAATCTCTTTTGTCATTTATTCAAAATTCAAATGCTCCTTCCATCGAACCTTCTGCATCATCACAAATCGCATTTCTGTATCTCTTGATTTTGGAAGTAACACCAGGGAATAAGTTAGTTTCTCCTCTGGAAGCTACTTAGGGTGGGGTAGCCTTTGAAATAAGAGAAAGGGCAGCAACTCATCCACAACCTCAGATTTATATAACAACACATGAGTATGAATAAACTTTGGAAACAGCACTGCTCATATTGCTATGCTTAATGAGCCCACTTCTCTACCACGGACAAAAGGTAGCTATGTAATATAGCCGATTGCCTTCTCTCCTTCAAAAATATTGACTACAACCTCCTTCCCATATAACCTCTGAGTTGACATCATTCAACAGCTCCAGAATTGGTTGAACAAAGACGCTCAGTCATGACACTGTATGCTCATGCCTCAAGGGACAAACTCATATGCCCGAGGTACAAGTGTTCTGATGATGGTGTCACCTTGTTCTATCAAAGATGCAGAAGCATAACTTCATTAAATATGATTCCAAGCTCACTAATGCCGATAATGAAACAATCGCGGCATCATCGTGCCCGTTACGTGCATTTCTTCCACAAGTATGTGTCCCCTCAAAACTTCTAATTGTAAATGTGGGAGCATTAAGGGACCTGATCGATAGGACGAATGCGCCAAGGACAACCATTTGATGCATAATTGGGGAATTCTTCACGTCTTTCACATAAAAGCCAAAAAAAAAAAAAAATGATGCTTAAAGCAAAGATCTTGAGGAATTGTTTCCTGGAGTGGATTTGTTGGAGAGGGACATATTCAAGCGAACTAATGACGAGGTAGCTTTGATAGAGCAAAGCCTCCGGCCACTACCATGTTGATTGCTTCAAAAATTGCTTCATTGTTGAAACCACAAAGGCACCCATTGAAGCTCCTCGGATCATGGATCGTATTTATAATGACAGCAATTAAGTCATCCCTCTGGTTCTTCACGATACATCACGTGAAATTCTTCATTCTTCCGTTTTGATCGTATTACGCAGAGCGTTGAGCCCCAAAAGCCAGATTGTAATAAGTTTGTTTAGCCCTGCTTGAACAAGAAAGAACAGGACACCTTGGCAATTCAAGACGGTAGTCTGGGCAGTGGACAAGAGGATGAGAGGTGAGAGACGCCGTTGTTGCTTCACTGTGCTTAAACACCAGGAAACCGAGAAAGATATCATATATTCCCAGGATCCCGGCTTCATTGCTTTCACGAGTTGAGCGATCTCCGCTCTTTTGCACGTCGGCTTCTGCGAGAATGTGGACCATCACCAAAACAGCAAAGGTCATCTTTGCTTTGACCGTGGACCACTTTTTCCTTATGAAAAACAAATCATTGAGAACGCCTCGGCGTTGTATTCCGGGCATGCAATCCCACGGAGCATCCCAGCATAAATCGCGCCACAAGGAGCTGAGTCGCATTTCACCGTGGTGGCTTCAGTGACCTCGGCTCCTCTATCTCGGCTTCAACTATCTCGCCACAATTCCAATTCGGCCAATTTTGATGAATCCCGGCATTGAGAAATTATGTCAGCTAGTGATCGAAATGAGGCAACCAAAATTATGGCAGCTCTATACACTAGCCTAGAATCGCTCTTACTCAGAATAGTACTTTTGGCAAAGCTGTTTGTTGCAACCTCTAACAACTGAAAGTCAAATATAGCAACTGAGCCGTTCTTGTCTGCCATTTTTGAGTAATTAAATTTAGCACCAACAGGGCTGAACTTATTTCTTGCGGAGGAGAAGATTCATTTATTCTTTCATTCTTGCCACTCAAGAATTTGGACACAGCCCATATGGCACAGTCTTCTCTTTCACATGGCATTGCAAGAAAATTGACGACTCCTTCAAGAGCCCATAACTTGGTCTAGATTTCTTGAAGTGACTTGGTTGGTGGATATGCATTGGCTGCATGATCAGTTTATCAAGAGTAGATGTCACCATAGCAATCACAGAGTCCAAAAAATCTGCAAACTTCAGGTCTACAAAAACTCCCATTCATTGGAAGAAACATTACACAAAGGTGATTCAATCTGTATTACCTCAGTTCTTTCACAGTCCAAGGCCATTTGTCCTCAAACACAATAAAAAAGTGAGATGATCGACGTATGTGTTGATGATAAAGTTATAAATTACTTGAACCAAAGAGATGTTCAAAAGGCACTTCATGCCAAACTTGTTGGAATTCGCAAGTGCGATGAAGCTTCTACTTTTGTTTATTGTGGATGAAGCAGTTCACTTTCGAATGAACCCGCCATTCTCACTAACTCCTGATAATAAGAAGAGGATTTTACAATGTACTTCCAACCTGTAGTCGCATCAACATCGGTATTCGACATCAGTGCAATCCAAGGCATCCGACATTCTTTAATAAAGTAAACAACCATTTGCGTAATAGTCCCTGTAATAGCGATTCATCCGACATTCTATGAAGCATACTGGGCCCGGGCTGCTCTTTAAATGTCGAAATGGTGAGGCTCAGTTTCAGGTTGCTATTGGAATCTTTGATAATTCAGATTGCTCATCTCATGTGATGCAACGGGTTGTCCAAAGTGCATGATATATTCAACTACTGATTACCTGCATTCTGCATTCTACGGTTTGTTGATCAGCAAGATATATCTCGGCCTTCGTCTAGGACGAATTCCAACAATGGATATCTCGACATTCAACCAGGACGATTTCAAATGACGAGTATCTCGGCATTCCCCCTCCTTCTGCGTCTCGGCATCATAGGACGGTGTGAAGTCTCCATCTCGGCTGCCGGCTTCAGGTAATGGGTCCTTCTCATGATCTCGACATCTCCAAAATATTTATCTTGGCATATTTCCAAAACACTTATTAAATGCAAGATTGGTGTCAGATGATAAGTTTCAACTTTCTTCCACCTCACTTTCGTTTTGGATGTGCAGTTGGAGACGAGAATGATCAAGTTTTGACCGACTTTCACTTTTGTTGTCGTGAAGCCATTGATAAATGATAACATGATCGTGCGCAGACGACATTATCAACGACAACAAGCACAATCGTCTGGAATCACCGAAAAAGGAAGACGAGCTTCTAAACCAGAGAAGCCGGGTTCCAGTACTTACACACCTAGCAAGGGTGCTGGACCAAAGAGGCCGAGTTTCAACCATGAAGCAGAGTTCCAGGGAACAACTGAGCAGAGTCCACGAAGCCGAGCTAATACCGGAGCATCAAACTTCATGCTTATCCGAGACCGACGTCGGAGCTGAGAGGGCTTTCCTTGATAAAGACGATGAGCAATCTTGAGGTCGGAAACATCCAGAAATAGTTCTGGAATTTCTGATGGGTCACATTAGTACCTTCCAACTTCTAAAATCGTTGCGAACGGAGGCAGAAGTAGCAGTCGTAGTGACAATGCCATCACTTTCAGGCACTTGAGAGACGTTCATGGAGTAGATAAACTAGGTTGCATCAAGGCACCCGGGAGAAGCAGAAAGAACTAGTTGAAATCCAGGCCAAAATGTAGCAAGTGGGAGTCCCTTTTGAAACTTAGAGCAAATTTCTTCAAGTAAGGCATTGATAACCGAATCCATAGAAACATCCATGTAGGGAAAATGTTTATTTCGTGAGAAAATATGTTAATGCGGCACAAGAAACAGCGATTGGAATCCATGAGCAGATGCCAACGCCAAATGAATGACGATGGAGTTTTTCGACTTCTCATCCACCAAACGCTGTTCAACACCACAAACCCTAACTTCAAAACTTCATGATTGTTGGTTTTGAAGTTGGGAATTAGAATCCTTGACCATCTTTGGTTGCGGGAATCAAAAGTTTATCGATCCCCCACAGACGGCGCCAATGTTCTGTTTGGTAAGAACATGAATGTCTAGCCCTACGTGGGCTAGTATGTTTATCTTGGATCAAATAGCTCCCTCTTAGGTATTTATGGATGAGATACATTTGAGAATAGAAGATCACTGTACACAACCAAAGGGGGTGGGGTGTGTGCCCAATGTGGGCAGAATTGTAGAAGAGAGAGAGAGCTTAGAAGATGTGTACCTTAGGGTTTACCCTCTATTTAAGTGTCACTTAGGGTTAGGGTTTGGGTGATGGGGCTCCTTGCCTCCAGCTAAGTGTTCTGCCATCATCTATACAATATTTGTTACCTCTTGCTAGGCCATACCTTGGATGAGCCTCATATTTTATTCCATAACAAATATATATAATATAAAAACAATAAAAATTGGAATTAACTTTCAATTACAATTTTGCCTTATCAAATGAGGCTAAAAACAATTTGGAACTTACATTAGAATATTTCGTAAATTTTAAAAAATGTAATTAAATTATAATCATAATAATCTCACACCACTTTCTCCTCCCATTCTAATTACATTAGAATTTTCTCACACTAGTTTTTGCACTACACAAAATAAACCATATATTTTAAAAATTCTGGATTATTTGAAAAGTTCAGCATCAAAAAATGAATTAAAATTAGATAGTATCGATGGAATCATCTATAAAAAAACAATCAAATGTATTTTTTAAAAACAATAAAACCTTTATGAAAGAGATTAAATTTACCAATGGTCACATCTAATCAAAACCTCCAACGTAAATGATTTAATTCACCAAAGGAATACTCATTATCATTAAAAACAATAAAACCTCCAACATTAGCTTTCAAATTTTCCAATAAGACCTTTCCCAATTCAACATGTAAACACTCATGTATCATCACCTTATATTACACAGTCAAACTAATAATTAATTCATATAATGCAATTAAAAATGAGAATTTTAAAATAAATAAAAAATAAGGCATTTTACCGACGGTAGGAGGACACGGAGGTAGAACAGACGGCAGATGGCGTGATAACGAGCACAAACAACGGACGCGGCATGGAGCGAGATGAGGGAAAAGCCGAGACAAACGCGCATTGAGCAGATCTCGAAGTTGAAGATCAATAAAAGGCTCAATTTGCGACCGAACGTAAATCCGTCAGAAATTGAGCCTTTTTGCGACGAAACTCCATGTTCCGTCACAAAACGACGTGAAAAATGATGCCGTTTGTAACATCCCCAATTTTATGTAAATTGATATATTGGATGAATTAATGGAATACATGAATTTTCATCAAGCCTTTAGATTATGGTATTTAATTTCCAAGTAAATAATTAAGCCAGAGAAAATGATGTGGAATTATTTGAAAATTTGGGTAATTAATGTGGCATTGGAAAATTTAAGATAGGAGATGACAATGGAAGTCAAAACATATATTTTCCCTTTTTACCCTTGTATTTTGGCCAAAGGGGAAAAATAAGAAGAATATAGTGAAATTCTAATATAAAGCCTAAGAGGTAGACATGTGGTGGGTCATGAATTTGGTGGATCATGAATTTGAGGTCATTGGACTAGGAAGTAAAACAATTCTTAGGAGCCCAAGAGGGAGCCCATTTTAGTTTGGAGAAAAAGAAAAAGAAGAAAAAAAAAAAGAGCTCATGAAGCAAGTACACTTCTAGAATCATTTTGGAGCCAAAATTTTAAATTTAAAGTTGGAGCCAAAGTTTCAAATTTGAAATTGGAGCCAAAGTTCAAATTTAAAATCTTGTGAAGTCATGATTTTTAAAAGGCACTCCCCTCTCATTTTAGCTCTCAATTTGGTTTAGAGAGGAAAGAAAAGAGAGAGAGCAAGAGGCATTTAGCTAAGGCACAAGGGTTCAAGAAGAAGGAATTCAAGAACCAAGAAGGAGATTGAAACTAAGGTAAGTATGTTGGAGTCATACCCTACTCTATCTTCTACCTTCTTCTTCATGGTAAACATTAACAAAAAACTCTTCCTTGATGATGGAAGTGAAGGCCAAAAAGGAAGGAAGAAGGAGAACAAGAATCAAGATTTTCAAGGGTTCAAAGGAAGCTAAGTCAAGTAAGTAGTCTTTGAACTCCCTTGTGATTTCTAGCTCATGTTGTTGATGATAGTTATTCTCTTGAATATTTATGCATGATTTGGGGACTGTTTTGGATGAGGAAAAGGTTAAACATATGATTGAAGTTTAGAACTATGGTTTAAGAGTAAATCAAGCATGATTAAGGAGTATGTTGTTAAAACAAGAACTTGGTGTGTTATTTGTTCATTATGATTTTCGGTCAGCCCTATATGCTTGAAGATTTGAGTTGATTTTAGATGTTTTGATACTTCCAAAGTGTTTAAAATGATATTTTATAAAATAATGAACTTGGATCATGTTTTTGGAATCAAAGAGATAAGTTCTCAAAACATTGAGAATTAGTTTTTGGTAGAAACAGTGGAGTTAGCCGGCTTCTATGATATTTTCGACTCAGTAAATGAACTCAGAAAAATATGAAAATTTATAGTCATAAATTATACATCTCAAGGATTATTTTGGTATATAATTTGTAATTTTGGAAGCTCTGGATTAGGAGTAATGAATTTTTGAAAATGGCCCAAAAAACAGAACTCTGTCTCTAACCTGAGGGTGGATTTTAGACATAGAAAAATCGTACGAATTTTTAAGGTCTCTGAAAATACTTTTAGCCACAACTATACATATTAAGGGTAATTTGGGATTTTGAAACACCCAAATTGGAGTTTTCTAGAATTAATTATGAATTTTTGAAGTTCAGTCACTGATTCTGAAATTTTCTGTACAATCCAAAAGTAAAAGGGGTTTTCACCAATAATGGATTTTCAATTGAGAAAAGGGATTTAGAGATTATAGAAGCTTGAAAAAGCCTTATTTCAAATCAATAAGCCAAATATTTATTAAAGTTAATTTTCATTATTATTGGGAATTTATTTGCATTATTGTTTATTCTAGGGTTATTTTGCCAATTGTGCACCAGGAAAATTTATTGATACTTGTGAGCAACTATCAGGTAGTAACCTTAATCTTTATATGCCTTGTGTTACTTTGTATGTTTGATTTTTCATGGTTGTGGATCCGTGTCTCGTGAGAGACTTGCGTTTGTACGTGCATTCAGTGTGGTCTAGGTTTGAGGCCCGATCACTATGATTTTCCTAGCACTGTGGATCTGAGGTTTGCTATGTTGAGCAGTCCTGTGTTTATTAGGACTTGGGGTCCTTCCGCAGTAAATATTGCATATGTGTGGTATGCTTGTTTATATTACTATGCATGATTACTGAATGCTCATTGATTTGTTATTTTCCTGATTGTGGTGACATGCATACATTGCATACACTTTTCATATGAGACTAATGTTTACTAATTGAATCCAGGCTTTTGCAAGGGTTCAGGTAGCTCTTCTAGGGTGGTGCCTGGAGACAAAGGTAAGACCGCCAAGCTGGACTGAAGAAATGTCGATGGAGGCTAAGGGTGACCATATTTTTTTTTTCTCTTTTTGGATATTTATTTTGGATACTTCCAAATGATTGTATTATTATTTTGGCTATTTTGGGCATTATGGATCCAAATGTCTATATTTAATCCCTCCGAGGGAAATTTACTATTCACTATTTTATCTTTACCAGTATACTTTGTCCAAACCGATGTGTGCTCTGCTGTTAATACTCTGATATATGGTATTGTTACGGACCGGCCCAAAAGCCTCCAAGCCCAGGGCGAGGCCCAAGCAGAGCCAGAAGGCGTAATCTGCCGATCATGGCAGGAGATCCGGAAATCTCGGCTAGGCAGAATCCGCCCTTATCATATCGGCTTCCCGAGATACCCGCCCCATTAATGACACGTCCCATTAATGGCATATCCCGGGTATCCGCCCCATTAATGACACGTCCCATTAATGGGGTATCATCCAATATCCGCCCCATTAATGGCTCACCATTAATGACGTGCCCCGGATATCGCACCTGCACGCCTCTATAAATACGAGAGGGCAGGTAACAAGGTGCACACACTCTAAACCTAGACTATTTACATACGGTCTCATGCGCACACACACCACCCCTTTGTCGTGTCACGGTGATCCGCGCTCTCTCGGTTATCTCCTTCATAGATATCCGGGTTAGCCTATACATCAAAATCAACATACCGCCAACGGTGGACATCATGTTCTATACCAGAACATTGGCGCCGGCCGTGGGACCTTAAACTTCTATCCCCGTGACCACTTATGGCTAACACCGGAAGCTACGAGGCAAAGCCGATCGGACCAGCCAAATGAGGAAAGTATTGTACCGCCAAATCAACCTCGAGCCCGGGGAAAGCGGCCGCCGGCTCACGAGCAACCCCGAGGAAAGACGCCCAGGGACACGTTATGGACGCGGAGAGCACATCTCCTTCCCCCAATGAGTCCTTGCATGAGGAGCCCCCAAAGACCAAGCCCGGACGGTCCGGCTCTGGCTCGGGTATTAGACACCGACGTTCGCATCCTAAGGAGAACTCAAGAATCGATGATTCAGAGGTTCGAAAACAAGGAAAAGCTAGATCACCTCCAAAGGCAGGAGGATTTTCATGCTTTGGAGCAAATGATAGAGGAAAAGCTTGAAAACCTTTTCGTCGCGGATGAGAAAGCCCATAAGGGGAAAGAGTTGGTACGCCTGGATAGCGATAGTCCGCGTACCCGGCCCAGATCAAACCGACGCCCCGTGGCGGGAATGAGGACGCCCGAATGGAGCGAGATCGCCAACCGACCCCCGAGGAGGCACAAGGAGGGACCTTTACGGATCCGGGACGGGAAGGCGAAGGGCGAAGACCGCCGATAGGAAGATAGGGATCGGAAAACCGAGACCGTGATGAGGACTCGGATGAACTACGCGAGGCGATCGCTACGACTCGAACACGAGGATCGCCGCGGCGGTATAGGATGAAATATCGGCCGGTGCGGTGGGACCCCATTCTCTCGAGCAACGGCCGCGGCCCCTACGAAGAATTTCGACCTAGCGATCTCCCCAAGTATGATGGAACCCGGGATCCCCGTCATCACGGAAATATTTGAAATGTTAATGTGGGTAAGGTCAATAGAAGGTCTGGTCATACTAAGACTCTTCTCGGCCACGTTAACAGGGCCGGCCCACAAATGGTTGAGTTCATTACCCAATAATTCCATTCGAAACTTTGAAGACCTCGGGCGTAAGTTTGAATTGCACTTTGCCACCAGCAAAAAACAACCGAAATCTCAATTCACGTTGAGCAAAGTAAAGCAAAAGAAGGGCAAAACATTGCAGAAGTATCTGGACCGGTTTAGAGATACGGCAATACAGGTACGATCCTTATCCGAAGAGGTCCATGTACATTGCCTCGTCAACGGACTGGACCCGATGACCCGCCTGGCCCGACATCTATGTAAGAATCGAGTATATTCATTGACGGAATTCTATACCGAAGCAAAGAAATACCTAGATGTCGAGCAAATGGAAATCGCCAATGCAGATGAGCCTGAGAAGGCAAGGAATTCATCGCTGAAAGAAGGGATCGACCGACAAAACGGCGGAACGCGGGATGACGAGGCGAGAGAGAGCGGCGACGGACAGAAGCGAACGGACAATAAGGGGAAGTACGGAAATTACACCCCCCTTGAATGTCCCGCGATCCAGCCTGTGGAAGGAGGTCGCTCAGACCGAGATGAGGAAGGTGACCAAGCCAAAGCCTCTCAGAAACCGGTCCAATACAGACCGGGGGAAGTTTTGCACCTTCCACGACTGTTCCGGTCACACCACTGACGAATGCTATGAACTCAGGGATGCTATTGAAAAATTTGTAAGAGAAGGGAAACTACGCCAATACGTCATCAAAACTCAAGGGAAATCTGGCAGGCGGAATGGTAGCCGCCGAAGTAGGAGTCCGGCCACAAACATTACGGATTCTAAATAGAAGCGGAGAACCGGTCCTCCCGAGGGCTACCCGGACGCCGATCTCCAATGCAATGGGATCAGTGGCGGCTTCGGAGGAGGTGGAGATACTATAAGTCAGCGCAAGAAATACCTGCGGGAGGTGTTAACGGTAAAAGAGGTTCCGAGGTTCAAGGGCACGTCGTCAAAACCGAAACCACCCCCGTTGGTCTTCACTGAAGAAGAGCTCAAGGAGGTTATTCCCAGCCACCAAGACGGATTGGTCATCACCGGGATCGTCGTAACCGCCGTGTCAAACGGATATTTGTCGACGTAGGTAGTTCGGCCGACATAATAAGGGGATGCATACCGAGAGGATGCACCTCGATGTCGAAGACTTAAAGCCGTGCAAATGTACCCTCATCGGGTTTAATGGAGAGCGTTCCTTCCCAAAAGGATATGTCGACCTCAGATTGACCTTGGGAACTAAAGAAGCCTTCAAGTCAGAACGGGTAAGGTTTGTAGTGGCCGATTTATGCTCTCCTTACAACATCATACTGGGCCGACCTACTATACATAATTGGGATATGCTGGCGTCCACTAAGCACCAAAAATTGAAAATGATCAATGATAAGAATCAGGTGGTCGAAGTGTCCGGAGACCAGAAAGCGTCACGACAGTGTTACTTTGAGACTCTCCGTGTTGAAGAGGAAGGACCATCATCCCCGCCGCGTCTCCGAACCAACGAGGTCATGACCGATGTCAGAAATGAGGGGCGGCCCCGGCAGTCGGTCAACATGGTAGAACTGGACCTCCGCGAGCCAGAAAACCCACGCCCAGAACCGGAAGGGGAGTTGGAAGAATTAATCCTCGGGACGGATCCCTCTAAAACAACTAAAGTCGGAAGGGACATGGACGCAGATATCAAAGCAAGGCTGATCAAATTCTTAAGACAAAACCAGGACGTCTTCGCCTGGACGTCAGCCGAAATACCAGGGATCGACCCACACTTCTGCTGTCACAAGCTAGCCATATGGCCGGGGACGAAACCAGTAGCCCAGAAGAGAAGGAATATCTCAGACGACAGGAAGAAAGCCCTTGAGAGTCACATTGAAGAGCTCCTTGCTGCCGAATTCATCAGAGAGATACAATACACGACCTGGCTCTCTAACGTGGTCATGGTTCTAAAACCAACCGGTAAATGGAGGGTGTGCACCGACTACACCAATCTGAATAAAGCATGCCCAAAAGACTCCTATCCTATGCCCGGATCGACCGGCTAGTGGATAACTCGGGGATACCATTTTGCTTTCTTTTATGGATGCCTACTCCGGATACAATCGATTGCTATGCAACCCGACGATCAAGAGAGAACCGCCTTCATGACGGATAAGGCAAACTATTGCTACAACGTCATGCCATTTGGATTGAAGAATGCCGGAGCTACATACCAGCGAATGATGAATCGAGTCTTCGAGGATCAAATCGGTCGTAATGTGGAGGTATATATAGACGACATGATCGTGAAGTCAAAACAACCGGAGGAGCATATCCGGGATCTAGAGCAGACGTTTGACAAACTAAGACAATACCGAATCGGGTTGAACCCGGCTAAATGTGCATTTGGGGTGCCCGTGGCAAATTTTGGGTTTTATGTTGACCAACCGAGGGATTGAGGCCAATCCGGACAAATGCAAGGCCGTGCTAGAAATGCAGGTCCCCAACTCCAAGAAGGAAGTGCGGCAACTAACGGGTCGCTTGGCGGCTACGACAAGATTCCTACCGAGGTCGGCCGAGAAAGCTCTACCTTTCTTTAAATTATTGAAGAAAGAAACCCGGGGAGGGTGGAATACGGACTGCGAGACGGCCTTTGAAGAAATTAAGAAATGCTTGGCAACCCCGCCGGTACTAACGAAGCCGGAGTAGGGGGAGACTTTGTTCTTATACCTCTCGGTAGGGGATGAAGCGGTAAGCGCCGCCTTGGTAAGAGAAACCGAGGTCGGATGACACCCATCTACTTTGTGAGCAAGGCGTTACAAAACGCCGAGCTCGGATATCAAAAGTGGAGAAAATGGCATTCGCATTACTAACAACGGCAAGGCGACTTCGCCCATACTTCTAGGGACATCGGATTGTGGTCGGACCAATCAGCCCGATTCGGCAGATTTTGCACAAACCGGATTTGCGGGACGAATGACGAGTGGGCGATTGAATTATCCGAATTCGACATCACCTTTGAGGCACGGCGGGCGATCAAATCACGGGCATTGGCGGACTTCATCGGGGAATTGACTCCGGTTATGACCGACGAGGAATTCGGAGGGTATTTGTGGGCCGGGTCTTCCAACCCAAAAGGCGGCGGAGCGGGAGTCATTGTCGAAAGCCCCGAGGAGTCGCTGCTGAGCATTCCCTCCAACTGGAATTCCCGACCTCTAACAATCAAGCCGAGTACGAGGCCCTCTTAGCCGGATTGGATCAAGCAAAAGAAAGCGGAGCCAGGCGGATTAAGGTGTTCACCGACTCACAACTCGTCGCCGCACAGATCGATGGCAGCTATCAAGTGAAAGGCCCCCTGTTGGCCAAGTACTTGAATAAAGCAAAAGAGGTAATGACGGGATTCGAAGAAGTCATTGTCTCTCACATCCCGAGAGAAGAGAATGCCCGGGCCGACATCCTCTCCAAACTCGCAAGTACCAAAGGTCGGGGAGTCATAGAAACGATCATCCAACGAGAATTTGGCCGAGCCCACGTGCATCATGACTATCTCGTCCGCCTCGGATGGAGAAAACCAATTGAAGACTACCTGGAAAGAGGGATCATTCCCACGAGACTCTACCGAAGCAAAAAGCTGATGAGAGAAGCCGCCATTTACACTATGGTTGATGATCGCTATACAGGAAAGGAGCACCTTGCCCCATGATGCGATGCCTCGGCGAATCCGAGTCGAGGTATGTCTTGACGAAATACATGAGGGATGCAACGGCCAACACATGGGCGGCAAGGCGTTGGCAAGGAAGGCATTGCGCGTCGGCTATTATTGGCCCACCATGATGCACGACGCCATGGAAGCCGCCAAGCGGTGTGACGGTTGCCGAAACACGGCGGGATCTTATGGCCGCCGCCTTCGGAGTTAAAGGGATGCCGGCTCCCGGCCCTTCTATAAGTGGGGAATGGATATTCTTGGACCATTCAAACCGGCACCGGACAGCTCAAATGGCTCATTGTCGCTGTTGACTACTTCACCAAATGGATTGAAGCGGAAGCATTAACTACAATCACGTCGTCCGGGATTATGAAATTCGTTCGTCACAATATCTTTGCTCGATTCGGGATACTGCGAGAGGTCGTCACCGACAATGGAACCCGGTTCGGCGACCACAGATTCCAGGCCTTAATGTCCAACTTGGACATCCAACAACACTTTTCCTCCGTCGAACATCCGCAATCTAATGGCCAGGCCGAGTCCACCAATAAGATCATTCTCGACGGATTGAAAAAACGCATGTTAAAGGCCGACTCTTGCTGGACCGAACAACTCCACAGTGTTCTATGGGGCTACAGGACGAGTATGCAGTCCTCGACCCAGGAAACCCCTTTCCGACTGACATATGGATGCGAAGCAATGATTCCGGTGGAAATCGGGCAGCCATCATGGAGGAAGATCAGAGCCGGACAAGAAGGACCGGCATCGAATGACGACGCCTTAAAGACAGATCTGGACCTAATAGATGAGATCCAGTCACGGCTCATTCTTGGGAACTTGCCGCCAAGCGGTTACTTGCGGCCAAGTATAATCGCAAGGTTCGACCGCGATCCTTCAACAGGGTAACTTGGTACTTCGGAGGGCCGATATAGGTAATAAGAACTCAGAGACGGAAAAGCGCGGCAAGCGGGAGGGACCATATCGTGTTAAAGAAAAGCTTGACGCAGGGCATATGTTCTCGAAACCTTAGCAAGGAAGCGGTCGGAAAAGGACATGGAATGCCGATAAGCTAAAAATCTATTATGCTAGGCCAAGGCTGCCCGGTCACTTCTTACTTCTTTTATGTTTTTCGCAATTGCTTTCCAACCTGTTCTTTGCTTTGCACTTGAATAATTTATGACCTTTTTTGTACGCTCTTTAGAGCTGCTTTATTTAATGAAGGAATCCCTCAAGGAAAGGCGTCAATGTGCACAATCATTTGCTTAAGCATGAAGCCGAGGCCACTAAGCCGGCAAAAACCCGACTCGAGGTACTTATACCCGGTCAAAAACACAAAAACATCTAGATGTATGACACCGGCCGTTGTACTCCGACGTGCATTGGTAAGAGCTCGGCGAAAACGCCATACGTGGCCTTCGCGAAATTGACGCGTCAACGCTCGCCCGAGTTAAAGCGAGGCTGCCATTCCGACCTTGATCAAGTCAAAATGTCGGATATGAGGTAATAGACACCTCGGTCGACATGTGACGGCCTCGCCCTTAACTCGGTTCCTATTACCTTTTAGGCCATTTAAGCCGGGATGAGGCGTGCGGTTAAGTTAACACCCCCGGAGGGTAAGACGTAAAACCTTTGTCCCACACTCCCACACCTCGGTGTTGGTCGAGTACACGACTTGTATTTAATGCAGTCAATAAATTTCAACAATGGAATTTAAGAAAATGGCGAAGGGCGAATAAATAAATTCCTCCATAAGTCATACAAAGTTACGGCACAAAAGCCGGGGAATCAACAAAGTACAAAGGCACCGACGCCCACTAACACACCGAGATTAAGCTTAACTAGAAGGACCGGCCTCGGGAGAATCCTTGGTCACCTCACTCTCCGCATCCGACTCTCCCCCTCGATCGGACGCGTTGGCGGAAGGAGGTTGATCGAAACTAACGCTCCGTCTTCCACAAAGGCACGGAAGTCGTAGCCGTCCAAGTTAAGCTCCGTCTTCGGATTCAAAAGTCGGATCTGCTCCGGTGCATTCTCAAAGCGGTCGGGCGCGATCGCTTTAAAAGTTCGTCGAGACTCGCTCCCGCTGCGATACGCCGAGCCTCCTCGACGGCTTTAACCTTATCAAACAACGTATCACGCTGTTTCGAAGGGTTCTCACCACTTCCATCTGTCGCTCGCGCCTTCTAGGCCGGACACATTCGGAGGTGACTTCTCTGCCCCTTCTCGCGCCTGTTGCAAATCTTTTTGGGCCTTCACGAACGCATCCTTGGCAGAATCCCGTTCAAGCCGGGCAGCATCCCGCTCTTCCTCCATAAGGTGCAGCTTAGCCTCAGCATCGGTTAAAGCCTTTTTTACAGACTTTGCCTCAGCCAGAGCCTTTTGATTGGCCTCAAGCTCGGCCCTGGACGCCTTCAGTCGTCTGTTCTCTGCATCAGCCATAATGTATTTTTCCCTCACAATCACATAGGCTTGCAGGAAGCCAATGGATTTACACAGTGCCGCTGCGCGGCAAGCACCTCCTCGGCATTAGGAGGGGACAAGGCCCGGCTCTCCATAAATTCCCGGGGGGGAGGAACGCTACATCCAGCTCCTTGGTCACCCCATTTTCCCATACGAAACTCCGAGGAAGCAAGGAAGACGGACATAAGGGCCCGGTTGAAGGAGGAGGAGGAGGCGAACGGTCGAAGGCACCGGAAGAACCGATGCGAAGGAGCGGTCGCCGCCCGGCAAACTGCGGCTTCACCCGCCGAGACGACAACCTGTTTCCCTTTGGAAATTTCGAGGAACGCGCTCGAGGGATCCGGAGGGCGCGGAGGGAGCCGACTCTTCGACCGGAGACCTTGGCCTTCTTAGCCACAATAGGGGCATCGGCCTCGGGCACGGTAGTCTTGACGGGGGCGGCCCGTTCCGAGACCGACTACTCGAAGATGCGGCAGCCGGATTCACTTTTCTCAGGTAACCAGGAAGCGCCTTCATGTCTTGAGCTGAAAAGAACAGGTAAAGGGAAATCAGCAATAAGCACAAAGTATGCTACCGATATACAAAACATAAGAATAAGGAATATGGCGAAAAAGGGACTCCTACAAGTCGGGGATTGGCCTAGATCCTCCCCGGATATGAAAAAGGCCGCGCTCGGGATGCGTCTTGCTCCACGAAGGCGTCAATGCGGGGACGTGAGGGGCCATCTCGGGTAGGAGGTCATCTTGCGAGATGCGGAAGGACGAGGGGCTGGCCTTATGATGATTCTCCACCCAATATAAAGGGAAGTGCCATACTACGTCGGCGGCCTCGACCCCCTTCGGAAACCAAGCCGGCTTACCGGGCACGGCGACAACCTTGAAAAACGCATTCTTAAACCGCTTAAAAGACTCGGAGAAGGGTTTCATAAGCTTCGGTCGGGATTAACGCGGAGAGACACCAGCCCTTTCAACTTGTCACTTTCCTTAGGAGGCGGGGTAAAGGGACCAAAGTAGTAAAAGAAAAGATTGGTCGAGCGGGGATTGGAACCGGGTAGGAGCGACACAATTGCTCGAACGCTACAAGATAAGCCCACCCGTTCGGATGAAGTTGAGACGGGCGAGTCTCGGTGCATCGGGGCAAGCATTTGAAAATGGGTAAAAGGAAGCGGATGCCAACCCGTGTAAGATAATCCGGTAAAAATGAAAGAAATTGGGGCCCGCCTATTTCCGGTTCAGCACAAACAGGTTCGTCGGCTTAGGAGCGTAGGGACGCACCCCTCCATGACGGGTAGGTCCAGCCGGGCAATGTCCGTATCCGGCATGTGGGCCCAGGGTCTTCAAGACCTTATGGGACACCCGGGGATACCTACGACACGGGGCCTCGGGTGGACTAGAAGAATCCGATGTCTCGGCCTCGGCCTTTTTCTTTGAAGGCAAAGATTTCGGAGCCATTAACCTATATGCAACATAAAAGGAAATTAGCGAGTTGGAAATACCTAGTAAAACAAGGTTAGAAGGCAAAACGGATGGCGAGACTTGGACGAAAGGGCACGCCGAAGTAGGCCGAAGGGCGCCGGTGCCGGCAAGATCCAAGAACCGAGGTAGCTCTAGAGTCCTCGCCACGCGCAATGAGGAATGAACTCTCGGCCAAGCGGTCAGCGGGGACCGAGATAATCATCGGGATAAGGGTCCAAGCTCCCGGGGGATGGACCCTCGCGAAGTTGGGCGGTTGGGCCATCGAGGCAAGAGCCGGGGACCGCAGAAGAACCAACTCCGGCCCGAAAAGGGGATCGAAAAGAAGTTCGAATCAAGGAAGGTGACAAAGCTCTAGCTGGTATGGGTTGGGGCCCAATTCGTCGAGAAGAACCATTCCCACCTCGAAGTAGAGGCACAGACCTTTCAGTTTCCGGGAGCTCAGTTCCAAGAACCCAGTAAGAGGCTCTCGGGTAACGAAGGCGGAGAAACTCCTCTTCCTCAGGGGTAAGCGCCGGTCTGGCTCTAAGGAAAGGCCTACGTCTATCCATCAGAAGAGGAACTAGAACCTAAGAGCTACAGGCCTTACGTCAAAAGGGAGGAGCGTACAGAGCAAACCCAGAAACTGATCTTAAAGGGAAACTCAGAAGACCAGAAGAATGGGAAAAGCAAATGAGGAACCGAGAGGATATCCAAAGCGGTATGAAATATGTCTAAATGAGTAAAGACAAGGACGAAAAATACCTGCGTAAATACGAAGAAGATAACTTGAACAAGCGAAATGGAGGACAATGAAGTTTTCACGGGAAAAACTCGGAGCAAGTTCACTACCAAATTGCAGGCGGGAAATAATGAAAAACGCAAAGTGAACACTTCATATAAGAAGAAGAAGAGGAACGCGGGGGCGTTCGGTCTTTGAACATTGACACGATGGGAAATGCACGATATGACGTAGGCGCATTAAATGTGCACACGAATCGGCACTTGGAGCGGCGCGACGGCTGCAGACCCTTTCCAATAAGGACACGCCAGGTGTAAAGACGCAATGATGGCGCCTACGGAAAGAAGACCAAACGGTTTACCCACGAATAGGGGACTTACCACATAAATCCGAGGCCGCCCAACATGCCCCGGTCAGGCATGACCCAGGGCACCATCCGGAATGACATCATAGAGGTAAGCCGCGGCACAAGAAGCCGGGCTGGCTAAAGCACAGGCCCCGGTCACACACCGGACCAAAAGAATCATACACCTCGGCCGTCCAAAAGCATGAACAGCCGAGGGGGGGCAAGCTATTACGGACCGGCCCAAAGCCTCCAAGCCCGGGCGAGGCCCAAGCGAGCCCGAAGGCGTAATGCGCCGATCATGGCGGGAGATCCGGAAATCTCGGCTAGCGGGAATCCGCCCTTACCATATCGGCTTCCGAGATACCCGCCCCATTAATGACACGTCCCATTAATGGCATATCCCGGGTATCCGCCCCATTAATGACACATCCCATTAATGGGGTATCATCCAATATCCGCCCCATTAATGGCTCACCATTAATGACGTGCCCGGATATCGCACCCGTACGCCTCTATAAATACGAGGCGGGTAACAAGGTGCACACACTCTAAACCTAGACTATTTACATACGGTCTCCGTGCACACACACCACCCCTTTGTCGTGTACGGTGATCCCGCGCTCTCCTGGTTATCTCCTTCATAGATATCCAGGTTAGCCTATACATCCAAAATCAACATACCGACCCAACGGACATGGACATGTTCTATACGGAAACGGGTATAATTAATTTGGGAAATGGAATTGAATAATTGAATTAAAATTTGGACTAAAATAAAGGACCACACTATTGTCACACTGAAAAGCGAGGCGGTAGGCGTGTGACACCGTTTTGCGACGGAATGCCACGCCGTCACAAAATGACGTGAACTATGGCGTTATGACGCTATCGCAAAACCACGCCCTTTTGGGCGCCATTTTGCGACGGCTCTCCAAGTCGTTGCAAAAAGGCGTGACTGTTCACGCCGTTTTTATGTCAAGATGACGCCGTTTTTCGACGACTGTCTGATCCCGTCACAAAACAACTTGACTTTTCATGCCATTTTGTGACGGCGTTATTACACCATCGTAAAAACGGCGCCCAAGCAACGGACGTCTTTTCCACCGCAAAAGCGCATTTTTTGTGACGGATTTTTTTAATTCGTCGCAAAACTTGCGATTTTGCGGCAGTTTTTAATCTATTGCAGATTTCAACAAAATTTGCGATGGAATATTTTTCGTCGCTATTTTAGTGTTTTCTAGTAGTGTTATTTTGCTCAGAACAATTTAGTTTCCCTGGGGAGCCATTCCAGCCAGTGTTTATTGAGCGCTAACCCCCATTCTATTTTCCATTCCTACTCTATTTTGGCACTTGTCTTTGGTGTAAGTTTTGGGGTAGGAGTGTAATCTATTTCACCGATTGAAAAATGGAGGAAGCGCTGGGTAGTAGCTTTAGGAAGCAGAAACAAGTTGTGTTGAATGTTGGATAGAGATTTGAGAAACAAGGGGGATCGTTGGTAGGAAAAATCTAAGCGTCCTAATAGTTAGGGGTGGAAACAGGCCAGGCCAGGCTTTGTTAAAGAAAAAAGCGGCGAGCCGGCTGTGGCTTGTTTTAGACCTATTTTTTGGCCTGAGCCTGGCCTGTGGCCTGTTAAAGAGACCTGTATTTTTCAGCCAGCACATCGAATAAGGTTTTATAGCCAGAGATCGATCAAGAAGAAATACAATGAATTCAACATGGAGTGATACTAAGATGACATAATTAATTACTTATGCAAGATCAATTATAGCTAAAATGTGAGGAGGCTAGCGATGTTTGGAAAATGAAACAGAAAACACAATCGTTGAAATTACCTTTGTTCTTTCTTTTTGTGTGTATGGTTTATACCATTTTGTAAGTCTCGCCTTCCCTTGACAGCTAATAAGCAGCACAAAGTGAATCTACAAGTACCCAAGAAACAAAGTATGATGATATTGGAAACAATCAAGATGCAGAGTTGTTGGCACCAAGTAATACTGCCCCATTCTATCATCTCCATAATAAATATTACAATTTAGTAATCAAAGGAGTCTACCTAGCTAAGAACTTAAGTGTTCTGAGCTCAAGTATCAGATTATCCTTGTTATAGGGGAAGACTTTCCTATCCCATTATCATAAAATCATGCATTTTAATATGATAAGAACAAATAGGACTCCCTCTTGACATCAATGAAATTAATTTAACCTTGTACTTTTCTATCCACAAATAAAGTTTAACAAAGGCAATAGTTATTGTTCAATTAGTTCAAAAGAGAAAAAAGGAAAAAGCGCAAGAAGCATATAATAACGCATAATTACCTCGTGACTTATCTTGACCATTACTCTCTTTATGTGTAACACCAAAATCAGCCAGAAGAGCCTCAAACTCTACAAGTTCTTTCTTCTTCCTTTCTTTTTTGGACAGTTGTCGTTTTGCCTCTTTTGGTGCCACAAAGACTTCAGCAGGCTTCTTAACCTCATGCTCAGGTTTTATGGAGGGTTCGGGTTCATGATCATGCCCTTCCTCAACTTCATCATCCCTTTCATCAAAAATATCTTCCTCACTCTCACTATCCGTAATCAGCGAAATTATCAATTATACATCAAATCTAGAACAACATCACATTCTTGGTATACAAGAGATCTGATAACCAAAACAAGAAAAAAAAATTAAGACATGGGGCCAATTGCAAAATTATTATAATGAGAAGATACATTTTTTAAGCTTATTCACATAAGTTGAAGAATCTCAGTTTTACCTTCATATCCAACTAGAACAAATCAAATGTCATCTCCAATGCAATTATCCACTCTTTCCAAAAGTAAAAACCCAATACATCAAACCTCCAGATTCTCTAAATCTAGGAAGACACGTCCAAAAGGATCTTACAAGATTCCATGCCAAATAATAGACCTTTCATCACTATTTTCATAACATTTACGGATAAAACTATCAAGCCCCTTATAAATTCCAGTGTCAAAATTCTTAACTTTAGATTTTAAGGATGCAAGTAACATTTGCTAAGTAAATTATATTCTACATAATCGGTTAGCATATACCAATAGTGTTCAAATATCATTTGAGAAATTTTGGCTAAAAGCAACAACAAAAACCAACAAGGAAAAGTTCAAAGAAAACAAACACCCACATACCAAAGGCCACAAAACCCTAAATCAGATGTGATCGTGATCGGCTTGCTCAATCAGATCCCGGACTAGGCTTGCTCAATCAGATCCCGGACTCGGCTTGCGTGAATCCTGATCGAGATTTGCGAACAGGCACCACCGAGCTGAGATTGAGAACCAGAGAATGAGAGGCTTTCGATTTAGGAGTTAGGACTGAGGTCTGAGGAGGAGTGTCGACTGTCGAGCTCGAGATGAGAGACACAAGACGACAAGAGATGAGCAAAGGGCAGAGCGAGGGATGGAGGATAGAGCTGAGCAAGTGTCAACATCATCTCTTAAAGATGTTAGGGTTTTTTCAAACCATTCGTCCATACTTGTCACACTGTGAATGGGGGATAGAGGGAGTAATTACAATTTTATCCTCATAACAGGCCGGTCTGACAGGCCTAACGGGCTTATTATCAAGCCTAGGCCTGGCCTTTTATGTAAAAGAAGCCTTAAAAGAGGCCTTGGCCTGGCCTTTTAGCCTGACCAGGCTTTTAACAGGCCAGGCCACATGCCCCTAGCCTTTTTTCACCCCTACCAACAGCTATCTCCATGATAAATAAAAGATGGCAGCTGAGTGAAGAAATAGAAGTACACGAACTTGACCGGAATCAACTCATTTTTCTTTCCCGGTTTGACAAAAACGAAGATTATGTCAGGATACTTAAAGGTAGACCTTGGTCTATACAAGGTCACATGTTAATTCTTCAAATATGGGTGATTATATGGTACATAAAGATGTCAATTTCATATGAGCCTTTTTGGCTCTAGTTTCATGGACTCCCCTTAGAGGCTTTTGAAAATGCTATCGCCTTTATTTTTAACTCCCATTTTCCAAAAAAGAACGTCTCTTAGAGAAGTAAAAGCCATTTTTTGTAGTAGTGCGTGTCATGAAGGAGGCCTTAAAAGGAGTTATTTTGAATCTTAGCTTCAAGCCAAGGAGAGGCTGCACAAAATGCACAACCAATGGAGATCACTTATCTATGCACCAAAGCATTTGGGTTGGCAATAAATGGAGCCCAAATTGAAGAGATAAGTGAAGAAAACTTCCAAGGGGCCAATAAGAGGTAAAAGTTGTGCAAAGGCTTAAATTGGTGGGCTTGGATTAGCTATAAGTGAGCCCAAGTGGTAAGTGGTAGACGTACATATGTTTGGCTTTAAATTTCGTATTATTTGAGTATTTTAAGTTGTAATGGGCTAGACCCAATCAATTAGAGCCCATGAACAAAATTTTTTATTTGTTTAAAAGAGTTTTAGGTGCCATTAATTAATTAATTAAGGCATATAAGGGTATTATTAGATTAATTATATTTAGGAATTAACTTTAAAAAGCCCAATTATCTTACAATATCAACTGAATTCATTTAAATCTACCCAAATTTGATTTAAAATGGATTCTCATCACCATATCCTCTAAATATCTATCCTTTTAGCATATCCTTTAACTCATTTAAAGGACATTCAAATTATTCATTTAGCCTAAAATTTTGATTTTAAGCTATTCAGCCATTATCTCACCAAAATCCATTATCCTTCTATCCAATCACCAATGTGACGTCCCAAATCTTCCATGATCACCAAAGTACTGTTTTCTACCTCCTCTATACGTAACCATATTGGATTTTTGGGCTTTTAGGGTTTTAGTTTATGTTGAGTCTTATTTCTTATTTAAAGTTAAGCATTGTACGTTTAGTTTTGGAGGTTTCAACAAACAATTATTTAGGTGACTTGCTCCTAGTACTCTGGTGATGATATTACCAGGCAAAAGAGGTTGATCGACTCTTGTGTTTATACTTGGAGTTATTGGGTTGTGTTTCCTTTGGGTGTTGGGTTTCATATACTCAGTGTTCTTTGGAACGGGTGTTTACAGGGTTCTTAGTTTCTAGATCATGTTTGTTTTCTCTCTATTCATTATTAATTGGCTTCTGTATCTAACCTTTCTGTAATTTATAGGGTTTCTAGGACATGTTCCTATTAGGTCCACATCAAAAGAAGTACTTTTTAAACCCTCTAATTTGTGTGTGTGTGTCACCACCCCCCCCCGCGGGGGGGGGGGGTTTGGATTGGATTGAGGAGCATAGTAGTTCGTGTGGATCAGGCACTCTTAGTTAAGCAAGTTTGGAGAATTCTCTCTACTCATTCTAGATTATTACTGTCCACTACTTTAAATTGGGAACATTGTGAAAAAGCCTTACAACTCTTCTTCGACATGGAGAAGAATTTACTGATGCTCTACTATTATAACAGCGAATCTAAAGTAGAAGGTTTGCACAGGATCTACAATTGATATTAGCCACCCCTTGTGGTGGCCCATGAGTCTAGATTAAATATAGACCGTTCAATTCTAATGGTTCCTTATCTATTAATGCATCTTCCTTCAGGTTGGTCTCCAATTCGATGCAATTCTTCGTTAGTTCCTAATTTGTATGCTCTTCATGTTGCACAACAAATTCTTGATATGCTTGTATCCTTTTGCAATCAACAAGATTCACTTATCTGGTCAAAGAGTTCCTCTAGATTATACTCATTCAAGGGTGGATTCAAATTGCTTAATTATTCCACCAAAAAAAAAAAAAAAAAAAAAAAAAAAAAAAAAAAAAAAATCGAATTAGAGATCCATTTTGCAAATTCCTTTGGTCAATCTCACTGCCTGGAAAGGTCTTATTATTAATCTTGAAATTGTTGAATCATGCCATTCCATCGATGGATGTTCATAGACCACATCACGTCAATGCTAATGATAATTGTGCTTTTGGATGTAATATATGTCCCTGAATCTTTAGACCATTTGTTCCTAACATGTCCTGTGGTTAAGGCGGTCTGGTTTTGAGACTTAAATATTCGACTGCCTTTCTTCTTTTCATCTATTCAAGGAATGGTTAAAAGATTCTTTGATTCATCTACATCAATATAATCATTATTTGATGCTTGTTGGCATTATTAAGGTTATCTCAACGTACAATATGGATAAAGAGAAACAAATTAATCCATCAAGGGGGTCTAGTGTGTCCATTGTCAATCATAAGAGAGACTAATCATATGCAGTTGCATCTGCTTCATTAGCTTTCTCAGCTGATACAGATGATTCAAGAGAAAATAACTTCTCTACTGTCTTTTATCAGGAAAGAAACATTCCATTAGAAGGGATTATTATTTTGGACAAATAAGAGACATGGGTATAAATATAAGCATAGAACACTTTTGTAGTACAATTTGTACTACAAAAGCGCTTTTATAATTAGGACCGGAGGGAGTATAAGGTTTGGATTGGCTTTCATGGTCAATCTGTCATATCGGCCAATTGGAAAAAACCATCCTGATCAAATCTGCTCGCTGCTCTTTGCTTTCGAGCTACATTGTCTTGGATACTACAGTCTCCATTTTTTTTTTCCGACAGACCAAAGCAAGAATTGCGAGTGATATATGTGCTTAAGGAGGTAGTTCCTTCAGCCAAAGGATCAATCAATACTCCAATCTCCAATCGCATCTATCAGGATATAAGTTCTTATCTTTCTCACTTTGTTTTTAACCAGGTCTTTCTAGTGGATCATTTTAATGTAAACTTTTCAGATTTCCAAGATTCTTGCATCACTTTCCACGCTGACCTGTAATGCTGAGTTATTATGTACTGACTATCATTTTCTTTGGAATGCATTTGACTTACTTTCTCCCGGGGGGGAGAGAATGATTCATAATTACGCTAGAATGATTCAGCATTAAACATGATAGTCTTCAGATTGTCTTGGAATCATTTTTTCCTTCCTTTTTTGATTTCCATCACCTCTAATGACCATGATCTGCAATGCCTACCAGCATTAATTAGAGATTCTTGAAGGGCAATATTTGTTCCCATCTCTCTCAGCAAATCATGCATATACAGGTATTCTTTTGAAGCCTCTTCTTGAAATGCCTCGTAGAGGCATTCTTCCCTTTCAATGAACGAGTTGAGAGCTACTAGTAGAAGCTACCAACTTCGGTGGGGATCGGAAGGAGCGACCTCAATCAAAATCCTCTTTCGAGGTCTTCACCTTTCATTGTCTCCACCACTTCTCCACCAGAACCATGATGTCGCTGACTCCAATTCAAGTTGGAAGCATTCTCCTTCATAAGATCAAATTAAACACCAAGAGAGACAAATAAAGGATTAACTATGAATCACGAATATTCATTTACAAATTTATACCTGGAAGCAACAAAGGCAACGATTAGCACTAGATTTAGAGACTAAACCTTCAACCTCCACAAATCGTAAGATATCTGGTGAAAAATGAAAGAAAAGAGATGTCGAGTGAACAATCAAACGACATGGTGACTCATAAGACTATTTAAACGAGACTACTTGATAGTTATTTAAAATAAATCTGTTTGACTATTGTTTTCAAATAATCGTCAAATAGTTATAAATTTCTAGAAATTTGAAAAAATAATAATAATAATACCGATATTACATTTGTTGCAAATAATTGTCAAATATTTGTCCATACTTATTACGTATTTTATCGTCAACATAATAATCATCAAATAAGCCCTTATTCAACCTCTACGTCTCGTTACTTTAAGCTTTTATATTTAACCAAGGTTAAATATGAATAAAATTGAAGCAGTGGGTCTTGCTTTGAAATTGATTATCGATGATATATTAGAAATATTAATGATTATTACCAGTTATGCGAGCCAAGTCCAGAAGGTGATGGTGCTCTATTTTCCGGCCTCCATTCATCAAATTCACGTTTACTTGCCAGACGCCACTGGCATCCCATTATTGCCAAATCAACCAGATCCCTAGTAGTGTTGGTTGTTAGAAAAGAAAGAGTGAAATCGAGTTGGGTGGCTTCACTATCACTTGGATGTGATCGACACTGTTCCTTATCAAAAGGATAAAATCCTACATAAACCGCCCAACCATCATCCGGCGTCAGGTTTCCATGCATTTTAGTTTTATTGGTATGACATTGATCTTTGAACCTCCAAACTATGTAACTTTCCGATGCTTGAGATAAGGATTTAAGATAAAGGCATATGGCAATTCCCCAGCATTCTCCATTAGAATCTGCAACAATGTTGGAAGGTATGTCTGCTGTTATAGTTACAAATTCACCTGACGGATCCTTACCCCAATAATATTCATGCTGTTCGTCCCAAAGTTCACGAAGAAGAAACCATTTTAATATTTCTGCTCCTGCTCTGAATTGATCACCTAAAATGTGAATGGGACCCTGCAGATCCCCAGGACGCTGGAACCCAAAAGGAAAAATAAAAACACAAAATAAAATATGTTTGTAATTTCAGGGGCGGAAAAATTGCAAATCAAAATATAAAGACCCGTTCAACGAGTATTTATTTATTTTTCTCCGTTACAAAAAAAAAAAAAAAAAAAGAAAAAGAAAAAGATGTGACGGTTTAGATCTCAGTAAGTGTTTTTTTTAAAAAAAAAAAAATTTTGAAAATATATTTGATTGTAATTGATTTATAAATTTGATTTTAGGTATAATTGAAAAGTTAAAATCATGGTTTTCTTAAAAAATATCCTGACAGTCCAAATGTCCAATACTTCTTTGGAACACTTAAAAAAAAAAAAAAAAAAAATTTATATTTATGAAAACCTTAGTCTTTGCGTACTCCAACCTAAAAAATATACATTATTATTAAATTAATTATCACACCATCAACGAAACACCCATATTTTGATCCAATATATATATATATATATATATATATATATATAAGACTATTAATTATATTTTTCATAAGCAGTTCCCACACTTTTTGGGTGCATTTGGATTAGAGTTACATAAAACATAGCTTATGAAATTGATTTTTAAAGAATATAATTGATTTAAAAATAGGGAGTTAGGATAAATTTTTAGGAAATTAAAATATAATAGAAAAACAAGTAATAGTTGTTAATGAGATAACCATGTCTTTTGATTGACAAATGTGTTTATTGCCTAACAAGATAACCATGGTTTTTTTTGTTGGGTTCATAATTGATTTTGACATGTACGGCGTTTGGTAGTTTGTAACATAATCATAGTTTTGAGTATTTTGGCACGTAAATTTGAAATTGCCTTGCTGCAAATTGGAGTTATCTAGCTTTCGCACACTAATTAAATTGATGAAAATAATTAATAAATTTATTCTCAATTTAAAATCGTGAAAAAAATTAAAATTAATACGAGAAACACAGAAAGATCTAGAGATGACTTACCTTTGGAACAGGCGATGCACTGAGATTAAGTTGAGCTATTGCGTTTTTTAGGATGAGAGAGTTACTTGCACATAGAATTAAACGAGGAGGAAGATCAGCAGGTAGAGACTTAAGTTCATGGCAATCCCACAAGTCTAAAATCTTGAGATTTATTAAATGTCTGATGGTTGAAGGAATTTTAGTGATACGAGTGTTGCTCACATTCATGAAATATAGACTGCTCATATGTTCACCAAAGTTGGGCAGCTTCTTAAGCTTTCTGCATCCGAAAAGAATGAATTCTTGTAGATTATTCGTTTCCAATTGAGTGGGAAGAATTTCGAGTTCTACGCACTCTTTAAAACTCAACTTAACCAGCCTCTTCAGCCCTTTGACAGAGTCATGAACCCGAGTCAATTTTCTACAACCATTAAGTAACAACTCTTCAAGGTTCGGTGTTCCACTGAAATCTGGGGTTTCACTTAGAGATTCGGAACCACTCATATCAATGATTTTCAGCTTATTCAAAACCTGATCGAGAAATAAGACATAAGGAGTTCATGAATCAGTACTTATAAAACTGTATGATAGTAGTAACATTTGTTATATCAGTGTCTTATTCAAGACTGTGGAAGGAATATATACCCTTTTTTCTCGCCATAGTGTTTGGATTTTGCTATTGCACAATTGAAGGCTTTCAAGATTCCATAATTTTTCAATTGACGGTAGACAATCCTCATCATAGCCATCCCATCTCAGAAATTTCAATGCAGTTGGAAGAGACTCGAGCTTTGTCCGAAGATGCACCTTACTCAAGTCCAGCAATCTAAGATTTATCATCTTTGAAAAGCAGTTAGAGCCCCAATCTGCTTCAAAACCTTCTTCTGTCTCCAAAACTATACTTTGAACGTGTTTCGTTCCCTAATATATATATGAAGATTAGGCATGATAATATATCGATGATATTGTATCAACTTATCAAGCAAATAATGCAATACATAAAATAACTTTAGCACACTAAACAACAAATTCACCTTATTTTCTTTCAATACGTGATCGATATCCTCCAATGACCACAATCTGCTGCGTCTACCAGCATTAATTGGAGATTCTTGAATGACGATGTTCCTTCCCATCTCTTGAAGCAAATCATGCATATACAGGTATTCTTTTGAAGCCTCTTCTTTCAACGCCTTGTATGGAAATGCTGCCATTCCAGTGTTCTCTCTTATCTTTTGAAGACGATCATGCATGCTCTGACGTTGATCTCTTGCAATTTGACTTGATTTGGAGGAACTTAGCAATGATTTTTCAGTAAGAACTTTAATGCCAACTATTTCATCAAGACCGCATATTTTCAACACATTTGCCACCTTAATTTTGGCCTCCTTGTTAAAGAAACAAGCAATATCCAAAAATATTGTCTTGTACTTTTCTTCCAATTCATCATAACTAATGCGAAGTTGACTTAAAATTTCTTTATTTAAATTTTGCCTTAACCTATCTATTGTGCATCTCCATTCATATTTTTCTCTTCTACAAAGAAACGATCCCAAGACTTCAAGTGCCATAGGATGTCCACCAGAATAGCCAACTACTTCGTCTGATAAATTTGAAAAACCTTCTTTAGGCTGATCCTTCTTGAATGCTTTTTGGCATAAGAGCTTAAGGGATTCTTCTTGACATAACATGTCAACTTTATAGTCATAAAAATGTTCATATTGTGTCAGCAAGTGTTTATCTGTTGTAGTTATTATTATTTTGCTTCCTGCACCAAACCATTCCTTGTTTCTAGCCAAAGAGTCTAGTTGACTTCTATGGCTCACATCATCTAAAACAATAAGAACTTTTTTACGACATAAAAAAGTTCTTATTATCCCTGCTCCTTGAAGGACACCATTTATATTACGTTCTCCTATATTGAGAATAGAAAGAAGCTTTTTTTGTAAGTGAACTAAGCCAAACTGTTTTGAATCCTCCCTTATATTAGCAAGAAAACAGCTAGCGTCAAAGTTCCCTTCCTTATTGGCGGTATCATATACGACTTGACCTAGAGTTGTTTTGCCTGCGCCAACCATTCCCCATATTCCTATGAAGCGTGTGTCATCCAATCCTATCCCTAGATGGGAGATTATCCTTTCTGCTTTCGATTGCATGTCTCCAACTAAATATTCAAAATTAGATGGCAATTGATCACATAATTTGTTCCATATGTGTGTGGCAATTTCTTCAACTAGTTTTGCTTCATGTCTGTGTAGATCAAATAATTAATGTATTCTATTAAGTTGAACAGAAATTGCAGTACAAATATAGGAAAAGATATAAAAGGACTTAAAAAGAAGTAAATTTTTCTTGATTAGCAACCTGAAGTTGCACAATCATATATATTTAAGGCGATGTTTATCTTGATTACTTGTATTGTATTGGTTTGAGGTTCAGCAAATCAGGCACCCAAACGACCAAAATTCTACAATCTCACAAAAGTTTTGGAAAAATTAATGTTTTCCCTCAACCTTTAAAAAATAAAAAAAAAAAAATTATAGATTCAAATCTGGAAATTTCACTAAAAAAAATAATTAGTTCTCATTAATTAAGAACTGCATGATAAACCTTGGATGTTTTAAAGGGAAAAGATTAGGACTAAGTTATTCTTATTTAAAAAACTACAAGGAAAAATTTTGTTTTAAGTCTGCAAAAATAAGAATTGAGTTATTTGAAATTCAAATTACATAGATGTTCTTTCTATTTCAAAACTTACACAAACTTCATCTTAAAAAAGGAAAAATTAATTAAACTAACGCAAATTAGACCGCCATTCTATTTTTGTAATTAAGAGGCTCATCCATAGAGTTTTCTTTAAAAAAGAGAATCAAATCCTGTGTCTAGATCTGAACGTAGGATGAAAGATAAAAGGATTAGAAAGGATTAAAATCTTACTTATTTTTAGTGGGCCAACCAGAGAATTTGGCTACCTTAGCCAAATCTTCACTCCATTGTTTTATTTGATCACTTGAATATCTTCCTTCAAGCTTAGCTAAAGCGTGTCCAATATCACCCGGTTCTACGTCATAAAAAACCGGTAGAACGGTCTGCTCTGGTTTGGTTTCCACGATCTCATGCAATTCTTCCAAGCACCACCGGGAAGAAGCAAATTCCTGAGAGAGGACAATAATGCAATACCGAGACTGCGGTATAGCGTTACTGAGCTTCTTTTTAACAGCTTCTCCTTTCTCAATTTCTTCATCATCTCTAAAAGTTACAATCCCTTTTCGTACTAACGTAGCATACAAATGATCAGTGAAAGTTTTGCGAGTATCTGGCCCTCTAAAACTCAGGAAAACGTGATAACGCATCGGCTGAGTTGGATGAGCTGGAGTAGAAGAACCAGAAACAGCAGCAGCAAGGGTAAGTTCATTTGAGGGAGCAGAGGGACCAGGAGCAGCGATATTGGTTACAGTCATAGCCATAGGAGGAATCTCTGACAAGTTGGTAAAGGTAATGGAAGATTGAATTCTGTGATATATAGCGACGATACTTAGATGATGAATAGCTATAAAAATTAATATTCTATCTAGTTATACTTCACCCACGCTAAAATACAGATTTAGCAATGAGAAAATTGTTTTAAAATTAAAGAGAAAAAACATTTGGTGACAAAACTCTCAACAATGGAATCCTCTCGAACTGCAGGGATTAATTATGATTTATAGTATAGGTATACAACTTACCCTTTGTCGTATTTTGGTTATTTTATTTTTTAGTGCGCCATAGAATAAAGAAAGAAAGCAATAGGTTTGACCAGAGACTTTGCTGAAGCATGTACCAGATATTTGAAGCCTGAGCTAGGGATTGAACATGTTTGAGTCCTTTTTAGGTTTAGAAACCTTTAAGGGGTCTCATATCATCTAAAGCCTTTTTAAAAGCTTACTTAATAAATATGCATTTGAATAGTCTCAAAAACATATATCTCTAAATTCATATGCAATCCTTGAGGCTTGTTTAAAACACATACATATTAAATATTTAAAAACCTAGAATCAATTATCACATGCAATGTAAGAATTTAGTAAAGGGGGAAAAAAAGCCTATTGACAATAGTTGTCAAAGTAAGTAAGAATGATAAAATTCAATCTTATGTTGATTAAGAAGATATATTTTCTAAAAACACCAATAAGTTTGTTGGTTGAAATAATAAGCTATTTCATCTCAAAAGGATGAGAGCATAAATTTGAATCCCAAGAAGCATAGTAGTTACGAGATGTGAAAGTACTAGAAGCCTTGAAAGGAGATCAAATAAAAAATAAAACATATATTTTCTAAAACTAATTAACCAAATACAACAAATGATATGTAAAACTGAATTTTATCTCTTTTGTTTTTCCGCAAATAATACGACAAACTACTCCAACTATAATTAAAATATTTCATTTAGGCCACTAAAATAAACTTAGAACAATTATTATGCTTCAGTGAATGATTCAAACCCAGGGAGAGAGAGTGTACTAGCATTGTCATATTGAACGATCAAAAGAAAGAGAGGTAGAGGAGAATGACTGATGAATAAAAGGATTGAACTTGTGTGAGAATTATAAAATGTAAAACTTAGGGCCAATGCTGAATTAGTAGTTATATAAATAATTTATAAAAATAATTTAGATTATATTATAATTATATATAATAGTTCAAATCAAACAAAAACAAAACTAAATAGGCTTAGCATTTTTGCTTAAATAGGCCTAAGTAGGCTAACTTGTTTTTAAAACAAGTTACGTAGGGAAATAGGCTAAGTTATAGGGAAAATCATTCTCAGGTCCTAAGGTACGGGATTAATCATAAAAAGTCTCACACCAAACTCTCCTCATAAAAAGTCCCCTAGGGATTTTTTTTTTTTTTTTAAAAAATGATTAATTGCTAAATTCACCTCACAAAAGCATTATTAGTTGTTAAAATGTCCTTTTGAAAATTTTGTTATGAAAATGACTTCTTATATTGTTAAAATGACTTTATATGTTGTTAAAAATTCTGAGTTTTTTTCATCCAACGTGTAGAATTTTAGAAACCCGAACAATTTTTGGCAACATAATTAGTCATTTTGACAATATAAGAAGTCATTTTCATAATGAGATTTTCATAGAGACATTTTAATAACTAATAAAGCCAGTTTGATAACATGAAAAAACATTTTGATGACAGAATTTTTTTGTGAGGGGAATTTCATAACTTATTCACAATTAATCACAAATGAGGTGAATTTAGTGTAAGCCTTTTTTATGATTAACTCTGTACCTTATGACTTAACAGTGATTTTCCCTATGTAGGCCCTGACAAGGATTGAACCTATTTGTCTGAATTGATATTAAAAAAAAAAAAAAAAAAAAAAAAAAAAAAAAGAAGGTATAAGAGTAGAATAGAAAGCACCTTAATGCATTGCCCCCAGACTTGTCCTAAGTCAATAGTCACCAACTAAACGCAACCCCACTTGCCCAGCTACCACATTTGAACGCAAGCATCAATCATCAACCAACCTTTTTTTAATGAGAATTATTGTTGTGTGCAGCGGTTGCGTGACTGGTGAGTCCTGACAGAGAGACATATAATTGTTTGACTAATTTGGCAGTTTCGAAGAAGTCCGTGTAGAATCTTATGAGGGTATATACTCAATTTATGCTTTAACATATTTCATTGGAAAAAAAAAAGGGTTACCCAGTCAGGGCATGGTTTGAATTGTCCAGGGCAAATCAGCATTATAAAAAAAAAAAACAGAAAAAAGTTTAAAGGAAAAAATATATGTTTGGGCCCTCAATTTACATTTTATTTCAGTTTAGTCCATTAATTTGATAAAGTATTTTTACTCCCTTCATCTCAACACCGTTAGTTTGGCTTAACCGAAAATACTAACCCAACAAATTTAAAAGGCAACTCTGCAATTAAATATGGATAAAGCAAGCTTATAATCTTTTTTATATTTTAAAAGTAAAATGAACTTGGTGAACGTATTGATTGAATATAAGTTAATTAAGATTTTTCTTATTAAATTTCATGTTCACGTTTTAATGCTTTATTAATGCTTGATTTGATAGCATGTATCACCCTTTGGGTGAGTATGTGAATTGATTTCCATTGAATATTCATGAAGTTGTGAGCTTATTGTTGTGATCCCCGATGTACAGGGAAGAAATCCAAGACTTAAGTATAAACGCACACGGAGCAAATGTTCTTTAGAATACCAATCTCTAAAATCAATGGCTAAAATTAAGTATTATGAAAATATTAAATTCTTAACATTTAACTTGATTGACAAATCTTGATAAATATTGTCTCTTTACGTTACTAGGGAACCTAAAGGTAATTAATGATACAACAAAGGGGAAATTCTAGACAAATGTTTAGAAATCTATCATTTTCTCGACACTTTTCTATATCTGGTTTGTCCTCCATTTCTGATAGAGGTTTATCATCACCAACCAATACATTTAAGGAAGAAATCTACTTCCAAATCATTAAACAAGATTTTGACGAGTGCAAAATTCCAGAGATTAATAGAAATGCCCTCTATAAACCTGAAGGAGGTTCCATCAAGAAATCTGATTATATTATCAGATCTATTAAGGAATTAGCCCTATATGACTGCATTAAGCAACAACAAAAACACTGAATTCTATATATTGGTTGTATCCACATCACCCTTTTACCTTTAGTTGTAGAAGGATTAAATGCAGCTTATCTCCTTTGTCCTAGGCATACTATACATGATTTTTTTGGGGGTTAAAAGGCTATTTTGCTCCAAAATTTGTTATGGAGGGCAACTTTGTCTTAGAAGTGTCAAATCTAATGCAATTTTGCCCTAGTCATTACCTAAGTTAAGTTTGACTGTTAATTGACTAAATATACTGAGTTGACAGTCCACATCTTTTTTCTTTTAGGTTTAAATGCAAATTTGCCTCAGAAGTTTTTACTAAAAAGAAACGATGCCTTGGAAGTTTTTAAGTCGTATCAATTTCAACTTGGTTGTTATTCAAGTTAGGTTTACTGTCATAAGTTAACCAAATATGCTTCTTTGGCAAGTCCATGTGGTTGAATCTAGTGGTTGGGGTATAACGGTAGAGAGTTTTTTATGGCTTTATTCTTGAAAATATTCCTTAGTCTGTTATGCATCTAGTGGCTGGTTGAATCTTTTTCTTCATTATTGTCTGACGAATTTGGCCTCTTCCTTTATATGTAACTTCTTGGTCAGTGTTGTTCATGCTGCTAACAAAACATATTCGGTCAATTAATAGTCAAACTTAACCAAGATAATTGTTTAGAGCCAAAGCACTATTCCAAGAGCACTCATCCATAAACCAGTTGCTGGTACAAATAACATAAAGAAATTTAACCAACGTTTATTGGAAAAAGCAACCAAGATTTGGGACCAAAAGCTGTTAGTAGTAACTATGGAATAAGTTTCTTCAGCTTGAGTTGGGATAAAAGCACATAATTTATTTGCATCATCACCATCTGTTGGGATCTGTACACGCAGCGGATTAAAATATTCTACGAATCCCATCCGGAGGATCGCTCAACCATCGTCGAAATCAAGGTTTAAGAACCGAATATTACCTATAGTGAACTCGTCCGCGTCTCGTTCTCTTTAAAGCGGTGGGCTACCTACTCGATCAGTAGAAGCCAACTCTATAAATCGTCTTCCTCTACCGGTATCTACACGAACAATCTCCGAACACGGCTACGGCGTCTTTGGCGCCTTTTGAATTGTGCGTCTCTCTCTTTTTTGCTCTAGGGTTTTCTGTTGCTTTCTAATACGCTCGACAAAATTCATCGATTTTTTCTAAAACTGATCGGTGTATTATATTCAAAATTAATCCTCATTAATTTTGAAATTCAAATTTTTAAATCGGATTAAAATATATTAATTAAATCTATCTAATAGATCTAATCTAATACATTTATTTAATCCGAATTAAAAGCCAGATCTGAAATTCGAATTTTGAATCTTGTTTAAAAATACATTAATTAAATCTATCTAATAGATCTAATGTAATATATTTATTTAATCCGAATCAAAAGCCTTCGATTTAATTTATCTCTATAAATTAAATCCGAGAAATGATATCTATCTATTTAATTAAATCGAGATACTATATCTCAATTTAAATTGAATAGATATATGATATCTTTATTCAAAAATTAAATGAGATACAATATCTCTATTTGTTTAGATATTTAATTTATTAAATAAATTAAATGCAAAACAAATATTATATAATAATATTATAATCTCCATTAATAATATTAATATATATTAATTTCGAATTTAATATATATATATATATATATATACACGTTCACCCCAAATTAAATTAAGTATTCATTAAATCTCAGATTAATTTAAGATTCAATGAATCTGGACACTTTGGGTTATTCTTGTGTGCGACCCTGCAGGCCCATATGAGATTGGCAGTGGGCCAATACTGTACTAGCCCACAAGTTGCACGCGGCCTCTAGCAAGACATTGCGACTTCCCAATTTGTAACACCCCTACCGGCCTTGCCCTTCTGGGTGGCGGATAGAGGGATGCCTTTTAATAATTACCATATATCATTTAATTACTATTTATTACCACACATCAGAGTTTAATCGCGACAGAGCATTTCCCGGTTGGATTTCATACAATACTGATATAATTAAAACTAAGTAACAAAATAGAATCCCCAAAGGGTTAAATATACAGTCATCCACCGTGCCTACGAGGCCAAAAGAATATACAGTTATCCCAACACAAAAATAAAATAAATAATAAATGATCCTCTCCCACCAACGGCACCGTCTACTCCAGCTCCGCATTCTTACCCTTCTCTCCAACTACAACCCTTGAAGTACTCCCTGAAGCTTTACAAAAATCTGGGATTCAAAAATGAATCCCAGAGAAACCATTAGTCTCATATGTAATGCGTAAACAGTGTATGTATGTAACCATAATCGGGGAAAACACCAAATAATAGCATTCGGTAACAAACGCATAAAGTAACACAAATACAACATACCAAGTATACCGTGTTAGCTCGGAAGGACTACATGTCCTAAAAACAAACGCAGGATTGCTCAACAAAGCAAGCCCCGGATCCACGCGCTAGGAAAGATACGGTAGTCGGGCTCGAACCGGACCACCGAATGCACACAAACGCATGTCCCTTTTCGGGAGACACGAGTCCACAATCATGGAAAATACAAACATACAAAGAAACACTGAGAACACATGAGGATTAAGGTTACTACCGGTAGTTAACCAAAATTTATCGTATATTTTCCCTCAGATATGCGAAAAATCAAAGTGACCCTAAAATAATTAAAATATAAGTATGAGTGACTTTTCTCTAAAAAATATTTACTTGTTGACCTAAAAGTAGGTCTTCCTCAATCATACCAAAATCTTTAAGTTCATGAACTAGAACCTTATTATGAGCACGTTCAAAACATTAAAGCACCCACAAGGAATCAGTTTTGTTTTCACGTCCTCAAGGCTAACGAAGAGCAAGATCCCATTTTCCATTAATCATTTTCTTCTACAAATTTCTCTTATATCATGATAATCCTTCTACCAAAGCTTTAATCTTCAAATTGATTCTTTCTTCATTCATCAATTCTATACATATTCAGACCCATCTTTCAGAAACGCATACCCAGAATACTACCATTTTCAACTTAGCAAATCATGAATTTATGAAGTAGTTAAACTATAACTTACTTGATCTCAGAATACCTCCAACTGGAAACTTGATTCTTGATGTTTCTTCTTCCTCCTTTACGTCCACTCACCTTCACAGAACCAAGAAGGAGTTTTCCTTCAAGATCTTAACCTCCAAAACGAGAGTGGAAGAAGGTGGAATAAATATTTAAAGTCCTTACCTTCCTCTGCGACGTGTGGTTTGGCTCTCCTTATGTCTTCTTCTCAATTCTTGATCACTTTATTCTCTTCTCCTCCAAATTCATCCAGCAAAGAAAATGGGTGAAGGTGAGTCCTTTAAATAGATCTCTAAGGTCGGTTCTAGTCCCAACTGGTGTCTAGATTTTTCTTCACCATTCTAGAGGAAATTTAAAAAAAAAAAAAAAAAAATCTGATTTCCACTACACATTTGGCCGACTCTTCTGTGGAAATTTGGGAAGAAAAATATTTCTGATTTCTCTGGTTCCTCACGTCCGACGTTCTGAAGAAATTTGGGAAAAGAGAGAAAAAAAGTTTCTTATTCCACTCCCTTTCACACTCCTGTCCGGATGCCAAGCTAAATTTTGGAGGAAATTGTGTGTTTTCTTTTCCTTTTGGCTTCTATTTCCATCAGATACGATGGGAAGCATTTGAAAAAAAATTGTCTGAGTGATCCATGCCTCAACCCACGTGGCATTTGAAAAAAATGTTGAATTGACACATTTTCCTTTCTCTTTCCCCACATCTAGCGCATGGATGATATGAGGAAATATTCATTATTTTGGTGTTAAGGCTTTCCTTGTCTCACATGCACCATGGTTATTACTTCTTTCCTCAATCAATGCTATACTTCCTTTGTCTCTCTCACGTGCAACACTTTTAGAATACTTGGGGAAAATATATATGTATTCCTATCTCCACTCTCTCTCACATCCGGATGTCAATATTCATTTTTTTTTCTTTCTTTTTTCCCCTTATTCGTACAACATGGAGCCTCCCATCCTTACTTCATTAATGCCTATTGTCCAATCACCCTATTCCTACTTCTTCTCTTGTCAGAGGCCATAAAGCATTGGAGAAGAAATATGTATTTTTTTTTTTATAATCATTCCCATTTGCTTCTTTCTCCCACGTACACATTGGAAAGCATAAAATAAAATTTGTGTTTGTATTCCATAACGTGAATTTCCCCCCTCCTTTTTATTTGACGAAAATTATAGAAATAATGAGGAAAAATATTTTTAACTCTTTTAACATTACTATCTCAAATTATCTATAACTAAATTTGTTAACCACGCATCAATAATTCCACATTATTTTTCCCAATAACTAATTTATTTTGTCGAAAAATAAGACATCATTGACTCCTACTTGATGAGAAATTCTCATATTCCAATAATTAGCTTACATGAAAATTGGGGATGTTACACAATTCACATGGGGATCGATGACACGATACAACCTATCGTACAACCATGTCACATTGCTTTTGTCATGCGATAATTTGGTCAAGGATGAGGCATGGATAATGTCAACTTCCTTTTCTTGACCATTACTTTCTCGATTCTCGAGTAGTCTAATAAGTGAAATGGAAACTCCTTTCCATCATAGTATGACCATACATTTCTTAGACTCACTCATCGAGCGGCCCAGTATTCTCTCTCTACAAATGTAAGGGACAAATTTCATCTTAACCATTCACATTCCTCCGCATGAAAACCATTGATCTCGATCCCAGCCTTTATCATCACCCGGTCAAAGGTGACTTTTGACTAGGTCAAGGTCGTGACTCATCATGTAGGAATCCATGATGATCTCAGGTCATAGGGCGTTGTGACGCGGTTATACATGAGATAAGCTTATGACTAAATCCATGCAGCTTTCTCATAGTGGGTCAGTTCAGCACCTTGTACTCTTACAAGTGCCCATGACTTTGATTCGTATCTCTTTACCTCATCAAAGTCATACTGGTCTTATCTCATCTTCACTCCCGCGTAGATAACCGACCATGGACATTTAGGATAATCTATAAGATATATCCAGGGATACAGTTATCAATGTAAACATGTGAATGAAATGATAACTAAATGGAGAACAATGACTTGCCCCTAGGGCATAATTTCCAACACCATCTTCAAAAGTTATCCATATAGAACAATTAGCCTTATGGATGAAAGCATCACGTATGTCTTAAAATTAAACATTAAACTTCATGTTAAAAAAAAAAAAAAAAAAAAAAAAACCAGATCTATTCATGTTGCCTTAATTTATAGAATCCAATTAAGCTCATAAACTCCTCAAGTTCTAGAGTTATTGATGGAATAGGGGATGGAGAATAGGATGAAAACTACTACAAAAAAGGCCTTTCATCATAGTTATTTTCAACCATACACCAAGGTTCCAAATCATCATATATGAAGGCGTTATATATGTGATTTGACACAACTTTAGCCGCCTCAGGGTCAAATGTAAAATATTTATATTTTACCATGAATTATAATGCAATATAGTGCAAAAAACTTAGGATCGTTTTCTTTATCAATGAGTCTTTATTTTGAATTCCATAGGTTAGACTAAGTGCTGAAAACATGATTAGAAAGAGAGGTTTTGAAATTGGTTTTCTCTAAACTAAAATACATGAAAATAAAGATATTTCTATTTTTTTGGAAAACAATAAGAAATATTTTGGATTGAAAGGGATTGTATGATGAAATGAGTCTTGGTGAAAAAGACGGTGGCTTTTTTGGCTTCTTAAAATAATTTCGTAGTTAATTTTTTATCAAGTCAAATTGAAAACTCTAAGCAATCTGTCACACCTCCACTAGCCTCGCCCTTTCGGGTGGTCGGTTACAGGGATTCCTTTTATTGGTTACCTCGTCATCATTATTAAGTCCATATAATACATATCAGAGTTATCACAGCAGAGCATTTGACTGGTTTGGACAACCTACTGTACTGGTAAAAGTAAAATAAAACAGAAAGTAAAAGTCCCCGAAGGGTTAAGGGTACAGTAGTCCAAAAATAAATACCAAAAGAAATATATAGTGATCCCAATAAACATGAGTACACATATAATAGGGCATTCCCTATTCTTCAATCTGCACCAACAAGCTCGTACCTTTCAAAAAAGGTCCTTTTATCGCAGGCATGTCCCCCTGTGTTTACAAAAGTGTCTGGAGTCCGATAACGGCCCCTAGAGTAACCATCAATACTCATGCACTCAATGTGTAATGCGCATGTATGCAACCATGTATGTATACAAATATAGCTAAGCATGCCAAATATACCACAATATGCAAATAGAAATATACACAATAACACGTCTTTGCATCGTTGAGCTGCCTTACCAAGGCAGGCCCCAAAATTACCGGAATCACACGCCAGTCCCGTTGAGTCGCCACACAGGCAGACCCCGACAGGCACCGCCTGTTTCCGTTGAGTGGCCATATAAGCAGACCCCGACAGGCATCCTCAGCGCTAGGGACACAATCACAAACATGTTCTGTATGCATATTTGGCAAAACAATACAAAAACAATATATATGGCAAGTAACACATACATCAAACACATAAAAGTGCCAGAGTAAAATGGTTACTACCTGGTAGGTGATATACTGTCTTTAATATTTTATTGTGCCTGATGACCTTCCCAAGAACGCCTTTGACCTAATTAACACCAAAATACCTTATTCTTAGTATTGACAAAAATACCCTTTGCATTATTTTTCAAAACCAAGCCCTTTACTTATTTTCTAGAAAATCCAGTGTTTCTGGCCCAACTTCAAGGATTTTTAATAAATTCTAGAAAATTCATATTTTCAAGTAATCAGCCCCATCTGAACCATTGAATTGTCTATTTGTTAGGAAAAATAATTTCAGAAACCAAAAGGACACATATTTTTGCGTGTAGCCAATTTTACACCCTCTGGTCCAGATTCGCTTAGTTGCTCCCTGGTTCAAATTTAGCAAATTTTATCTCTTAGTAGAAAAATCTAAAAAACACAAAATTATACATCATGGTGAACCTTGAGATGTCTAATTTCTCTCTGTAAAATCTCAGATTAAACCAAGTTCATTTGATATTTTTAAGACTCAGTTGAAGGTTCGCTGCTAGAATTTCAAGAATCAACAATAAGCTTGTTCTTAGGGGTTTTTCGGTGTTTTAGAGTTCGAAAACTTAAACTACAACTTAACCCTAAAAAAAACACGTTTTAAACACTTTGGGACCATCGAAAACTCAAAAATTAGACCCCAAAACCAAGCCCCAACCAGTTGGACAAAAACCACAAGTTTAAGTTCCAAAGGTGCGGGTTTTCAATGTTTACCCGAATCGAAGTTTGATTGATGAACTTGGTGGCCTGGACTTTCTCTTGGCTATGGAAGTTGGCTGATCTCTCCCTCTTCTTCCTCTGAAAATTTCGTGCTCCTTCACTAAGAGAGAGAGAGAGAGAGAGAGAAAATATCCTTTAATAAAGGTGAAAAGATGGCTAATCAGTTCTGAATAACTGTGGTAAAATCCGTCCCTTGGAGAAAATTACCTGTTTTGGCCTGAAACTTTTATAAATTACAATTGTGGCCAAAACTTATTAATTATTACCAAATTTTCCCCATGCTTTTGCCTGCCCAAAGGGGACATATGTGGCGCCATTTAGGGCCCATATGTCTGCCCTAATTAATGTTTTTGCTCATTTATTCCCATTTTGCCCTTTATCTCTAAATGTGGGACCCGTGGTTTGACTTTTACACTGATTTTTCTTCCTTTTCCTTCAAGAAAATATTTTTAATAATTAGAGGGGGTATGTGGTGCCTAAAGGGACTCACATATCCGATCCTTTGTATTTAATTCCCTTTTTCCCACTTTATCAGTCCAATTCCTGGTCTACCAGTCCGTGTGGGTCCCGTTGGTCATCAGGGTGTTTCCCTTTGCACTTTTCTTCATCTTTTTCAGATATTCTCCCCTGAATAGACATTCATATGTGGCGCCTTCTTAACATCCTAAGGTGGCCCCACACTTGTCCCATTCAGTCATAAAGTAGCCCCTAATCAGTCTGTATTGGTCCCCTTTTACCAGTCAATCACCTGTGGGACCCACATTTTATGTTTGGGCCTGAGTATGGATAAAATCATCTGATTTTCCTTCTCTCTCTCCATGTGGATGAAAGTGGATCCTTATGGGGTAAGGAATTGACTTTTCTACCCCCGTAATCATTACTTACTTTTTGCTTTTCAATCCCACAGTGACACGTGTCCTCCAACAGTGATTACACTGACTCCTTATCTTGAAAAACGCAGGGCATCCTTGACTTCCCTGAAAATGTTGTATACTTACTTATACCGGCATATTCTCCCTCGACTAATTGTCCTTTACCTTAGGACATAGTTAGGTGGTGTCTTTTCATACCAAATTTATACTGTGTGGGTCTTCTGTACCCCTTTTCCATTAGCACTTTAATTCCTCGGTTTATTCCCATTAGGTCCACTGACCCGTATAGCCAAATTATTTAGTCCCGAAGAGGCTTCCTATCTCTCGTCATTCTTGGGATTCTTCTCGAACCAGGCTTAGTCATCCGCTTTCTTTAGGCTTGTTTTCAATTCTCAGGTTCCAAAATTTACGATATTACACAATCGCATTAGGTCCAATTTATCTAATTGATGACTAGTCCTACAATCGCATTCATAGCATCTCTTAAATAAAATGGGTAAAAACCATTTGATGTGTGTTTGAAAATCTTTTCGATGCTCTTGCTTTCTCTTTAATGAGAGCATAACCACGACACTCAATATGAATTAACTCAATCATACACCATAGTAATCACATACATTGTAACATTTCATTAAAACATAAGGAAATAAGTTTAATACATGATCAAGTGCATCAACAAAAAATTCAACACAAGCAATCCATCATAGACAAATAATAATTCATCTAAGTGTCACAAACATTTACCAATTAGAAAATCAATCCAAAAAGAACTTAATACATGAAGTGAGTCGAGGAAAACTAATGAACTCCCCTTTGTAGCACAACAATTGAAGCTCTAGTCGCATTCTTCACCACCAAAACTCAAGATAATCTAGCCACTCATGATTTTAATTTGGACCACAGCTTCTTTACAACACTGGAAATTCATGAGATTACGGGTAAATGGGACAATTTAGTTGAGAAAGTGAAGGAAGTGTATTGATACTAAGAAAAATTTAAGTTGGATTAAGCCTATGGAAATAATGATCAATGCTAAAGATAGAGAATGACAATGGTGAGAAGGAAGCTAACGGTGGCACCTTTGTCTTCGTAGTTCAAAAATCTCAAACTCTCTTTTTCAAAGTAGATGGCGGCAATGAAGCATGAAGTCAATGGTGGTTGTGAAGGTTGTCGACGATAGAGGTGGTGATGGTGGTTAATGACAATTATCTCTCATATTTTACTATCGTCCAAAATCATGCCCATGTATTCCCTCCTCCAATCATGGCTCTGCCTCTTTCCTTTGGTTCCAAAGCCCAACTTTTTCTCTAACATGATTCTTGTTGTGTCTATCAAAACGTCATCATTTTCATAAATTCAAACTCACTGACTATTATTTTGTTATTTCAGTTTATCACTCACTACTATGCTCAATGCTTTTAATAATGTTTATTAGTAAGTTTCAAATGATCAAACTAAGGTTTACGTGACAATCTTCAAAAAGCAAGAATGTCTTAAAAGCATTTATTGCATAGCAGAAAACAGAGCCTGAACACAGAAACTGATTCAGAGCAGACAAATGATCATATGTTCAAAGACCCATTCCAGAGAAAGTGAAAGCAACTCTACATAGTCAAGTTGGAACAAAAGAGATGTCATGCAAAGATTGTTTACGGCGAAACAAAAGCGACATATATTCAAAACTTCCAACGTCTCCAACTTGTGTCTAATAGAAAACTTCTAAGTCTAAACAGAAAGCATGAAGTCTCTCATTGAATAGTTTGAAGCTTCACCAACGGTCATTAATGGACTCCAACTATAAATAGGAAGAGCATTCAATTCAGAACTAACAACCAACTACAACATCATTTATTGTTCAAGCTACTGCTCATTAATACTTTGTGATTTCTATTCTTCAATGATCATATATATCTACTCTATGATAGAGTCTTTATTATTCAATTTAGTTTTTAAAAATCTCAAGGTAGTGGGACCTTGACTGTGGTTGTTCAATTATATTGTAGAGAGAGTGAATGCGGTGAGATTACTCTGTAATTGTTTTTTGAAAGTTAATGGAAATCTCGGAGGGGCTCGGGGACTGGACATAGGCCACATGATTAAGGCTAAACTAGTATAAATATATGTGTTAGTTCCCTATATTTGATGTTTTGATGATAACAATTATAATGTAAATAATCTTTAAGATTGAAAAATACTTTGGAGTTACTATTAAAATATTTACCTCCAGTTAAGTTTAGATTGCCTCGAGTTGTATGATTCAAATTATCAAAGGAAAAATGTTTTATCTTCAGTTGCCTTGAGTCAAAATGATTTTAACTTGAAGTTAATAAGTTTGAAAAAGAATTGCTTCAAGTTAAATCCATTTTTCCTCAAGTTAATCGTTTGAATATTTTGAATCTTTATTTCGTACTTAGCTTTACCTCGAGTTAAATATTTTACTACCTCAAGGTAATAGTTTTGATTCAAATGATTTTTAGCTCTGCATTATTGCTTGACTCAAGGCAATGAATGCCTCAAGTCATTTTGACTCAAAGCAATGAATGCCGCCAGTCATTTTGACTCAAGGCACCTTTTCTCTGAACTCAAGTTAAGTATCTTTTCTCAACTTGCGCTGAATATCTTTTGCCTAAAGTCATTTAATTTTTGCCTCTAGTCAGATTGACTCAAGGCAATTATTTCTTTAACTCAAGTCAAGTTTTGGTTTCTTTCTACTTGCGTTTTTAACTTTTGAAGAAAGAAATTGCCTCAAGTCAAAATATCAAGTTAACTTCTTCCGAACTTTAATTTTTCTTTAAGATTGTCATTGACTCGAGTCAAATATATTTTCACCTCGAGTTATTAACTCAAGGCAACATCATCTTAACTAGAAGTTAATTTTACTTTCGAAATCACCTTCTTCGTAAAACTAAAATCATCGTGTGTGATTTCATTACTTCATATCATCACTGTTACTATTCCTAATTGTTTTTAATCAATTTGCTATTGAGTTTTAGATGACTATACGAAGGATTAACAAAAAAAATTTATAAAGCAAAACTAGAAAACTAAACTCAAGTTTCCTTAAATACTTGAAAAACTTGAAAACTCTCTGTCAAATGAAAATTGGAGTTTTCTATGCAAAAATGGAGTTTTTTTAATGAGGGAAACTTGGAGAAATCTCGGCCAAGTGAAAAACCGGAGTTTACAAATATAAACTCAAGTTTTCTTGAAATTTGAAAAGTGTTGAGAGATACTTGGCTAGGAGCAAACTGGAGTTTGCATATCAAAATTGGAGTTTTCTTATGCTCAAAACATTCGAAACTCTCAGTATGACCAAAACTCAAGTTTGGCTACGCAAACCGGAGTTTTGCTTACTTTAGAAAATATTGAAGAGTCTCGTTTGGAATAAACTCAAGTTCGAGAAACTAAACTCGAGTTTCCTTGAATGTGAAAAACTTAGAGTGCTCTGTGTATCTTACAAACTCGAGGTTGCCTATGCAAACTGGAGTTTTGCTTAGTTCATAAAAATTGAGCTACTCTCTGTCAAGCCTAAACTTGAGTTTTGTATCCAAAACTTGAGTTTGTCTTTGACAATAAGTTTTTCAACTTACCAAAAGACAGACTTCAATTTGAGTTTACAATTGTTAGTTATCATCAAAGTACATAGAGAACTAATAGAAAGAGAGTAATATAGTATTGTTAATTTTTAGAAATTGATAACATTTTAGTACATTTTATTTTCTTTTTAACTATTTTTGAAATCAAAATGTACATAAAAAGAAGTTTATAGAAGAAAATATGCATGTCAAAGTATCAAGTAAAAAGTCAAAGAATTTCTTGTTTTATTCTGTATGTTTATTGATAAAATAGAGATATATCTACTAAAATTGCATTGTCACATTAAGATTGTTGTTTAAAGTTGATTTTCATTAATTGCAATAAGAGATTGTACTTTTTAATGATTTTAATGAAAAGAGAAACTTGATTTTGAGTTGAGAAAGCTTTGTCAAGTGCTTTTGAAACTTACATCAACACATATATTCATTGAAATATTATTGGAGAGGAAATTGATCTAGTTTTATGAAATGTAAAGGAGAGAAATAATCCTAGGATCCATTAATCCTTGAAGTCAAAGAATCATTTTCATTTATTAATTTCCAGTCATAAAACTAACGTTTCAAAATTCTCTTTCCATATCAAAATTTGTCATGGCTCAATTAATTGAATTCATTAAGTCTCTTGCTTGATCATTTGTTAATCAAATCCTCATGGAAATCGCACCACTTGTGATAGCGAACATGTTTGTATTTGATAGAGATGATAATTACTTTGTATTGGTATATATATGTGTGTGTGTGTGTGTGTGTGTGTGTGTGTGTGTGTGTGTGTGTGAAAGATAAAATTAATGATATAATGTATGTGTGAGGTGGAGGAAGGGAGTGCAAGCATGAAAGGGGGGATAGTTTGTAAGATAGAGAGAGAGAGGGGAAGTGAGAGATGGAGTGTGTGAAAGGGTCGAAGGGGTAATACAATTGAGAGGAGTACACAATACAATTAACTATTTAGGACAGTGGCATGAGCCACAGCTGTTTCCCGCCGCAAGTGCGGACACAAATAAAAAAATGGAATCCAAAAAATAGGGTCACTTTGGATTTCCCCTTCTCCGGAGACAATGGGAAAAAAATATTAAATCTCCATCTCTCATTCCTTTCCCCCACACTCTTTGCCCTCTTTCTCTCTCTTTCAGTACAAATATACATTTATATATTTGTATTGGACACTTATTTCTTTGCTCATATAGGTAGGTTAAGTCGTAGTACTATTATGTTACTTTCTTGTCAACACATAAGTCATGTAATTTCAATGCCTTCCTCTTATTATTATTATTATTATTATTATTATTATTATTATTATTATTATTATTATTATTATTACTACTACTTTACTTATTCCTCTTCCTCTTAATAAATGAAAAAAGAAAAAACGAAATTGTGTGCCGCCTAAACCCAAACATACCTAAATCAATCTCGTCCCCCGTTCCGCACTCTCGAACTCCTTTGTTACCTCTCGTTTGGACACGTGCGTAAGCATAGCTCCACCACTGGAAACTCTCTATCTGATAAGGCTTAGGAAGCTACCGTGAAGAGAAATGATATTGTTTATCCGTTGGTCTATTTGTTGATAAAGTTGGCACTTGTTCTACTGGTAGCAACTGCTAGTATTAAGCAGGTTTTTTCTATAATGACTTTTGTCAAGGATAATTTGCGCAATCAAATAAGTAATTATTGGTTTAACTCATGCATACTAACTTATGTCGAATGTGATATGTTTGATAAGATTGATAATGAAGATATAATGCAATATTTTCAAGGAATGAAGAATTGAAGAATGCTTTTGTAATCGTTTTGTTGTAATAGCTTAGTTGACTCTTGATTATTATTTTTCTACGTTAAGTTAAAGTTTTATTTTCTTGTTTATAGTCTTTTGTTTTTTAATGCATTTAAAAAATTTCCTTAAAAAAAAAAAATCAGGGGCATCGCCACCGAAATTCCCCCAACTAATTGTGCAGACATAAATAAAAAATCCTAACTATTGTTTATAATAATATAATCAAATTTATGTAGGTATACTTGTTTTTAATAAGTAGCATACTTAAACAAAATGACAATATCATTCAAGAACATTCAAACCGGCTAGTTATGGTAGAACATAAGACATGTAGTCTCAATTAAAATGCTCACGCCAATTGAGCTAATTGGCAACTGATGCAATCAACATTTATTATTATAAAAATATCCAAGCACCCTAAAATTCCAAGACCTATGTTTTAATTCCCAAAAGCATTTTTTCAAATTCCTCCCTCATGAAATGAAATACCTACCTAATTATTGCTTCAGATTTGATTATCGTAATCGGTGTAATCATATGAGCTAATTTAGGATTTATAATTATCACATTCAAGGTTCCTTAATACTCCTCTAGAATATTTTCTATACAAACCCTATCTAATATAGTCTTTAAATTTTAAAATATATTTTCTATACAAGTTATTGAGATTATATTTCTCATTATGCTTACCTCCCGAATTTAGTCTTTAAATTTAAAAATTATAAACTGTAAATTTAAATATTATATTAACAATTTAAATATATTATTTAGTATGTGAGAAACCATGATTTTTCTTCTTTTTCTATTAAAAACCATAATTCTTCCAAAAGATTTACATATTCTCTTCAATGCAAAAGTAAATTTATTTTCCCTCCAAAAATTTCACACTTCGCTCCATTTATCTTACGGATAGGATATTGTGACTACTAATTTTGGTCACTACTAATGTCACTGCCATTTTTTCATTGTTTGATGAGAATCTCATCTACCTTTATTATTTCTCTCTCCTATTGAGATTCTAATCTAATATAAAAGAATGATAGTGACATTGGTAATAACAAAATGAGCAGCTTACAATATCCTATCCTTCAACTTAGGCCCCGTTTGTTACAAAGAAGATTTGGGGAAGGAAAGGAAAGGAACGGAATGGAAGATTAGGAGGGAATTTTAAAAATGTGAGCCGTTTGGTACACTAGGGAAAGGAAGTTAGTTGAGGGAAAATGATATGTTTGGTATGAAGAATTGGGTGTTTGTTAAGTGGGAAGACTAGGTGAATTTCCGAAAATGCCCTTTAAAAAAAAGAAAAAAAAAGTTGAATTTGGTTTGAACAATGCGACCACATCGATCCCTAACCCAAATTACAAATACGGTGAGATGAAAAATTGAAGTTGCAGTGTATGGGATATGAAATTGCAATTACGACTGGCATCCAGAGGCTATAAGTTCGACAAATAATAAAAGCTCTGATATTTTAGAACAAGGTGTGAATTGATCAGAGGATGGAGAAGGAGTTTGTGCGTAAGGTGAGACACAGGATGGAAAAAACTGATCGCTTCATGTAATAAATTAACGACAACAAACCAGCAACGATTTGATTAAAATGAAAGTGAGCTTAGTTAAAATGGCGACACCAACTAGAAAAAAGTCTCGTTGTGAGGTTGAAGAAGAAGAGTAATATGTTTACAATATGTTTAACAGTATATTAAACTTTTCAATAAAAGAGCAGTACAAAACATATGAATATCATGCACAGGTGGAAGCAATTGTTATTTCTTTTCATTGAATGTAAAAGGTGTGGGAAAGCAATGAAAGAGAAGCAGAAGGAAATTTGCCCAGTAAGGTGGACATGAGAGCAGCAGAATGCAAACGCACATAACTGATGTATTTGTTTTGTTACAAGGAAAAAACTAGAAGGAAGTTTGCCCAGTAAAATGCTGCATAAAATGAAATAGAAGGCTCGACATGAAAGTAGCATAAGGCACAGTGACATAAATGAACATAGATTATACCAAAATCACAGTAGGGAGAAAGGAAATAAATTGAAGCAATTTGGCCTTCTCAAATGCTGCTTAAACATGTAAAGCAACTATAGGAAAAAGAACACCATAATGGAGCATAAAAGAATGTACAAATAGCCTTGAAGACACAATCATTTAGGTCACATATAAAAGAACATTTTCCACCATAAATTGGGTAGGTCACAAGTCAAAATGAGCCAAAACACATGTCCATAATGGCAACATCATTTCAATCAGTTCATCAGAGGTTAATACTGAAATAGCAAACAAACAACTAAATATTATGTTCGAACCAAATTGCCTAGTTCGAACAGAAGTGACAGCAACAAAACCAGTACAGCAATGGTTTAGCAAGTGTGAAAACAACAATGCAACCTACAAAAAGACACCTTAGCCATGCATACAACCCAAAAAGCAGATAAAAATAAAGTGTCCCTAATTCTTCTTCCTCCTCTTAGCTGGGGACCTTCTAGCAGGGGAGTGCTTAGGCGAAGCTCTGGTTGAACCAAGGAGGTCCATAAGGACGTACATGGAGGAAACAGACGTTGCAGGTGGATCAACCAAGCTTGGGTTAGATGAAAATATATGTGGCAAATTTTCTACTACAAGGACAGACCTAAAAGCGGATGGTGGAATGAACCTCAAAGGCACTGTGTTTGATATTGGCATGGAAGGTGCAGCAGGAGGCTTAACAGGTTCAGGCAAAGGCACAAGTGACAGAGGTGTAACTGGATCAAGATCATCGTCGTGAGTATCTATTGTGGTTTGAGGCACATGTTTGAAATTGAAGGCTTGGGGATTGATGTGGGGAGGGTGCACCTATCTCTTCAGTTGATGGCTGCTGCATATGTTGATCATGGGGGCCAGCTGACTCAAGCACTTGTGACTCCTCACCCTCATCACAGTGGGGGGTTAGGGGTGGGAAGATTGTAGTGAAGCCTGTGTTTTCTGAGGCACATGCTCCTCATCACCTCTATTATGTGTCTCATGTGGTTCATCACTTGCAATGGGGCCAGTTTCACTTTCCACAGCAATATGGTCCTTGGTGGGGAACTGCTTGGAGCTGGGAGATGGTTCATCAGGGTCCCTGTGGCTAGCAAAAGTATGGCCCTCTCCATCAGCCTCACATGTGTTTGATGGGGGAATCTCTTGTTGTGGGGACTGAACTTGATTTCCATGATGAGAAGAAGGACCGGCTTGTCATTCAAGTCATCGAGGGCCCTTTCATAGCCCTTGTAAGCAGCAAACTCCTTCAACTCCGTGGCATATAGGTGGATAAAATCCCTCAAACATGTGAAGTCAATAGCAATACTCCTTATTCTGCTGTCCATCTCACCAAGCTGTGACTCAAGCTATGAGTCCATTATGTGAAGCTGTGACTGAAGTTTTGACTCCATCATGTCAAGCTCTTCCTTCACAATTCCTTAAACTACTACACCCATATCTGCTGAATTTTGATGAACATCGATGGGTTGTGAATGGGATGGGCCAGTTGGAGATGATGGCTCGTCAGGGGATACCTTGTTGGTATCATTTTCCTTCTCATTATCTGATAATGAAGGCTTCTTCGCTGAAGGATAAATTCGCATTCGGCGCAAACACTGCTCATCAAATTCAGGGGTCCAGATTGGTGCTTCACCCTAATGCAAATACCACACTTTGTTCTTCTCCGATATAAGAGACACAATGGACGGGTATGGTAGTTCTGTGTTTTTCACCCCAAACCTCACACCTTTAAGCATAGTGTCCACAATCCTCTTCCCCATACGAAACGACTTCCCCTTGATCAAACATGTCATGATGGTCTTGTCCTCAGTGCTCAAAGTAGTGTAGTGTCTGCCCTTGTTTACAAAGTTCCTACTGTATAGGTAATGCAGCACCTTAAACCTATCAGACATTTGCGCAGGTTTGAAGAGACCTTCATCATCATCTGTACCCTCACCCTCAAGTAGGATTCTGTCCATCTCTTCCCCTGTGAAGGTTGTCTTTCGACTGTGGTTTTTTTAATGTTTAACCACTTCAGTATTTGTTTCTCATTAACCTCTATGGTTTGCCCCCTCACGCACATTGACACAACTCCACTTCTTGACATTTCTAGATTAGAGTAAAACACCTTCACTACAGTATCACAGTATGGAAACAACAACTCAAGCAGTCCCCTACTCGAACGTCTCAAAATTGATCCTACTCATTCTACATATACTTTTCCCAACTAACCTGATGTCATACTCTTCTAGTTTTGAGTTGTTGAAATCATGCTTTGCCTCAGGAAGCTTTGTCCTCTGTTGCCTTTTTAGCTCCCTGTACAATTTAGCCAAAACATTATCAACCTCCTCATTGTCCTCCTCTTCATCTTCTTCCCCATGGGATGACTTATCTAACACGTTTTCATCCCCTACATCTTCTTCTTCATCAGAAGACTCAACCTCCTTATTGTCATGCTCTTCATCTTCTTTCTCATTGGACGAGTTATCTGAAACATGTTCATCCTCTGCATCTTCTTCTTGGTCGGATGACTTATCCGAGACATTTGGATCCTTTTCATCTTCTTGTTCATCGAACGAGTTGCCTGACACATTGTCATCCTAGTCATCTTCTCCCCCATCGGATGAATGGTCAAACTCATTTTCCTCTTCTTCACTATCCTCAACGGCACTCCACATTTTCATCCTCGAACCACCTGCTTGTTGAGATGGATCCATCTAGAAAAACACTGATCAAGAGAAAATATTGCAAGTATAGGTAATGTTAACATAACAATGAAGTAACAACAAAACACACCACAACACACACATAGGAAAAAGATAAATTGAAATTTAGATTCACATAGCAACAAGATGTTCTTTATAACATAAACACAACAGATAAAATTTCCGAACACCTAGCAATACTTATGTACTACATTATCAGTTATCTCTGCGGCGACAAAGTCAGCAAACATCTCATTTGCAACTTGTTCCCTATAATTATTCCACATATCACTAGTTTCCATAGGAACTATAGGTGTGTTCTCAACCGTTGCAAGTTCAATATCCAAGGACTCAAGCTGCTCATTGACAGAGATTTGCCGTAATCTCCGAAAATAACCAGATTAGAAAAGGATTTGCAGTATAATGTAACCTGGGTCGTTTCCCAATGAATTCAATCGGTTCAATTCGCACGACAATAAAATAGTGACTTGATAAATGGGGGTATTTTTGATTCAGAATAATATTAAAGCGAAATAACGAGAGACAAAATGAAATAACACAAATTGAATAGAAAACGAGAGGATTAAAGGATCAACCCACGATTTCGGATTCACCCACTACCCTTCCTCGAACGAAACAGATTTATAACTTAGAACTCGTAATCGACTCTAGACAAACCGAAATCTACGCATTTGTCTAGAAATTCCCTCAAGCTGAACAATCGTTCAGAATTTGTTTGAATCAGTGGCGCACCTCTATACGATCGCACGAAATACTTTAACCCTTGACGAACTTCGTCCTTGGGAAATATCGATTTGGGTTTTTAATCAAAAACCCAATCCAAACCAAAAATCAAATCGATTAAGGGATACGAAAACGAGTTAGACGGTTACCGATTAGGCGCGAATCCTCTGGATAGTGGATGGAACCCTCATCGTGGATCAATCTTAGAAATTTAGCCCAACATAATTAAGAAAGACGAAAAACGAGATGAAGAACGCGAAGAACACGAAGAACATTGCGAGAGAATTTGAAAACTACTATTTTGATCCTCTGAATTCTAAAAACGTGAATGAGAATGTGTTTGTGGCTGCTGCCTTATTTAACCTAAAATGGCAAAACGAAATGGGGCTCCAATCCACAAGTCGGGCCCGAACGAAAATAAAATAAAATGGGCTTTAATTACAAAATTCGAGCCCAAAAATACATATGACTTCGGCTCCAAAATCAACCGCCCTCTTGTCCGAATTTGCTCTTCATGTCTTCATAACAATTGTAGCTCTCTGAATCATCTAAAATATGAGACAAAAACAAGGCAAATCCGATGTCTAGTTCAAGAGTTATGGTAAAAATGGTGAAGCAATGTAAAACTGGAATTTATTATTAAATAATGGCTAAAATATAATAAAAGGCCCAAAGCCCAAATGAGTATAAAAGCCATTTTTTATTAGCTAAAGAGTCCTAAATTATTAATCAAGAGACAAAAAGTAGTGTATGAAATATTCAATTATCAAATTCCCCCACACTTATCTTTTTGCACTCTGAGCAAAATTCAAAGAAAAAGACCTAAAGGAGAAACTCTTCTTTTCTAACAATTGCTAACAATGCAAAAATTGAACAAGGGACACAAAGCTCCAAAAGATCAATCAATCAAGACCACAATCCCTTCATCTCAAATTACAATTCATGGTAATCTCAATCAATGATGCTAATCACATAAGATGGTCTCTCAAATGATGCGCTCAATCATCAATCAATCTCTTAAGTGTTTAAGGTAAATAAGTGTATCGCTCAAATTCTACTCAAGAAATTTGCTCTACCATAAGCTTGCTCAATTTCTACGTCTCCACTACTCATAACACATGCATGCACAAATCAAGAGAGCTTGTTATGAAAGGTTGTAATGGGGTTAGGGTGAAGGTAGGTAATAGTATGGAATGAGAGGTTAAGCATCAAGGAAATTAAAAAGAGCACTAATTAACACAATCATTCTCTATGTAAGAAAATTTTTATTTTACTTATATATCTTCTTTCTTTCTATGTATTTTCTTTCTTTATTTCTTCTCTTTTTTTTTGCTTTTTTTTTTTTTTTTCTTTTCTTTTTCTTTTGCTTTTCTTTCTTTCTTTCTTTTTTTTTTTTTTTTTTTTTTTTTGAGAAAAATGAAACTATACTATATACATAATCACAATGACAAAAGCAAACATCCCCCCACACTTAAATTGTTGCACTCTGAGCAACCCCACACTTAAACACAAAACTAAGGTGAAACCAATGCTCAATAAATTTTCAAGGTGCGGAATAAAATGGTTTTTCGCTTAGGCTTGTAATGTAGCTTAGAAAAGAATGAGTCAAAAAGGCACAAAGGGCTAGCAAAGGAATCATAATGCAAGGGAAAGGCTATTTGGCCAAAGTGAGGAAAATAAAAGAAAGAAAACAAGCTTCCATCATACTTATGCACGTAAATGAAAAATGTAGTTTCAAAAAGAAAAGGAGCAAGTTCTAGAGAACACAAATCATGAGCGAGATGCATACATGAAAGAAAGAATGGCAAAAGATGAATTCCATTCATGCAGGCCCAAAACCTCACAAGGTCAATACCAACTTAGGCAATCAACAACATCAAATCAACTACCAAGACATGTAATCGAAGAGTCAAGAATGGTAGACCAAACGAGAATGATCCATTAAAACCAAAATGTCCAAGTTCATAATATGTAGCAATCATAGAAAGAGAGCTGTATTTATTTCAAAAAGCAAAGTAGAAAAAGGAAAACAAATAGAAGAAAGAGGGAGAAAGAAAGAAGAATACTCCCCAAGGGGTTTATGGAGGATAAGTGGCATCAATGAGGAGAATCTCGCTTCCTCGAGTGCTCTTGGGATCCCTCATGAAATGGCTTGAGGCGATGCCCATTGACCTTAAAGGTTCGTCTGTGGGTGGATCACATAGCTCAACGGCACCAAATGGAAAAATGTTAGTGATCTCAAAGGGCCATCCCATTTAGATCGAAGCTTACCAGGCATAAACTTCAAAGCGGGAGTTAAACGGAAGAACTTTCTAGCCCCACGAAAATTCTTTCCTCGAGAATATGCTTATCATGGAATGCCTTAGTCTTTTCCTTGTATAACCGCGAGCTTTCATAGGCATCCAATCTAAGCTCATCCAACTCTTGTAATTGTAGCTTCCGCTCCATCCCGAGACTTGGCCAAATCCATGTTACCTTTGTTTAATGGCCCAATAGGCTTGATGCTCCAACTCAATAGGAAGATGACATGCCTTACCAAAGACAAGCCGATAAGGAGACATCCCAATCGGAGTCTTGTAGGCGGTGCGATATGCCCACAAAGCATCCTCTAATCGCTTACTCCAATCTTTCCGGGTAGAGTTAACGGTCTTCGAAGGATTTGCTTAATCTCTCTATTTGAGACTTGAGCTTGACCGTTGGTTTGAGGATGGTATCTTTGTGGAGACCTTGTGAAGCACTCCATACTTGCATAACAAGGCACCCATGCTTCGGTTGCAAAAATGGGAGCCTTGGTAAGCGATAATAGCTCTAGGAATGCCAAAACTGCGAGAAAATGTTAGACCTAACAAAATCCACCACCACGCGAGAAGAATCATTAGTCGAGTGGCTTTCGCCTCAACCCATTTCGAGACATAATCAACGGCCCCACGGTATGTAAGTATAACCATATGAAGTAGGAAATGGACCCATAAAATCAATACCCCAAACATCAAAGATATCACAAAACAATATAGGGTTAAGGGCATCTCATGCCTACGGGAAATACTCCTGCTCTCTGACGGTTATCACATGACTTACAAAACGAGATGAGAATCATGAAACAAGGAAGGCCAAAATAATCCTTTGTCTAATACTTTCCTAGCAGTTCTTTGTGGTCCAAAGTGACCACCACAGCGAAAGCATGAGCAAAATGCAATATAGAGTGAAACTCATGATCGGCACACATCTCTAACTACTTGGTCACTATAAAATTTCCACGAGATAAGGGTCATCCCAAACATAATATTTAGACTCACTCTTTAATTTAAGGGTTTGGGACCTCAGTGGAATCTATAGGCAAAACACCGGCTACCAAGTAGTTAACTAGAGATCAGCATACCATGGAAGCTTACCTTGCAATTTGTAGAAATTTGCTCATCGGGAAATCATCCGAATAGAAGAGGGGTGAGAGGAGAATGAGTGATGCGACTCAAGTGGTCAGCTACCCAGTTTTGTGCTCCACTTCTGTCTCGAATCTCAACATCAAACTCTTGGAGCAATAACATCCACCGGATGAGTCGTGGCTTAGCATCTGTCTTTTTCAAAAGAAACTTCAAAGCAGCATGGTCAGAGAAAACAATTACTCTACTTGCTAGCAAATATGACCTAAACTTATCAAAAGCAAATACAATAGCCAACAACTCTTTCTCAGTAGTGGTGTAATTAGACTGGGCAGGATCCAAAGTCTTGGAGGCATATGCAATCACATGAGATGCTCTATCAACTCATTTGTGCCAAGATAGCACCAACCGCATAGTTGGAAGCATCACACATCAACTTCGAAGGGGAGGCACCAATCGGGGGCTTGGATCGCTGGGGCATGTAGTCGGGCAACGCTTCAAATGATCGAAGGCCGCCTTGCAAGCATCATCAAATACAAAGTCGGTGTCCTTATGCGAAGGTTGGACAAGGGTCGAGCAGTCTTGCTGAAATCCTGAATGAAACACCGATAGAAACTTGCATGACCAAGAAAAGAGCGAACTTCCCGCACAAATGTGGGGCTTGGCAAAGCAGTAATTACATCTATCTTAGCAGGGTCTACCTCAATCCCTTTCCTAGACACTATGTATCCCAAGACTATACCCGACTCAACCATAAAGTGACACTTCTCATAATTCAGCACAAGATTAGACTCAATGCACCTATGCAAAACTCTAGACAAATTAGCTAAGCATGCATCAAAATCAGACCCATATACGGTGAAATCATCCATAAAAACCTCCATGCGGTCCTCTAGAAATTCGGAGAAAATGCTTACCATACAACGGCGAAAGGTGCGGGTGCGTTGCAAAGGCCAAAAGGCATCCTTCGGTAGGCATATGTTCCAAAGGGGCATGTGAAGGTCGTCTTCTCCGATCCTCGGGAGCAATATGGATCTGGAAGTATCGGAGTAGCCATCCAAGAAGCGTAATGGGACTTGCCGGCCAATCGCTCTAACATCGATCAATGAAAGGTAGAGGGTAATGATCCTTACGAGTGGCTTGGTTGAGTCTCCTATAGTCGATGCAAACTCTCCAACTATTCCGAACTCGAGTAGGAATGAGCTCATTCTTCGATTGGCTACCACGGTGACTCGGATTTCTTAGGAACCACTGGATCGGGCTAACCAACGGCTATCAAAAATGGGATAGATGATACCGGCTTGCGAAGCTTAGTGACCTCTTTCTTCACCACATCAAGGATAAGAGGATTAAGGCGTCTGGGGTTGCCTGCGGCTTAGAGTCCTCTTCCAATAGAATTCGATGCATAAACATGGAAGGGCTAATGCCAACGATGTCAGCTAATGTCCATCCAATGGCTTTCTTGTTCGCCCTCAATAAGCTTAGCAGCTTCTCTTCTTGGTCAGGAAGAAGATTATTTGCCACAATGATGGTGGCAACTGTTCATCCACCTCGAAATGCATACTTCGGGTGATGCGGAAGGGATTTCAACTCAAGCTTGGGTGGTTGCTCGGTGGAGGGAAGAAGCTTGGGTGGTTGTTGCAATAACTCGATGTCATCACACTAGAAATGCTGAAACCACATTCAAAGAAAGCGGAAGAAGCTGTGTCTATACAGCTCAATGTTAACATCAGAATCAAGCTCATCAAAATCAGAGTTAAGCTCATCAAAATCAGAATCAGGATGTACATTAGGATCAGGATGAAGCTCAAACTCAGAATCAATATCAGAATCCACATGTAATGTAGAATCACCAAGCAAGTCAGAATCACCAAATAATGCAGCATTAAGCAAATCAGTGCAAACAGAGCACCATTCATTATCAGCACATGCACAAATGGGAGAATCACTCTCGGATGCAAAATCGGGATAATCAAGCACACCAATCGGCAATAACATCATCCACGGCATCATCAATCACATCAATGCGAAAAAAAGAGTGTTCTTCCCTAGGATGTTTCATGGCATCAAAGATATTGAAATTCACGAGATATATCACCAAACTCCATGGAAAGAGTACGAGAATGCACATCTATCTTAGTCTATTTGTTTTTCATGAAAGGCCTCCCTAGAATGATTGGTGACCTACTCTTTGGGAGACTCATCCTCCATATCTAAGATGTAAAAATCAGCAAGAAATATCGGTTCATTAACTTTGACTAATACATCTTCAACTAAACCAGAAGGATGAACATTACTCCTATTAGCTAGCTGAATAACAACACCAGTAGGATGTAAAGGACCAAGACCAAGATATTTATAAATAGATGCAGGCATGACATTAAAGAAGCACCTAAATCTAGCATGCAATCATCAAATCTATAGTTACCAAAACAACAAGGGATAGAAAACATCCTGGATCCTTGCACTTGCGAGGCATTGTAATTTGGATGAGTCTTGATACATTCTGGTTCAAACTCACTCGTTCACTCCCCTTGATCGCCTCTTGTTGGTGCACAACTCCTTGAGAAACTTGGCATATTTAGGAATTTGTTTGACCGCATCTAAGAGAGGAATGTTGATCTCTACTCTTGAATGTCTCAAGTATATCCTTCTCTTGTGCTTTTACGCCAACTTCTTGGATTGAACTGCTCTGCGAGGGAAAGGAAGAGGAATGGGGATGTCTTCCTCTTCACCTTGATGCACTGCCTTTTTATTTTTAGAGTCAATCTTCACATTTTCTGACTCTCTTTTTGATGTGGAAGTTACATCTGCAACTTGTGTAGGTTCCTCCAATTGCTTGCCAGAACGAAGGGAGATAGCACTCACATTCCCCTTAGGATTAGGAATTGTTTGTGAAGGAAGAGTGTTGGATCCCTGAGGTTGAAGCTGGTTCAATGAGGTTGCCAACTGCCCAATCTGTGTTTGCAAACTCTGAATGGAAGTGTCAGTTTGCTATTGGAATTGCATATTGGCTGTGACAAATTGCTTCATCATATCTTCAAGTGAGGAACCAGCACTACCACTACTACTAGCCTTCTTTGTTGTTGTCTTTGCATGTGGAGGTGCACATATGGCTGGTCGCGGAGGTGGTCTTTGGCAAAGGCAAAGGCGGTGCAGATTCTTTGTTGGAAATTTTGTGGTCTGTCTTGTCTGTTGGTAATTCCGAAATTCGGCTGATATTGGTTACTTTGGTTCGATTCTGGTTCCAACGGAAATTGGGGTGATTTCTCCAACCAGGATTGTAGGTATTGGAGAAGGCATTATTTGTTGGTATTGTGGCTTTCTGGAAAAGCACCAGCTGAAGCTCTTTTTGGTCTTGATAAGTAGGATCATGCAAGGTAGGGCAAGAGTCGATAGAATGGTAAGGGTGAAACAGAACCCACATGAGTAGCCAATCTGAGGAGGAGAAGATTGTACTGTTTGTGTTACTGCCAGCTGCCTCACTAGAGAGGTCAGATCATCAAGTCTATTCTCTAATCTCGAGAATCGTCTTGGATTTGGAGGTGTTTGCACATGGTAAACAGGAGTACTATTGGCCCTAATGCCAAATTGCGAGAGTTGGCTGCCATCTCGGATATCAATTCTCGGGCATCTTCGGGTGTCTTGTTACGTAGAGCCCCACCGCTAGAAGCATCCACCAAACCTTTGTCTGCGGTAGCAAACCATCATAGAAATGGGTAATCAAGAGTTGCTCGGTGATGCGGTGGTGTGGACGGCTTGCACATAACCTTTTGAACCTCACCCGGTACTCATGCAAAGTCTCCCCGTTGGCTGTTTAATGTTGGCAATTTCTTTCTTGATCACGGTTGCTCTTGAGGCGGGGTAATATTTCTCCATAAATAACCTCGAACATCGGTCCAGCTCCCGATAGATGAAGGTGAAGGTACAACAACCGGTCTTTGGCTCCACCTTCCAATGAGAAAGGAAAAGCTCTCGGCTTGATTTGATCTTCATCAATGGCATGTGGTTTCATTGTCTTTGCACACTAGATGGAATTCCTTCAAATGCTTAATGGCACACTCACTTTGAAAGACCATGAACTTAGGCGGCAAGTGTATTAGACCAGATTTAAGCTCAAAGTTAGCGGCAAAGGCGGGATATTGAATGCACAAAGGTTGATAATTAACATCGGGTTCATTCAATTCCTTTAAAGTAGGACGATTTTCTGTTCTTCTGCCATAATTTCTGAGTTAGGAAAATTGCTACTTGAATCAGTGAAAACAACAAGACTATCAGAAGTACTATTAGAAACACAATCAAAAATATCAATAGAATGAACACAATCAGAATGGTCAGACTTAAGTTCAATGTCCAATTCAGTATTAATCCCACGACTTAGCCTAACAACTCTCTAGCGGTAAGAATTGTTCTTTCTATTTCAGGATCAAATGGCAACAAGTCTTGGATTGATAGTGCTCCTAGTACTCATGCGGCATAATCACAAGGCAGAATTTGCGAGAAAATCAGAATTACGAAAAATCAGCCAATTACGAAAATGCCACTAGAAACTCAGAATTACGAAAATGCCACTAAAAGTGGTAAAAAGTAGAAAAACACTAAGACAACACAAAATCAACACAAAAACAAAAACCTATGGTAGAAATTGACCTAAACAAGTCCAGAAACACTATCAAATGATTTTTAAAATTTTTGGGACTTGGACAGGGCAACTCCTAGACCATTGGGGAACCCAAAAATGGAATAAAAAAACTTCAAAATTGAAAAAGTGGTCTAAACGAAGGAATTTGGCAAAACGGAGCTTAGCACATGGAAAATCAAAGATTTGCGTTGTGAGATAGGCCATTTTCTATCAACTGTACCAAAATTCAGCCAAATCGGAGATACTCGAAAAAAAGCGACTAGTAGAAATCATGAAATCGGAAATTAAAATGGCGAAAAAAGTGGTCTAAACGTTGGAATTTGGGAAAATAGGGTATACCTCACTCCCAAGAGAGTGACTCTTTCTTAGAATGCCCAATTCCTTGTGAATAAGACCTGGTTTGAGTGATCGGGTCAAAAAATTTCTGTCCAGCCACCCAAACCACCTAAACTACTAGAAAAAACGAAGCTATTTACACTACTTTGTTACTAATCAAACCGATGCAAATTCCCGGACAGCGGCGCCATATTTTGACGAGAGATTTGCCGTAATCTCCCAAAATAACCAGATTAGAAAAGGATTTGCGGTATAATGTAACCTGGGTCGTTTCCCTAACGAATTTCGTGATCGGTTCAATTAAAGCGACAATAAAACGATGTGTGATAAATGGGGGTTTTTTTGATTCAGAATAATATTAAAGACGAAGTAACAGAGACAAAACGAAATAACACAAATTGAATAGAAAACAGAGGATTAAAGGATCAACCCACGATTTCGGATTCACCCACTACCCTTCCTCGAACGAAACAGATTTATAACTTAGAACTCGTAATCGACTCTAGACAAACCGAAATATACGCATTTGTCTAGAAATTCCCTCAATTGAACAATCGTTCAGAATTTGTTCGAATCGTTGTGGCGCACCTCGTACGATCGCACGAAATACTTTAACTTGATCGAACTTTGTCCTTGGGAAATATCGATTTGGGTTTTTAATCAAAAACCCAATCCGAACCAAAAATCAAATCGATTAAGGGATACGAAATGAGTTAGACGGTTCCGATTAGGCGTGAATCCTCGGATAGTGGATGGAACCCTCATCGTGGATCAATCTCAGAAATTTAGCCGAACATAATTAAGAAAGACGAAAAACGAGATGAAGAATGCGAAGAACACGAAGAACATTGCGAGAGAATTTGAAAACTACTATTTTGATCCTCGAATTCTAAAAACGTGAATGAGAGTGTGTTTGTGGCTGCTGCCTCACTTAACCTAAAATGGCAAAACGAAATGGGGCTCCAATCCACAAGTAAGGCCCGAAACGAAAATAAAATAAAATGGGCTTTAATTACAAAATTCGAGCCCAAAAATACATATGACTTCGGCTCCAAAAAAACTCTTGTCGAATTTGCTCTTCATGTCCCTAACAATTTAGCTCTCGAATCATGAAATATGAGACTCTTCATGTCTTCAAGAGTTATGGTAAAAATAACAATTGAATTTATTATTAAATAATGGCTAAAATATAATCCAAATGAGTATCATTTTTTATCTAAAGAGTCCTAAATTATTAATGAGACAAAAAAGTGAGAAATATTCAAAATCATCAAGGGGATGTCGAATGAGTTCAAGAGTTATGGATAAAAATGGTGTATGCCAAAGCACCTTTCTATGACATGTAAATGTTGAAACACTCATGCATAGTTTTTATTATTAAATAATGGCAAAAAATATAATAAAGTAGTTCCTACGCAAACAAATAAAAGTTAGCGAATAAAGGTATAAATTAATTTAGACCAACTAATAAGTATAAAAGTCCATTTTTTAGCATTAGAACCCTCTCATTCGAGTTGAGCCTTCCACCTAGGGAAAACAAATATAAATTGTCCGGTGAGCATAAATTATCTAATCAAGAGACAAAAAGTGCACCGAGGCAGTGTTTCACCATTAAGGTCAAACCAACTTTTATTCGGTTAAAATTATCATGTACATACCTTGAACCACTTCCAACGATGATCGTTTGAGTCCTCCAGAATTGGCTCTAGTTTTTTCAAAAGCAATTATTGAAGTCTAATGGTTACATTGAGGACTAGTTTGAAGTATCTACTTATGGTTTCTTCTGACCTTCCAAACTCAAACTGAATTACTCTATTCTTCACATGATGGGCCAATATGTGAAGTAACATAGCCACTTGCTCATTAACTAGCATATGTCTAGTTGCTCTCAATCCGCCAATTGTGTCTAACATGTGACACAATTTATCAAACGTTACTTGAGACATCCTAATTTGGTTGAAGCAAGTGGTGTCACTACTATATATCATCGCCCTCAAATTTGCTCTCTTGGCATGGAAATCTAGTCTAAACGTCCTATCCGGTAAGTGCCTTGGTCTACCTGCTCCCACAGCTACTATCATCATCACAACCATGGTCCTCACTGCTAGTAGCAAAGCTAAGCACCCAGCCAACAATCCAACCATTTCCCATCTACGTGACTCCATACCTACACAATTTTCAACCACACCAATTTCCTTTTTATATAGTAATCCACTACTCCTCTTTACAAATTACCACTATTTAACATTCAAAATTTGTATCTTTCATCTCATCGGCTCATCAACTAGCATATGTCTAGTTACTACACCAATTTAAACGACAACTTATGACCCAACACTGAATTAAAAATGTCTCACATTAAACATTTGAACTGGGCTTTCTGGTTCGAACGTAATGTTCATTTTCTTTTTCCCCCACATTTCATCATTCACAAAACAACACCACATTGCACACAAACAAACAACATATTCATTGCAATTTCATTCAAGACTTTTAAGACCGGATATTAGATAAAAAGTTGGTATAAAAAGTAATTGAATTGTTTGACAAAATAAATAGTAGACATTTAGGACCGGATATATAATAGAATGGCGGCCTTAAAAGTAATTTAATTGAAAAAATAAATAGTATACTTTTAGGACCGGACATATGATAAAAGGACGGTCTTAAAGTAGAACCCAAACATCATAATCAATTGCATATCGATCTCTCTCTTTGTCCTTATTAACTCGTCACTCCTTGTAACTCCTCTTTACCCGAACTCCTTGTAACTCCTCTCTGCCCCAACTCCTCAAACCATGGTTAGATACAAGAGAACCGCTCGTAAGGGTAGAGTTACTGGTAATGCTCGTGCCTTCCATATATCGTTATACGTTGCGCCTCCTCCAGCGAGAGTTACTTGTGATGCTCGTGTCTTCCGTAGATCGTTATACGCTGCGCCTCCTCCAGCGAGAGTGCATTCTATTGTGACCGAAGAGTCTCAGGTCGTTGGACCCATTGTTATTTCGGATGATGAAGAGATTGCCGCAGCCCCCGGCCTTCGGACCATGATGCGATGCGAATAAGACAGAAGTTGCTGATCTCCCGGGGAAGTTAATCTTGCTCACACCGATATCGCCAAGGCATTGGAGGATAATAAGCTTTAGGATGTTTAGTTATATTCTTGTCGTTGATAATGTTCAGTTATTTTTTCTTTCTTTTTTCTTGTGTACGTGCATATTCTCCGAGTTATGTAGGGAAAATTTGTAAGAACTAAGCTTGTGTCTTTCTAATATTCATATTCTCCAGTTTTCCTTTAATTTATTTTATTAATTCAGTTTACGCTACGCTCGCCAAAGGCAAACCTCTTTTTTAAGTTTGGTTTAATTAATAAACGAAATACTTTTAGGACCGTAGTTTTATAAAAATATGGTCTTAAAATTAAATGAATAGTAAATATTAGACCGAGACTATTGTTAACCGCTTGTCTTAAAAATTTAGGACCACGACATTTTGTAAAACTCTAGTCTTAATATTAAATGAATTGTAAAATTTAGAATAGGAGTGTTCTTAGAAATTAATTAATAAAATTATATCTTTAGGATCGGATACTTTATAATCAACCGGTCTTTATAAAATCTAAACCTCTTTTTTTAAGTTTGGTTAATTAATAAACGAAATACTTTTAGGACCGTAGTTTTATAAAAATATGGTCTTAAAATTAAATGAATAGTAAATGTTAGGACCGGAGTATTCTTAACATTTGGTCTTAAAAATTAATTAATAAATATTTGAATTTTAGGAGATAGAGCATTGTGTAAAATTTAGGACCGGAGTGTTCTTAAAAATTAATTAATAAAATTATATCTTTAGGATTGGATACTCGATAATTGACCGGTCTTTATAAAATCTAAAATACTTAAACATGTCTCGTCGCGAGGGGAAAATTAAATTTCCCTCTCGAACTTCTCTTCTCTTGTTGAAAGTGATTACTGGAGTTGTCTCCATTGTGTGTTGTGTCGTCCCCTTCGCGTTCCTCTCCCGACAATCACTTTCTGGTTCCTTAACTAAACGTCTATAGACCAAGCTGTACAAGGTGTTTCAATTATATAACTTTATGATTTTCCTGCTTATGGGTTTGAGTTTTTTTATGGGTTGAATGAATTTGATGAAATGTTTTTGTGGGTTTCTCTATTGTTAATGAATATTGTATTTTGAAGATTATATTTGCACTTTAGACCTACCGTACTAACCAACTAGTGTTTTTAGGTTACTCTTTCGTCGCAACATCAACATTCATGGTGGAGAAGAAAGACTCGGCAAATGAATTTGAATTTATATGCTACAAGTGAATTTACAAGACCTTCATGAGATGCATTTAATTTCCTCGTCATGCATTTATTTTGCTTCTTCGATTCAACTTGTGATACATTTATGACCAAAAGTGATTCTTCGTTCTGCATTTAATGAGCAAGTTTATCCAGTAAAAAAACAAAAAGGAAAAAAATTGGCATAACCAACATTTGAGCATATATATGCATTTAGAGTTGTCTTATTTTATATGCAAGTTTCAATTTTTTCGGATTATGTATGTTAAATCTTTCGTCTATATATAGGAATTGTACTATGGATCACAGTTGGATAAATAATGCTTTACGGACGAGTGTTGAATATCAGAATCGGGTGAGGGAATTTATAGAATTTGCTAAACAAAATGTCCATGATGATAGTGGGAAGTTTTATTGCCCTTGTGTAAAATGTGTGAATGAGAGGCGACTAAGTCTTGAAGTTATACACACACATTTAGTTTGTGAAGGATTTTGTAAGACTTATACAGTATAGGTATGGCATGATGAAAAAATACCAAGTGGGTCTCAACATGGGGAAGTGGTCTTTAATGATAATGACACGGATATGGATGATCGCTTAGAGGACATTATTCGTGATGTAGGAGAAGAGGCTTTTGAGCAATCACATGCATATGGTAATATGTGCAGTGATGCAGAGACCCCGCTATACCGTGAGTGTATAAAATACCAATTGTTGAATGCTGTATTGAAATTGGTAAGCTTGAAGGCACGTCATGGATGGAGCGACAAGAGTTTTCTCGAAATGCTTGAGGCTTTTAGCACGAGTTTTTCTATTCAACATTGCCGCATCGATACTATGATGCTAAGAAAATACTTTGTCTTTGGGGATGCGGTACAAAAAGATTCATGCATGTCCAAATAATTTCATATTGTATAGAAAAGAGTTTGAAGAGAAGCGGGAATTGTCCGATATGTGAAACCCCAAGGTACAAGTCAAATAAGGGGCACAAAAGTGTTGTGGTATCTTCCAATCCTACCAAGGTTCAAGCGGTTTTTTTGCTAATGAAAATGATGCAAAAAATTTGAGGTGGCATGCTGATGAGAGGATTTTTGATGGAAAGCTTCGACATCCGACCGATTCTTCTCAATGGAAGAAAATTGATCAATTATTTCTAAACTTCGGCGAAGAACCTAGGAACCTTAGGCTTGCCCTTAGCACAGATGACATGAATCCCTATGGAAGCCTTAGCAGCATACATAGTTCATGGCCTGTACTCCTCATTATTTACAACTTATATCCTATGTTATGCATGAAACGAATCATGGTCGGCGTGTAAGGGGGATTGGAGGATGGGTAGGCCTGAAGGAATACTTTGGTAAATCCAAACACCATTGACAAAGTATGGTTACCCAGGAGGAGATGGAACAGACGATGGCCAAATTAAGTGAGGATGCAGCGGCTAAAGAAGCAAGGCATCAATGCGAGATGAGTCGAGATGAGGGAGGAATTGAATCGGATGAGCCGGATGAGGGGAGGAATTGAATCGAGATGAGGCTGCTTTTGAGCAATCGTCCGAGACCGGTGTTCCCTTCACACATTCACTGCGCTGTGTAGCAGAGCACTAGAGGGAGCTGCATTATTGGATAGTCAGAGCAACCTTGTGACCTATATATGGAGGATCGTGATAGTCCTGCATGATTAGTTGCAAAAGGGACTGTCCACAACTTATTGGGATCAACTGTACACCACCAACAAATGGCTGATGATGAAGTCAGAGTGTCAGTTGAAAAGGTGATCATTGATGCACCTCTCCTCTCCCACTGATCGGTGAAGCTTGTGAGTGATGTCAAGGGAACCTTCATCTCTTGGCTAGTGAAGCTTGTACATGTCTCTACTCCTCCTCAAGTTCCACCCCTTCCTCCTCAAGTTCCACCCCCTCCTCCTCAAGTTCCACCCCCTCGTCAAGCTCCATCCCCTCCTCAAGCTCTATTCCCTACTGCTAAGTTGACTGCCACGGAAAAAATATCGATCTGGTGAAGAGTGGATATTTTAAAGATAAATCGTGGCTGTCAATGAAGTAGTGGGCGTCTCTAATCCTCTAGGTTCAAGTTGACACCATTGATGTTGAGTCCTATTTGCTTCATGGAAGTGAGCTTACGATGCAATTGTTCAAATTTTTATGAAGTAAGTATCTTCTTCTATGAGTACATAATTTAAATGCATCGTTTAGACACACATACATATATATTAATTCCCTGATCGATGTCATTATTGTAGGTTCTTGCATCAAGAATTAGTTCAAAAGGGCAGGAGCAACGATTTTGGATTCTTGTACCTTGTATATGCAAGTGCAACATCCATGCACGAGAAACAGGAGTACATATCAAAGAGGTTGTGTGAAGTGAGAAGAAAGGTGTACGTGTTTCCATTCTTCCACAGGTACATATCACAATGTCTGCAATTCACTTAATTATGCTACATATATCATTGAGTACTTTCTTATTTTGTGAATTTTCAGCTACCGGCGCGATTGGTCCTCATGTGCATAGAGGAGAATAAAGTTATCTTCTTATGCTCCGCTCCACGACGATCCAGTGCCTACGTTGACGAGACCATCAACGAGTAAGCATGTCATTTTGATTCTCTTGTCGAAATCTCTGTATTTGTGAATTTTCGGTGAACATTATTGCTAAATTTGTGATTTTGATGATAGTGCCATGAGGACCTTCCAAATCGAGGTAAAGAAGAAGCATGGGTATCATCGGACCAAGAGCCTAAATGGCTCACACCAAAGGTTGGTACAATATTTGTACAACGCATTTTGCTTTGTGAACTTGGTCAGTAAGTTATATATGCTCTTATATATATTTCTTGTTCTTTTTAGACCTGTTGGCAACCAAAGGAGTCCAACTTATGTGGCCTGTACGTCATGAAACACATGTATGATATTATCACGCAAGGAAAGACTAAATTAGCGCAAAGGTAAATGTATTTGATGTTACATATTATGCATGCAAGTTAATTCAGTTTACGGCTTAATGTTACATATGAAATTTGCACGCAAGTTAATTCGGTTTGTTTTTGATGTTACGAGATGTTTATTGCCTTACGATCCCTTTTCGATGATGAAGTCGGCACATACGCAATGTGTTTTGTGAATATCGTATGACACGATCTTAAAGTCGGGACAATAATTAATGTCCTAAATTTATTTGTAAATATATCCTGTAGCAATAATAATCTTCTGTCAAGTTGTTTATTTTTTCGAACAATATTCATTTGTAAATATACATAGGCAATGTAAATCCAATAAATAATTTTGTTTAATTTGTCGAAAAATTTTCTTGTGTCCATTTTGGGTTTCTGAATGTATTAGATGGTGGATAAAGCTATTTAGTGTTTGAAATTTGAGAAAGAACTCGACTTTTAGGACCGTATATTAATTAAACGTCCGGTCTTAAAAGTCCACGAGACTTTTAGGACCGTATATTAATTAAAAGTCTGGTATTAAAAGTCGGTCCTAAAAGTCTTCAAAAATATGAGACTTTTAAGATCGTATAGATAGACTTTTAGGACCGTATATTGTAAACATGTGGTCCTAATAGTCTTCGGTTTAAAAAATATGAGACTTTTAGGATTGTATAGATAGACTTTTAGGACCGTATATTGTAAACATGCGGTCTTGAAAGTCTTATGAGACTGTATATTATTTTGTTGTCTGCTCCTAAAAGTCCTCTTATTTTTTTTTAAAAAAAGTATGGCTTAACCTTTAGGACCATGTAATTGTTAAATGTCCGGTCTTAATAGTCTTCCTTTAAATAGAAATGTTCACTCGCTTTTCAGAAAAATCATTAGGGTTCAAGAAAACCGAGGTTCTAGTGTTTTGCTCAAGCTAGGTCCTTCATTGTAGTTGATCTTACCTCTCGATTTTGAGCAGCATTATCGGTTTCCCTTTTCTTTGTCTCTTTTCTTTTGTCGGAAAAAGAAGGAAGATATTGAAAAGGACACCATGTTTCAAATCGGGCGAGGTAAAACAGAGCGACAACGACGGTCCAACCTTGAGAAGAATTGTCATTGTTTTTGTTTTTATTCGAATAAGGTAAAAGATGTTTTTTTGTTTTGTATGGTCGATCTTATTTGTATCTGCGCATTTTTTAATGTTGATGACACATGAGGACAATGTTTTGTTTGTTTCCTTTTTGTCGGAAAATGAAAGAAGATAATGAAAACGAAAGGCGATCAAAATGGAAAGCAAAAACATTTATTATTTTTTTGCTGCCCCCGGAGGCGGTACAAAAAAAAACATAAAAACATTTACTCCTCCCCATCGTTGTCGGAGGGGAGGGAGTCGTCGGAGACGTCATCATCTAAAGGATTGTACTCAACGTCCTGGGCGTCAAGTACCGCGTTCAGCTTGTTGTTGACGACGTTGTAGACCTGAAAAAGCTGGCCCAATCGTCGATCTATGTGATCGACATGGGCCAAGAGGTAGTGCATCATCTGTCTGAAGGACGGTTGCGGAGGCAGCGGAGGAGAAGGGTACAGAGGAGGAAGAGGATTAAGAGGAATAGGAGGATCTCGTGGTCATGGAGCAGCCATTACAGTTTTTGGTTGTAGAAGTGATGGAGAAGAATGTGAAGAACGTAAAGTAACAACGCGTTTAAATAGAGAACTCATCACGAACAATGTGAAACGCGGAAACTTTAATGAGGAGACGCATAGTTCATCGAATACGAGGAGAGATGCCTAGTTGGGAAGCTTATGCGGAAGCCAGAAGAGACTACGATTCATTCATTTGAACGAGTGTAGGGATACGATCTAATTTAATACCGGATATTGTAAAAGATCCGTTCTTAAAACTAATATTTTTTCGGAAAAAATATTACTTAAAAAAATTGAATTGAAATTTTTTTTCAAATTTTAGGATCGGATAAACGATAAAATGTCGGTCTTAAAAGTAATTTAATTGATTAAAAAATAAATAATAGATTTTAGGACCGCATATTTATAAAATCCGCTCTTAAAGTACCTCGACTTATTATCTTCACTACCTCGTAACTCCACACAACGTACGTGGCTATTTTTTTAGAAAAAAATATTACTTAAAAAAATTGAATTGAAAAAAAAAATTAATGAATTTTAGGACCGGATAAATGATAAAATGTCGGTCTTAAAAGTAATTTAATTGATTAAAAAAATAAATAATAGACTTTTAGGACCGCATATTTATAAAATCCGCTCTTAAAGTACCACTTATAATCTTCACTACCTCGTAACTCCAAACAACGTACGTGGCCATGCGGGAAGGGGGAACTACTCTACGCCTTTATTAACTCCTCATACCTCTCTGCGCATGCCCCAAGTGCTCAAACCATGGTTAGATACAAGAAGCGCTCGTAGGGGTAGACTTGCGGTGATGCTCGTGCCTTAGTAGATCGTTATACGGTGCGCCTCCTCAGCGATAGTGTGTTCTATTGAGATTGAAGAGTCTTGGGTCGTTGGACCCATTGTTATTTCTTTGGATGATGAAGATATTTCCGCACCCCCTCCGTCCTTCTACCGACCCATCTATGCTGAGTTCCTTCGTATTCTTGAGGATGAAGAGATTGCTAGCCCCCTCCAGCCTTCAGACCATAAAGAGGTTCCTGCTGCCCCTCTCCAACGAGTTGGCCGCAACTCGCCTACCTCTGACCCCACTCCTCTTTCCTCTAATGATCCACTGATACAAATAAGATAGGAACTTGCTGATATCCGGCGGGAAGTTAATGCTGCTCACGTCGATATCGCCAAGGCTTTAGAGGATAATAAGTTTTAGGATGTTTAGTCAGATTCTTGTTTTTGATAATTTTCTACTTGTTTTTCTTTTGTATTTTTTCTTGTGTACCTGCATATTCAAGTAATATATGTAGTATTAAGAACTAAGCTTGTCTTTTTTTTTTTGTTCATATTCTCCGGTAATTAAAGAAACTCCATTTTTTCCTTCAATTTTTGTCCAAAATTTAGGACCGGAGTATTCTAAACCTCCGATCTTAAAAAGTTATATATTTAGGACCTACTTCTTTAGAATTAACCGGTCTTAATAAAATCATTAGGACCGGAGTATTCTAAATCTCCGGTCTTAAAAATTTATATATTTCCAACCGGTCTTAATAAACCAAAACGCGTGGAGTATTAAATGAATGATAAAAATTTAGGTCCGGAGTCTTCTAAAACTCCGGTCTTAAAAATTTCATTATATTTTTAGGACTGGCTTCTTTGTAATTTACCGGTCTTAATAAAATCCAAAATACTAAAACATGTCTCGTCGTGCGTAAAATTTAATTTCCCTCTCTAAACTTCTCTTGTCGCTTAGAAAGTGATTGCGAGGTTTTGTCTCCGGTGTTTGTGTGTTGCTACGTCGGTGCTTCGCGTTGCTCTCTCGACAATCACTTTACGGTTCCTTAGCTAAACGTATATAGACCAAGTTGTAAGAGGTGTTTTAGTTATATAACTTCATAATTTCCGTCTTATCGTTCGGGTTTTTCATGGGTTGAGCGAAATCGATGAAATGCTCTTGTAGGTTTCTCTAGTGTTAATGAATATTGTATTTTGAAGATTATATTTGCACTTTAGACCTACCCAACTGACCAACAAATGTTTTTAGGGTACTCTTGCTATCTGCAACATCAACGTTCGTGGCGGGAGAAGAAAGACTCAAGAAACGCATTTGAATTTATATGCTACAGGTGAGTCCACAAGACCTTCACGCGATGCATTTAATTTCCTCGTCATGCATTTATTTTGCTTCTTGACTTCTTTGTGATACATTTATGACCAACATTGATTCTTCGTTATGCATTTAATGGGCAAGTTTCCTCGTAAACAAAAAACAATAAAAAAAAAACAAAAAAAGACATAACCAACATTGAGCATAAATATGCATTTGGTGTTGCCTTATTTTATATGCAAGTGTCAATTTTTTTGGATTACGTATGTTAAATCTTTTCGTCTATAGGAATTCTACTATGGATCACAGTTGGATAAATGCTTTACGGACGAGTGTTGAATATCAGAATCGGGTGAGGGACTTTATAGAATTTGCTAAACAAAATGTCCATGATGATAGTGGGAAGTTTTATTGCCCTTGTGTAAAATGTGTGAATGAGAGGCGACTAAGTCTTGAAGTTATACACACACATTTAATTTGTGAAGGATTTTGTAAGACTTATACAGTATGGGTATGGCATGGTGAAAAAATACCAAGTGGGTCTCAACATAGGGAAGTGGCCTTTGATGATAATGACACGGATATGGATGATCGCTTAGAGGACATTATTCGTGATGTAGGAGAAGAGGCTTTTGAGCAATCACATGCATATGGTAATATGTGCGGTGATGCGAGACCCCGCTATCCGTGAGTGTATAAAATACCAATTGTTGAATCTTTGTATTGAAATTGGTAAGCTTGAAGGCACGTCATGGATGGAGCGACAAGAGTTTTTCTGAAATGCTTGAGGCTTTTAGCACAGAGTTTTTCTATTCAACATTGCCGCATCGATACTATGATGCTAAGAAAATACTTTGTCCACTGGGGATGCAGTACAAAAAGATTCATGCATGTCCAAATAATTTCATATTGTATAGAAAAGAGTTTGAAGAGAAGCAGAATTGTCCGATATGTGAAACCCCAAGGTACAAGTCAAATAAGGTGCCTGCAAAAGTGTTGTGGTATCTTCCAATCCTACCAAGGTTCAAGCGGTTTTTTGCTAATGAAAATGATGCAAAAAATTTGAGGTGGCATCTTTGATGAGAGGATTTCGATGGAAAGCTTCGACATCCGACCGATTCTTCTCAATGGAAGAAAATTGATCAATTATTTCTAAACTTCGGCGAAGAACCTAGGAACCTTAGGCTTGCCCTTAGCACAGATGACATGAATCCCTATGGAAGCCTTAGCAGCATACATAGTTCATGGCCTGTACTCCTCATTATTTACAACTTATATCCTATGTTATGCATGAAACGAAAGTACACCATGCTGTCTATGTTGATTTCCAAACCAAAACAACCCAGAAATGACATTGATGTTTACCTTGAGCCCTTGATCGAAGACTTGAAGGAGTTGTGGGAAGAAGGTGTCGACGTTTATGACTCTTTCAAGAAGGAGGTGTTTAAAATGTGAGTCATGATATTTTGTACTATCAACGACTTCCCAGCATATAGGAACTTGTCAGGGTATACTGTAAAAGGCCATAAAGCATGTCCGGTTTGTGAAGAAGGAACATTCTACCATCAACTTCAACATGGAAGAAAGACGGTTTATCTTGGACATAGGAGATTTCTTAGACGGGGCCACCCATATCGTCAATTAAAGAAAGCTTTTTTTGGTGGCCAAGAGTATGAAGATGCTCCGGTGGCATTGGTAGGGGAGCAAGTATATGAAAAGGTGAAAAATATCAATGTCATCTTCGGTAAGGCTGCAAAGAGTAGAAAAGAAACAAATATATGGAAAAAGAAATCTGTATTCTTGATCTTCCTTATTGGCGCAATCTTGATGTGAGACTTGTATTAATGTCATGCATGTGGAGAAAAACGTATGTGATAGTATTGTTGGCACGCTTCTCAACATACAAGGTAGTTCCAAGGATGGTGTGAAGGCAAGATTGGATCTAATAGCAATGGGAATACGCGAAGAGTTACATCCAAGGCCACATGGTAACAAAACTTATTGTCCCCCGGCTTCTCATACTTTGTCTAAGTATGAGAAACAAAGTTTTTGTGACTGTTTACATGGCACAAAAGTTCCCTCGGGATATTCTTCAAATTTTAAGATGATTGTATCGATGAAGGACTTGAAATTAGTAGGCCAAAAGTCTCATGATTGTCATGTCTTGATGCAACAGCTACTCCCAATAGCTATTCGAGGCATCACCGAATATGATCTTCGGGTCGTTTTGACTAGACTTTGTTTCTTCTTCAATGCGGTTTGTAGTAAAGTTTTCGAGATTGAAAAGTTGGATGAATTGGAGAATGAAGGATATCTTATCTTGTGCCACCTTGAGAAGCTTTTTGTTCCTACATTTTTTGACATCATGGTTCATCTAATTGTTCATCTAGTGAGGGAGATAAAGTTGTGCGCCCTTATCCATTTACGGTGGATGTACCCAATTGAAAGATCTATGAAATTCCTAAAAGGGTATGTGAAGAACGCATACCGGCCGGAACCATCTATTATTCGAGAAATATGTTTGAAGAAGCCATGGAATTTTGTCAAAATTATTTGGCCAAAGTAAGACATATTGGGCTTCCAAAACGTCGGCATCTTTGAAGGGGGTAGACGAGGAGCTTCAATAAAGAGTGTGGATCATGATGAATTGTCACAAGTCCACTTATACATCTTGAATAATGTTGATGAAGTTCAAGCCAGCATAGCTGCACATAAAGAAGCTGTAAGGAAAGAAAATCATCGAATGACTGAACAAAGGTTGATTAGGGAGCATAACAGAACTTTTGCAAATTGGTTCAAACAAAAGGTCGAGGGAGAGGAACGTGTTTCTCATACAATCAAATGGTTAGCACGTGGTCCTGAGGTTGATGTCATAGGTTGGAATTCGTATGTGATCAATGGTTATACATTTTACACGAAGTCCCTAGATGATAGGAGCACAGTCCAGAACAGTGGTGTTATGTTAAAGGCTGAATCTATGCACTTCTCCAGTTCGAAAGACAAGAGGCCTTTATTGGCAGTCATGCCATATTATGTGGTTATTGAAGAGATTTGGGAGGTGGACTATGTGAAAATTAGATTTCCCATTTTCAAATGCAAATGGGTTAATGTCAATAATGGTGTTCAGATCGATTGGCTAGGATTTACATTAGTCGATGTCAATGGTAGAAGTTTTGGAGATGAACCTTTTATAATGGCGAGACCAGGCAAAACAAGTGTTCTATATCAGATCAAGAAAATAAAATGTGGTCTCAGCGGCTCTCCAAGGAAAAAGGGTCATTGATATTGATGAGGAAAGTCATTCAAATTATGGTCTTCCTGAGAGTACTCCATTTTCAAGGGGTCTAACGGACATGAACGAAGAAGATGAAGCAGATAATGAACCCGACATAAGAAATGATCATCAAGAAGGGATATGGGAGGATATCACTTTATAAAAGAGTCAATACATAAGGTAATATTCATATGCAGAATTCTTTGAAAACTTTAAGGTTTTACCTATACTATATTCCTTCTATGTTCATAAACAATGTCACTGACTATGAAGTTTGTTCTTATTTTATTTTTGTGGCAGGATCCGATCCAAATTAAAGGGGCATGTTATGGAAAAATAGGATGTTACGTTGTTGGTGGGAATCGAGATGAAGGCATGGTGAATATTATTTTGGGCATGTTTGTTGTATTTGTAACTTATGGTATTTGTAAGTAAGTTATCTTATTGTATTAATTAATTTAGGTGTTGTAGTCATAGTATAATAATTAATTAAGAGGCCACATAACTCATGGTGAATAATATTTGTATTATTTTTCCCAATTCAATTTATTCAATAATTGTTCATAGCTTGTAGCTTAAAGTATCGACTTTTATGTGCTGGATTAGGTGGTGGATTTGTGTGTAATACAATCGGAAAGAAGAACGAGGGGAAAATTGGAAAAATTTAGACCACAAATAAATACGGTCTTAAATGTTCAGATTTTAACTTTTAAGACCGGATGCATTTATATGTCCGCTCTTAAAGGCCAGGTGTTTGATAATTGAATATTTCATACAATACTTTTTTTGTCTCTTGATTAATAGTTTAGGACTCTTTAGCTAATAAAAAATGGCTTTTATACTTATTAAGGCTTTGGGCCTTTTATTATATTTTAGCCATTATTTAATAATAGTTTTACATTGCTTCACCATTTTTATCATAACTCTTGAACCAGACATCGGATTTGCCTCATTTTTGTCTCATATTTCAGATGATTCAGAGAGCTACAATTGTTATGAAGACATGAAGAGCAAATTCGAACAAGAGGGCGGTCAATTTTGGAGCTGAAGTCATATGTATTTTTGGGCTCGAATTTTGTAATTAAAGCCCATTTTATTTTATTTTCGTTCTGGGCCTAAATTGTGGATTAGAGCCCCATTTCGTTTTGCCATTTTAGGTTAAGTGAGGCAGCAGCCACAAACACATTCTCATTCATGTTTTTAGAATTCAAAGGATCAAAATAGTAGTTTTCAAATCTCTGCAATGTTCTTCGTGTTCTTCGCGTTCTTCATCTGTTTTTCATCTTTCTTAATTATGTTCGGCTAAATTTTGAGATTGATCCACGATGAGGGTTCCATCCACTATCCAGAGGATTCGCGCCTAATCGGTAACCGTCTAACTCGTTTACGTATCCCTTAATCGATTTGATTTTTGGTTCGGATTGGGTTTTTGATTAAAAACCCAAATCGATATTTCCCAAGGACGAAGTTCGGACTAGGTTAAAGTATTCACGTGCGATCGTACGAGAGGTGCACCACCGATTTGAACAAATTCTGAATGATTGTTCGGTTGAGGAATTTCTAGACAAATGCGAGAGATTTCGGTTCGTCTAGAGTCGATTACGAGTTCGGTTATAAACTGTTTCGTTCGAGGAAGGGTAGTGGGTGAATCCAAAATCGTGGGTTGATCCTTTAATCCTCTGTTTTGTTCAATTTGTGTTATTTCGTTTTGTCTACATATTTTCGTCTTTAATATTATTGAATCAAAAAAACCCCCATTTTATCCATTTGTTTTATTCTTTGTGCGAATTGAGCCGCTGCGAATTCGTTGGGAAACGACTCGGGTTACATTATCGCAAATCCTTTTCTAATCTGGTTATTTTGGGAGATTACGAGAAAATCTCCCGGTGTACACATTGACCGAGTCTTAAAAGTTGGTCTTTTAAGACCGGTAAATTTATACATGCGGTCTAAAATAAAATTTTTAAGACCACATTTATTTATCATCGAGTCTTGAAAGTCGGTCTTTTAATACCGCGCATAATTAGTCGGTCTTAGAAGTCACTAACTTTAAGACCGTATTTATTTTTGTCCGATCTTAAAATTCAATCTTTTAAGAGTGGCCTAGTTATTAGCCGGTCTTAAAAGTTGAGTTTTAGGACCGAACAAAAAGTATTTCAGGTTTATTTTAGTACAACTTTTAAGACCCAATGTTTTAAATGTCCGATTTAAAATATTTTCTTTAAGATCGGTCGTAGTCCGGTTTTAAATGTAGACTTTTAATACTGGGCATTTGGAACAAGACCGGTCACGGGTCCAGTCTTACGATGCCTCTTTTGTCCAGTCTTAAAAGCCTTTTTTGCACTAGTGAATATCTCCTCCAATTCTGCAGAATATTAAGTTTTGAACTTCTGGGTTTTACAAAATTAGAGTCAAAGGCAAAAGAGTTGCGCCAGTTCCATAGCATCCAAATAGAAATACCAAAGATTAGATTCCGAAAAATCCCCATTTCTTTGGAAAACTTACCCCTTAGATTCATGGACAACCAATCTCTCAAACCAAGCTAAGAAGAATTAGGAGATGGATCTAGGTTTAACATGCTTTATCCACATATTTGCGCATACCAGCAGTCACGAAGAATATGTAAAATACTCTCAGACTCCACATTACAATAACTACACAGACTCGAATGGTTAGACCAGCAGCCACGCCACTCATTAATGGGTAATTTATGAAGGGCAATTCTCCATAAGAAGACTCTAATCCTCTCCACACCACCCCATTTCCATATAAAATTAAACAAATTACATCTAAGATGAGGGGGATTCAATTCAATAAGAAAGTAAGCACTCTTAATAGAGAACATACCATCAGGCGTCGCACCCCAAACCATAACGTCATGACTAGCATCAGTCTTACGAAAAATGGCAGCCAGGAGCCTCTGAATAATTTCAGGACGAACCACCTCAGCAAGCTTGATAAAATCCCAAGAACCATCCTTAACCCAATGCAAAACCAGAGATAGATCTTCCTCTACAGAGAGTTGACAAATGCACAACTCGTTAATACTCTTCCCATCCAATAACCAATAGTCATTAAAGAAAATAACAGACAGACCATTTCTCACATGCCATTTAGAACCACGGTCAACAATATTCTTCTAAGAGGTAATAAACCACCATAGCTTCGAATCCCCCGAATGATAGTTAAGAAGGAAAGAATCATCACGCAACATGTACCTCTTTTGAAGAACATCCACCCATAATCTATTAGATCCAACCACCACATTCCATGATAATTTAGCACCACAAGCTTGATTGAAGGAAGAAAGTCTCCTAAATCCAAGTACTCCAGACTCCCTAGGTTTGGTTAACTAATCCCAACCCACCGGATGGTAATGATTAGGGGACCTATCAGGACCCCAGATAAAATCCTGTTGAATTCTTTTAATCTCATGACACACACACTTCGGAATCTTGGCCACTAACATAGGATACAAAGGAATAGAGCTCAAGACAGATTTAACCAAAGTGATACGATCAGCCGTAGACAAACACTTCGCCTTCCACACCAATAGCTTAGCTTGGACTCTCTCAATGATATAGTGAAAAGTCTCACTACTTTTCCTATTATTAGTCAGAGGAAAGGCAAGATACCTCCCAATTTCACTCGTAATTTGCATCCGAGATAGAACCTTGATCTTACTCTTAACCTGCGAAGAAACTTTAGGAGAGAAATAAATAGAAGACTTGGAGAAATTAATCTTAGCTCCCGAAGCACTACAAAATCTGTTCAAACACTCCATCATACACTCAGTCTGAGATTCAGAGGCCGCCCCAAAAAGCAGTAAATCATCCGCAAATAAGAGATGAGAAATCTTCGGGCCAAACTAAGAGGTAGAGATAGGATTCCAAGCACCATTATCCACTACATCACAAATAAGATGAGAGAGTTTATCCATATATAAGACAAACAAATAAGGCGAAATAGGATCCCCTCGTCAAAGACCCCTTTGAGGGGAGAAACACTCAGTATGGGAACCATTCCAAAGGACATTGTAGGAAATCGAAGAGATACAAGCCATGACCAGATTAATGAATTCAGACTCAAAGCCTACCTCCTTGAGCACTTGAGCTACAAAATCCCACCTCACCCTATCATACGCCTTTTCAAGATCAATCTTCATAGCCATGAGACCCTTCTTGTTTTTATTCTTCCTCATAATATGAAGGAGCTCTTGGCCAAAAATAATATTTTCTTGAATATGCCGCCCTTTTATAAAGCTTGCTTGAAAAGGAGAAATTAAGGAATCCATCACCCCTTTCAAACGATGGGTAATCAATTTGGTCACACATTTATAATGAACCGAAGAAGGGGCAATAGGCCGAAAATGCGCAACCACTTCAGGATTATCCCTCTTAGGAATTAGAGAAATTAGAGTTTTATTAGCCTTTTCACGAAAAAGAGAACCATTGAAAACCCCCTTAACAAAAGTATAAAGAGACGGGCCTAGCTTATTCCATTGAGCCTTATAAAAAATAGGAGGGAAACCATCAAAACCCGGAGCTTTATAGCTACTCATAGAGAATATTGTACTCCTTATTTCCTCATCAGAAGGGATTCTGGAAATATTTTGAATACTCTGCCTTTCAACTTGGGGGAAAGTAGCATTAGTTTCCAAACAAACAGAGTCGAAATTATCCACAGTATGTAAGGACTTAAAGTACCAAACAACTAGGTTCTTCAAATCATCAACAGTATCAATCCGGAACCATCTTCATCCTTAAGGTAGAGAATTCTGTTTCTTCGGTTTCTCATTTTAGCCTTCAAATGATAATACTGGGTGTTCCAATCTCCCTTAGAAATCCAATCCCCTCTTGATTTCTGGAACCATTTTATCTCTTCTAACTTCAATAATCTATCCAATTCAACATTAATACCTTTTCCAGATCACAAAGCAAATGAGAATGAGGATAAGCACTAGACTTCTGGATACCCTCCAAATGTGATAGCAGATCATTTTTTGCTTTCTCAACAAATCCAAAGACTTCCTTATTCCAAACAACAATCTATTTTTTGAACCTAAGCAAGGAAAGATTAAGATCATCACCCATGACCCATTTATTGTCTAGAAAAGCATTATACGCCTCATGAGATGTCCACATGGCCTCAAACCGAAAAGGTTTACAACCTAACAGAGCAGATGGATTACCCCTAAAGCATAGCAAAACAGGGTTGTGGTCAGAAAAGCTAGTATGCGCCAGAACTTTGAGGTAGCAATTAGAAAAATCAGACAGGAAGGAGTTACTAACCAGAGCTCTATCCAGTCTTTCATAAAGCCGGCCACAATCAGGAAGACGAGGTCCCTTCCAAGTAAACTTAGGACCAACAAACGCCAAATTAGATAGAGGACAATCAGCAACCCTTTCCTGAAACCACCTAATCTTAGAGAGGTTAATGCCAGCACCGCCCATCCTCTCACCAGGAGACAATGTATCATTAAAATCTCCAATGGTTACCCATGGTGACAAAATCGATAAGGAAAGGGACTTGAGATTCTGCCAGAGAATTGATTTACAAATAGGATTTGGGACTGCATAAATAGTCGTAAGATAGAAAGGCTGCATCCCCTCCAACGAGCAAAATAGGTGAACAAATTGCCTATCAGAACGTATCACAAAGACTGAATCCTGCCTTCCCCTCCAAGCCGCCACCAAGCCACCGGATTGACCAACACTAGGCACAAAAGCTAGACCATTATAGCCAAGCCTTTGTAAGCAGTGGAAACGTAATACCGATTCACTTTTCGTTTCAGCCAGAATAAGGATTGAAGGCCATCTACCTTTGCACACATAACTCAATTGTTGTATCAGGCTTCTAGCGCAAGCACCCTTGAAATTCCAATAAAGGATTGAGTCCATTAAAGAAAAAATTAAGGACAGACGCCGGCCCAACAATAAAATAAAACAAACAGGAGATTTTTTCCTGACTAAAACTCCCTCTTCATTTTTTGTAGGCTCAAGGAGGTCTCTACCACCATATCACAATCAGCCTCACTTGATTCAGGCCCATCCCAAAATTTCCCCATCAACCCAACTGGCGGCCCACATGCATCTGGATCATGAGGAATGGAAACAAAAAGGTCCACCTCATCATCCAATAAAGCCAAATCAGGTGGTCCCTCCTTAATTTTATCCTCAAAAATCAAATCCTCCTTTTTGCTCTCCTCCTGCTGCGTCGTGATCACCGCCTGTTGCACTGTGACGCTTTCTGTGGAAGTTTCACCAAGTAAGCTCTGTGGTTTCTCAATTGTATCTAGCGCCAGAGTTGACTCCCTCAATCTTTTATCTTTCCTCTTCTCCTGCTTCGAAAACTGGCATTATTTCGGTATTAATTGGCATACCTTTAGACTTAGGTTGCTTTTTGACTTGATTTTTCCCTTTCTTCCCTCTACTAATTCGTACGCTAGGATCGCTCTGTTGTGTACTCTGGGGAGTCGCGACTTGCTGCACAACGGCCACCTCAGGGATTTTTTCCTCTTGTCGTACAGATCCTCCCTCTAAGTTGTCGGCAAGTACCTCGAACTAGAGCCACCGTTAGCTTGCCGGAGATCCTTACCTTAGTTCCCCTTGCCGGTATGCTTCTGACGTTTGGGTTTATGCACAACCCTCCAAACTTCTTGATCATGATCTTTCGTTCCTTCCATAGCTAATTCTCCTGCAGAATCCCCAACAACATTACTCCCATCTTTTAAATCAGATTTCTTTTTAGCTGGCCCTGTTTTACACCCATCCGACATATGGCCATAGATACCACAATTGGTGCATAATCAGTGAAGTCCCTCGTACTCCACATAATAATCTCGACCATCCAGCGTGAAACCAGCCATGAGTTGCTTACTTAAATCAACAAGGGCACAAACTCTTGCATAGTGGCCTCTGAGATGATAGGAAGTATTATAATCGATTTTGACAATATCACCAATTCTGTTTCCAATCCATGATAGAGCCTCTTTATCATAGTACTCAAGAAAAATCTTTGTCATTCTCACCCACACGGCCACCTTATCAATGGTAGCAGTTCCAGGGTGAAACAGGTTCCCAAGGCCGCACAGTAAGGTAATGGTCGAAGATCATCCAAGGTCCACATAAGAGCATTAGAACAGTCCTCTTTGTTTGTAAATTTAACAAGAAAGAAACCATTCCCAATATTTATCAGAGTAATAACACCCTTCTTCGCCCAAAGTAACTAAAGAATAGATAAGAGCAACTTATAACCAATATCTTTCCCTAGTAACTTCACAATAAGAGCCTGATGCCAAGCTTTGTAAAGCCTTTTTTTCATCTTTGCCGAGAAGGAGAAGGAAGGGAAGTTCCTGTTTGGGTCTTCCACTATCTTGCAAAGAGGTTCAAAATACTTATTTTCAGAATCAGAAATGGAGTCGTCAGATAGAGGATTAGCATCCTCCATGTTGACTTCAGTATTAACCTTACCATTATCCCTTGTAGCTTATCAGGAAATGAGGGTCCAGCCTCCCATTTCTTCCCTTGATTATTACCAAGTTGCGGCCACTCTTCTGAGTTGTTGATTAGATCGCCATTCTTAATTTTTTTTGGAACTTCGGTTAAGCAAATCCTCCTCCTCCAGTGAAGCAGGAATGATAGCAGGTTTTTTTCCAGAGAGAACAATCGCCATTGTCAAGATACTTTTTTTTGTATAAGAACAGTTGCAACACATATACTCCATCAGTTCTCATTATTCATTCGGCCCATATTTTTGGCTTAACATCCAGCCCAATTCTCTTCCTTATTGTGACAACCATGTGTCTTTCTCCCTTCATCCAAACCCACACACATAATCCATACTCTCAACTTTATTTCTTATTTTCCATCTCGGCCCATACACCTCCAACACATACATTTCTTATTCATTTCCCTCCCTAAACACAGACTCCCCTGTCGAGCGAAAAAATAAAAAAACAGACTCCCCCCTCTCAACTGCTTTCACGCCTTATCCTTTGGGCAATAACATTTCACTCTGCCTTCCACTATTTCTTCCGCCACCACATCCCTCTTTCATTTCTATTTCGACACCTCACCACACCAATTCCCCATCCTCCGCCACCTCACACCCACACATTCACCTCTCCCGTTTAATTATTCCCATTCGGCCCAGACATCTGCAGAAACAGAGAGCGTGAATTGAGAGCTGAGAAACGCTGAGAGGGAAAGAGCTCAAACGCTCAAACGAAGAGAAAGATAAGGTATAAGGAAGAGTGCTATCTTACATGCAAGTATCAAACTAGACTAAGGTAAGTGTCTAGAAACCAAACCCATATGAATTTTTGTATTCGATGGATGTTTTGGGAATAGATTGTGGCTAAAAAATCTGAATCTGGAGAGAGAAAATAAGGAACATATTATTTACGCCATAAGAATCACACTTAGATGTTATGCTAGAGCTTGTGCTAGTGATTTCCACTTTGCATGTTAAATCTTTCTATAGGATGATGAACTTTGATCCTATACTTTGCTGACCAGAGGGGGTTTCTCGACTTTTTATTTTGGAATAGTAAAGGAGAGTCTAAATGCGTAAATAGATAAGTTTAATAAGAGTAATGTGCTTTTCGGATAGTTGGTGAATGATGAAGCTGATTGGAAGTTATTGTTTGATGCTTCCAAGTATTAAATAGTATTAAATATGTATCGTAGATTGTCAAAGCATGCCTAAATATTTCAAGTCGATGGTTAAAATAATACCTCTGAAGCTTGTGAAGTTTTCAGAATTAAATAGCGTTGCTGTTGGAATTATTTTGAAAGAGTTGATGTGCTTATGTTTTTGAAATTTGGGAATTTTTCTCAACCATAAATCAACTTGGTGACTTTAATTTATGAAAATAGACTTATCAAGGAGTAAGTAGAAATTGGAATCACTTCATTTGGAATTATATTGGTTAAGTTATGAATTTTATAAATTCCCAAAAAAGTTAAAGGTTAAATTTTTTATAAGTCTTAAAATAGCCATACAAGTTGTTAATTGTGTATAACTTTCAAAGTAAAGGTCTCTTTGGATATATTGAAGGGTTAAATGGCTGAGATGACATTTATTTCATAGTGAATAATATCTAATTAAGTAAATCCCAATTGGTATATATCTCTAGTCATAAGATACTAAAGGATAAGTACTTTGAGGTGGGTCTAAAGGAACTAAATTAATTATGTTATTAAGATTGAATTGATTAGTGACCTATCTCTATATGTAAATGTTAATTATAATACCACGAGAATTGCTCGTGCCTGAAGGATAAACGTAGTGATAAGAATTTGGTGGAAGGGGTTTTGTTAGTAAGACCAACAGGTAATAAGTCTAATCCCATATTCTTTACATAGCTATATATGTTTGTGTATGCCATATTTGTATGTCTCGTCTTATGAGACCAGCACCACTTGTGGCTCGATTGAGCGGGAAGGTCGACCATGGGACTAGCATCCCGGTAGCTAAGCAGGGCCTAGTGTATTCAGTATTTTTGGTATTGAATTACCTGAAATGAATTTCCTTGCGCTAAGGTATTTGAAAATCATTGAATGAACACTTGTATTACAAGCTGCATATAGAATGTAATCCTTGAATTTCAATTTGAATTTGAATTTGAATGCTTTGTATGCTGTGTGGACTACTCTGTTTGGCTTATTTACTTATATATTGCTTATGCATGGAATTTTAGATTAACTTGTTATTCTGTGATTCATTCATTTGAATCTCAGAACCTTCCTTAAATCTAAGATGTGGGCAGTCTAATAGGCAAGAAAGGAAGAGGCATGGTGTAGATATTACTTGATCTTAAGAAGAAGGTGGTGTTGCTGATGCAAATGAAACATATAGTTTCACTTTTGTATATGGACAATTTTATTTCCTTGTGATTTAGATATTATTTTGAAATAGCTGTATGTGGCTACTGGGATGTATATATTTAATTAGATACATACGATCACTAGAAGTAGACATGATATTGTGTGTGTGCGGGCAGGCGAGCGGGGTGTGCGTGCGCGCGTGCATGTGTGTGTAGGGACGGGCATGTAAATAACAAGCCCAAAACATGGTGAATGATTTAGTAGGGCACTAGATTAATTGGAGAAATAAGGAATTACTCTGATCAAACCTAACAAGGTTTCAAGTATGCTGTTCTTTTAACGATAAGTTTGAACCATTGATCAAATGTTTTCAAATATTTTAAATGTTTCAGAAAAGCCCATTCAAACTATAATATTATTTTTATTTTTTTCCTAAGAAGGGCTTTCATTGCCAAGATCAACCTTGGCCCAGTGGATTTAATTTTTATTAAATAATACATTAGAATGCATGATAGGTGAAGGTACCACTCTCTGTTCAGAACAGTGGAGTGTTACAGTAGCAATATATCTAAGGATGGAGAGAGTATTTATAACTAAAAAAGAACTCTCGTTTATCTCTTAATTAAAAAGATTAATGATTTGAGTACATAATTTCAGTTTTGGGACAAAAAAATGTCAGGAAAAGTATTATAGTTGTCTAGGATTAAATAGAAAAGCTTGGGAAGAAAAGAAAACATAAAAATCATTGAACTTAACGAGTATAATGTAACAAAGTGAGAAGCATTTGTTGATTACCTATTAAGGAAGCCAAGTCTCAAAGGGTGATGATGGTGCTCTACTTTCACTCCATCCATCAAAACCCTTCTTTACATGCCAAACGCCACCCACATCCCATTATTTCCAAATCATGGAGACCATTTATGATGTTGGTTGCTGGAAAATTGAGTGTCAAATCAAGTTGGCTGCCTTCTCCACTTGCATGTTGTCTACAGTCTTTTGCGTCGAAAGGATAAAATCCTACATAAACTCGACAATCATTCATATAATAAGCTGGAGTACCATTTATTTTAGTTTTATTGGAATGGAAGCTATCTTTGAACTTCCAATCTACAGAGAAACCAAGCCATGCTTGAGATAAAAATTGAAAAACAACACACACAGCAATTCCCCAATGTTCTTCATTAGAATCTGCGGCAATAGCGTTGGAAGGTATGCCTGCTATTATGGTTATAGATTCGCCTGACATATCCTTTCCCCAATAGTATTCCCAGCGTTCAAACCATGTTGGGATTCTTGTCCACAGTTGAAAGTCGTAGAAAAGGTGAATGGGACCCTGCACAACAACAGGAAGCTGCATCAAAACTGGAGACTGAGGAGCTTTATATATCTAAGAACCGTTTAACAGCAAATAATTAGATTCCACATAAAAAATTGATAAAAACCTTTGGAGCACAAGATGCACAGAGATGTTGTAGAGCAGATGTGGGTTCCAACAAGCGACAATTGCTTGCAGATATAATTAAATTTGGATGAAGCTTGTGTATTGACTTCAGTCTGCTGCAAAATGTCAAGTCCATGTATTTGAGATTTGTCAAATGAATTACGGACAGAGGAATATTGATGATATCAGTGCCCCTCACGTCCAAGAAGTATAGCCTTCTCATATTTTCACTGAACTCAGGTAGCTTCTCAAGCTTTGACATTCACCCAGAATAAAACCTCTAGACTATTCATATCCAAGCAAGTTGGAAGAGTTTCGAGATTTGTACAATATCTCAAACTCAACTCAACTAGCTTCTTCAGTTGTCCAACAGATTCATGAACTCGAACAAGGTTTTCGCAATAATTGAAAGACAACTTTTGAGGTTTGGAGTTCCACTGAAATCTGGAGTTTCCATAGATCTTCAGAATTGCTGAGATCAATGTTTCTCAACTTATGTAATTCCTGACCAGCATAGAAGATACAAAAACAAGGAGATGTTAATAGTAACTTCAAAGTCTACAATAAGATAGATATCTGCAGAGTTTTAGTTCATGAAAGGAAAGCATACCAGTGTTCCATCCCAGAGTTTTGTGATGTTACTATTACGCAGTTGAAGGCTTTCCAATTGATGTAATTGATGAAAAGGTGGCAGAGATTCCAAAGCATAATAATCCCATGTCATAATTTTCAATGCACTTGGAAGAGATTTGAGATCACGTGAAAGATGCACCTTGCTCAAGTTGAGTAATTTAAGTTCTTGCATGTTTGAAAAGCAATCAGGATGCCAATCTGCTTCAAAACTTTGTTGTATATACAACACTATACTTTGAACGTTTCCAGTTCCCTAATGAACATGTGTAAAAATTGAAAAAATCATGAGAGATAACAAGATACCAATATGTAATCTAAATCTGGTGTAGTTAAAAATCACACAGTTTACCTTATTATCTTTCAATACGTCATTGACATCCTCTAGAGACCACAATCGACTACGTCTACCAGCATCAGTTGGAGATTCTTTCATAACAATGTCCCTTCCCATCTCTTGAAGCAAATCATGCATATATAAATATTCTTTTGAAGCCTCTTGAAGCAACTGATCATACAAATAAGTTGGCAAAAAAATGTCTCTTTTTAACTTTTGAATTCTATCAAGCATACCCAGATCTTCTTTTGCATTCTGCCTTAAATATGAATTTGAATGAGTCACATTTAGCATAGATTTTTCAATTAGAACTTCAATTCCACTTTTTGAATGAGGACCACATAATTCCAATATATTTGTCACCGGGAATTTGGGCTCCTTCTTAAAAAAACATGCAATATCTAAAAATATTCTTTTGTACTCTTTATTTTCTAACCCATCATAACTTATGCAAAGTTGATTAGAGACCATTGGTGGGTGAATTTTGCCTCAATATTTCTACTGCATTTCTCCATTCATTATGATCTTTCTTGCGAAGAAATGACCCCAAGACTTTAAGCACCAGAGGAAGTCCCCATGCATATTCAATTACTTCTTTTGACAAATCCAAATAACCTTCTTCAGGCTCATACCTATTAAAAGCTTCCAGGCATAAGAGCTCAAGGGATTCATCAAGATGTAATTTTCCAACTTCATACTCTTCAAATTGTTCATAAATGTCAACAATGTTCTGTCCGTCATAGTTATCACGATTTTGCTCCCTGCACCAAACCATTCCTTATTTGCGGCTAAATTTTCTAGTTGGCTTCTTTCCCTAACATCATCGACAATAATAAGAACCTTTTTATGGCATAAAAACTTTCTTATTATCTTTGCACCTTCAAAAGAATCATCTATATCACGTTCTCCTAATCCGAGCTCAGAAAGAAGCTTCTTTTGTAAGGAAACTATGCCAACCCTTTCTAAATCCTCCCTTACATTGTCAAGAAAACAAGTAGCATCAAATTTGCTTTGGATTTCATCATAAACAAGTCGAGCAAGAGTTGTCTTGCCTATGCCACTCTCGCCCCATATCCCTATGAAGCATGTTTCATCCAATCCCATCTTTAAAAGGAGATTATCCTATTAACCTTTGATTGAGTGTCTCCAACTAAATGTTCAAAATTGGATGGAAACTCATCACCTAAAATGTCTTTAGCAATGTCTGCTTCATGCCTGCATAGATCAATTGAACAAAATTATGAAAAGACAAAAAAAACACCAATAAAAATAAAGAAAAATATATTAAGGACTTGAATGGAAGAACATTCTTCTTGCTTAGCAGCTATAAAATTACATCAAATTAAGGTGATATTAATCCCAATTCATGTTTACAAGGTTAAGCATATCACCTAAACACCTAAAATTCCACAATCATTCAAATTATTTTCTAATTAACAGGGAAAATCATCAGACCAAATTAAATGTTTGATAAATATATGTCAATATAACAATATTCTTATATTTCCCTAAGCCATCTAACTGATTGTAATTAAACCATCAGAATGTTGACAAGTTATAATAACAATCAACGGTCGATCTTCAAAAGTTAGTAGAGGAAATTACGCTTAGCTGTCTTGATTTTGGTTATACTGCATTTGATAGTACTCTTGTTTTGAAAATTGCAGTTGCGATAGATTTTAAAAAAATTTCCCTCAAAACTTATCTTCCATCTTATTTTATGTCAATATAGTTAACTTTCTTGTCGGCATATATGGTCAAGAGGTTAGCGTTTTATGTTTAATCTCATGGTTTATGAGTTGAAATATAGAAGTCTTAGAAGAGAATAAAGCAATTCACACAAGAACAAAGTTAAGTGAGAAGAACTTATCAAATGCGTACCTGATTCTTTCGCTACTTGCATCCAAATTTTTCTTACATACCAACCGCCACCCACCATCCACTATTTCCAAGTCCCCAAAACTTGTTTCCTTAGAATGAATAATCACTTTTCCAATAGTATTCGTTTCTGGGAAACAAAGGGTTAAATTGACTTGGCTGCCTTCACCACTTGGATGCTGTCGACACTTTTCCCTATCAATGGGAAAAAATCCTATGTAAACTCGACACTCAGTCTCATCTTGTTGGTTTTCCTCAAAAGAAAAAATCTCAGCCAGTTGATCGTCGTCATCAGCAGTTTTTTTGGAATGAATGGTCTCATCTGTTGAATCAACTTGGGTGCCTGCATTTGTATGTGTTCTATGTGGTCGACTACCTTTCTTATCACTGGTATAGGGGTAATCTTGGAACTTCCAATTTATGGCAAAACCTCTCCATGCTGCCTCAGATGGGCATTCAAAGATAAAGCATACAGCAATTCCACAATATTCTCCATCAGAACTTGTCAAGTCACTTGGTATGTCTGCTGTTATAGTTACTTCTTCACCTGAGTCATCCTTACTATAACGAAATTCCTGTTCCTCAAACCACGGGGCATATCTTCCTTCCCTTTAGAGTCAATAACAATGTGAATGGGATCCTCTGCAACACTTGGGTGCTGTAATAAACGAAATATCAAGTTATGTAATGACTAAATGGATGAAATGATCTACCAATTAAATATTGTTCTCTTGTTTTAATCTACAAAACCTCACTCCTCTTTAACAAGGTCCTTCAAAGATATGATATCCCAATTTAAATTCAAAATCTAAAATCTCACAATCAAAATATAATATTTTCCTCCCAATTCAAATGAAGCATAAAGAATTGAAGAGCATGAAAAATAAGTTAAGAGATAGATATAAGGACCTTAGAGACACGTGATTCAATGAGATGCTGCAGATCTAATGTGGATGCCAAGAAAGGATCCTTATTTGCACGAATAATTGAGTTAGGAGGAAGCTCGGGTATTGAATTAAGTTTGTTGCAACCACTCAGGTCTAAATATTTCAGATTTTGTAAATTAATTATGGACAGAGGAATCCCGGTGATCTCAGTTTTCCTCACATCCAAGAAGTATAGCCTTCTCATATTTATACTGAACTCAGGGAGCTTCTCAAGCTTTGAACATTCACCAAGAATAAACACCTCTAGCTTATTCATATCCAACAAAGTTGGAAGAGTTTCAAGATTTATACAATATCTCAAACTCAACTCGACTAGCTTCTTCAGTTGTCCAACAGATTCATGAACCTGAATAAGGTTTACACAATAATCTAAAAACAACTTTTCAATGTTTGGAGTTCCAGTGAAATCAGGAGTTTCCCTTAGATCATCAGAATTACTTAGATCAATGGTTCTCAGCATATGTAATTCCTGACCAATGTATAAGATACAAGAAAAAGGAGGTGTTAGTATCATCTTCACAGTCTACAGATAAGACATGTCTACAGAGTTTAGTATGTTCATGAAAGGAAAGCATACCGGTGCTCCATCCCAGAGTCTTTTGATGTTGCTATTACGCAATTGAAGGCTTTCTAGTTCATATAATTCATCAAAAGGTGGCAGAGATTCCAAAGCATAACAATCCCATCTTAGAAATTTCAATGCACGCGGTAGACAATTGAGATTATGGGCAAGCTCAACTTGCTTAGGTCAAGTAATCTAAGATTCCGCATCTTTGAGAAGCACTCTGGGTGCCAATTTGCTTCAAATGGACGACGGAGATCCACAACTATACTCTCAACTTTTCTTTTTCCCTAATAAGCATGAATGAAGATGCACTAAGCAATATGAGAGATAATAAGATGTCAAGTATCAGCAAACAAATGAACTTTGGCACACATATTTGAAGCCTTACCTTATTTTCTTTCAACACACGATCGATGTCCTTTATATTCCACAATCTGCTTCGTCTACCAGCATCACTTGGAGATTCATGATAAACAATGCTCCTTCCCATCTCTTGAAGGAAATAATGCATATGCAGGGATTCTTGAGAAGTATCATGAAGCAATTTATGATACATGAATGTTGGCAAAAAAATATCACTTCTCATCTTTTGCAGCCAATCATGCATATCTTGATCTTCTTCAGCATTATGTTTTGAATTTGAATTTGATTGGGTGGAACTTAGTAATGATTTTGCAATAAGAACTTCGATTCCATATATTATGGATAAGGCATAGCATGTTTCCAATATTTTCATCACTTCAAATTTTGTCCTCCCATTGAGAAAACAAGCAATATCTAAAAATATCATCTTCCACTCAGATTCTAATCCATAGAAACTTATGCGAAGTACACTAAAAATCTGCTCGGGTAGACGTTCCCTGTATTGTTCTAATATGCCTTTCCATAAAATTTGAGATCTGTGGCGAAGAATTGACCCCAAGACTGTAAGTACCAGAGGAACTCCACGGGCGTATTCAATTACTTCGTTTGATAAATGCAAATAATCTTCTTTGGGCATATTGTCTTTAAATGCTTTCTGACAGAAGAGCTTTAGGGATTCATCTCGATTTAATGCTCTAACTTCATATATTTCAAACTGTCTATACACTGTCAACAAGCTTTGATCTCTAGTAGTTATAATTATTTTGCTCCCCGGACCAAACCATTCTTCACTCCCAGCTAAATTTTCTAGTTGGCAATTGTCACTTACATCATCGAGAATAATAAGAACCTTTTTATTGCGTAAAAAGCGCCTTATTACCAGTGCTGCATCAAAATATTCATCTTTAGCTTGTACTAGTCCAAGATTAAAAAGTAGCTTCCTTTGTGGGTAAGCTAAGCCGTGCCTTTCAGAATCTTCCCTTATGTTTCTTAGAAAATAACTAGCCTCAAATTGTCTATGGACTGCATCGTAGACACCTTGAGCAATAGTTGTCTTGCCCAGGCCACCCATGCCCAATATCCCAACAAAGCATATATCAGCCGAGTCTAGTTTTAAAAGGGATATAACCTCACCTACCTTTGAGTGAATGTCTCCAACTGAATGATTAAAAATATCTCCAACGGAATGACCAAAATTAGATGGAAATTTATAATATAACTTGTTCCACACAAATTCGACAATCTCTTCAATAATAGCTGCTTCATTCCTGCGTTGATCAAAGGATTAATAGTCTAATAATTTCGATAGAAATTATTGGGGGAGAAAAGCAAAATTTCCTCAGTTAGCAAGTTTAGCCTATAATTATATAAATATAAATTGACATTTCTAACTCAAACTGTGTGTGTGTGTGTAACAGTACACATGCAGTCAATAAGAGACAAACATATTCATGCGAGAAGATAAAATCACAAAAGAAGGCTCTAAAATATAAGACATTAAAGTAACATTCATCCCACTCTATTGTTTTAACTTTAAGAAATGATCAATTAAAACTGCTCTTAATTTAGCGTTAAGATACAAATATATTCATTAGGTATTCTGCCATAGTCGTCACTGGGCATCATAAACTTTCCTTGGGTACAAAATACACACGAAGCTTTCAAAATGGAGAACATGGCGCCCACATGTGGTGTACATCGTTTTTGCTCCTAGCAACCTTGTCTACCACTACGGGATCTTCTGCATGACACAATGGCTACACCTCCTTGGTGTTGAGCTACCCCAGCCCTCCCCCAATTTCCTCATCTACGGTCCACCATCATTTTGTTTGGTTTCTATCTTGTCGGTAGTTTTTCCATAGAGCTGACGAACTCTGAACTAGGGGAATTTTTGTTAACAAATTAACAAGTCCAAATCCTTTGATAATATTCATTGATGGCGAAGAAACCAAAAAAAGTGATAAAGTTGTGCAACCGGCCATTACGTCTTGCAGAAGACCCTGGCAGAAAGTGTTGCTAGGAGCCCATGATAGAATAGTACTTCATACGTATATTTGCGACTTAAATCGCATGCTATTGGGAACAATGTAATTGGCAATTAGAACATTCTTATGAATATTTTATTAAACTCATTTGAAATTACAAGGAAAATGTGCACTAATCGCTTTTGAGTGGAATCCAGAAGATATTGATTGTTTATATATTGATTCACAGGGAAGTGCGGAAGGAGAATCAAGATTGAAACCAGTCCAGGAATAATAACGTAATACGAAATATTATATAGCTAAAACTATCATATGATGTGCATCCGTTAACTGTGATGATGTTTGTTATGGATATAAATATTAGGCCCACCTAAGGTGGGGTTCAACAAGAAGCAATCACTATCAGACAGATTTGATGGCAGAACATTTAGGCTTAGAGGCACAAGAGCCCAAAGAAATCCAAACCCTAACCCTAAGGCATCTCTATAAATAGATGGTAAACCCTAAAGGTACACGTGATTCTACACTCTCCCTCTTTGCAATTCCCCCGCTTACATGTGACAAACCCCACCCCCTTTGGTTGTGTACACTGATCTTCTATTCTCAAAGATATCTCATCCATGGATACCTAAGAGGGAGCTATTTGATCCAAAATAAACTTACTAGTCCATCTAGGGCTAGACACTTATATTCTCAGAACAGAACAATGTCAGTGTTCAAAATGAGTGTTTGATGATTAGTTCGCTATATTAGATCGTTATTTGGAACATGGTATAAATTGCTCTGAATTTGCGTATTTCTTTTTCAATCACAATACATTAGAATTTTTTTTGTGAATTTTTCAAAAACTTCGCTTTTTGCACCTAAGGCATGAGGGTTTCTGTTTTAAGACATCTTTTTGAAATTGGACTAATCTCTTCTTTCACAAAAAGAGTTGCTTTGAAGAAAAAATTGAATCTTTTGGCTAGTAATAAGTATAATTAATTGTAAATGAAAGTGGGAAATTTATACGCTTTAAAATAAATCTAAAAACAAACAATTTTTGGCTGTCTCTCTGATCTAGACTTACCACCAATATTGTCAAAATCGAGTTTCTATGTAAACACGGAAGGGGTAGTAAAAACGTAAATTGTAGAAACGACACGAAATGTAAAGTTTCTACTTTCTACTAAAGGTCGGAGCTCAAAATTATATACATATATATGGAAAAAAAATCATAAATAACTCATATAACTATATAATATAGATATATATAGATATATATATATAAACCTATGTTGAAAAAACCTATGTTAAAAACTATGGAAATACTATAAAAACTATATATAACTATCCAATCCCCACTCTTAATTAATCCTAAATCTAAGATGCACTATGGAAATAGAGTTTTCAACTTTTCATCATTTTTTTGGGCCAAAAAAAACTTTTCACCATCATCTTCTTCTTCTTCTTTGTTAAAGTAAAAACGATTACGTTTTTACGCTTTTACGTGTTTGAGCAACGTTTCTACCAATTTCTACTCAAGACAGTTTTTACTTACGTTTTAGAACGTATGATCATAGTAAAAACATAAGTTTTTATGTTTTTACACTAGTTTTTGACAACACTGTTCACTACTAATATGTAACTTAGGGTAAGTTTGGTTTGAGGGGAGGGGAGGGAAAAGGAGGGGAGGGGAAGAGAAAATTGTGGGCCCCACTAGACTTTTTTTTTTTTTTTTTTTTTTTTTTTTTTTTTTTTTTTTTTTTTTACAATTTTCTCTTCCCCTCATTTTTTTTCGCTCCCTACCCCTCAAACCAAACTTACCCTCAGTCTAAGCTTGTTTCTTGATTCCTATCACTCTCGATATGTGTGCCACTCAACCTAGGCAAAATTATGAAAATTGATACATAATCTGGTTTTGGGAACCAAAATCCCTTGGGAACTATCCTTATTGTCAGCCGTTGATCTTGCAGTAACTTGGGGTAGTAAACATAATTGACCTCGCACATTTACTGATATTAAGGCTTGAAATTAAATTTGGGGTTTAATCACTTGATTAATTAAGAGATTAAGAAATTAATAAACCATATACCAATTCGGAGAATTGAGCTAGTAATTTTAGATAATTTATAATCTTTTTTTTTTTTTTTTTAATAGAGAACATGACTAATCATGTAGCCAAATAGAAGAGGAGTTTTAAGTGGACAATCATGATGATTAAAAAATCCTCTGGAAGGTCCTCCTCCCTCTTCCATTATTTTTCACAGAAGATCCGCAAGACTTGCTTCTCAAAGATATATGTGCGTGTTTTATTTTAGTGAGAGTAATTCTTCTTCTTCTTTTTTTAACCGCTAATATAATTGACATCTTCATTATTAGCTTATAACAATTTAGTATTTGAAAGTTAGAAGAGATATTGCACACATACAAAATCCTATAATTGTAAGTGTCAAAATTGTGGGAATTAAAAAAAAAAAAAAAACAAGATTAAGGAATGAAAACTTTACCCATATTCTGTATGCTGCCAACCAGACAAACGAGAAATCAAATTCAGGGCATATCTCCATCTTCGAAATCTATCATCTGATGATGAAAATCCTTCTTCATGCTTCGCAAAATAATCAGCTATCCTTCCTCTCTGTTCCCGTATGTCTGATGGATTTATATGATAAAAAACTGGAACAACTATTAGGCCCTGCTCCTTTTTTGATTCCATGATTTTCACCAATTCATTCAAACACCACGTGGAAGAAAAATAATTTTCAGAGAGCACGACAATGGCAAACTGAGATTTCTCGATAGCTTGGACGGTTTGAACTGTAATTTCTTCTCCTTTCCCAATACTTTCATGTATGAAAGTTTCAATTCCTTTGCGACACAACGCAGAGTATAAGTGACGAGCAAAACTATGTCTAATGTCGCCCCCAAAGAAACTCAAGAAAACATCATACTTAAATATTGCTGAAGTTGAAGCAGCAGAGGGACCAGGAGCACCGATGTCCGGCGTAGCCAGAGCCATATATAGTTGGTAAAGGTAACAAATTGATGGCCGATTGAACTCTGTGGCTGCGGGGCTAGGAAGCGCGTAACTTGGGATTTCAGACCATATAGCGATGATACTTAGATGATGATCCAGCTATTCAAATGATTAATAATTTCTACTCAACCTAGTTATGCCTCACCTTACATGATTAATATCTCTCAATAATGGAATCCTCCAGGCAGTGTTTTAATTAGGATTTATACCATAGTTACAACAGCTTACGCGCCTATAGAATACAATAAAAAAAGAATCTTAAAATTAAAAAATACTCACATTTTTATATGTATTGCCTCAAGACTTGCGCCAAGTCAATATTCACCAACTAAACCCAAATCCACTTGTCCAAATTCCCATAAACGCAAGCCTCTATCACCAACTAGCTAACATTTTTTTTTTTAATGAGAAATGTTGTGTTGAAGCTGCGTCTCAGCGTGTGTTGAGAGAGACAGATAATTGTTTGACTAATTTGGCTGTTTCCACAAAGCCCATGAAGAATCTTATGAGAATATATGCTCTGTCTTTCTCATCATCTTGTCATCATCTAATCTCTACCTTTGGATCATGAAATGATGATTTAGATTTACTGTTTTATAAAATTATTATTATATTTTATAAATTAAAAGGGGGGGGGGGGGGGGGGGGGGGGGGGAAGCACGAAGATGGAGAAGCAATTGAGAATTTTCAAAGCTGGACCTGATCAATAGTAAGGGGCACGGTAGAGTCGAGGAGGAGTTCCGGTTGAGAAAGCCATGAGCCAATGATCCTTTGAGAGAGAGAACAGAGTCCAAGACCAACTCCAGTGGGACTTCCGGTTGAAGGTCGTGGTTTTCTCAAGCACCACGATGTCCCAGCCTGCAGAATAGAGCGCATGTGCGGTTGATAGCCCAGCAATCACTGCCTTTGGCTTCCGATCGTCAGCTATCTTTCCTGTTTTCTCTTCCAAGCAAAACTTAGCCACACACGTTGAGCAACACATGGTTTCTCTCCATATCAGCTCTCTGCCTATCCCTCATCATTTGCAAATCCTGGCTGTCGAAATCTTGATTCAAGGACCCATAATCATTTTTAAAAAACGCATACGGTTTTTTAAAAAAAATTTCTAGGCCCTTGGATCAAGATTTCGACAGCCAAGATCAAAGATGGGGAGGGATGGGAAAAGATTGATGGGTAGAGTAAGGAACCGTCGTTTTTTTCATAGAATTGAAAGTATTAAGAAAAGATGAAACTTTGTTGTTTTTTACTTGCAAAAGTAGATATATTAATCCTTATATATATATATATATATATATATATAAGAAGTTGCTGCTGCATAATTTGTTTTTATTTAATGTTATGGAAGGTTAGGTGCTTAAAGAAACCTTTCTCGTGGAAATATCTTGAATACTAAACTATTTTTATATATATATATATATATATATAGTCATTTTAAGTATTTATTATTACTAGTTAATACTCCATCCGGTCTTAAATATAAGAGAGAGTTAACTTTTTTTGGAAAGACTAAAGAAACTAAATAAATTACTTAATCATATTGTATATTGTCTATCTTTAGATTATGTATAATTTTAGTAGTTAAACTAATTAGCATGGAAGGAAAAAGAATAAAAATAAAAATACTCTAAAATAATATAATTAGTTTCCTTAATCTTTGTAAAAATTTAATTTTATCTTATATTTAGGATCGGTAAGAGTAGTTAATACGGTTTTGTTGGTTAATGGCCCAAAAAAAAAATGTTTCACTTAATTTATTCCACATGACTTTAATTTATTTAATGTTGATAACATTTATTTGCTAAATTAGAAGTTTGATTGTTATAATTTATTAATTATATTTCTTTGAAAAAAAATGCTAAAAAAATAGTTTACACTAGTATAAAAAAGAGCTTTAAGACTCGCCTTGTTTAGATCGAATTATTGAGGCTCGTCCGAAAAGTATGACTGTGCATATTCCAGTAAATATAAAGAAATTTTTAAAACCGGATTATAGAGAATTAGGTCTAAAAAGTATGACCTAGCAATTCAGTAAATATATAAAGAACCTTTTAGACCGGATTATAGAAGATGAGGTCTAAAAAATATGACCAAGTGATTCTATAAATATATAAAGAATTTTTAAATTTGGACTTGTGAAATATGAGGTCTTACCTCATATTTCACAAGTCCGGCCTTAAAGGTATGACCGGTGGTATTTTTTGTAAATATAAGAAAAGTCTTACTTTTAAGACCGAGATGTTTAAAAAGTCCGGTCTAAAAAGTCTAGAAGATGAATCTTCGTTTTCCTACTCCGAAAATTAAATTTCGCTCTCAACCTCTCTTCAACTTAGTAAAAACTTGGAGTGCTCTCTGTATCTCGTAAACTCGAGTTTGCCTATGCAAACTGAAGTTTTTCTTAGTTCATAAAAATTAAGCTACTCTTGTCAAGTGAAAACTCGAGTTTTCTAACCAAAACTCGAGTTTGCCTTTGACGATCAGCTTTTTCAACTTACCAAAGACAAACTTCATCTCTCGTGTTTACAATTGTCAATTATCATCAAAACACATAGAGAACTAACAATTTTACATATAAATTTTATTTTCTATTAATTATTCATACAAGTTATGGTTTGCATGTTAAACTAACTCTTTGAAAAAAGTAAATCAAAGCATAAATCACATTATACCACTTGAATTCTACCTCATCTTAACTTTTTAATTTTCTAGATGAAAGGACAACTCTTCATTAACAAATAAAGTAGTAACTAGTAACTTACCAAGGATGGCGGGTTGATTCACGGAAGCGTCTTTTCTCCTCTTCCCTTAATATCCTCTCTCCTCCTTTTCTTCAAAACAACGCCGTTTTGGCGTAAAAAAGGAAGGAGTTGGTCCTTTTGTTTTTTTTAAAAAAAATATTTTAGAAACCGACAAGTACTAAAAAAATATTTCAAGATATCGACCAAGACGGAAAAAATACTTTATGATCTTCAAAAATTATTTTAAGATCTTGAAAATATATTTCAAGGTATTAACCGGTACTAAAGGGATGCTCGGAATCGCCGATCGATACTCGAAAAATGCTCCTAGTATTGAAAAAATGCTTCAGAATATTAAGCGATACTAAAAAAATTCTTTAAGATATTGAATGGTACTTAAAAATATTTCATGATCTTAAAAAATTATTTTAGGGTCTTAAAAAAAAATTAGGTACGACGGGTATTAAAAGATATTTCGGGATATTGATTGGTATTAAAAAATACTTGGATAAATTAGTTAATTATATTAATTTTCCAAAAATACCTTTATTAAAAATTTAAAATGACATCTTTGTTGAATTAACAGCCCCTCACATGTTAGACCTTCCCTGGTTTTAGATTTGCAATTGTGGGTACATGGCCAGCTACATCACCCATTTGTCCTGTTGTTGCAGGTATAATCACCATGTCAACCTGTACATATTAACATAATATACCAAGGTTAGTTTTTTAAGCCATGGAAAAAAATAATCAAATTAATATTTTATTAGGTAATTTTTAGGGGGAAAAGCAATCACTTTGAACGGATAGTTATTAGAATATATTTTTAAAGAAATCTTAAAATTATTTTATTTAAAAATAAAAAAAGAAAGTAGAATCTCTCATTTAATAGAATATAAACGTGCTATTAAGTTAATATGTGACATTAATAAGTTGCAAGCATTACTTACTTTATAGAATATATAGTTGTATTATTAAATTGTCACTTGTTTAATTATTATTGAGAAATTATCAATAGGGGTATTTTAGGAAGGAATTGATAAATAAAAAAACAGTATAATGAGGTGTATGTGGCATTAATATGGCATTAATAAGTTTCAAGCATTACTTAATTTATAGAATATATAGGTGTATTATTAAATTATCATGTTGTGTTTATATTATTATTGAGAAAGTATCAATAGCGTGGTATTTTAGGAAGAAATTGACAAGAAAAACAAAGTAGAATGAGATGTATATGGCATTAATAAATTTCAAGCATTACTTATTTTATATAGTATGTAGGTGCATTATTAAATTATCATTGAGTTTAATTATTATTAAGAAAGTATCAATAGCGATATTTTAAGAAGAAATTGACAAAAATTAGAACTTTGTCCCATAATTAGCACCAAGTTCAACTCTCAGATGTTGTCCTATAATTAGAATCGAGGGAATATTTTTTATGCTAGCTTTCTGAACTATTGGACATAATAAGGGGAAGGTTTGAGGATGTGGAATCCACTGCTGCTGCAGAATGCAAACTAATGCGTCCCTCAATGCCATTAACTGTAATTGCAAAACTCCCATTTTGACTGTAGGAGAGAAGTTCCCCTCGTTGACATCAGATTGATTGAAATATATGATTGTTCGAATGTTTGCGCGATCCTCTCCTTGTGCTAATAGTATTAAAGAAAACTTTCCATGGAGGTTCTTGTTGTATGATGATATTTTGGTTTGGTATGACATATGATTCACCTTCTTGTGTCACACAGCTACCTTCTGCTTGGCGACAAACCAGAGAAGTATTGGCCATGGCCCTTGGGTGTGCCATCCATATAACTTGTTGAGGCGTGAAATGCATACCTGCATGACAAACTATTTTCTGCGCAAACCACAAGGACTACTTAATTATAAGTTTGTAGAACTCTTATTACGAAAAATAAAAGAAACCACTTTTATCACTGCTAATCCAAACACACATAAGATATATACATAGGTTGACTTATGTAGAATTAAGTCTAGAATATTATATAGCCGAACTTATATAATGAAAATTCTTTGATTTATTGTAATATGTTATCGTTAGAATTATATTGTCTTACTTTACGGTGCAAACCATAAAACTTATGAAACCAATATGGTCGACCTATGCAACTACCATATGTCTTCTTTTAAAATGATCTTTTCTTTTTCATAATTTTAAAAGAAAGAGTCACCTCCTAGCTATCGATGGCTGTGACAACACAACATAGGGTCCAAATATAATCCTTGTCGTGGGTATCAAGAGTAAAAAACAAAAGCCCCCACAGTTTTAAGGTGAATGGTCAGGTGATGGTGGCAACGTGGCAGAGAAAGGGGGTTTGAGAATCACATGGAAATGCACATTTGGAAGGTTGCTAAAGTAATTTTAGGGTCTTACACACATAAATAAGGAGTCTTACTAGTAGAATGAGAATCTACAAGAGAAAGTCATCAAGCACAAAATCATACACTTAAGCAATGATGGTAAAAATTGGGAGATTTATCATATGACTAAAACAGATACAAAGAAAGTGGTGAGTGAAGCATGTTTTAATGCATTTGAAGAGCGAGTCTTTTGAGAAGTTAAGGGAAAAAATTGGAAAACAACAGATTTAGAAGATTGCAAAGAACATGGAATGAAAACCAAGATATTTGAATCAAGTAAATTGCATAAAAGATGACGAAGAAGGATACGTTTAATTACTATTGGAGTTATTAAGGATATGAGTTTTTTTCCCTTTTTTAAAAAAAAAAAAAAAAAAAAACACAAGATATGAGTTTTAATAAACATACACAAGGAAGTGTTCGGAAAACATCTATGGGTAGAAAGTCATTTGAGGTGGTTCAAAATGTAAAAGTAAGGCCATTTGAAGCTCTATTGAAGAGGCTACATCAAATAGTAAGGGGTTGATGATAAGTATATATTTGTAATTAAATAATTTTGGGATATATTAAATTTAATTTATGAATATTTTATACATATTTAACTATCGGGTTGAGGTGCAAAAGTACTCATAAGATTTTACTCAAAGTGTATCCAACACCGTATGATTTTCAGTAGTATAAAAATACTCTTAAACTTTTAAAATTAGAGCAAAACTACCGTGATTTAAATTTAACCGACATTACGTACAGCATACATTAATTAAAAAAGAAAAATGGCAAGGTTTTATAATTTTACTCGCCTTTTTCTTCTTCATCAATCGCTCGCTCTTTCCCTTCCTTGCTTCATCTCCTGTTTTCTTCTTAGAAGTCGGTGGTGGCAGCGGCAACCTCCTCCACAAACATTGTCGATGGCAACATCCTCCATCAATGGTGTCAACGATTCTCTACTCGGCATTCTCCAGTAGCTTTTGTTTTCTTTCCATTTTGGAAATCTTAATTAATATGGAGTCATCCTTCGTGAGCTTTCCTCCAGATCCGCGCGCTTCTGCCTTTCTCAATCTAGCAACGTTCTCCTCTTCGTCCTTCATCTACATAAGCCCTTATAGTATCACCGTTCTAGCGTTCTCCCAATCTAAAAGTTGGCAATGAGTTCTATTCTTGTTTATTTAGTATTGATCATGCTTTTTTTTTTTTTTTTTTTTTTGGCTTATTATCTTTATGAACTTGAACAGATTAAAGGGACCAAAGGAAAAACCACTACTACTACTACTACTACAAAAAAAAAAAAAAAAAAAAAAGATTTTTAGGGGACGCTAGAAATGCATATTTTTTGCGTCCCAAAATTTATTTAGGATGCCAAAAATCACATAAAAGGTGGTAAACATCGTGATTTTTTAAATAGAGAAAGATAAAATAATCGAAATTAATTTGGACCACATCTTTTGAATCGACATGACAATGAAATGACAAATAATTATGGCACCAAAAAGGGTAATTACGGCACATCCTAGTGCAGATCTCGTGGGTCCCACTCGGCTTGGACGGAAGAAGTGCAAAATGACCATTTTACCCCTGAGCCAAAATACTACAACTTGCAATCCCATAAACCACCATCAGGGGCAATTTTGGAATCTTATTTTTGGTCTTGGAATGAGCCACCCATCTTCCCAAGGAGTTCTCTAGAAGCCTTGAGGATTAAGCCAAGAAAATCATATTTAAATCTGAGACACTTTTTCGTCTAGTGGGTAATAACCAAAGTTGGATAATAGCTTGAACCCTTGGAGCCTATATAAAAGGCACTTCCCCCTTCATTCTCCACCAACCAAGCACGAGCCCAAGGTGAGGAAGAAGAGGGTCCAGTTGAAGGTCTTGCTCCAAGGGAAAAGGAAGACACCCGCAACCGAAATTCCAAGGTAAGTTCCCTAATCGACAACCTAGCTACTCTCACCTCTGCCCTATGGTGTTTTCGTGAGAAGGCAATGGCATTTTCATGTTTTTAAGATTCTCGATGGGTCCAGAAGGTGTTTTTGTGTGGGGACATGTGGGATCACCTTTGTCCAACTCAAAAAGCTTAAGTTTTTAATATACGAAAAACTGCCGATTCTTACGGTTTTTGGGCAGCAAAGACAAATCGATGGTCTTGAAGTAGTAAATGAAGTTCAAATGCTTTGAAATTTTACATGGAAACATTAGACATCCTGAGGATGGTTTTAGTATAATATTTCATGTCATTTGGATTTTCCAACCGAGAGTTTTTTAAGGCTAAAGATGACCTAAAAATAGGATTTTTCTCTCAAACCAGTGGCCAAATTTTGGAAACCAAAAAATGATTTGAACCCATCTAACCTTGGGAGTTATTTGTCCTATAAAATATACATCCTAAGGGTTCTAAAGCCACTTATTTCATGTCAATTCTATTTTTCTAGAATTTATTAAAAATCGGCAAATTTGGATCAAAGTTTCTGGAAATTTTGGGTGATAGGCGAAATTCAAGAGACTTGAAGTAAAGTTTGTTCATATGATTAAAAGCATGGTGTTTGGCTGTATCTAGGGTATTATCACGTGCAGGATGCATCCCCGACCCTAAGAGGAGAGTTCACCACTTTCGGGAAGTGCCAGGTAGTAACTGTAAAATTGCATACTCTATGTTGCTCTTGTATGTTATGTGTTATCATGATTGTGGATGTAGGGTAGGTGGTATCTCTAGGACTTCATGTTCTATTGTTACTACTGAGGCCCGAGGTATGCAGGGTAGGTAGTACCTGTAGGGGTGCTACTGAGGCTCAAGGCATGATTGGTAGGTAGTATCTCTTTTGGGGTGCTACTTAGGCCTTTGGCATATAGGGTAGGTGAAGCCTATGTGACTGTGTGTTCATAGGTGCCTACTGAGGCCCAAGGTATATGAGGTAGGTAGGGCCTATGTGACTGTATGTTCATAGGTGGCTACTGAGGCCTCTTAGGGGAGGTAGGGGACTGCAGCCTTGACTACCGAGACCCCTTAGCGCTATTGGTTCCAAGGGCTTGTCTTGACCAGGCTGTCCTGTGGAGTACATGTCAGGTTTATTTTCTTGATTGTGATTTGCATTACATGCATTGCATACATATTGTATATGAGTTTAACAGTTACTATGGGGTTCAACTTTGAACTCCAGTCTGGTTTGAAAGAGACAGGTGGTTTACGTTGAGCTCATCTGGAAGATGAGGGTAAGAGCAATGAGGATGGTAATTCAAGACGTATGGAGTGCATTATCTCATGTTGAATGTTTATTGTTGAATGATTGTATTAACTTACTTTTGCCCAGCAGTTACGTTGGATAGATTATTGTACTCTTAACCCTACGGGGATTACTTTATGTTTTTGTATGTACATTTACCAGTATATTGTAAGTTGTCCAAACTGATCCTATGCTCTGCCGCACACTTTGATTTATGTTAAGAAGGTTCAATTAACAAAGGAAAGGTATTAATTAAAAAGGATCCATCTAACCCGCCACTCGAAAGGGCGAGGCTGGTAGAGGGTGTAACAATGGTGAATAAGGCTCATAATTTCTCTCACATCACTAGGAAGGATTATCTAATGATGCTATCTATTCTACCTCGAGAGATGATAAATGTTCGAGACCTAATCTTGCAAGAAATGCAGAGATTCATTTTTCAGTCTACTAGGACCACTACCATTCCATTTCCTTCCTACCTTTTCTTTATCCATTATATATGGTACTCAATCTCTGGTGAAGAAATAGTGAGGATTCACAAGTTTGGGAAGGTACAGCTAGGGCGAGTGGGCATTTTTCTTGGAGATCACAATGATTAGTCACAACTTCAGCCTAAGCCTAAGAAGAAGACCAAAAAGAATGAAGACCTTTCGTTCTAGAGTATATGAGGCTCAATGTAATATCCTGAATTTCGAGCTTGAAGACTTGAGGATAAGCCTATATTAGACAGATGGCTAAGCCCAATTTGGGAAGTGTGACAACTATTATGAAGGGGAATTTCCCTTGATGCTTGCAGATTGAATTTTCTGGGAGGCAGTCGGTTTGTGACGTGCTTTTAACTTAGCAAATGATATCAAATGGCTATGAAACTTTATAGAGTCAAAGTAGACATGATAATATTTAAATCGATGGGTCATATAGGTCCATTGGATTTATATACTATGAGTTATGAATATTTGAAGTTAGTCTTTGAATCTAGAACATTTTCTGGATCAGTGTGTAATGATTGATGAATCTAGAACAGATCCCCTGTCTTTGACCATGGGATGTATTTTTCCCTCAAAATATACTTATTAATAGTCAAATTTCCTTTGGAATCATCATAATTGGATATTTGTACAATGAGATATGACTTTTCAAAGTTGGTTGAAAGTTCTGCCAGTTTTGACTTGGGCGAAAATGAGTCTAGTGCAGGGGTAAAATGGTCAATTGAGGTTAGTAAGGTGCGGACCCCATATAGGGTGCCACTTCACTTCCTCTTGACTTGTCTACTAAAATGCCAACTCATCTGACTTGTCCGAGAAACTCCCTTACTTGGTGGCCAAGTTCTTTTACTTGGAAGGCAAGTTGATCTTGGCTTATTCAAGAAGCCTATGGCTCTTTATATTTTATCTCTCATTTGCCCACTTAGGCCATCATTTTCGGCTAGCACCTCTAAAAATTCAGAAAAGACAGAGGGAGACAAAAACATAGAGAGGAAGGGTGGGTTGAAGAGAGACGGAGGAGAGAGAAACACTTCGGAGCCAATTTTGCCTCTGATTCGGCTTTAGTAGCTCCCAAGGTCTTCTCTAATGTTATTCTTCTCAGTGGGAGCAACATTTCTATGATTCTGGATTCTTGATCAGAGGAGTTTGGTGCTGTCAATAGGTGGAGGTGCCACCGAAATGAGAATCGACTATGGAATCAGGTAGAGGTACGTATATCCTTTGGTTTGAGCTGAATATTTCGAGGGTTTCATTGATTTTTTCCTATTCCTTGATTTTGGTTAGACCTAAACCATTGGGAAGGAGTGTGTTTTTTCTAGTTTTGATACTTTCTATTAGTTTAGAATGAAAAATTGTATGGGATAAAGGTGCAAAACCCATCCCAGAAGCATCGATGAGAAAACTGAATTTTTGGCCAAAAACCCTAAAGTTTTGGCCAGCCGAGTTCCTGTAATAAGGGATTTGATTTTAATGATTTTGAAGTTATAAATGGATTCTAGGGACAAAATTGTGTGGGAATGGGCTTTGCTCATGATTTTAAAAGGGTTGGATTGAGAACCTAAAGATTAGGGCTAAGGTTGGTTTGTTGCTAGATTTGGGAATAAATAAAAGCACTACAGCTATCATGAAATCTACTAGATCTTCCCGCACTAATTTCCCTCCCTGTTGTTCCCTCACCCTTTTTTGTCTAAAGCAAGGTCTTTCGAGTATGCCAATGTGAAGGCCTTTTGTGTCTTGATCAAAGGCCTAAGTATACAAAATCTGGTGTCAATAAGGAAAAGAATAACGTTAGGGAAACTCTTCTTTGTGAAAATGGCCTATTGATTAAAAAGATAACCGACTTTCACAATTTCATAAAGGAATCTTTGGTCACAAGAGATTGTCTTCCATCTCGGTTACCCAAGTGCCCTAAACCGACTATATCGTTTCCTTCGAGGGTGTGATGCATCGGCTACGGTAAAAGCATGGACCTTATTGTCAATTTCAATCCAACTAATGGCCAGTTCTTTTTTCACATGTCTCGTATCCATAAGCTGTCTTACTTTCTCTACTAATTCCCATTTTCCAATAGTAGCATATACACTTGAAAGCATAACATAGGCACTAGAAGATTTAGGCTCCAATTCAATAAGATGTTCATTTGCTTCTCTTCCTATCTCCATATTTCCATGAATTCTACACACACCAAGCAACGCATTCAACACATGGTCACCTGGTTTACAATCCATCATCTCAAGGTGCTTCATCAATTCATTGAATCTTCCGGCCGCCCAAAAGATCGATAAGGCATGCATAATGCTCTTCGTCTGGAGCTACCTCGTGATCACGATTCATGGAATTGAAAAAATCAATTCCTTCTTGCACAAGGCCTGAATGACTACATGCATTTAGAATGACAACAAAAGTGACCCTATTTGGCTTCACTCCTGATCTTACAAGTTCTTTTAGCAACAAGATTGCTTCTATACCATGACCATGGTGAGCTAGTGCAGCAATCATGGTGTTCCAACTCACCACATCTTGCTTATCTCCCATGATATGGAATATTTGCTTGGCATTCACCATGCTGCCACATTTTGAATACATGTCGATAATAGCACTAACAACAATATTATTAACTCTGATGTTATTTCAAATAAGATGAGCATGTATTTTTTTCCCAAGATTGAATGAAGTAGTGATTGAGCAAGCAGATAGACAAAGCTTTCGTATGTAAATTGATCTGGTTTAACATGATGCATGATCATCTTCCTAAATACTTCAAGTGCTTCATGACCCAAACCCAATTTGGCATAACCACCAATCAAAGATGTCCATGAAATAGAATTCTTTTGAGGCATCTGATTGAAAAGTTCAACAGCTGAATTCATATCCCCCCAATTGGCATAACCTGAAACTAATGTAGTCCACACTAATACATCCTTGAGGGGCATTTCATCAAATAACCTCCTAGCATCTTCCATGTTACTGCACTTTGCATATGCATCAAGAAGGGAACTTGATATGACCACATTGGATGAAAATCCAAAGAACTAAAAACGCTTTGTGGATCCGCCTAGAAAGTTCAAATTCTTTCAATTTCACACAAAAATCGAGACACCAACAAAACTAAATTCATTATAGCCTATAGACAATCTTCTCAACTGTCTATAAAAATCCAAAGCCTCATCAAAGATCCCATTCTCGCGCATACCCAATGACCATCGTATTCCAAGATATATAATCCTTCTCGTGCATTTTATCAAAACACCTTCTTGCTTGATTTATCATCCCTAATTTAACATATCCGAGAAAGCATATTATTCCAAGAGTACAGATTTCTCACCTCCATTTTATCAAACACCTTGCATGCTTCTATGTGATGCCCACACCTGAAGTACATGCATATTAAATGGTTGGCTAAAAAAGTTGCCTTCTCTGAAAGATTTAGTCTCTGCATACTGCCGCAAGAGATGACCGAGAATGCGGGAGGGTAAGCGAATGCCTTTGATAATCAAGAGGTCTAAAGAAGAAACATCTTGCGAGAGTTGACCAATGGAGGAAGCTTCAAGGATTGATTTGACAATGCAGATATTGGCAAGATGTCGTTTATTGGGTCTTGGACGCTCTGGTGTCAACTTCTGGGTGTGGAAAGGCGGAAATAGCATTGCACATCATAACTTAGATCAAATGACCTGTGAGCATTTGATGATTGGCAAATCAGATGCACACCTCAACTTTGCTTCACAAACAGATATTCTAAAATTCATATAAACACTATCTACAAGCACCCTACTCTTTCTTTATTTCCCTCTTTTTCTTCTTTTTTGGCCAATAAGAACACACACAAAAATAAAAAATATCACATGTAGAGGTAGAAAAGTGCCTTCTCTCGGTAACCCTTCTCCATTAATTTTTTTACCAGAGGACAAAAGAGAGACAAAGCTGCTGTAACTTCTCATTCAACACCCATAATGGAGTACACGTGAATAAGAACACACACAAAAATAAAAATATCACATATATAGGTAGAAAAGTGCCTTCCCTCAGTAACCCTTCTCCATTAATTTTTTTTACCAGAGGACAAAAGAGAGACAGAGCTGCAGTAACTTCTCATTCAACACCCATAATGGAGTACACGTGTAGTTTTTATCGTTCCCTAGTCACTTATTCTCGCTAATTGACTAACTAGAAGTGGTTACAACTTACAACTCCTTGAGCAACCGATTATGTGAAATTAACCCAATTGCCATGTAAAAATATCTGCTTTCATCTTCAGATCCTTTAATTCCCGAGAACATAAGCTAAAAATGTTAAGCAAGAAATTTACCTTTTTTCCAAGTTCGTAGATAACAAAGAAACTCAACATACAATGACATTAAGACCAACAATTGACTAAGGGGAAGAATTTGTAATTAGGAAAGGAAGGAAAATAGGAAACAAACTTATGGCTTTTACGAGAAAAGAATATTTCCTTGCCAACCCCTTTTCACAAACTCAACTCGATCGCATCGATAAATAACATATTAAAGCACCGTTGCATATTTATACACACACATACACATATTGGAACAGCTTGCTCGCTGTAAAAGATTTTACTTAACCATCCCTCGCTTTAAGAAGAGTGATACACATAAATTATTTTATCAACCGACATAAAAATATTATAAACTTCATGGTCCATTTATTTTTTGTCCCATGCAAAGATTTTTTAGGTCTATTTTCCAGTCACCCGAACAAAGGTTGAACTTAGATTGAGGATGTAACAAGGTCTGTCATGATGCCGCAAGACATGAATCCAGAGCTCTAAATTACATTTATTTTGGAGCTACCAGGGTGTAAGTGGAGCTAAATACCCAAGAGGGGGTGAATTGGGTATTCTAAAAATTTTCTAAGATGATTCTGTTTTCAAGAAATAAAAGCAGGGATGAACAGAGCAAAGAGAAGAACAACTGGACACGAGAGATTTATACTAGTTCGGTCCTAACAACTTGACCTACATCCAAGTCCCGGACTCACCGGGATTTTCACTATAACACTTGAATACACACTCTGCACTCAAGAGTAGTTCTCTTCACTAGAACTCACTCCCCCTTACAAGTTATAATCAATGAACCCAACCACTAAGTCCCCTGACCTGTGGTTCTTTACAATAAAATGATTTACAAGAAGAAAACTCTCACACAGAGTAGATAATGTTAAACACTGAAGCTTATGTATCAAAAGATAGTACACAGTAGAAAACTGAAGGAATGAATGCAAGACTTGAATGAATTTTCGTTTTCTGCTCTTGTAGTTGTTGAGAAGACTTGAATGCAACTCAATTTATAGTTAGATACCATTAAATGACCGTTGCATTGTTAATTAGACCGTTGGAGATGATCTGCAGTAGTTGGGAGTAGCTTTAGTCTTCTTCTCTCTCTAATCTCTACTTAATCCAGCTGTCCAAGTGTTCAGAGTTGACTTCCTCTGAATTAATCCGTTGGAGAAGCAGTTGCTTGTTGTAGAAATCATTCATTAATGCTTTGCAGCTGTGTGCAGATGGATTACCCAAAAGTATGCAACTTTCTGGACATAGCATTTAATGAACTGAACTACTTTTTGCTTTTTCCTTTAACCCTTCAAAACATTCTCTAAACCATCTGAAATTCACTAATAAAGTCATTAAACATAGTTAGGAATATCAAAGAATAACATTGCAGAGTATTAAGATCAAACAAGAATGTTTTCCAAATTCGTCAGATTTGAATTTCTGGATCAGCGTCACAAACTCGAGTTCAGTTCATGCAGACTCGAGTTTGAAGCTTCAATGTGTAAAAGCGTTTCAAATCAAAACTTCTAAACTGGAGGTTTGCAAAATAGAACCTGAGGTTTTCAAGACATTAAAACTTCTTTGCTCTCGGGTTGTTTTAAACTCGAGTTTGGAATTAGTGAACTCGAGTTTCCTCCATCCAGAGAGGAAGTCGCGATATTGAGTCTTTGAAAAACTTTGTGCAAATCACAAACTCGAGTCTATTAGTAGACAGGCTCGAGTTTGACCGAAATTTAGTTTTAGTTTTCAAAGGACAAATCTGAGGTTCTTAAAGCAAACTCTAGAGTTTTCTTAAGATGAAAGGTTCATTGCTCTCTGTAAGATTTAACTCGAGTTCACAAGCTTAAACTCGAGTTTGTTTTACTCAGGAAACTTTGAATGCTCTCGGCCTGAAGTAAACTGGAGGTTTATGAAAATAGCCTCAAGTTTAGCCTTGATTAAGCAATTCTGAAGAGCTCTTCTCAAGTGTAAACTCGAGTTTGCAATGATGAACTCGAGTTTACGTGATTTGTAAACTTTTGAGATTTTTCAGATTTGAAAAGCTTTACTCAGAATGAAATAGTGCATAGTTTGTGAAAGACTCATAAAATTTGAAAATCCTTCCCGCGAGGTGAACTCGAGTTTGTCATAACAGCTCGAGTTTAATGGTTATGTAAACCAACGAAGATTTTCTCTGGAGGTGCAAACCTGAGGTTTAAAACTAATAGGCTCGAGCTTAAAAGTGTTTTCAGATCAGAAGGCTCTCGGCCTCTCGCAAACCGGAGGTTTCCAAGTGTAAGCTCGAGTTTACACAAAATATGAAAAGACTTAGGACGACACTCAAAAGCAAACCTCTGGTTTGGTGTCAAGTTCTAAGTGCCAATTGGCAAGTTTGGCCCTTGGTTAGTGGCAAACCTCGGGTTTGAAAATCCAGCTCGAGTTTGGCGATGTCGAGTATTTTGGATTGAAATCAGCAAGTTCCAACTATATTTAATCTTGTTTACAATTGTCGGTTATCATCAAAACACTTAGAGAACTAACACAGGGAAATGGCAGCTTAATCTGCTAATGGTGTTACTGTCCAGTCTATATATTTATATATGACCAACTCTCCTTGGTTGGTCATTGGCGACTTCAACATCTATCTCTCTCCCAATGACAAACTTGGGGGTAAGGATCCTTCTTGGGCCTCAATGAAACAATTTAAGGACTGCATTGATGACTCTGATCTCATTGAAGCCAACATTCAAGGCGAAAAATTCACCTGGGAAAGACAGGGTTTAAAGGAAAGACTAGATTGGGTGTTCTCTAATATCGCCTGGATTAGCCGTTTTCCCAACTTCGTCGTTCGCCATGAGCTTAAATTTAAATCGGATCACAGGATTGTGGTGGTCAACTCTAATCCTTCATCCAATAGGAGAAACTTTCAAAAAAATTTCTCTTATCAGCTTGCTTGGGCCTTGGAGGATGAATTTAAGGATGTCACTAAGGAGGCTTGGCGCGAGAAAAATTGGCTTGATGGGCTCCAAAATTTTCAGAAGGTCGCTTTGGAGTGGAATGATAACCGAATTGGCAATTTCACAAAAAAGAAGAAAGAATTGATTCGGCGTCTTGAGGGAATTGACAAGAGTAGGAGGATGAATTTGCAATCCGGCCTGTACAAATTGGAAAGAAAACTTTGACAAGAGTATCATAAAGTGGCTACTCAAGAAGAAATCACCTGGTTCCAAAAGTCTAGATGTAAATGGCTGCAAGGAGGTGACAGAAATACAAGATTTTTCCATGCCTCTACCGTGATCAAAAGGAAAAAGCAAAGAATTACAGCAATTCAGAATGATGCTGGTGAGTGGGTGGATGATCATGTTGCTGCAAAAATGATGGCTCACGATTTCTTTAAAAATCTCTACACTCATGATGATTCGGTGAAAGATCCTGACGGATGGTACTCTAATTTTCCTCCCATAGACGTTAATAAGCTCCACATGTTATCAAGGAAAGTTACTAGGATTGAGATTAAGAATGCAACGTTTGCTATGGGTGCTTTTAAAGCACCAGGGCCAGACGGCCTACAGGCTCACTTTTTTCAGACTCAATGGAATGTGGTGGGGGACAAAGTATGTGATCTTATTGAAGAATGCTTCAACAACCCCTCAACCATGAGTCTAAGGTTGTTCTCATCCCCAAGGTTGATAACCCTTCCACGTTAAGAGAGTTTCGACCCATATCCCTGTGTAACGTGAGTTTCAAAATTATTACTAAGATCTTGGCGAACAGACTTAGAGACATCATGGCCGACCTTATAAGCCCTGAACAATGCAGTTTTATTGCTAATCGATCCAGTTGTGACAACATTATTATTGCTCAAGAAATAATTCACTCTATGAGGATGAAGGGTAGGAAAAAAAGGATATGTCGCCATCAAGATTGATATGGAGAAGGCTTTCGATAGACTTGATTGGGGCTTCATCAAGAATACCCTCACATGCTTGAATTTGGACGCCAAAGTTGTTGATCTCATTATGGCTTGCATTAATACAGCTTCCATGTCTGTTCTTTGGAACGGTGATGAAAGCCCCAGTTTTGCTCCCTCTAGAGGTGTTAGACAAGGAGACCCTCTAAGTCCGTATATTTTCGTTCTTTGCATGGAGCGTCTGGGTCATCTTATTAAAGCTGAGTGTGACCGTCGGAGCTGGAAGCCTTTCTCCTTTAAAAGAGGGAGCCCGTGCATCTCACATTTATTTTTTGCTGATGATCTCATTCTGTTTACTGAAGCTTCTTCTGATCAGATGATGGAAGTCCGTAGGTGATGCAAAGTTTCTGTGAAGTCTCTGGACATAAGATTAACCTGGACAAATCTAGAATGTTTTGTTCTACAAATGTTAATTTCAATAAGGCTCTTGAGCTAAGCCAGTTGCTAGGGATTGGAATCACATCTGATCTGGGGAAATATTTGGGGGTGCCGATTATCCATAAGAGAGTTACGAAGGCCACATTCCACCCCATTGTCCAAAAAGCCAGGAAGAAACTTTCCATGTGGAAAAGCAAATTTTTGAATATTGCTGGTCGCTCGGTCTTGATTAAATCGGTGCTATCCTCTCTTCCCGGCCTCGTATGCAATCATCCCTTCTCCCCATTTGCACCATTAATGAAATTGACAAGATATCAAGAAACTTCCTTTGGTCTCAAGAGGAAGATATGAAAAAAATGCATCTCATTGCTTGGGATAGAATCACTCAGGCTAAGAAGCAAGGTGGTCTTGGGTTTAAAAATCTTTGCCGCCAAAACAAAGCTTTTATTATGAAACTTTGTTGGAGCCTCCTAATGAAGAAAGCAGACCTTGTGGGTTCGATGTCTCTAGTCTAAATACAATTGTGGCGACCTTTCGGTGACTAATGTTTCAAGGAAGAGAAACTCATCTGCAGCATGGAAAGCAATTGTTCAAGTATGGGACACTTTTCTTAGTGGAGTGGGGAAAAAGGCCATCAATGGGGCGAAAACCAAGTTCTGGACTGACCTTTGGCTTCCCTTGGATCGACCCCTTATAACTTTTGCTTTGAATCCAACCTTAATTAACGAAGATTAGATTGTGCGTGATCATCTCTCGTCGAATGGAAGATGGGACGTCAACGGGTGGCAAGGCATCCTCCCTTTTCACATTATAAGTTATATCTCTAGAATGTGCCCTCCTTGTAATAGTTCTCCTGACTTCTTTACTTGGAGACCGGTGAAAGATGGATGCTTCTCTGTCAAATCTGCTTACCTTTATCTCACTGATAGAGGAGGGGTTAGTTCTAATAGCTTCTGGTCCAGGATGTGGAAATGGCAGCTTCCTGAAAAAGTTAAATTCTTCATGTGGCAAGTGGGCCATAAGAGGCTTGTAACTAACTCCCTTCGTGTCAAGAGAGGTCTTACAAGCGACGACCTTTGTCCGTTTGGTTGTAATAGTGAAGAGAGTGTCATTCACATCCTTAGGGATTGTGAAAAAGCAAGGAACCTGTGGAAAGAAATTTTAAAGCCTAACTACTTTTCCAAGTTTTTTTCAGGTAATCTGCAGGCTTGGCTAAATCGGATCAACAATTTCAACCCTGCAAGAGGAAGATTCCAGAGCTTCTCTTGGCCAAGGGTCTTCAGCCTAGGGTGCTGGGTTCTTTGGACGTCCAGATGTAAAGCTTTATTCCACGGTGAGATCAAAGATATCGGGAGATGCTTCATTTGTGTAACTATCTTCTCATGGAAAATGTTACTGATCAATGCTTAACTCATCAAATTTTTCATCTTGGCAGGAATGACGAGAAGACTTGGACCCCGCTCTCAAGCAAATGCAGTTCGCATTGACGTCAATGGTTTGATGCGACATCAATACCAGTCACTGTGGTGGAGTCATCGAAATTCCTGTGGTCATTGGTTGATGGGATTCAACAAATCCCTTGGTCTGCATACTGTTGTAGAGGCTGAGATTAACGCTATCAAGTTAGTACTGGAAATGGGTCAACGATTGGGCTTCCAGCGTATTCTTCTCTATTCTGACTCTCTTGACGCCATTAATGCCCTCATGAGAGACTGCTGCTATGACAACCACCCGCTAAAAGACATTATCAAGGAGACCAGGGACCTCCTCTTCCAAGAGTGGAACGTCGAGCTTCACTATACTTCGAGGGAGAACATCTCATGTGCCGATTTTATGGCCAAAGTAGGCCATGATGCTTCTGCTGAAGAGGACGTGATGTTAGTTCTGATAACTCCTGAAGGATGTTTGGATATAGTCTTGAAGGACTAGTTAGCCTGTCGTTACTAGTCATTTTCTAGTTTGTTGTATTTGGGTTAGGCTTTTAGTCTTACCTTCCTCACCTTCAAGCTTCAGCTTGCCACTACTTATCAAAAATAAAAAAGAAATTCTTAGATGTACTAATACTAGCAAGTAAGTAACTTTTTAAGCCTATTTTGTTAGAAATTTGTTACAAGTACAAGTATAAAAAAAATATCTGATCTTAAAAGACTAGTTTTCTAACGTGGGACTCATAACAACCTTTAAATACATGTTAGTTATCTCACATTAAGGTTATGAATTATGTGTATGATAAAATTGGTTTTGAGTATATGAATTTCTTTCGGGATTGAGAGATGAAAATGATTAAATTCATGAAGGAAGATCAAGAATCAAGCCCACAACTTGTATCACTAAATTATTACAAGCCAAGTAGGTTTGAAGAGTCATATCTTGAAATGGTAACTCCAATTTTACCTACACTCCCAAAGTAAAATATGTTGAATTTTGAATCATATAATTCTTCGTGCTTATGAAAAGGAATCCAAGTTTTGTGCAATTTTGGTAGTTAAATGATTGGAATGGAACATTGGTAATGGTAACCCCATAAAAGTATCGATATCAATATCAATAACAAGACCGTGTTATAAGGAAATAGATCAAGTGTGATGACTCAGTTAAATTTCACCACCTCCAAACTCTTATTTTTCGCATGGACACACTTGATTATATGGAATGGGATTTTTAATGGTACTCTCATATTTTTTTCTTAATGTAAGATGTAATGAATTAATTTTATTGTTAGTTAAAATATTCATTATGACATCCCCCCCCCCAAAAAAAATCCTAATAATTTTTCTTAATTCTCTATCTTTTACTAATTGATTATTGTTGAGACTTGAGAGAATATTAATAAGACTAATTTAGAAAAATAATAATAAATATAAAAACATGTCTTATATTTAAAATCAATATCAATTCACTACTTATACATGTTCTACTTTAGAGACTTGAATGAGTAAATGTAAATCCAAAGATGGATTCTCTATGTGCTTGAAAGTTCTCTTTTGACACCGAATATTTTTAAATATGATCTTCGGTCTAATCTATAGAAATTGAAGTTATATTGTAAATTTTATTTTGCTCGTTGGGAAATCTTGCATCGGGTCGTCTCATCATCTAACATTCTTAATAGGCACCATCTTATTAATAAGGCTTTAGATGTGATGAAAAAGAGTCTATTGATCATATTTTCCTGAATTGTAAATTGGCTTTTTATTTAGGGTTAAGTATCAATTTTGCCCCTTAAGTACGCGCTCAAGAGCAATTTTGTCCCTGAAGTTTTTGGCTTAGCAATATTGTCTCGGAAGTCTCAAAATGTAGCAATGTTACCCCTCAGTTAACCGCCTCTAACGATCTACTATAAGAAAAGGCCTATAAGACTATTACATCTAGACCTCTATAGGTGGAAACAGTTTAAAAAGTATAACCGATGACATTTTTATAAATGTTGATACAACTTAAGATCGGACGTGCTTCCATGCGGTTTAAATAATATTTTACGGACTAGTTGTAATTTAATGTGGTCTCAATAATTATTAAGTATTATGAAAATTTAAAAATTTAAATTCTTTTTAGACTAAACGTTTATACATCTGGTTTAAATATCATTTAGATCTTTTCGTCATTCCTTTATACCTGGTTTAAAATGTTTTAGAGTTTTTTCAGCTTTCAAGTTAAACTTTGCGACTACGCGTTTCTTCGAAATCAAAGGCCACTTCAATAAATGTAACTTTCATTCGTCTTGTCAATTTAAACTCCTCATTACTTTTGTTTCTTCATATCTAGCCCCATCTTCTCTTTTTTCTTGAATATTATATGGTGAGACGTATTAGGACTACTTTTGTTCGTCCTCCTTTTCCTTCTGATTTTGTGTCTGATGATCATCATATATAATATTTGGACGTAATTTTGATTTGATGCATGTATACTACCGCCTTTAGGAGATGATTATATTATTAATGCAAAAGTTTCAATAGTTTATGTCTTTTAAGTTTCAATATTTATATTATTTTCTATTGATTATCATCTCGCATTATAAGAGCATTGAGAACGTTTAAGTTCTAGTTTGAGTTTTGTTTCTAATTTTTTTACTCTGTTCTAAAAATTACACTTTAGATTGGTTGAAATATAATACATTCTTGTTATGAATTAAAAATATCTTCTTACATATTAAGACCTAACTTGAATGAGGACCTAGGTCTAGCTAGTATGTATAGTTATATACTCACTTTCGAGCTCAACCTTCATTTCTAGCCTTTCTTAGTCCCGCACGCGCTCTTTCTCTCTCCGTTGCCTTTGGCCGTAATGATATCTCTCTCTCCACTTTGTTAGGATAGCATGGTATTTTTTCCGTTGGGCTCTCCTTCACCGTCGTCACCATTTTGCTCTTGTGTTCAATAAAAATTGTTGCGCTCTTCTGTTAGTGTTCTTTGTCTTTCATTCTCTTTTGATTTCTTGGCTTGATATTCTTTTCCGATAGGCTCTTGTGTTTGATCCTGATGCTCACTCCTTTTATTTATTTTTCAAAACCCTTATTGAAAGCTCAAGTTTTTGTTCTTTGTTGGATCACTAATATTTTCGGTGGTTGTGAAAAATATTTGCAATTTTGCATTCATAGAAATTTGAACCTTATGATTTACGTGGTGGTGTTGGTGGGGCATATGCTTTGATCACTTGGTTGTGATTAATTCATGCTTACCAACATCACATAGATCACAAGGTTTATCATCTCCAATGGAAATCTGCACAAAACATGCATATATAGCAAAGAGGCTATATGAGTGCCAAACAGTCCATATATTCATGTCATGTCTTGAGAAGTGTCCGATATGTGGTGATATGGTAAGCCATTATAATTTGTTAATTGCTTCAAATTCAATAAATCTTGTGAATATATGTATTTAATACATTAAATTTGAAGCAAGTAATAATAATTCTGGCCAATCAACATATCACACTTAACACAAATGCTAGATGAGTATGTCAAAAAGTATATCTTCATTACAATGGATTTATTACAAATTTATTTCAATAATAACCACTGACATTGATTCTATTAATATGAAGAGCGCCAAGGTATAAATATAATACACTATGGACAAAAATATTAACTTGTCATTATGAGAATCATACAATTTCATTAAACATGAACATATATTAGTGCTTCTCATGATATAACATGACATTGATATCATATAACATGTTATCTCATGTTCTATTATGTCATTAGAAGCATCATGTTGATATGTTCATGTTTAATGTTATTGAATCATTCTCATCATCGTCATATTTATTTGTTTTTTTGTTTGTTTAATTGAATCTTGGTGTCCATGAGAAGTCAAAAACGTTATTTTCATTACAATGGATATGCATTTACTTTGCTTACTACAAATTTATTTAGTTTCATAACATAAAGGAGTATGAAGAGCGCCGAAAAGATATATGAAAAGCACCAAGTTGAGTATTTTTTGTAGCTATCACTTATATTTTTGTAGACATGTGAAGAACATTAAATAATTTGATCTAATATGTAACTCCATGTAATTGAAAACATAGGAAGAACACATGCAGTTGGAGGTTGTAGATACAGGCTGGCAATCCATTTTTGTAGGACTAGGAAAACGAAAAAAGACCTTCATTCAACAAGTATAAATATGATATTCATTTTCTGCTTGGTCAAAATTCAATTGACATATGTGTATGCAAAGTTTTGTCCATGAAATTCGTCATGGTTGGAATTTTGAAATTTGTGATTGTGACGTTGATGCAATTTTATTGCATTATTCTCATGATGACACGTTTTACAAAATCCAATCATCACGTATTTTATAAACAAAAGTTTGCAAACATGTATGTTAATTGAATCTTATTTGCTATGTCTATTATTTTCAAGTTTTTTTTGTTTTGATGCCCCTTCATGATATTCAACTGCAATGACCCTTGGATTGGGAGGAATTTTGGCCCTTTTGAGACTTTAGAAAGAAAATGGCTCTGGCCTACCTCAGTTTTAGGCTATAAATGAGGAGCATTTTATTTAATAAAGTTGGGTCTAACTTGGTTGATATACAAACTTAAGAATTCTATTTTGTATGGTTGAATATGGTTGTGTGATAAGGTATTGATTGATATGGAAATCAAAATGAAGACCAATGATAAGGAGCTATCTAACTAGGTGGAGTTACTAGTGATAAGTTGATCATTAAGACATCTAAATTTGATGATGAAAAATGTAGGCTAGGTGATCAATGTTTGTAAGGAAAAATTTGCCAAACTGGATTACCATCCAATCCAACAAATTTATCCTTTCAAGTGATGATCATCCAACCAATGTTTTTCATCTTCAAATTTAGAGTTATTAATGTTCATGTCGTCACTAGTATTTTCGCCTAGTTAGTTATTTCCTTATTATTGGCCTTCACTTTGGTTTTCTTTTCAACCGAGACCCCCCTATGAGATTATATTCACACATATAAAATCCAGATCTCAAACTTATATATTAACTCTCTTATATTCAGCTTCATTAAATAAGAATCTTCTCCTCCAATATTTCAGACTGAGCTAGGGCATAAAGCAATGTTTCATATTTGAGTTCGAGAATAATCAAAATGTATAAGTATGATAACCTAGTACCTAATTTATGGGTCACATCATTCAACTTTAAGTATACTCACAATATGAATTATGCGTCAACAACATACATATGCTAGACCAAAAATTTCATCTACTAAATCCCAGATTTAAAAAACATGTAACTCCTTTGAAGGTGGGGGAAATGCAAGCAAAAAAAAGTAAACACTGAAAGAACAAATCTGAAATTAAGATTCAATAATTATTTAATAATATAGGCCTTGAATTCATGGTTATAAGTTATAATTATATTATATTGATTGCATTTGTATTTTTAGGGCTGTTTGTAAAATTTATATCGTATAATATACCTTTTAAATATAATAATATCTAACAAGGCTTTTGTCAAATAAAATAAAGCGTACAATTTTTTTTTAAAAAAAATAAAAAATTGCCCACTTTTTGGACTTGGTATGCAATTATCGATTTAAAAAGTTACCACTTTTTTATTATAAATTAATTTTGTTAAAGCCGATCCTTTAACCAATTAGTCTTAAAAAATAACTTCTAAAACTAGATGTAGGTACGGTTTTAATACGGACGTATTTTTCAAATCAATTGACGTAAAAGTGGACCTAAATCCAGGCTAAAAAATAATTTCAACCAGCCTAACAGTACGAGTGACATTATATATATATATATATATATATATATAAGAAAAACAAAGAGGAAAGCACAAAACTTGGAGCCCAAGAATTGTAATTTTAGGTCAAAGGAACTAAAGTGCGACGTGTCAACCAACTATTGACGAAGATGAATACAATATGAAATGTTGGACCCATACTCTCTTGCCTTTTGACCTTGCGGAATACTCCTATGACCAAGATCCACAAATGCTTCGAAACGATGCCGTTTCCACAGTCCCTTCTATAAAATCCAAACGAAGCAAGAGGTTCAACGTCGTACACTCAGAAAGATGAATGATCAGGACGCGGCGGCGCCGGTGCCGAGAGTGAGCGTGGTGGTGTTCCTCCTGAAGGGTAGGTCATCGGTACTCCTCCGTCGGCAACTCCACTTACGCTCTTACCGGTGGCCACCTGGAGTTTGGTCACTCTCTTTCCCCTTCTCTCTCTTGATGATTTTGTTTGTAGTTTTTTACCTACCTGTTTATTTCTCGGGAAATTTGAAATTTCTTTCCTGTGGATTCAGGCGAGAGCTTCGAGGAATGTGCAATTAGAGAGGTGAAAGAGGAAACGGGGTTGGAGATTATGAAAACGTAGTTCATAATGGTGACGAACAACGTGATGCTGAATGAACCAAAGCCGTGTCACTACGTCACGGTTTTCTCAGTTATCACTGTTAATGGCGATGCTTAGTTTATTAAGGTAATCCATTACCTACTATATTATGTGATTATGAGGCGTATGAATTGTGCAAATGACGGTTGATTTTGTTCCAAAGATAAGCCATTACTTCAACCTGTTTGCCTATTTAACTTTGACCTTATAATTTAAATGGCAAATTTGCCTAGGAAGTATCCTTTGAGTATACTTTGCTTTCTTCAGCCTTTTTTTCTTTTTCTTTTTTTTTAAGTTAAATGTTATCTAGAAGTTTTTAAATTAACAATTTTACCTTTTTCCGTTAAAAACTAACGGTCAAACGTCAACATTAAATATTGAATCTAAAAAAATTTAGAGGGCCACATTGTTCCATAGCCCAAAAACCATGCATTTTAATAATTACAAATCTCAATCTATTTTGTCTCAAGAGTATAAATATACATATCATATATATGATATCAGCCAAATTAACAACAATATTTTAATGACTAAATCAGTCACATTAACAACAATATCTGCCCCGATTAACAATTATATCAGCCTCATTAACAACTCACTAGATTCTGAAAATTTCAGTAAATACCCTTGGGCCTTTTTTGGGATTTTCAGAATCTTGGGGCCCCTTTTGGGATTTTTTTCCTTCAAAAGGTGCCCTCATATGGATTTTCCCAAAAAAAAAAAAAAACCCTTATAGCAAATACATTAAGCACACAAGCATAGTGCCATGTAAGCCACTTGTAAGTTGCAACGGAATGAAAATGTTTAAAAATAATAAAATGATGGAATGACATTTATTTATTATGAACATAAAAGTAAAAAATTATTATGCTCAAACCGTCCTTACATTTATATATAATACGTAACATGGTTGATTTTGATTTTGATTTTTTAAAAATAAATCAGACTACTAAGTTAATCTAAGCGTACTCAGAACCTTGTCATCAACTACTAATGTTATTTTGGTTGCAAATTACTCCCTCTAATATTTAATATAAGATATATTTGAAGAGCTGATCTTTGTTCTAAATATAAAATAAATTTTTCATATTTGTCATTATTTTTCTAATTTACCCTTATAAGCAATTCTTCAATAATAATCAAGAAAGAGATAGAATTAAGGAAGATGACCGAAGTGTTTTTGAACATATATATCATATTAATTAACTCAACTAACTTCCTTAATGTAATCAAATTGGATAAATATGTCTTACATTATACATCAGAGGAGTAACAAATTATAAAAATATAGGAGCCAATACTTGCAATTGAAAAAGTTATAAGGATCTAGTAAAAAAACTACAAAAACCATTAGAAATTAAAAATAAGGCAAAGGGATGCTTTTAAATTCAAAATCAACTTAGACTTGCATATTAATTTCATTCCGGGCTTAAGGTGTATTCAACACCTTGAAGTATTTTGTGGTGCACCGAACATCCTCCAAATAATTTTTATGGTGCACCTAGCACTTTGGAATAAATCTTTTTAAGTAGGTCTAGTACCATAAACTTTTTTTTTTGTTTTTTTGGGTATTCAACGCCGTGAAGCATTTTTCAGGTGTTGAATTATCTAAATTATTAAGTGTAAAGTTACACACAAAAAATACTTTAAAATGATTAACGCACTTAAAAAAATATTTCAAGGTGCAAGGCGTACCACAGAATATTATAAAGCATTGGATCCACCAGAAATAATACTTCAACCCTAACTCTTTTTTCAACATAGATTTAAAGGTGGCGGAACCAAGCAAAAAATTTTAGCTCGGGCCAAAAAATAAACATATTCAACTACTCCTTTTTTAGTTCTTATTATAAAGCATCAACTAACAAGTATATTTGGTCATTTTTATAAGGCACTTGTTTGTTTCCAAATAGCATTAAATATTTTTTCCTATGTATATCCATAATTAAAAAAGTAGTGAGTTCGAGTAATAATTAATAAAAATTAATTATTATTCTTTTTTTAGCAAAAAAAGAGTAATAATTAATATGATATTAAGTTTAGTGTAATTAATAGGGATAATGTTGAAAATTACTTAAATTTTAGGACAAATTTAATGACTTTAATTGTTTTTATTGAGTTGTGAGAATTGTTAGTTGGTTTCTTAAATAAATACTAGAGAGAGTATTTACTAAATAATATCAAATAACTTTGAAAATACAAATAAATAATAATCGATAATTATAAATCAAAACAATATATAAGATGATACTAACATTTTCGGTATCTCAAACAAGAATTTTACTTTCCTCTCATAGCCCAATGAGTAATGAAACAAACATTATCCTTACAAAAAGATAAAAAATTAATTAGAAGTTTGTTACAAATAAAATATCATATAATAAATACATATATACCCTAACAAATTTTATAAGATGGGCCCATCAAAAGGTTCCGCCATTGTTTAAAGGGATACTTTTTCCCCATTTTCTAATGCGTCTTTGCTATCAAAGAAAAGAGAGAGTGCTGACCAGCATTACTAGTAGTACAGTGGTATTGGAATTAATTTTCCCCCTCCCGGTCCTAGATTCGATTCCCCTATCGCCTATGTAAAAGAGAGAGAGAGAGAGAGAGAGAGAGAGAGAGGGCCGGGTAGGGATGAGTGGGAGCCTTAAAATAACGAAAAAGTTGGTTAGGAAAATAAAACCATCTGAATTTTAATAATATTTTACATTTACATTTTTTTAGACTCAAGTTAATTGAAAACTATTGACATCTTTATGTTTTTCCAAAGGACGTTGACAATTGAAAAGAAACGTCCGTAAATGGAGATTGAAGATAGAAAGTGATGGAAAACAACCCATGATAAAGAATTTTTTTTTTCTTTAAAAAAAAAAATGGTAATGGAGTTGATAAAATCCCTCTAACAAAATACTATTTTACTCTTTTTTTTTTTTTTTTTTTTTTTTAATAAAGCAACTTTTTTTTAAAGAAAAAAAATTAACTCAAATTTTGAATTAATTTTTTTCCTTGATTATAGCAGGATAATATTTTTAATATATACATATATATAATTAAGACTGTATAATTTCTAGGTCATGATCAATTTTATGTCTAATTACACAATAATAGAGGTATACATTAACATTATTGATATGGAAGGAATATTTTTCATATATCATTTACCCTTGAAGATCTTGAATTTTTTACTTTATGTGTGTGGGTGTGTGATTTCTTTTCGTTTATGAATATCCCTCGATTATTTTTTCTAAAATATAAAATCACTGAACGTTGATTCGGAAAGTCCCTATTTATCAATTATTGGAAGGATAAAAAAGAGCAATGATTATGATTCGTGGTGGCTGCTATTCAGATTTTCTCATAACATTAATTATTTGACCAATAATAAAGTTGTGGATATAATGGCTTCTTTGCTATAGGGGGATGGGGAGGGGAAGTGAGCAGAAGGAAAAAATTTTGAATTGAATTTAAAAAAGAAAATAAGAGAAGTGGGTTGAAAAATTTTTAATTAAATTTTTTTTTACCCCCACTTCTCTAATTTTCTTAAATCAAACTCAAAATATTTATTATCCCCTCCCCTCCAAATCTATCCTACCAAACACACCATAAGGATATGCTATTCGAATATGCAAATATGGCTTTCATTAGATCCATAGATTCAGCTTTTCAATTGCCAACTTCAAATCTTCACGTCTGCACGCCAATATGAGAATGACATCAGTTATCAGACCTGGCTTAACATTGACTTTCAATTTTCATCATTCGTTAGTTTTTTTAAATATAAATAATGAAGTCATACAAAACAACATGTCACAATGTTCAAACTATTTCAAAATATATATTTTTTATCATTTTTCTTTAATAGACACGGCACTTACTTTTTTCTTGTATGATTGTTACTATTTTTATCTTTTCTTATGTGATCATTCATTATTCTTAATATTTTCATTTAACTCTAACTTTATTACTCCTACACCTGGTAGTTAAAGGGTAAAGGTGTCTTCGGCCTATAAGTTTGCCTCCGGAAAGGCAAAGAAGTATGAAGTTTTTCTTGGAAGGCGTCAAAGCATACGAAGTTACATTTTTGGAGGCGTCAGTCTGCACAGCAGTTTGTTAGTTGGCCGTGACGCCGACGACGTTGGCGTGACATGGACCGACACACCGACATGGTGCGACGTGGTCTGACACGATGGACCGACATGCTGATGTGGCGCTAACATGTGGACGAACATGCTGACGTAAGCGTGACGGGGAATTAAAAAAATTCAAAAAATTAGGGAAAAAATTATTAAAAAAATCAAATAATGACGAAAAAATTAAAATAATTAGAAAAAAATTCAAAAAGTTAGGAAAAAATTCAAAAACTTAGGAAAAAATTAAAATAACTAGAAAAAAAAATTCAAAAAAATAGGAAAAATTAGAAAAAAAAATTCAAAAAAATTAGGAAAATGCCCTTATATAAATTTTGTACCTCAACTACCTTATTGATTTCACATAATCCCTCATTTATATCAATAGACATCTTTTAGGAAAAAAGCTGGCAAGTATGAAGGTACGGTTATATGAGTAAGTTTATTTACGGAAGTATGAAGGTACGGTTTGACCGCATATAACTCCGTCTATCCCGTGCCGTGGAGGTTCATACTCGCATAATCTAAAGAAAGATTATGGGCAATGTACACTAGAGCTAACTATCCTATCGACCTAACCAAAGGTCTAAAGGTAGAGAGCTTAAAGTAATCCCTAGACCAAACAGAGGAGATTGGGGGAAGATCGAATCAAGGTCGGGTCCCCACTAACGGAACAAACAAAGACCTATTTTCAATTGGTTAGGGGAAGATGAAATGTAAGGGTAAGGGGGCATCCTCGCAGAGCTGGTAGTAAGTCCTAAAAGATGCCTATTGATATAAATGAGGGATTATGTGAAATCAATAAGGTAGTTGAGGTACAAAATTTATATAAGGGCATTTTCCTAATTATTTTGAATTTTTTTTCTAATTTTTTAAAAGATTTCCTATTTTTTTCTAATTTTTTTAAATTTTTTTCCTTTTTTTTAAATTTTTTCCTATTTTTTTGAATTTTTTCCTATTTTTTTGAATTTTTTTTTTTCTAGTTATTTTAATTTTTTTTCTAATTATTTTAATTTTTTTCCTAATTATTTTAATTTTTACGTCATTATTTGATTTTTTTCTATTTTTTTATAATTTTTAAATTTTTTTCCTAATTATTTTATTTTTTCCCAAATTTTTTGAATTTTTTTATTCCCGTCGTCCGCCATGTCAAGATGTTCGTCACGTGTCGGCACCACGTCAGCATGTTAGTCACGTGTCGGCGCCACGTCGGCACCATGTCGTGTGTCGACGCCACGTCGGCGTTAACGGTCAACTAGTAGCCGTGCGTAGACGGACGCTCCAAAAATGTAATTTCGTGGTCTTTGGGCGCTCAAGAAAAACTTCGTGGTCTTTGAATCATTTCACCCGGAGGCAAACTTCGTGGTGCTGAGCGCACCTTTACCCTAGTTAAAAACTCGATTTATCACTGCGATTTTATGTTTTCACGATTTTTTTTCATTAAAACGATTTTACTAATTTTCCAAACGCTTTTAAGTTTTTACGATTTTATTACGTTTTACGATTTTTCATTCTCCTTCCGTTTTCAGGTAAAATCTACGTTTTCACTACCATGCTCCTACCACACCAAAGTCCAACATTCATTAATAACAAATAACTTTGGTAGTTTTTTTTTCCCTTGCTAAAGTAAACTTTTAGTAGTTTTACATAAGACATACTTTTGGTTTTTTAACTTTATAAAATATACTTCGGTCCTAAAATTTTAATACCGTTAATGTTGCCAACGTAAAACGTTGACTCCGGGGCAGCTGTTGAAACTTAGACGACTCAAGGCTCTTTACAATAAAAGGGGAATGGATTAAGGGCCTACCTTAGGTTGGAAACTGTACGGGTTAAGGAGTGGTAGATCAGTAGATCCAACAGGACGATCAGGATGATGGGTAACTTCAATAAGGTTCTCTATTTTGTTGGAAAGAGTTCTCTTCATAGAAGGAGACAAATTTCTAGGAATAAAGGGAGTGATAAGAGAAGAAGATTCAGAGGTAGATGATTGAGGTGGTTCACTCATACTGGGAAAGTCGACTTAAATTGAAAATATTGCGTAAGAGAAAGAGATTTAGAGCTTTTACAGACTCGGCTCTTGAAAAGCAAAGAACGAAGGACCAACGAGGATGAAGGAGGAGTAGGAGCTAGCTTTAGTAGGGACGGAAGCGAATCGAAGAAATTCTGAGTTTCTTCTTCATCTCTCTTAGAGAGATATTATCTGTGCTGTGTAACTTTTTTCGAAAAGGGACTCCCTTTGCCCTACTAAAACGGGATCCTCCCCAACAACAGAATCTCCGCATTTGTATGACCATATAATGCTAACTGTTCGTATTTCGTTCATTCCATCGGTATGCTCTCAGGTACCTGTAATTGTGATCTGTTTGCCGAACTAAGGGGTCTTTACGTGGAAACCTTCACGAACAATCGTCGTTTTTTGATGGTTTTTCCGCTTCTCACATTTGCTCTTTCCACACCTCCGGATATCGGTGCCAAATCGTCGCCCGTTTCCTTATTTCTTCGATAATAGAGTTGACTATCTTTGTGGCATCGATTGTACAAGTTCGTGAAGAGGGCTGGACGAGTGGAATGAGGGAACCTGCCTTGATCATGCTTGGCCGACCCCTACTGATGTATCTGTCATTAATGGAAGCACGAGGGAACGGGTTTCATCGGCAGGCTCTTTTGGTTCGCAAAGCTTGCACTTCCCGGCGAACGAAGCTTTGCTTGGTAGGCGCTGCCTATTCACTCGGACAATGCTCTAAACACGAAAGTGTGACGCCCCCTTCTCCCATCGAGTCAGTCACGGGCGGCGCCTCGGAAGCGCGGACGAGCCACATGCGGGAAACTTGCACGTGTGGTTCGGCGGGGACCCCGTATACTGTACTAATATGTGTAGGTCCCCGTAATTCGAGTGAGATTGTCATGGCGCAAAGCGGATATGGTCCGGTATTCCCTTGTTCCCCGTATTGGTTATGTTCTTCATTTCTTGTCTAGCGAAACTAATCGAGCTCCGTTTGATCTCCCGAAGCGGAAGCTGAATCAATTGCGAGGCTATAATGTAGAATATGCGCGGGATGCGATCCTTAATAGTCCACTGTTGGCGGAAGCCAATGTCCCGGGGTCCCGTGGCAAATTCAAATGATGACAAATAGCATTTAATTACATAAATTTTATATATTCTTCAATTTACCCATATTTTAAATTTAAACTTAATAGTATTTAGTTACACACTTATCACTTAAGTTTACACCGTTATAACTTGAGTTTGTATTTTCCGTTGGCAAAATTAACAGTGTTAGAATTATAGGATTAAAAGTATACTTTATAAAGTTAAGGGACCAAAAATATACTTCATGTAAATTTAAAAGACTAAAAGTATATTTTAACTTCTTTTTTTTTTCTTTTCTTTTTTTTAATCTTTCACTTGAACCACCTAACTTGTATTATATTTGCAATAGCTTCGTCAATTCACAATCCTTGAGCATCGATGATCATAAATACCTGAACTTTGTTATTTATGAAATGATTTCGTGTCTCATTTTATTCTCCAAATCACTAATAACTTACCTCTTATCAAAATTCAAATGGATATTTTCTGCTTTACTCATACTCAATGAAAAACCTTTTCAAGTCTAAATAAAGTCCTCCATAATTCAAGCATAGAGTACATATTTTCTCTGGACTTAACCATTAGATATATTCTATCGAAGTAAAATACAGGGGATCTTCGTATCAAAAAAAAAATACAGGGGATCTTTTTACCAAAAAAAAAAAAAATTAGAAGGGGGATTTGTGTATGTTGCTTGCAATTATAAAACCAACGGAATTTCATCCACACAAAAAAAAAAAAACCCATTACATCAGCCACTATGCAATTCTTTTCTTTCTTTTTTTTTTTTTTTTTTTTTTAACAAGGAAAATAACAATTAAAACAAAAAACAAAAACAAAAAAAGGGCTGTCCTAGATTTGGGCCAATATACACAACTATTTTGGATTGGATTCACGCCTCTCTCTCTCTGTTTTTTTTTTTTTTTTTTTTTTTTTTTTTTGATATAACGCGGCCCTCTTTTTTGGGTACATGATTCATGACTTTCTAATGAGAAAACACCTTTTTTTCCCCTTTTTTTGAAGCAGCCTCTGAAATTCCGAGCAAAAACAAGCAGCCTCTGAAATTTTATTTGATGAAGTGCTTAAAGTTAAGGCCCAAGGCAACTTAAATACAGTATCAGAAACGAAACCGAAAAAGATCAATCAATAATTTCCCTGCTTCTTGAACAAAAACAAAGTAAAATGTGATTAGAAGCAGCAGTTGCAGGTGACCAATATAATTATAGGACTTTGCAAGATCCGTCCTCGCTTCTTTGGTTACTTGGTGGCAAACTGATTTTGTAACTTCCAAGACGAAGATGCTCACATAGTCACATACTAGTATTACCTCAGTCAAAGCCACCTTTTAACAAAATTCAATAAAATTTGAATCAACCATGACCAGCCTGGGATCTTAGAATCTGCACCTGAACCTCCAAAACAGTAATAAGCATAAAATATTTCCATTTACTTGAGTTTGAGAATAGGGATAAATTGCATTTTTGTTATGGAAGTTTAACTTAAGGAGTACTAGTCACCCGAAAGGATTTTTTGTCTCACTTTTACCTTGGAAGTTAACAAAATAGAGCAATTTCGCCCTAAGTTTGTTTTATGAGCAATTTTGCCATGAAAGTATTTTTTTTATGGAGCAATTGTGCCCTTGGAAGTTTACAAATTAGAGTAACAATTTAACGTCAAGATCAACGAAAGAGCAAGATCACTATGTTTTTAAACTTTCTAGACAATTTTGATCCAACAAAAACTTCCGGTGACGAGTACTCCTTAGGCTAAACTTTCATGACAACAATGGTATTTATCCCTTGAGAATAACAAATCTGAAGTGCTACCAACAAATACAATACCTCTAAAGCTTGTGTTTATTTTCTGGGAAAGGGTAAAAAATAGAGTATACATCAAATTCCTGAAATTTATCTCATCCTGGAAACGACCTCTCGGGTTGCGAGGGTAAGACTACACACATCTATTCCTCCTAGAGCGCAAAAGCGGGCCGGCCCGTTTAAGCCCTGGCCCTTTAAGGGCCGGGTTTGAAAAATGGATGAGATATTTGAAATTAGCCATGGAGGGCTGGCCCCTAACGGGGCTCGGGCTTAAACGGCCGGCTCACGGAGGACCTCGGGTCGCCCGCAGCCCTTTTCCCCGTAGCTTTTTCTTTTTTTCTTTTTTAAATTTATTAATTTATATATATATATATATTAATTATATTTGTTATAGAGTTATTTATCCATATAACTACAAATACATAATAACCATACTCTAATTTTATGATTTGATTTATTATTTGTTGCAAATAAATATTATGGATGTGTTCATGATGCGGGAAAAGAATTTCATGATATTCTTACTCATGAGCCAGACGCTACTACTCAAAGTGAAGAACAATCAAATGTCGTTAAAATTGATGATAGTGACGAAGATGACGACAATAATAGTCATCATACTAATGTCACTTAGTGATATGCTTTTTATGTTTTATGTGAGTTATTTGTGAACATAGTTTGCTTTTGATTATGAATTAGTAAGCGTGCTTATTTATTGGATGATTCGTGTCGTAATTTACTAATTTATTTTTTTAAAAAAAAAGTGGGGGAAAAATAGTTAAAATTTGAAATAGTAATTTCGGGTCTCGCGGCCGGCCCCGGCCCCGGGGGTGCTCTTGGGCTGGGCTTCAAAAAACAGGTGTTTTTCTTACTTCGGGCCCTGGAGGGCTGGCCCTGTTAGGCCCTGCCCTTCACAGGCCGGCCCTGATTGCCAGCTCTAATTCCTCATATACCCCATATGGTGGAACGTGCACTAGGTCACCCTTTTTTTATCTCATCAATTGAAAGCAAAAAATAAACAAAATTTGGGAATAAATAAAAGCACTACATTTATCATGAAATCTACTAGATCTTCCCGCACTAATTTCCCTCCCGTTGTTCCCTCACCCTTTTTTGTCTAAAGCAAGGTCTTTCGAGTATGCCAATGTGAAGGCCTTTTGTATCTTGATCAAAGGCCTAAGTGTACAAAATCTGGTGTCAATAAGGAAAAGAATAACGTTAGGGAAACTCTTCTTTGTGAAAATGGCCTACCGATTAAAAAGATCACCGACTTTCACAATTTCATAAAGGAATCTTTGGTCACAAGAGATTGTCTTCCATCCGGTTACCCAAGTGCCCTAAACCGAGTATATGGCTTCCTTCGAGAGGGTGTGATGCATCGCCTACAAGTAAAAGCATGGACCTTATTGTCAATTTCAATCCAACTAATGGCCAGTTCTTTTTTCACATGTCTCGTATCCATAATTTGTCTTACTTTCTCTACTAATTCCCATTTTCTAATAGTAGCATATATACTTGAAAGCATAACATAGGCACGAGAAGATTTAGGCTCCAATTCAATAAGATGTTCATTTGCTTCTCTTCCTATCTCCATATTTCCATGAATTCTACACACACCAAGCAACGCATTCAACACATGGTCACCTGGTTTACAATCCATCATCGAAGGTGCTTCATCAATTCATTGAATCGTCCGGCACGGCCCAAAAGATCGATAAGGCATGCATAGTGCTCTTCGTCTGGAGCTAACCTGTGATCACAATTCATGGAATTGAAAAACTCAATTCCTTCTTGCACAAGGCCCGAATGACTACATGCATTTAGAATGACAACAAAAGTGACCCTATTTGGCTTCACTCCGATCTTACAAGTTCTTTTAGCAACAAGATTTCTTCTATACCATGACCATGGTGAGCTAGTGCAGCAATCATGGTGTTCCAAATCACCACATCTTGCTTATCTCCCATGACATGGAATATTTGCTTGGCATTCTCTATGCTGCCACATTTTGAATACATGTCGATCATAGCACTAACAACAATATTATTAACTCTGATGTTATTTAGAATAAGATGAGCATGTATTTGTTTCCCAAGATTGAATGAAGCAGTGATTGAACAAGCAGATAGACGACTACCGTATGTAAATTGATCGGTTTAACATGATGCATGATCATCTTCCTAAATAATTCAAGTGCTTCTTGACCCAAACCCAATTTGGCATAACCACCAATCAAAGATGTCCATGAAATAGAATTCTTTTGAGGCATCGATTGAAAAGTTCAACAATTTGAATTCATATCCCCCCAATTGGCATAACCTCAAACTAATGTAGTCCACACTAATACATCCTTGAGGGGCATTTCATCAAATAACCTCCTAGCATCTTCCATTTTACCGCACTTTGCATATGCATCAAGAAGGGAACTTGATATGACCACATTGGATGAAAATCCAGAACTAAAACCGCCCGTGGATCTGCCTAGAAAGTTCAAATTCTTTCAATTTCACATGTGCAGGTCAAGACACCAAAGAAAACTAAATTCATTATAGCCTATAGACAATCTTCTCAACTGTCTATAAAAATCCAAAGCCTCATCAAAGATCCCATTCGCGCATACCCAATGACCATCGTATTCCAAGATATATAATCCTTCTCGGGCATTTTATCAAAACACCTTCTTGCTTGATTTATCATCCCTAATTTAACATATCCGAAAGCATATTATTCCAAGAGTACAGATTTCTCACCTCCATTTTATCAAACACCTTGCATGCTTCTATGTGATGCCCACACCTGAAGTACATGCATATTAAATGGTTGGCTAAAAAAGTTGTGGGGCGCTTCGGACGGTCGACTTCAGGTGAAGATGAACTAATTTGCCTTCTCTCGAAAGATTTAGTCTCTGCACACCGCCGCAAGAGATGACCGAGAATGCGGGAGGGTAAGCGAATGCCTTTGATAATCAAGAGGTCTAAAGAAGAAACAAGCTTGCGAGAGTTGACCAATAGAGGAAGCTTCAAGGATTGATTTGACAATGCGAGATATTGGCAAGACGTCGTTTATTGGGTCTTGGACGCTCCGGTGTCAACTCTGGGTGTGGAGAGGCGGAAATAGCATTGCACATCATAACCTAGATCAAATGACCTGTGAGCATTTGATGATTGGCAAATTAGATGCACACCTCAACTTTGCTTCACAAACAGATATTCTAAAATTCATATAAACACTATCTACAAGCACCCTACTCTTTCTTTTTTTCCCTTCTTTTTCTTCTTTTTTGGCCAATAAGAACACACACGAAAATAAAAAATATCACATGTAGAGGTAGAAAAGTGCCTTCCCTCGGTAACCCTTCTCCATTAATTTTTTTTACCAGAGGACAAAAGAGAGACAGAGCTGCAGTAACTTCTCATTCAACACCTATAATGGAGTACACGTGAATAAGAACACACACAAAAATAAAAAATATCACATATATAGGTAGAAAAGTGCCTTCCCTCGGTAACCCTTCTCCATTAATTTTTTTTACCAGAGGACAAAAGAGAGACAGAGCTGCAGTAACTTCTCATTCAACACCCATAATGGAGTACACATGTAGTTTTTATACAGTTCCCTAGTCACTTATTCTGCTAATTGACTAACTAGAAGTGGTTACAACTTACAACTCCTTGAGCAACTGATTATGTGAAATTAATCCAATTGCCATGTAAAAATATCTGCTTTCATCTTCAGCTCCTTTAATTCCTAAGAACATAAGCTAAAAATGTTAAGCAAGAAATTTACCTTTTTTTCAAGTTCAGTAGATAACAAAGAAACTCAACATACAATGACATTAAGACCAACAATTGACTAAGGGGGAAAAGTTGTAATTAGGAAAGGAAGGAAAATAGGAAACAAACTTATGTCTTTTACGAGTAAAAGCACATTTCCTTGCCAACCCCTTTTCACAAACACAACTCGATCGCATCGATAAATAACATATTAAAGCACCGTTGCATATTTATACACACACATACACATATTGAAACAGCTTGCTCTGCCGTAAAAGATTTTACTTAACCATCCCCGCTTTAAGAAGAGCCGATACACATAAATTATTTTATCAACCGACATAAAAATATTATAAACTTCATGGTCCATTTATTTTTTGTCCCATGCAAAGATTTTTCAGGTCTATTTTCTAGTCGCTGAACAAAGGTTGAACTTAGATTGAGGATGTAACAAGGTCCGTCATGATGCCGCAAGACATGAATCCAGAGCTCTAAATTACATTTATTTTGGAGCTAGCGGGGAAATGGCAGCGTATCCGCCAATGGTGTTACTTGTCCGGTCTATATATTTATATATAACCACTTTAACAAGTCAATACTGTGGCTCAGTTCTTAAACTTACAAGACCCTAGTCAAGTTATAAAGCTTCCAAATTCCATTTGTTAACAAGACTTGTGTTAATTTCGAAACAACAGAATAAGTCTGCTTCCTTTGGAATATTTTATCAAACACTCAATGTGCATTCTATTTGACAAACCCCAAAGATATTCCTCTTACAATCACAGCCTCCAAACTTCATCCATTTAAACTGTAATTCGAATTTTATCTAATCACCAGACCTTGATAAAGCAAAAATCAAGCACCAATTAAAACAGAAACCACAATTTCCCAATCCAAACACACGATTGAACAGAGAGTAAAAGGATAACAGTCTGCATGTATTCAATATGATAGCATCCTAAATATAAAGGAATAAGAGGATCTTTAAACATACCCCATACCAATTCACGCATAGCAGCGACGGAAAGGAGGAGAAGTGAAGAATTTTTAGTGCAAAGACGCTCAAAGTGGCAAAGTGGACGGACATCGACGAGGAGAAAGAAGAATCAACACCCAAAAGATGAGGAAAGGGAGCTCGGCGATGTAAGAAGGAAAAACGGTGAAGGAGCTTCTCCCAATATAATTAGAGCTTCACGAAACTTCCTCTGCTTCACCTTGAGCCAGTAATGAAGATTGCTCTCGCACGCACAGAACGGCCGAACGGTGTTACGACGTGGCCTAGAACCGGCGATGCGAGTCATGGCAACTGATTGTGGAGATGGTCTTTACGCTCGCAGTTAAATGGGCCTGGCTTGATGACCGAGCGTATGGTTTTTTTTTTTTTTTTTGGGCCAACGATTGGGCCTATGCTTAATAGTCCGTAAATCAAATATTTTTGTTTTCATTTTCACACGTAAAATGATTTTCCTTTTTTAAACATTTACTTCAATCGTCAAAGTTCTGATCTAATCTCAACAACTTATCAACTAAATCCATAATTTCTTAAAAATAATATCCGAGATTAAACATAAAGAACAAACGTCTTGATTGAAAAATGTGCCTAAATTCATGAATGTTGATAATTTTCCCCTTTGTTTTACTTGTTTGTTTGTTTGTTTTTTATTCTATTAATGAACATGAAAAGACTTGTATTCTTGATATGTCATTTGCCGTTCCCCATGTCTTTGTTTATATTTCATTCTATCTCATCGTATTCCATCCTATTCTGCGATAACCTCGGTGTAGGTCCGAAATACTCCTTTATTCCACAATCCAAGACTATTTAAACTATTCAATTAGAAATTCTTAGATGTACTAATCTTTTGGCAAGTAAGTCACTTTTTAAGCCTATTTTGTTAGAAATTTGTTACAAGTACAAGTATAAAAAAATATCTCGATCTTAAAAGACTAATTTTCTAACGTGGGACTCATAACAACCTTTAAATACATGTTAGTTATCTCACATTAAGGTTATGAATTATGTATATGATAAAATTTGTTTTGAGTATATGAATTTCTTTTGGGATTCAGAGATGAAAATGATTAAATTCATGAATGAAGATCAAGAATCAAGCCCACAACTTGTATCAGTAAATTATTACAAGCCAAGTAGGTTTGAAGAGTCGTATCTTGAAATGGTAACTCCAATTTTACCTACACTCTCAAAGTAAAATATGTTGAATTTTGAATCATATAATTCTTCGTGCTTATGAAAAGGAATCCAGTTTTCTGCAATTTTGGTAGTTAAATTATTGGAATGGAACATTGGTGATGGTAACCCCATAAAAGTATCAATATCAATATCAATAACAAGACCGTGTTATAAGGAAATAGATCAAGTGTGATGACTCGTTAAATTTCACCACCTCCAAACTCTTATTTTTCGCATGGACACACTTGATTATATGGAATGGGATTTTTAATGGTACTCTCATATATTTTTTTTTAATGTAAGATGTAATTAATTGATTTTATTGTTAGTTAAAATAGTCATTATGACATCCCCCCCAAAAAAACATCCTAATAATTTTTCTTAATTCTCTATCTTTTACTAATTGATTATTGTTGAGACTTGAGATAATATTAATAAGACTAATTTAGAAAAATAATAATAAATATGAAAAACATGTCTTATATTTAAAATCAATATCAATTCACTAGTTATACATGTTCTACTTTAGAGACTGAATGAGTAAATGTAAATCCAAAGATGGATTCCCTATGTGCTTGAAAGTTCTCTTTTGACACCTGAATATTTTTAAATATGATCTTTGGTCTAATCTATAGAAATTGAAGTTACATTGAAAATTTTATTTTGCTCTGTTGGGAAATCTTGCATCGGGCTATCTCATCATCTAACATTCTCAATAGGCACCATCTTATTAATAAGGCTTTAGATGTGATGAAAAAGAGTCTATTGATCATATTTTTGTGAATTGTAAATTGGCTTTTTATTTAGGGTTAAGTATCAATTTTTCCCCGAAGTACGCACTCAAGAGCAATTTTGTCCCCGAAGTTTTTGGCTTAGCAATATTGTCTCGGAAGTCTCAAAATGTAGCAATGTTATCCCTCCCTTAACTGCCCCAACGATCTACTATAAGAAAAGGCCTATAAGACTATTACATCTAGACCTTTATAGGTGGAAACAGTTTAAAAAGTATAACTGATGACATTTTTATAAATGTTGATACAACTTAAGATCGGACATGCTTCCATGCAGTTTAAATAATATTATACGGACTAGTTGTAATTTAATGTGGTCTCAATAATTATTAAGTATTATGAAAATTTAAAAATTTAAATTCTTTTTAGACTAAACGTTTATACATCTGGTTTAAATATCATTTAGATACTGTCATTCCTTTATACCTGGTTTTAAATGTTTTAGAGCTTTTTCAGCATTCAAGTTAAACTTTGCAACTACGCGTTTCTTCGAAATCAAAGGCCACTTCAATAAATGTAACTTTCATTCGTCTTGTCAATTTAAACTTCTCATTACTTTTGTTTCTTCATATCTAGCCCCATCTTCTCTTTTTTTCTTGAATATTATATGTTGAGACGTATTAGGACTACTTTTGTTCGTCCTCCTTTTCCTTCTGATTTTGTGTCTGATGATCATCATATATAATATCTGGACGTAATTTTGATTTGATGCATGTATACTACCGCCTTTAGGAGATGATTATATTATTAATGCAAAAGTTTCAATAGTTTATGTCTTTTAAGTTTCAATATTTATATTATTTTCTATTGATTATCATCTTGCATTATAAGAGCATTGAGAACGTTTAAGTTCTAGTTTGAGTTTTGTCTCTGTTCTAAAAATTACACTTTAGATTGGTTGAAATATAATACAGTCTTGTTATGAATTAAAAATATCTTCTTACATATTAAAACCGAACTTTAATGAGGACCGGTCTAGCTAGTATGTATAGTTATATACTCACTTTCGAGCTCAGCCTTCATTTCTAGCCTTTCTTAGTCCCGCAGCGCTCTTTCTCTCTCCGTTGCTTTTGGCCGTAATGATATCTCTCTCTCCACTGTTAGGATAGCATGGTATTTCTTTCCGTTGGGCTCTCCTTCACTGTCGTCGCCATTTTGCTCTTGTGTTCAATAAAAATTGTTGCGCTCTTCTGTTAGTGTTCTTTGTCTTTCATTCTCTTTTGATTTCTTGGCTTGATATTCTTTTCCGATAGGCTCTTGTGTTCGATCCTGATGCTCACTCCTTTTATTTATTTTTCAAAACCCTTATTGAAAGCTCAAGTTTTTGTTCTTTGTTGGATCACTAATATTTCTGGTGGTTGTGAAAATATTTGCAATTTTGCATTGCAGGCTGAACCTTATGATTTACGTGGTGGTGTTGACTGGGGCATATGCTTTGATCACTTGGTTGTGATTAATTCATGCTTACCAACATCACATAGATCACAAGGTTTATCATCTCCAATGGAAATGTGCACAAAACATGCATATATAGCAAAGAGGCTATATGAGTGCCAAACAAATCCATATATTCATGTCATGTCTTGAGAAGTGTCCGATATTAAGTGATATGGTAAGCCATTATAATTTGTTAATTGCTTCAAATTCAATAAATCTTGTGAATATATGTATTTAATACATTAAATTTAAAGCAAGTAATAATAATTCCGCCAATCAACATATCACACTTAACACAAATGCTAGATGAGTATGTCAAAAAGTATATCTTCATTACAATGGATTTGTATTTAATTTTCTTATCACAAATTTATTTCAATAATAACCACTGACATTGATTCTATTAATATGAAGAGCGCCAAGGTATAAATATAATACACTATGGACAAAAATATTAACTTGTCATTATGAGAATCATACAATTTCATTAAACATGAACATATATTAGTGCTTCTCATGATATAAACATGACATTGATATCATATAACATGTTATCTCATGTTCTATTATTTCATTAGAAGCATCATGCATGTTGATATGTTCATGTTTAATGTTATTGAATCATTCTCATCATCGTCATATTTATTTGTTTTTTTGTTTGTTTAATTGAATCTTGGTGTCCATGAGTAAGTCAAAAACGTTATTTTCATTACAATGGATATGCATTTACTTTGCTTACTACAAATTCATTTAGTTTCATAACATAAAGGAGTATGAAGAGCGCCGAAAAGATATATGAAAAGCACCAAGTTGAGTATTTTTTTTAGCTATCACTTATATTTTTTGTAGACATGTGAAGAGCATTAAATAATTTGATCTAATATGTAACTCCATGTAATTGAAAACATAGGAAGAACACTTGCAGTTGGAGGTTGTAGATACAGGCTAGCAATTCATTTTTGTAGGACTAGGAAAACGAAAAAAGACCTTCATTCCACAAGTATAAATATGATATTCATTTTCTGCTTGGTCAAAATTCAATTGACATATGTATATGCAAAGTTTTGTCCATGAAATTCGTCATGGTTAGAATTGTGAAATTTGTGATTGTGACGTTGATGCAATTTTTTTGCATTATTCTCAAGATGACACGTTTTTACAAAATCCAATCATCACGTAATTTATAAAAAAAGTTTGCAAACATGTATGTTAATTGAATCTTATTTGCTATGTCTATTCTTTTCAAGTTTTTTTTTTTTTTTTTGTTTTGATGCCCCTTCCTTATATTCAACTGCGACAGCCCTTGTATTGGGAGGAATTTTTGCTCTTTTGAGACTTTAGAAAGAAAATGGCTCTGACCTACCTCAATTTTAGGCTATAAAATGAGGAGTATTTTATTTAATAAAGTTGGGTCTAACTTGGTTGATATACAAACTTAAGAATTCTATTTTGTATGGTTGAATATGGTTGTGTGATAAGGTATTGATTGATATGGAAATCAAAATAAAGACCAATGATAATTTCAACCAGCCTAACAGTACGAGTGATATTCACCTGCAAAAAAGAGGGAAATATATATATATATATATATATATATATATATAGAAAAACAAAGAGGAAAGCACTGAATTTGGGGCCCAATAATTGTAATTTTAGGTCAAAGGAACTAAAGTGCGACGTGTCAACCAACTATTGACGAAGATGAATACAATATGAAATGTTGGACCCATACTCTCTTGCCTTTTGACCTTGCGGAATACTCCTATGACCAAGATCCGCAAATGCTTCGAAACGATGCCGTTTCCACAGTCCCTTCTATAAAATCCAAACGAAGCAAGAGGTTCAACGTCGTACACTCAGAAAGATGAATGATCAGGACGCGGCGGCGCCGGTGCCGAGAGTGAGCGTGGTGGTGTTCCTCCTGAAGGGTAGGTCATCGGTACTCCTCCGTCGGCAACTCCACTTACGCTCTTACCGGTGGCCACCTGGAGTTTGGTCACTCTCTTTCCCCTTCTCTCTCTTGATGATTTTGTTTGTAGTTTTTTACCTACCTGTTTATTTCTCGGGAAATTTGAAATTTCTTTCCTGTGGATTCAGGCGAGAGCTTCGAGGAATGTGCAATTAGAGAGGTGAAAGAGGAAACGGGGTTGGAGATTATGAAAACGTAGTTCATAATGGTGACGAACAACGTGATGCTGAATGAACCAAAGCCGTGTCACTACGTCACGGTTTTCTCAGTTATCACTGTTAATGGCGATGCTTAGTTTATTAAGGTAATCCATTACCTACTATATTATGTGATTATGAGGCGTATGAATTGTGCAAATGACGGTTGATTTTGTTCCAAAGATAAGCCATTACTTCAACCTGTTTGCCTATTTAACTTTGACCTTATAATTTAAATGGCAAATTTGCCTAGGAAGTATCCTTTGAGTATACTTTGCTTTCTTCAGCCTTTTTTTCTTTTTCTTTTTTTTTTTTTTAAGTTAAATGTTATCTAGAAGTTTTTAAATTAACAATTTTACCTTTTTCCGTTAAAAACTAACGGTCAAACGTCAACATTAAATATTGAATCTAAAAAAATTTAGAGGGCCACATTGTTCCATAGCCCAAAAACCATGCATTTTAATAATTACAAATCTCAATCTATTTTGTCTCAAGAGTATAAATATACATATCATATATATGATATCATTAAATTAACAACAATATTTTAATGACTAAATCGGTCACATTAACAACAATATCCTTTTCCATTAACAATTATATCGGTCCAATTCATTAACAACTCATTTAGATTCTAAAAATTTCAGTAAATACCCTTGGGCCTTTTTTGGGATTTTCAGAATCTTGGGGCCCCTTTTGGGATTTTTTTCCTTCAAAAGGTGCCCTCATATGGATTTTCCCCAAAAAAAAAAAACCCTTATAGCAAATACATTAAGCACACAAGCATAGTGCCATGTAAGCCACTTGTAAGTTGCAACGGAATGAAAATGTTTAAAAATAATAAAATGATGGAATGACATTTATTTATTATGAACATAAAAGTAAAAAATTATTATGCTCAAACCGTCCTTACATTTATATATAATACGTAACATGGTTGATTTTGATTTTGATTTTTTAAAAATAAATCAGACTACTAAGTTAATCTAAGCGTACTCAGAACCTTGTCATCAACTACTAATGTTATTTTGGTTGCAAATTACTCCCTCTAATATTTAATATAAGATATATTTGAAGAGCTGATCTTTGTTCTAAATATAAAATAAATTTTTCATATTTGTCATTATTTTTCTAATTTACCCTTATAAGCAATTCTTCAATAATAATCAAGAAAGAGATAGAATTAAGGAAGATGACCGAAGTGTTTTTGAACATATATATCATATTAATTAACTCAACTAACTTCCTTAATGTAATCAAATTGGATAAATATGTCTTACATTATACATCAGAGGAGTAACACATTATAAAAATATAGGAGCCAATACTGGCAATTGAAAAAGTTATAAGGATCTAGTAAAAAAACTACAAAAACCATTAGAAATTAAAAATAAGGCAAAGGGATGCTTTTAAATTCAAAATCAACTTAGACTTGCATATTAATTTCATTCCGGGCTTAAGGTGTATTCAACACCTTGAAGTATTTTGTGGTGCACCGAACATCCTCCAAATAATTTTTATGGTGCACCGAGCACTTTGAAATATATTTTTTTAAGTAGGTCTAGTACCATAAACTTTTTTTTTTTTTTTTTTTTTTTTTTTTTTGGGTATTCAACACCGTGAAGCATTTTTGGTTTTACAAATAACTTTGGTAGTTTTTTTTTTCCCTTGCTAAAGTAAACTTTTAGTAGTTTTACATAAGACATACTTTTGGTTTTTTAACTTTATAAAATATATTTTTTGGTCCTAAAATTTTAATACGTTAATGTTGCCATCGTAAAACGTTGACGTGGCAAATTCAAATGATGACAAATAGCATTTAATTACATAAATTTTATATATTCTTCAATTTACCCATATTTTAAATTTAAACTTAATAGCATTTAATTACACACTTATCATTTAAGTTTACACCGTTATAACTTGAGTTTGTATTTTCCGTTAGCAAAATTAACGGTGTTAGAATTATAGGATTAAAAATATACTTTATAAAGTTAAGGGACCAAAAATATACTTCATGTAAATTTAAAAGACTAAAAGTATATTTTAACTTTTTTTTTTTTTTTTTTTTTTTTTTTTAATCTTTCACTTGAACCATCTAACTTATATTATATTTGCAATAGCTTCGTCAATTCACAATCCTTGAGCATCGATGGTCATAAATACCTGAACTTTGTTATTTATGAAATGATTTCGTGTCTCATTTTATTCTCCAAATCACTAATAACTTACATCTTATCAAAATTCAAATGGATATTTTCAGCTTTACTCATACTCAATGAAAAACCTTTTCAAGTCTAAATAAAGTCCTCCATAATTCAAGCATAGAGTACATATTTTCTCTGGACTTAACCATTAGATATATTCTATCGAAGTAAAACACAGGGGATCTTTTTACCATAAAAAAAAAAAAATTAGAGGGGGATTTGTGTATGTTGCTTGCAATTATAAAACCAACGGAATTTCATCCACACACACACACCAAAAACAAAAACAAAAAACCCCCATTACATCAGCCACTATGCAATTCTTTTCTTTCTTTTTTTTTTTTTTTTTTTTAAAACAAGGAAAATAACAATTAAAACAAAAAAACAAAAAACAAAAAAAGAGCTGTCCTAGATTTGGGCCAATATACACAACTATTTTGGATTGGATTCACGCCTCTCTCTCTCTCTTTTTTTTTTTTTTTTTGATATAACACGGCCTCTCTTTTTTGGGTACATGATTCATGACTTTCTAATGAGAAAACACCTTTTTTTCCCTTTTTTTGAAGCAGCCTCTGAAATTCCGAGCAAAAAAAAGCAGCCTCTGAAATTTTATTTGATGAAGTGCTTAAAGCAACTTTTTTTTTATTAAGGCCCAAGGCAACTTAAATACAGTATCAGAAACGAAACCGAAAAAGATCAATCAATAATTTCCCTGCTTCTTGAACAAAAACAAAGTAAAATGTGATTAGAAGCAGCAGTTGCAGGTGACCAATATAATTATAGGACTTTGCAAGATCCTTCCTTGCTTCTTTTGTTACTTGGTGGCAAACTGATTTTGTAACTTCCAAGACGAAGATGCCCACATAGTCACATACTAGTATTACCTCAGTCAAAGCCACCTTTTAACAAAATTCAACAAAATTTGCAATCAACCATGACCAGCCTGGGATCTTAGAATCTGCACCTGAACCTCCAAAACAGTAATAAGCATAAAATATTTCCATTTACTTGAGTTTGAAAATAGGGATAAATTCCATTTTTGCTATGGAAGTTTAACTTAAGGAGTACTAGTCACCGGAAAGGATTTTTGTCTCATTTTTACCTTGGAAGTTAACAAAATAGAGCAATTTTGCCCTAAGTTTTTTTATGAGCAATTTTGCCATGAAAGTATTTTTTTTATGGAGCAATTGTGCCCTTGGAAGTTTACAAATTAGAGTAACAATTTAACGGTCAAAGATCAACGAAAGGGCAAGATCACTATGTTTTTAAACTTTCCAGACAATTTTGATCCGACAAAAACTTCCGGGTGACCAGTACTCCTTAGGCTAAACTTTCATGACAAAAATGGTATTTATCTCTTGAGAATAACAAATCTGAAGTGCTACCAACAAATACAATACCTCTAAAGCTTGTATTTATTTTCTGGGAAAGGGTAAAAAATAGAGTATACATCAAATTCCTGAAATTTATCTCATCCTGGAAACAACCTCTTTGGTTGCGGGGATAAGACTACACACATCTATTCCTCCCATACCCCATATGGTGGAATGTGCACTAGGTCACCCTTTTTTTATCTCATCAATTGAAAGAAAAAAATAAACAAAATTTGGGAATAAATAAAAGCACTACAGCTATCATGAAATCTACTAGATCTTCCCACACTAATTTCCCTCCCTGTTGTTCCCTCACCCTTTTTTGTCTAAAGCAAGGTCTTTCAAGTATGCCAATGTGAAGGCCTTTTGTGTCTTGATCAAAGGCCTAAGTGTACAAAATCTGGTGTCAATAAGGAAAAGAATAACGTTAGGGAAACTCTTCTTTGTGAAAATGGCCTACCGATTAAAAAGATCACTGACTTTCACAATTTCATAAAGGAATCTTTGGTCACAAGAGATTGTCTTCCATCTGGTTACCCAAGTGCCCTAAAACTGAGTATATGGTTTCCTTCAGAGGGTGTGATGCATCAGCTACAGTAAAAGCATGGACCTTCTTGTCAATTTCAATCCAACTAATGGCCAGTTCTTTTTTCACATGTCTCGTATCCATAAGCTGTCTTACTTTCTCTACTAATTCCCATTTTCCAATAGCAGCATATATACTTGAAAGCATAACATAGGCACCAGAAGATTTAGGCTCCAATTCAATAAGATGTTCAGCTGCTTCTCTTCCTATCTCCATATTTCCATGAATTCTACACACACCAAGCAACGCATTCAACACATGGTCACCTGGTTTACAATCCATCATCTGAAGGTGCTTCATCAATTCATTGAATCTTCCGGCCCGGCCCAAAAGATCAATAAGGCATGCATAATGCTCTTCGTCTGGAGCTACCCCGTGATCACGATTCATGGAATTGAAAAACTCAATTCCTTCTTCCACAAGGCCTGAATGACTACATGCATTTAGAATGACAACAAAAGTGACCCTATTTGGCTTCACTCCTGATCTTACAAGTTCTTTTAGCAACAAGATTGCTTCTATACCATGACCATGGTGAGCTAGTGCAGCAATCATGGTGTTCCAAATCACCACATCTTGCTTATCTCCCATGACATGGAATATTTGCTTGGCATTCTCCATGCTGCCACATTTTGAATACATGTCAATAATAGCACTAACAACAATATTATTAACTCTGATGTTATTTCGAATAAGATGAGCATGTATTTGTTTCCCAAGATTGAATGAAGCAGTGATTGAACAAGCAGATAGACAGCTACTGTATGTAAATTGATCTGGTTTAACATGATGCATGATCATCTTCCTAAATACTTCAAGTGCTTCATGACCCAAACCCAATTTGGCATAACCACCAATCAAAGATGTCCATGAAATAGAATTCTTTTGAGGCATCTGGTTGAAAACTTCAACAGCTAAATTCATATCCCCCCAATTGGCATAACCTGAAACTAATGTAGTCCACACTAATACATCCTTGAGGGGCATTTCATCAAATAACCTCATAGCATCTTCCATTTTACCGCACTTTGCATATGCATCAAGAAGGGAACTTGATATGACCACATTGGATGAAAATCCAGTAACTAAAACCTGCCCGTGGATCTGCCTAGAAAGTTCAAATTCTTTCAATTTCACACAGGCAGTCAAGACACCAGCAAAACTAAATTCATTATAGCCTATAGACAATCTTCTCAACTGTCTATAAAAATCCAAAGCCTCATCAAAGATCCCATTCTGCGCATACCCAATGACCATCGTATTCCAAGATATATAATCCTTCTCAGGCATTTTATCAAAACACCTTCTTGCTTGATTTATCATCCCTAATTTAACATATCCAGAAAGCATATTATTCCAAGAGTACAGATTTCTCACCTCCATTTTATCAAACACCTTGCATGCTTCTATGTGATGCCCACACCTGAAGTACATGCATATTAAATGGTTGGCTAAAAAAGTTGTGGGGCGCTTCAGACCAGTCAGCTTCAGGTGAAGATGAACTAATTTGCCTTCTCTGAAAGATTTAGTCTCTGCACACTGCTGCAAGAGATGACCGAGAATGCGGGAGGGTAAGCGAATGCCTTTGATAATCAAGAGGTCTAAAGAAGAAACAGCTTGCGAGAGTTGACCAATGGAGGAAGCTTCAAGGATTGATTTGACAATGCAGATATTGGCAAGACGTCGTTTATTGGGTCTTGGACGCTCTGGTGTCAACTTCTGGGTGTGGAGAGGCGGAAATAGCATTGCACATCATAACCTAGATCAAATGACCTGTGAGCATTTGAAGATTGGCAAATCAGATGCACACCTCAACTTTGCTTCACAAACAGATATTCTAAAATTCATATAAACACTATCTACAAGCACCCTACTCTCTTTTTTTCCTCTTTTTTGGCCAATAAGAACACACACAAAAATAAAAAATATCACATGTAGAGGTTTTCCTCTTTTTCCATTAATTTTTTTACCAGAGGACAAAAGAGAGACAAAGCTAAGTAACTTCTCATTCAACACCCATAATGGAGTAAAATAAAGTCACTTATCTAATTGACTAACTAGAAGTGGTTACAAAAACTCCTTGTGCAACTGATTATGTGAAATTTCCAATTGCCATGTAAAAATATCTGCTTTCATCTTCAGGTCCTTTAATTCCTGAGAACATAAGCTAAAAATGTTAAACAAGAAATTTACCTTTTTTTCAAGTTCAGCAGATAACAAAGAAACTCAACATACAATGACATTAAGACCAACAATTGACTAAGGGGAAAAAGTTGTAATTAGGAAAGGAAGGAAAATAGGAAACAAACTTATGGCTTTTACAGAAAAGCACATTTCCTTGCCAACCCCTTTTCACAAACTCAACTCTGACTGCATCTGATAAATAACATATTAAAGCACTGTTGCATATTTATACACACACATACACATATTGAAACAGCTTGCTCTGCTGTAAAAGATTTTACTTAACCATCCCTGCTTTAAGAAGAGCTGATACACATAAATTATTTTATCAACTGACATAAAAATATTATAAACTTCATGGTCCATTTATTTTTTGTCCCATGCAAAGATTTTTCAGGTCTATTTTCCAGTCGCCTGAACAAAGGTTGAACTTAGATTGAGGATGTAACAAGGTCTGTCATGATGCCGCAAGACATGAATCCAGAGCTCTAAATTACATTTATTTTGGAGCTAGCAGTGAAATGGCAGCTTAATCTGCCAATGGTGTTACTGTCCAGTCTATATATTTATATATAACCACTTTAACAAGTCAATACTGTGGCTCAGTTCTTAAACTTACAAGACCCTAGTCAGTGGTGGAGCAAGGATTTTAGATTTGTGGGTGCACAATTAGTGGTGGGATTTAAATTTTTTTAAAGGAAAGTTTTAAATGCATTAAAAAACAAAAGAATATAAACAATAAAAAAAAAAAAAAACTTCAACTTAACATAGAAAAATAATAATCAAGAGTCAACTAACCTTTACATCAAAACGATTATAAAAACATTCTTCGATTCTTCATTCCTTGAAAATATTGCATTATATCTTCATCATCAATTGTATCGTTGACATTTTCTAGAAGAAAAAAAGTTTGACAAGATTAGAGAACATGTTGCAACCTATAAGCTAACTCATCTCAATGCTTCCTCTATCGAAACCTATAAGATTGTATCTTTTTTCATACAAAGACACTAAACAACTGAAGGTATGATTTCCAATTCCAAAGCAACTAAACAATTCACACTCTATGTTAATTTAGCAAGTAATCCAAAACAAGATAAATTAACATGCAAAGGATGAAAAGACAGTATTTGTAAACAACAAACTATGGATAAGTGAACTAATACAGCAGCCCCCAATTTTTGTTTATCTAGGAGCAAAACCAAACACAGGCAGGGTTTACACATCAATATGCAAGGTCACTAACCTGGACCTTTGACATATATATATATATATAGATGTTAATTTACACAAATCACACACAAAAACTGTTAGCAGAAAGAAATATTAGCCATTTCCATGAAGGAAACAGAAAAGTCAACCAGAACAGCAGCATATAAACATAATTGCACACTACTGCACATCGCCCATGATCGTAGATTGAATCTTACAAACTTCCATTTAAGTGGTATCGTCTTAACATTTAAGCTCCTCAAAGCCAATTCCAAAATCCATTTCAACCTTGTCAATCAATGCCCAAGAGTTTTTTAAAAGAACACAACATTTAAGTCACAAGAACAGTGAGACCAATAATTAAAAAAGCTAAGTTATAAAGTCGTCTTTATGCAATCACTTCACCTTCAACTTAATTTAAAGTATGTGAACTTTCATCAGACAATGTTAGGCCTTTCAACAAAAAATTAACTTGAACAGAAAGAGAGACTTTCAAATCATCTTCTCATTGCAATATAAATAATAGAACGGAGGAGCTTGTCAAAATCAGCATCTTCAAGCCTATTATGTGAGCAAAGGTATTTGCAGAGTTCTTTTAATACTTGCACAAGGTAAAACCAACTGAGCAACAAATATGATCAGGAAAAAAACAGACAAAAGACAAAATAATTGAGTTAGCCACCAGAACTAGTAGATCCTTTCCAATATTTGGGCCTCTGAAACCAAATGAGGACTAGAAGAAAAAATAAACCTAGCTGAAATCCCTTCAACCACTACACCATGCACACAGTGAGTGTGTAGGGAATAAAATACATTTCCAGTGAACCAAATTTATCAACATGAAATTTCTCGCTTGGTGTCCTTTCATTCTATTGTTTTTTTATAACTGAGGAAACGAACTGGTCAACATTTCAGGTAATTCAAGGGAATATGACAGATAGCTAGAATGGCAAAGAACCACATCACACATTTCTGCAACAATGAGAGAGGTTACTGATACAATGTGTTAGAAAATATCCACATATCTGCTGTTATGGCAACAATGAGAGAGGTGCTCTAGACTGATACCATTGCTTTGCTTATCCTTAATAGAAATTTATCTTTGACAATTAGTGCAATGTCAGTGAGATCCTTACCTCAGCCTTTTATTTTTTCTATTACTTCAGTTAATATCACAGAGGTAGCATCGTCTACTAAATTTACAAAATGAATCATTAAATTGCCAAAAAGGTTCATCAAGCTTATATATAATGTTTAGCAACAAGTCTGCATTCTTAAAGTTTCAGATCAAATTTGTTAATTAAAAGATCAAACTGCAGCCTTCTTGACCAAGTACACAAATATATAATAAGTAAAAGTGATTTCCAATGAAATAAATGCATCTCAAATGAACTAAAATATCCACATAGATAACCAAATTAGCAAACTCTACTGCCTTCTAATTGGTTGTTCCAGTGACAACCATTCTTCAAATGCAAGACTTTGGTCATTAGCTCATTAGCAATCTGACTGGAAAGTATGAGTATTCGTGCACGTGTGTGTAAGACAACCAAATTCATGGACCTAACTCATAAACTCCTGGTATCCTATTTTCTTTTTTTTCCTACACGTCTTATTTCCAATCACCATAAGATTTTGAAGCAAGAAAACCTTTGTATAATATTCATATTCTATTTTTTTATGGAAAGGACAAACTAACAGCTATTCAAGAAAATATTACATATTAGATTTTGAAGTTTGTATGAAAGAATATGAGAAAGTTAAGGGAAATGCATATGCTACTCTTGCTATGACATTTGAAATTCTAATAAAGTCAGTTTTGTATATGGGAATCAACCCCAGCCCTCCCCCAATCCCAGATATAGACAAACATTCAAATACAGAGAGACAGACACAAAGAAACACATATTCTTTCATATTCAATTTTACAAAGGGTGTCCTCTAAAACATTACCAGTAAGCAACTAGAGTTTTAGAAGGAATCAAGATGACGTTGAAACCCAGGAGATTGTGAAATTAATCAAGTGCCAAAAACAAAGGAATACTAGTTTTGAAATCCAGGAGGCTAAAAGTGTTAATGCAATTAGTAATCTCATTTAGCCTATCTGCAGCTGGCCCAGCAGTCCTTTGTTCTTATACATTTTATCATACAAATGAACAGCTTTGAGAACAGTAATTCAGTATTTTTTGCAGACTTCCCTTTTGGAGATACAACAGCCCACACTATAATTAAAGCATAATTCTGAAAAATCCAACACATCATCAAGAGATATACACATTCTCAACTGGTGTAAGCTGACTTTTAATCAGAGTTAATGTTAATTGCAACAGTCTTGAAGCCAGCAAACCTAACGTGCACAAGTAAAATGTATTAATATCATTATCCTTGCCATCGCTCAATTTTCTAATAAAACATATGAGTTCTTAGTACTTATATTTTGATCTAGAACTAGCCAATTTAGCACTTTATTATTATTTTTTCCTGAAAAACCTAGAAGATCTCAACATTTATGAGAAATGTCAGAAATTAAGAACTTAACCCTGCATACGGGGAATTTTAATTTGTCTAACTTAAGCAACAGAGAGCTATTATTCTTTCGCACAACAAAATTCAATTGCGATTTTACCAGGTAGTTATGGATTTCATCAAGAAGACAATTTTAAAAAACTTACACCCATAATAGCAAACGCAACGAAGGAATATGAACATATTAGAGAAATTAAAAGCATTGCTTTCGCAAATTAATAGAAAGTAATGGACGCTTACTGGGAAAGAGCCGAAAGCCACAGTGGTGAGATTAAGTGCGGCCAGACGTCAAACGAGAAATTGAGATGCGGTGGAATGGTGACAATAGAGAAGTAAAAAACCCGCGGCGTCGTGCGAATGGAGAATTTGAGGTATCGGACCCCAACCGACAGTTCAACCGAGAGGGTCGATGTCTGAGTTAGGAACGGCTGGAATGAGATTGAGTGCAAGACTGCAAGGCCTCTCCTATCGATTCAGTGTCAATCTTGGACAAGTAAACGCCTTATTTGCATTTTTATCTCGGGTTCATAAAATAAATAAATATAATTATAACCACAGGGTTAATACAAAGGGTTAGTTCCTATAATCGATGAACAAAGATTCAAATCCTCAAGAGATATTTTGATAATGCCTCAAATAAGATTATCAACATAAACAAAAAATAAGAATATATATGTGTGTGTGTGTAAAGAGAAAAGGATTGAAAAAGAATTTTGAAATTACAAAATTCAAAATTGGATTTGTTACCAAAAATTAATAAGAAAATGAGAAAACTTAACAAACAATTAAAAACTTATTTTTTAGGGAATACCTTATTTAAAATTTTACAATTTCAAAATTCCTTTTCTATCATTTTTTTCTATTTATAATTATATAAACCTTGAGTCATTTTTTAATTTTTTTTAAAATTTAATTAATAGCTCCTTTAATGCTTAGAGTGCAAAATTTGTCTTTGTTAGTCTTTATTATAAAATTAATCTAGTGACCAAAATTTGTTCGTATCAATTTTTTATTGATTTAATTCTCATGAGCACTAAATTATTTTTTATTGGCTTCATTTTTTACATCACAACCTTTTCTCACAAAAAAGAAATGAAAAGAACCTTTTTTTTTAGTAGCCCAATGGTTACGTTTAATTTACATCATGAATCTGAAAATGTGATGATTTCTAGCTTGATGACTGCCCCCATATACCCTTTTATAGTGCAAGTCTCATTAGCAAAAATGTGATGATTTCTAGTTTGATGGCTGCCCATAATTTCAGCAAGTAATGCAAAATCCAATCTTCCATGAATCATCCAAACATGAATTCCTCAGTTGGTTTATAAACTAAATTGAACTCTTCCTATCTTTTAAAGCCGGTCTCAAACTCGGGTAAAGGAGGAAGACTATGTTAGGCACTTGACAACTAACGTAAAACTCTGTCAAATTCTTTATGAACATGTTTATTAACCGAGTTGCCAGATCGAAGCCGGAAAAATTTGTGCACATATCATGGGGGAAAGAACTCGCTTCCAAAAACAGCAAACCTTAAAAAACATTATTTATGTCTTCTATATATCTGCATGACAAAGAGAACATCGACCATAGACCATCCCTCTTCTATGTCTTTCTAAATAAATTGGTGAGTATGTAGTTTCCCTTTAAGAAGAGACCATGTGAATGTCCTTACCCGTGGAGCAACAAGAAGCTTCCATATGTGAACCCATTCAGTATTAGTATCATTTCAATTTAGAAATTTTGAGGCTGTATAAACTGATTTAGCTGTGAAGTTTCCAGATGCTATTAACTTACAAAATACAAGAAGGACGGGTTGTTGAACATGCTGTGATATCTTTCAAAAATAGGTGGTTATAGAAGTTCAAATCTGGTGCTTATTTAGAACATTGATTGGAGTCTTCAAAAGTAAGTTTTCAATCATCAATGTCGTTATACAAGATAAAATGTAAGAAGAGTTTTGTCTCAATTTACATTTTGAATAAGTATCAGGTTTGGTATTCTAAACGTAATTTCAAACAAACATATAGGATGTTTTAGTGGACGATGGGCATCTAGCTAGAAATCTGACAAGACCCTAATCTTATGACCCATCACCAGGTTTCCATTTAACAGGAAAAGAAGCATCTTGCCAAATCTTAAATACGTTTTTCAAAAAGATAAGAGGAATGAGCACTCTTTTGAGATGATTTAATGGATTCCAAGTCATTAAACATTGACTGCAAAAAATATTAACTTCCTTATATCTTAGTTTAACATACCTAGGAGTAATTAAAGTGATCTTATGAGCATAGATTTTTTTTTTTTTTATATATTATATTTATTTAGATTTAATATAGTTTTATTAATTTTCACCTCCTAATATATCAAATTAATTAGATTCCATGATATTGGTGTTATCTTTTAAATAGCAAGATTGGAGGTTAATTAATTTGAATTGCCATACTAGTCAAAAAAAAAAAAATAGTATGTTTTATTTGGTATAATTTCAAATCTTAAATAAATACAATATAAAAAATAAAAAAATATACACATAATTGGGCACATAAAAATTTGCACCAAATGTGCACCCGGTTAGGCACAATCCTTCAATGCTAGCATGTAACTAAGACTATATCAAACTGATTGGATCATGCGAACTATAAACCGTTGGCCTTTCCGGGTACACGCATGCCTTTCAAATTTGTTAAACTATATATGTTTGTGTATCTCTATTAATAGGAAAATTTGAATTTATTCTCTTGAGATTCTCTTCAAACAATGTTGCAATTTTTGTGTGATAGGATTCTCCGTTACAATTTTTTGGTGTCTCTTTTTTTTTTTTTTTATTTGATCAAGGGTTTCTCCTTCAAAGTTTGGAAGGTAAAGATTATCACATTTTCTAATAAAGTGTGTTCTTTTACGAGATTTAAACTTGTATTCTCCTTTATGGAATATGGTTCTCCTATTTCATTAATAAATAGTTTTTGTGAAGATTATCACCTTAGAAGCAGCAAGTTGGTTTCATGAAAGTATTATTTTCATAAATTGATTTTGTTCACATGTAATGTTAATTTAAATTATCAATAAGAACAATACATTTTTAAATAAAATTAATTTATAATATTATAATTTTGAAAATAAGTTTGTTAAACTGATATGAATGACTTATAATAAAATTATATATGGTTTTTTTACCAAAAAAGCATATACAGTTTTAAAATTTAAATATTGTTTGACATTTTCAGTTATGTTTATATATTTATTTTTTTTTTTTTTTTTTTTTTGGGTAAAAAAGAATCACAGTTCGCTACCAATTACTAATTTGAAAAAAATCCAAAAAGACTTGAATAAAACCCAGTTGAAAGGTCCTGAGCAATAAAGGTTATAACCACCTTCTACATATTTTCTAAATTTAAGAGATTGATACCCCCAAACTACAATTTATTTTAAATATTATATTACGTCTAAATAAACTTTTAGGTATAATTTAGTCATAAATAAACATTGAGACATATTTTAAAACTAAAACTGATAAATTTATTCAATTTAAATATGTAATTAATTATTTTAACTATTACTTACAACATTCGTTAAAAAAAATAAAGAAAATAGTTGAAAAATAATTACAATAACTTAACCCTAGAAAATATTTAAATTATGGAAAAAGAATTGATATTGTCAGATTGTATATAATAATAATAAACTTTGTAAATATGTTTTCATATAGCAGAAGGTCTCATTCCTCATTGAAGAAAGCAAAGCTAGACATCATGTTGCTGATCCAGGGTGCCAAAACAGAAATTTGCAATTGGCAAATACTATATAAATGGGGTTACCCCTATTGAGCTAATTGCCACCTCGAACATAATATAGAAGATAACTCTTGAAATATAGGGACATTGTTTGAAAAATATTATTAACAATTCTCTTAAGAAAATGTTGCTAAATAACGAGGGCTATCTTTTATGATTGTCATGTACACCCTAAAACTCAACAAAGACCATTGACTATATATATAAAATAGTAGTATTAATTATAGAAGCAGCGAGTGGCGCATTTTTTTAGGAACAAATAATGAAGCCTTTTTAATATATATTTTTACTTTTAATCAAAGAAGGATCACACAATCTTGATGAGTCCACCTATCATTTATATTGGAACTTTTTACCTAAAAATATGAAACAGATCACTCACCTAATTATTCAATCTACAAAAATTAAGAGAAAATAAGAAATTGTCTTGCAATAACAATTTTAGTACAACTACCTTTTTAATTGTTGTTTTCTTATTATTTTATTACTTAATTAAATTCAAATCCCTATCACAATTAAAATATGGGCTAAAAAGGTTCGGGCTTTGAAATTTGGAGATTTAATCCTAAAAAGCGTTTTTAAACTATTCCCATATAAGCCCCAAAAATAGGTTTTTGGGATAAGGCAAACACATATTTCCTTTTATTTGTTTTTTGCGATAAGGGTCTTAAATGCTATGGAACTTTTCGCTTAGAAACACTGGTAAGACAGAAGTTTTTTTTGGACTAAAAATGTCACGGAAGTTCACAAAACGTAGCAATTTTGCCCCTCCATTAATTTTGACTGTTAAGTTTAACTGAGTGTACACGTGGCATGTCATCTCATCACACGTGGCATGTCACCTTATCAATCAAATTAGTTAAGTATCATTTTTGCCCCGAAAGTTTTCCCTAAAGAGCAATTTTGCCCCAGAAGTTTTCACTGAGGAGCAATTTTACCCTAGAAATTTACAAAACGTTGCAATTTTGCCATTCTTTCCCCCAATATTAAATTTGACTATTAAATCAGTCAAAGACCACATATAAGTGATCCCTTGAAAAGGTTGAACTTGGAGTCAAAGAAGGAGATCCTTGAGATGTTGAGCTCAAGGTGAGAAATCTTGGGTTGAACCCAAGAGGGGGTGAATTGGGTGAAGTGTAAAAGTTTAGGAATTTTTAAAATCTTTTTGTAATTTAGTAAAACCGTTTGTATGACGAGTTAAGAGTTATAAAACAATAGATAGTCATTCAAACTTATATGTTGGAAACATAAGAGATAACGGAAGAGAATGTGCAAACTGAGAGATATCATTGAATTATCAGACGTCGCTCGAGACGAGTTGAGTTTGAAATCTTGCGATGACCGTAAACTCGAGTTTGCACTTATAGACTTGAGTTTGCCTAGTCCGGAGACACCGAAATCGAAGACACTTATTGGCTCGAGTTTGTGATTCCTTTCTCGAGTTTGATGTCCTAAACTCGAGTTTGGGGTCCGAACTCGAGTTTGTTCATGTCGAGTGGCAAAAATCGTAGTAAGGTGGTAAACTCGAGTTTAATACTTGGAGACTCGAGTTTGCTCATTCAAAACCTCATTTTTGCTTGTTTTAACTCTGAATTGAGTCATTCCAACATCCATATGATTTTGGAGACTTCTAGTTTCAATATAAGAACTTGAATAATTATATCTTCATTCCATTCAGTAAGTTCTTCCTTCTTCCATCTTCCAACTTGATCATTCTTCATAATTTAACTTGGAATGACATCTTGTTTCCTTGACAACCTCTACAAGTTCTTCTTTCTTTAATGTTTCTTCTTCTTCTTGAACTTGACATTTTCTCCAATTTCTTCTTTTTATAATCTCTTATCTCATTCTTGATCTATAATTCAACTTGAACTAATCTACATTAAACATAGTAGTTAGTCAATGTAGGAGATAAATATATTATCAAAACTTTTTGCTCTTATAAAGGCATCTATATTAGACATCATCAAAACTAATCATATCTAACAAAGGCGGTCAGAATTTGTGAAGCGGGGAAACCTGGTCAAAAGGTGAAAGTACGTCACAAAACCCAAAGGAAGCATCACTTATGATCTAAGCAAATGAAACGCAAAATGAAAAATGAATTGTTCCAAAAATTGGTTCAGTAAAACAAATCAAGAGTGATAATATTTACGTTTGTATAGACTGATCATTTGTTTAAATCATAAGTGATGCTTCCTCTAGGTTTTTGGACGGACCCTTCGGTCCTTTGACGGTTCGACACAAATTCGGGCGCTGAGCTCAACATCTCAAGGATCTCATTTCTCGACTCCAAGTTCGACCTTTTTAAGACATGACATATGTGGTCTTTGATCGATTTAATAGTCAAATTTAATATTGGGGGAGAGAAGCATAAAATTGCTACGTTTTGTAAACTTGCGAAGCAAAATTGCTCCTCAATGAAAACTTCCGGGGTAAAAATGATACTTATGATTGATGAGGTGGCATGCCACGTGTGATGAGGTGGCATGTCACGTGTGCACTCAGTTAAACTTAACAGTCAAAATTAACGGAGGAACAAAATTGCTACGTTTTGTGAACTTCCGTGGCATTTTTGGTCCAAAAAAAAAAACTTCCGTCTTACTAGTGTTTTACGAACGAAAACTTTGACATTTAAGGCACTTTATTCCCTTGTTTTTTCCTTTGAATATCAAAATGCATAACTCACATCCCTTCCTTTCCCCTTCCCCTCCTCAATCCGACATTGTGTTTGGATTGAGACAAAATTAGGGGGATTTTTTTTTTTTTGGGGGGGGGGGGGGGGTGTTTCACTGTTTAGATTAAAGAAGTAAAGGGAAGAGAAAAATGCGAGGAAAAAATGGCATCGGGTCCCATGTATTTTTCCCCTAAATTTCTCCCCAATATTGGAGAGATTTTGGACAAAACTAGTTTTCCAAGGCAATCCCAACACAACTTCACTTCAAACCCTTTCTCGATCAAAGCCCTAATTTCAGATTCTCCCGTTTCTACCCGTCATATAGCTTTTCTCAACCAATTTCGTGGACCCATGTGGTTTTATATCATTTGTTTTTTTTTTTATTAATAAAATTATTATATTTATTTTAATTATAAAATTATTTATTTATGTTATATTTATAAATATAAACTATAATTTTAAATTTTAAATAAAATTTAAAAATTGAGTTTAGAAAAAAACTTGTTTTGATTTTATTAAATGAGGATATAAGTATATTACTGTCATTGTTACATGTCTATTTTTTTTTTTTTTTTTTTAACTTTCTTTTCATTAATTTAGCTGTTAAGGATTCACCCACCATAGTCAAGTGTGCGACTGAGTCGAATTGAATTAGTCGAGGTGAAGCTCACGGATCTTGGATGAGCAACCAAAAAAGAGAAAAAAATTAGCTTGTCTTGAAATATATTTTTCTTAACATTTAAATTCTAAACTAAAATAGAAAAATATTTTTATTTTAATTTCTCTTTAGTGTTTAGTTTGATGGTTTTTATTTTTTATTTGAATTTAAATTTCATGGCACCACGTGAAAAAATATATTATTGGAGAAATTACATTGAAATCCCAAGCAAGAGAGTTTATTAATGGGAGACTCCATGAAATCTTCAAATAATTAACAAGTTCCAAGGGTGATGGTAGGAGATTGGTATTATGCAATTACCAGATTAACCTTAATGATTTTTTTAAAAAATGTAGCAAACATTAGGGCATGTTGTGCCATGGAATAACACATGGTTTGACTTCCCTCATTTGCCATCCTCTTCTCTTCCACTATCTATTTCTACCTTTAGATTAAGATTTGAGTTGTCTAGATTTAGTGTTTTATAAAATTACTAATTAAAATACTAAATTATAAAATAAATAAAAAATCAAAGTGCTAATTTTTTTTTTTTTTTTTTTTAAAAATTGATCAAGTGTTTCCCTTTTAAGAAAAGTACTACATTTTAGTCATGATAATTTAAAATTGAAATAAAAAATATTTTTAAGAATAATTTTTTGAAACATTAAATCCGGTTCAAATTTCAATTCAAGAGTAGAAATAGGTAGTGAAAAGGAAATAGATGGTAAGAGCAAAGTGGGAAGTTGACTCCAAAAACATCGACCTTTTCTCTCTACAGTACTCCCTCAAGCCCCCACTTCCTCCTCCACCTTATTTAAAACTTGCGTGCCCAAGTTCTGCGCAGCGTAGTCAATTTGGTTGATTTCCATTCATTCCTTGTGTTGTTTCATTGCATCATATATCCATGAGTAAGTGAAAAATTTCACTTGAATTACAATGCTTGTGTATTTGCTTATTATTAATTTCTTTTTTTCAAAAACTATTGGCAATTGGTGTTGTTAAGAAGAGCTATACCGCCGTCTTGTTACACTTCCTTCACTACAAACCGGGATCTAATGTGAGGATGATGAACACGTGAGTTTCATTCTGCAACATAATGACCTTTGTGATGATAAATAAGTTACTAACTTTATGATTTTCATAATCGGGCAATGAAGACATTTTATCTCGCTACTCATCATAGGAAACCGAACGAGAAAGCTCCAGAGCCTAAATAGAATGTGCCAAAGGTAATTCCATGTTTGTTCACTTTATTCAATATTTAGCTAAGTACCCAGCACCTGCAGCATATACAACAACCTACAAGTCCATTTTTTGTTTTCCCTCACGAAGAAAAAGACACTATTTGTTCTGGTGTAGAACACAGATGTCCAGCCAAGGGCTGGTACTTTGATCTTGGATCAATGGGCTCAGTTTGAATACCTAAGGAGAAGATACTCAGAGGAGCTTGGGATTACTACTATGCACGTAATATAGGGGGTGGTGTGTGTGCACACTGTGGCAGAATGTAAAGTAGTTGAGTTAGAACCTGTGCACCTTAGTAATTGGCCTCTGTATTTATAGAGGTTATTTTGGCTAGGATATCTCGGCCTTGCGAGATCCTAGGTGCGAGTATCGTGCAGATATCGGCTTTGATAGGATCTCCCTATAATATAGGATTTCCCTATATTATAGGTGGCTTGTAATCTTTAGTTGGGCCCTCCCGACATTGGGCCGTAGTATAGGTCCGTAACAGTTGCCCCCCAGCTCAGTGGGTCAGGCTTCTGAGCTACCGAGATGCATTTTTCCCCTCGTCGGCTTTATTGGCCGTTGTCCACGAGAGTACGGCGGGGCCTTTATAAGGTGTTCGGGCTTGCGCGTCTGAGGCGACTTTCTCGGAACCTTTTCTTCCGGGGCCGATATGTATTTTAATAATCGGGGTGGTCCCGGCTATCCGATATGGTCACCAAGGGCTTTGGGCTTTTTGGCATGAAGGACTTTCCGCCTTTGCCATCATTGCCCTCTGCCACCTGGCGACTCAGCATTGGCGAGAGTCTGCAACCACTGCGCCTATCCACGCACCGATCTTCGAGTGCCATTAATGCTCCCTTTACGCGTAGTACGCCACCTCCTTGGTCTGGGTGAAAAGACTTTCCTGTCCTCGACGTTTCGGCCACTCACGACTGATGTGTACACCTATAGGATTCATATTTCCCTCCATTTTCTTCACTTAGCTGCTTCTGCTATTCTTCTCTGGTTTTTCTACTCTCTGCTATTTTTGCCATTCTTATGCAATCATCAGTTCCAACGTTATTTACAGACTTGTTGCTCATTCATTTCTTCATTACTCCAGTATATGTCCCTCTCCTATTGCTTTCCTGGCGTGAATCAGTGGTTTTCATTTATTTTATCGCTTAGTTCCTGTTTTCACGATTTTCTGGGTATTCCTCCTTCGTGGTTTCTGGGTTAGCTCCTAAGATCAAGTCCATTTTCTGTCAAACCCTTGAAACCCGAAATACCTCTTGTTCAACCTTCCCCTTATTTCTCCCTCTTCATACACCCTTTTGTGCCTCTATAGGTTTTGGTTCTTTGGTGATGGATAGGAGTAATCGCTTACCCCCTTCAAACCAACCATTAACTCCTGAGGAAGAGGAGGCCTTGCGTGCTCGTTTCCCTCGTGCTTCCTATTGGATTCTTGGTACTGATCTTTCAGAGGAGAGATCGGCCGTCGTGCTATGGGGTAGGTCCGGTCAACGGAGCACAACAGGGTCCCGATCCGCTGTTGCTAGGGTTCCGAGTTCGACGCCTGTTAGTGCTACGCCATGTGACGCTCCAGTGCTCTGCCGACCCATGCTGGGCCTAGTGCCAGGGTGCATGCCGAGGCCGATGCCTTATCAGCTCAGCCTCTTAGTTTCTATGAGCTCCTCCACGTGCGAGTTTGGATGCTCATCCTGAAGGGTACCTCAGCCCCTGCTGGGATTGTCTTGCTGAAAGCTCCTATCATATTGCACACGACAAAGATTCCCATGCTTCCTCCATCTTAGGGTCTTGCCGTCATCGGCTTTCTTCTAATCCTACTTCTTGCAATCTTCGTCGTTTGAGTCCGCTTGTTTTTCCGCATGCTAGTATGCTACAGTCAGGTATTTCCCCTCTTGCTGACCTTAGCCTTTTTTTTTTGTCTATAGGTAAATGGCCTCGAAATCTTCTCCCCACGGATGATCGGAAGCGAGGAGTCGAACTCTTCTAGTCCTCCTGAGGCACTCTGCAGACAGTATAAGTGGGTAGCCCACGAAGTTTTGAAGACTCGGTCGCTGATGTCCGAGGCCGACATTGCTCGTCTTCGCTTACCCAATATGGACGGGTGTTCTGTTAGTCCTCCGGATGAGGATGAGCCTATATACTCTACTCGTGTAGAGGGGCGCACCAACTTATTTTTTTATCGAGATTATCTGACCCGAGTCGGAGTTTGTTTCCCTTTCACCGAGTTCTAGATCTCGGCTTTGATCTACCTGCGTATTGCACCTTCCCAGCTTCACCCTAATGGATGGGCTTACTTAGTGGCCTTTGAACGCCTATGTGCTTCCTTCCCAAAGCCCATTCCTTGCACCACGGCCTTATTCTTTTACTATTTTTGTCCCTTTACTTCCCGGTCAACCAAAGAGGATGAGAAGTTGAAGGGGTTGGTTTCCCTTCGCGCGGATCCAGATAGGAAACTGATGTCCGTGTACTCGGACTCATTTAAACATTTCAAGACGGCTTTCTTTAAAGTCGTTGCTAAGCCTGGAGATCAGCCCTGGTTTTTGAAAGGGGCCGAGGCCAAGGACGTGGAGTGGAAGTTTCCCCTGTACTAGAACGAGGATCACTACAACTTAACTTCTTCATCGTACCAGGTCGCGCCTGATGATCACTACTCGGAATGCAGGATAGCGCCAGACATACCCTGTTTGTAGCTCCTTCTGTTCCGTCCGGATCCGTGACTCCTCCTCCTCCTCAAACTTCCGTCGTCCCTCCCCCGATTCAGAAGCTTCCACGCGGACTTGCATGGGAAAAGGGGGTGACGAAAGATCTCGATGTGGCCTTTTTCCCTCCTCGCCAGTTTATGGATGGCTTGCCTCTATCTGGCATAAACGAGACGCTGGTGAATGATGCTAAAAAATTCTTATGTAAATCCATTGGGCTTCACCTGGTGCTACTTCATCTGAAGTGTAAATACGTCCAGGTTGAGGACGAGAATCGCCGTCTGAAGCTGGCCCAGAAGGAGATTGAGGCAACAAAGAAAGCTCTGGAGGAAATCGAGGCAAGGAGGAAAGCATGGAAGAGGCCGAGGCAAGGATGAAGACCCTTGAAGATGAGCGAGATATCGCTAAGGCCGCTGCAGGGAAGGTGACCGAGGAGCTTCTGCTCGTCAGAGAGGCGTTGGAGAAGACGACCTCCGAGTGCGTCCGTCTGCAGGAGGCTCTTGGTCAAAGCCTGGATGCCGTGAAGGCACTGCAGAAGCAGCGTGATGACCTGCCTTTGAGTTGGGCTCGGCCAAAGACGCTCTTGTCGTGGAGCAACAGGCCCATTTGGACACAATCGACTCACTGAAAAAGACGGCCTCCGACTGCTTCGACATGGCCTTGGTGCAGATCAAGCATTTGAACCCGACTGTAACTTTGAACCTCGCCGGGTATGACTACCAGGCCTATGTGAAGGACGGTGTCCTATTTTCGCCTGCGCCGACGCCCGACGATGGGTCCTCCTTTGCTGAAGACGAAGAGCTAGAAGAGCAGGGCGATGATTAGGAGCATGGAGGCGAGGAGGGTCAAAATGCTGAGGCCGGGCAAGGAGCTCCTGAGGTCGCTCGGCCCAACGAAGTGGTGCCTTCGATGATCTTTGTTCCCCTAGCTAGGGGCCGGAGCTCCTAGTTTTGTTTAACTTTTCCCTTGGGGCGTCTATGCCCTTTGAATATTCTAGGCGTCTGTGCTTGTTGTATTTAATTTTTGATAACAGCTTATAATTTAATTTATAAATTAATTGCTGTATCGTGTTATGATTCTAAGCGTTGTTAGAAATTTATCGACCGCAATGAATGTATATCTTTGTATTCTACTAGACGTTAAGTCTGGGAATCTATAGTAGGGTTTTCTGTTTTAACCTCAACGGGTGTTAATTTAAACCGCGTAGGGTGTTTACTTTTAACCGCGCTACCATGTTCCGAAGCCGTTGGCCGGGATCGTAACTGAGATAAGGGCAAATTGCCACATGTTTAACCGAGGTATTGCAACGCAAAGCTTAAACATTTTGACTTGATCAGGTTCGGAATGACAATTCAAATGCTTAAATCGGGGCGAGCATTGACGCGTCAATTCCGTGAAGGCCACGTATGGCAATTTCGTCGAGCTTTAGACCTGGGCTGGTTAGCCCTAGTGTTAAATCGTCTAGATGTGTTGTATTTGTGACCAGGTTTTGAGACCTTGGTGTAATGTTTATGACTGGGTTTATAGACCTCGATGTAATGCTTAAACGATCAATAGTGCACGTTAGTGAATCTCCACTGAGGAATCCTTCATTAAAATAAACTACTCCAAGGAGCAAACAAATAGTTCAATGCAATCTTAAAAACATAAATCTTTAAATCAAAATACTGAAATTAACAAATAACCGAGCTCCAAACAGGGTGTGTCTGGCGCTATCCTGCATTCCGAGCTGAGATCTAGCTGTGGTAGATCTTTAGCTTGTCGGCATTCCAGGTTCTCTTCATCGGCTTCCTTGCCAGGGTTTCGAGTACATAGGCTCCGCCATCCAATTTCTCTTTGACCCGGTAGGGGCCTTCCCAGTTTGCAGCTAGCTTGCCATCTCTGGCATTCTTATTACCGATGTCCGCTTGTCGCAGTACGAGGTTACCCCAGTTAAAGGAGTGGGGTCGGACCTTTCGGTTATACTTCGCTGCTAGGAGCTGCTTGCGACTCGAACCTCGTCGATCAGGTCCAACTCCGTTCTCAATGCATCGTCATTTGACGCCTCTCCCTCTTGGCAGGTTTTGGGTTTCCTCCATGATGGTTGTCCTATCTCAACCGGGATCATCGCTTCACACCCATAGGTTAACCAGAAAGGGGTTTCCTAGGTTGAAGTCTGCACACTTGTTCTGTAGCCCCACAAAACACTGTGAAGTTGCTCGACTCAGTTAGACTCCGCGTCTAGCATCCGTTTTTGTAAGCCATCTAGGACGATCTTGTTGGCTGCCTCGGCCTGGCCGTTGGATTGCGGATGCTCGATCGAGGCGAACTGCTGCTTGATATCAAGGTCTAACATCATGGTCTGGAATCTTTGGTCCATAAACTACGTCCCATTGTCCGTTATCACCTCGGCCGGTATTCCAAAATGAGAGACAACGTTGTGCCGAAAAAACATTCTTATGCGTGCTAATGTTATTGTTGTCAAGGGCTCAGTTTTAATCCACTTAGTGAAGTAATCCACCGCGACGACGAGCCACTTGAATTTTCCGGGGGCTGGCTTGAATGGTCCGAGGATGTCCATCCCCCATTTGTAGAAGGGCCAGGGAGCCGAGATTCCTTTCAATTCAGTTGGCGGAGGCCAAATGATTTTGGCATATTTTTGGCAACTGTCGCATCTCTTGACGGCTTCCTTGGCATCGGCCAGTAGTAACCCACTCGCAGAGCTTTTCTGGCAAGGGCCTTGCCCCCATGTGGTGGCCATTGATGCCTTCATGTATTTCGGCCAATACATATTTGGCTTCCGATGTGCCCAAGCATCGTATCATTGGAGAGTGTAGTCCTTTTCGGTATAGCTGATCATCGACCATAGTAGATGGCGGCCTCTCAGATCAACTTCTTAGCCTTGGTCGAATCGGTTGGAATGATGCCTCTTTCTAAGTAATCTTCAATCTGCTTCCTCCAATCTGTTGCTGCCGAGATGGTCATGATACAGCTCGGCTCGGCTAGGTTTTGCTGGATCACGGTTTTATGATTACTTTTACCTTTCGTACTTGCTAATTTGGAGAGGATATCCGCCCTAGTGTTTTCTTCCCTTGGAATATGGGTGACAATCACCTCTTGGAATTTTGCCATGATTTCCTTCGCTTTATTGAGATATTTAGCCAGGAGTGGGCCTTTCGTTTGATACGTGCCTTGAATCTGTGCAGTGACGAGCTGTGAGTCGGTGAAATCCTTGACCCGCTGAGCTCCATTCTCTTTAGCTTGGAGTAATCTAGCGAGGAGGGCTTCGTACTTGGCTTGGTTGTTTGACATCAGGAACTTCAGTTGAAGGGAGTGTTCTACGGCCACGCCCTCTGGGCTTTCAACTATGATCCCTGCTCCACTTCCTTTGGCATTGGAGGAGCCATCAATGTATACCTTCCACGTTTGACTTTGATAGATGTTGGTTGTATCTGCCGGGGTGAGCTCCCTGACGAAGTCCGCCAATGCTTGTGATTTGATGGCGTTTCGGGCTTCGAAGGTGATGTCGAACTCGGACAATTCGATCGCCCAACTGGTCATTCTTCCGGTGAGTTCTGGTTTGTGCAACACTTGCCGAATTGGTTGGCTAGTTCGGACGACAATCCGATGTCCTTGAAAATATGGCCGAAGTCTCCTTCGTTGTTGTTAGCAGGGCGAACGCCACTTTTTTTAGCTTTTGATACCGGAGTTCTGAGCTCTGCAACACCTTACTAACGAAGTAAATTGGTAACTGACTGGCCTCAGTTTCCCTTACGAGGGCCGCGCTTACCGCCTCATCTCCTACTGACAGGTATAGTACTAAAGGCTTACCAGGTTCCGGTTTTGCTAGAACTGGAGGAGTTGCCAAACACTTTGTTTGATTTTCTCAAATTCCGCCTCGCAGTCCGTACTCGGCCTCCTTGAGTTTCCTTTTTTAACAGCCTAAAGAAAGGAAGTGCATTCTCAGCCGATCTTGGTAGAAACCGAGTAAGGGCTGCAAGTCGGCCCGTTAACTGCTAAACCTCTTTCTTAGTCCTTGGGGCTTGCATATCTAACACTGCCTTGCACTTATCAGGATTTGCCTTGATTCCGCGGTTTGTCAACATAAACCCTAGGAATTTCCCGGATGGGACTGCAAACGCACATTTGGCCGAGTTTAACCTGATCCGGTGCCTTCTCAATTTCTCAAAAGTTTGCTCCAGCTCTCGGATGTGCTCTTCTGGGTCTCTTGACTTCACGATCATGTCGTCAATGTAGACTTCTATGTTTCGCCCGATCTGGCTTCAAAGACTCTGTTCATCATTTGTTGATAAGTGGCCCCGGCGTTCTTTAATCCGAAAGGCATAACTGATGAGCACAAATAGTACCATGTTTTCCCTATACTTACTGACTGAATTGAATGTTAAATACATGCTTAACTGCAGATAATCTAAGCAAAAAGGCATACATTCATGATATAGGGACTAAAGATTAGAAATCATTTGCATGTGCTAAAAATGGAACAATTTACTTTGTCTTTAAGGGAAATCGTATAGCAGGGCTGATACAATGCTATAGCATTCTGACAGCGATTCGAAGTGTAACACAAGGCATCCCGAATGCTATAGCAAAGTAGAGGACGCAATGCTATGCGACATGTTTGCTAACCTTTTTATCCAGATGATTTCAGGAATAAAATAAAGGGCGATATTAACGAGATAGAGTTCGACGTGACGGAATAGAAAGAGCGGATGATCGAAACTAAAAGATTTGAAGAATCTCACAGAATCAATAGAAGCAATCTACTCGGATCGAGGAAGATATCATAGATCCGACGGATTAGGAAAGGCCCGGCTTTGTAACTTACGCCGCAAGAAAAAGCGATTATAAAAGGAAACAAAGAAGTGCCAACCCTAAGAGAGTCGGAGAGCCCTAGAACCAGATTCTATCTTTCGGCAGACTCGAGAGAAGAGTGAGAGATTTCACAAGAGCACGAGACTTCCAGGACAACCCAGCATCCTTCCCTGCAGTAAGACGGAACGAAGAAGACGTGGAGTGGTAGCATGACAGGACCTCGACCACGCCGTCGGAAATTCCGCCAGAGCTTTCTGTTTTCCTTTCCTTTTAGCTTTATTTTCTCGATCATGGGTCATTCTGTTTGTGTCTGTTTTGTGTGTCCCTCGTCAGTCATGAACTGAACTTTATATGGCTGGACGAGGATGAGTCTTTAAGTGTTGAATGAACCCAGTTGCAAGTTCTTAATTCAATAAATTTGGTTTGCGTATCGGTGTTTTAATTACTAGTCGGTTAATGGAAGTTAAGGGCTAGATCTGTGGCTTCGGCTTGCGGCAAGGAGTTGGGGTTAGACCTCGAGAAGCTTGGTGTTTGCTAGGCAGCCGTGCACGGCTTGACCTATTATTGTAGGCTTCAGGAATGGGTCCACCTCTCATAACCATAACACCCTGAATGTAAAGCAGGTCTGACTCGAAAGTTGCCATAGGAATATGGAAGGAGTATAGTTAGTATCATATGTATCGGACGCGGAAGCTTCGGTAGATAATAGAGGTGGGTTAACCAAATAGCTTTGTAGTTGGTAGCTATACTGTAGCAATTGCGGAAGCTATACAGTATAGATGCTATAGTATTGGGTAGAGCAACTGGGGGATTGGTGCACTTAAGGATGATTCTGAGTCCAGCCTAACCTCTTATTGATATCTACTCTCGTTTAAAGTCATTTTGTTTATGTTTCGTAGTAGCATAATTGCAAAACCCCTCAACCTGATTATATTTACTTTCTGCTTTCACAATTATCACAACATTAGAGCGTCACCTCTCGGTATCTCAGTCTCTGTGGGATGATACTCTACTTACACTTTATTGCTTGTTCGACTGGTTCACTTGCCATCAAGGAAATTGACCAACAATAATGTTGTAGCAGTAACTAGCCTTGTCAGTCATGAAGGCGGTTTTCTCTTGGTCATCTGGATGCATGGCTATTTGATTGTAGCCGGTGTAAGCGTCCATGAAAGATAGCAACTGAAAACTGGCCGAGTTGTCGACCAATTGATCAATATTTGGCATTGGGTAGGAATCTTTCGGGTAGGCCTTGTTTAAGTTGGTGTAATTCGTGCACACCCTCCATTTGCCATTTGGCTTCAAAACCATAACCACGTTAGAAAGCCATGTGGTGTACTGTATTTCTCTGATGAACCCGGCCGCCAAGAGCTCGACGACATGATTCTCAAGGGCTTTCTATCTGTCGACTGCGATGTTTCTCTTTTTTTGCGCCACCGGGGTCGACCCCGGTCGAACGGCTAGTCTGTGATAGCAAAAACGTGGGTCGATTCCTGGTATCTCGGTAGACGTCTATGCGAAAATATCTTGGTTCTGCTTCAGGAATTCAATTAATCGATTTCTCAGATCGACACTCATTGCTCCACCGATTTTGGTGGTCTTTGAAGGATCCTTTCCTAAGACCAACTCTTCTAACTCCCCTTCTGGCTCTGGGCGTAGGACCTCGGGCTTGTCCCTGAGGTCGAGCTCTACCATGTTTACCGGTCGTCGGGGCTTCCTGTCCTTCTCGGCGTCGGCTGAGATTTCACCCCTACTGAGCCGAGGTGGCGATGAGGGTCCTCCTTCCACACCTCGGACAGTCTCGTAATAATATTTTCGGGACTCTTTCTGGTCCTCGGACACCACTACTACTTGGTTCTTATTGTTAACTAGCTTGAGTTTCTGATGCTTTGTAGATACCAACATGTCCCACTTGTGGATGGTCGGTCTACCTAATATAACATTGTAAGGGGAAGGGAAATCGGCGACTATGAATCTTACCCGTTCTGATTTAAAGGCTTCCTTAGTCCCTAACGTCAATCGGAGGTCGATGTAGCCTTTGGGAAGTGAGGGCTCTCCGTTGAACCCTATGAGGAGCGTTTTGCAAGGCTTTACATCCTTTGCGTCCATATGCATCCTCTTATAAGCATTCCAGCTAATAATGTCAGCCGAGCTCCCCGCATCCACGAACATCCTTTGGACCCGGCAATTTACCAGGGTTCCTGTGATAACTAATCCGTCCTGATGTCCCGGCACTACGTCATTCAGCTCTTCCATTGTGAATACTAACGGTGGTGTTGCCGGTTTTGTATGGTCATCCTTGAATTTTGGTAGGTCTCTCACTGAAAGGGCTTCTCTCAGGTACTTCTTACGCTGGCTTGTCGTGTCTCCCCCACCACCGAATCCCCTGCTAACTCCGTTGCAGTGAAATTCAGTTCCTGGGAACTCGTCCTCGGAATTCGATTTTCTTCGTTTCTCCTCTTTTCCTGGTTCCGTGGCCGGACTACTACTTTGGCCCTCTTGATTGCGTTTGTCATTTTTCCTCCCTTGAGTTTTGATCACGTATTGGCGTAACTTTCCCTCTCTTATTAATCTCTCTATGGCGTCACGGAGTTCATAACACTGCTCCGTTGTGTGTCCCAGTCCATTGTGAAACATGCAGAATTTGGATTGGTCTATAGTGGGGTGGTTTCAGAGAGACATCGGCTTCCCGACCCTCCTTATCTCTGTCTGAGCCACCTCCTTCCAAAGTTGCGCACAAGACATGTTCAGAGGGGTGTAACTTTCGTACTTCATTTTTCCTTCAGGTCTTTCCCCTCGAGGTCGACTTTCTCGGTTGCGCTTTTGGGAATCTTCTTTTCATTTGTTGGCGGATCTCTTTCATCTGACGATGTATTCCTTTGTTTCTCGGGCTCAACGACATTGGCTATCTCCATTAGTTCCACGTCTAGATATTGCTTCGCCCGGGTGTAGTACTCGGTCAGAGTGTAGACTCGGTTCTTACAGACACTCTTAGCCAAATGCGATGATGGATCTAGGCCATCGACAAGGCAGTGCACATGGAACTCCTCGGGGAGCGAATGCACTTGTAGAGCCACCTCCTTGAACCGGTCCAGATACTTTTGCAGTGTCTCCCCCTTTTTCTGTTTTGTTATGCTCAATGTGAATTAAGACTTCGGCTATTTTTTGCTGGTTGCGAAGTTCAATTCGAATTTTCGTTTGAGGTCTTCAAAGTTACGTACGGAGTTATTCGGTAGGGAATGGAGCCATTTTTGTGTTGGTCTGGTCAGTGTTGCCGCAAAGAGACGTAGGATGACCGGGCCCTTGATTGAACGAACCCACATGAGCAGCTCAAATGTTTCGAGGTGACTGCACGGATCTTGGGTCCCGTTATACTTTAGGAGGTCGGCCAAATCAAAATTTTTAGGGTAGGGCGCAGTGGCAGTTTCCTTCGAGAACGGGCTTCTGTCAAATCTTGTCAAGTACTTCATCCTATACTCTCTGGGGGAGCCTCGTGATCGGGATACCTTCCTCACACCTAGGTCTTCCTCGACATCTCGGTCTTCCTCAGTATCTTGGTCTTCCTCGGTATCTCGGTCTTCCTCGACATCTTAGCCTTCCTCACCCGAGATCCGAGCAAGTCGCAATTTCTTCAGTTTCGAGGCTGACGGAAGATCTAGCCCCGAATTCGTTCCCTTGGTTCTCCTAGACGGGCTGGTAATATCCAGCGTCACTTTCTCTTTCCCCTTACGCAAGTTTCCTCGGCCTTTTTCTAAACCAAGGCTTCGAAACTCCTTAGCCTGGCCGTCCATCATTTATTGAATTACTCTAAGATCCTCTTGGCGTTAGAGGTTATCCCGCTTTTCTTTGTCCTCCATCCTCCTAAGCATCGACGCCTGAGTGTTGCGCAGGATGAGGACATCTGGGCTCAGATCAGCAGTCCCCTTTGTTGGCACGCCATGTGTTTTGATGATGTTGGGAGGAGAGGACATCGTGTCTGAAACGTTGCCCTCCGGAGTCTCCTCGCGACGTGGTGGATTTTGATCATGATGTTGTCTTGCATCAGCCTGTGATTGATTAGGCTGGAGGTTTCGACTGTTGCTTCTCGTATTAGCCATTGGTAATCACGGGAATCGTAATTTAATGTCCCCACGGTCAGCGCCAATGTTCTGGTTTAGAACACAGATGTCCAGCCAAGGGCTGGTACTTTGATCTTGGATAATGGGCTCAGTCTAAATACCTAAGGAGAAGATACTCAGAGGAGCTTGGGATCACTGTGCACGTAATATAGGGGTGGTGTGTGTGCACAGTGTGGTAGAATGTAAAGTAGTTGAGTTAGAACCTGTGCACCTTAGTAATTGGCCTCTGTATTTATAGAGGTTACTGTGGGTAGGATGCCTCGCGAGATCATAGGTGCGAGTATCGTGCAGATATCGGCTTTGATAGGATCTCCCTATAATATAGGATTTCCCTATATTATAGGTGGCCTGTAATCTTTAGTTGGGCCCTTCTGGCATTGGGCCGTAGTATAGGTCCGTAACACTATCCAAATCCCACAATATAGGTTATCTTCCTTCTTTCAATCATTACTAAAGGATTTTGGCGAAACCAATTGAGTCACTAAGTATCCACACAAGATCGGAGCACCGATGATATGGACTCGGATCACGTTATAGAGAAGATTCACCATCCAAAGGAAGAGAACCAGAGAGAGAAGAAAAAGAAGTTTTCAAGGAGTTATTATATTGGTATATCAAAACTGACTCCCTCAAATTGGCGTCTTCCTATATATCACATATGAGAAGTTATTTTTATTTGAATTTCAAATTCTAAAGATAAAATTCCTCGTTTGGACTCATATCTCTCAATATTTACATAATAGCCCACATGAAATTGGCCTTGGGCCCTAATCCACCAAGGCTGGACTAGGTATATTCCAACATCTCTCACGTACATTTAGTGGGTTAGATGTTATGGGTCAAGTCTCTTTCTCTTCCTTCCTTATTTCTTACTAGGCACTCTGCTATAACCACGTGGGCATGACGTCTCAATTTAGGTGTCTTGTACTAGGAACCCTAATAGTGCAGCTCAATCATATTAATTAAATGCCTCTGCTGTCCTAGATTTTAACTATATACACTTTCCTCATGGCTAATTTAATTCCTTGAGTCAAGTAAAACCCAAATTGCATTTTAATTTCGATACGATGTTTAAAAACAATAGAAAACATTGTAATTAGATTCTAGCATAAGGGAATAAGAATAAAAATTTTCGAGACGAAGTTTTTTTAAAACAAATTATTTTCAAAGTCACTCGAGTGATAGCTTATCACTCTAGTGATATTCTATCATAGAGGCACCAAGTGGTAACTAGAAGAAATGTGATAGTATTTTTCCAAGTTACCCATTTGGTAACCATATTGTGTCACTCGAGTGCCTCTCTTAGATTTTCAAAACATTGATTGATCACTAGCCAGTAACTGAAGAGTGATAACATAATTCTTACATGTGTCACTCAAGTGAGAGATTTGCACTCAAGTGATGTTAAGTTTTAAACTTTGTTATGTTCTTATCTTTACTTGCCATTGTTTGTGTCCGGTCTGATCAAATATGGGGAAATGGTGAGGGCTTTGAAGTCATCTCTCAGTAAGAGATCTGGTATAATCTTTGACCAAAAAAAAATCTGGTATATAATCACTGTTGAAGAAATCGACAAAGAAACAAGCATGCCTACTTTGTTTAGAATCCTTCCTCACAATGTCCCCTACATTGAACTCATCTTAATGGCCTATTATCGCTTCTTCGCGCTCAAGCCTCACCGCAAGAACTCTCTCTACCTTCCTCTGTATGAGTCTCTTCCCCATATGTCCACTGAGCTTCATGTATGATATTCTGTATACTAAAGCACCGATTATCTACACAAAACAAGGTTGCATTCTTCGCGCCGTGAGTTTCTTCAACTTGGTTCTAACTTTGTGGGGATTCAGTATCATGTCCCAACATGAATTTGTTCACATTAGAAAGGTGATGAGCACAAATAATACCATGTTCTCCCTATACGAATAGGCTGAATTAAATGTTAAATCCAAGCTTAACCATAGATAATCTAAGCAAAAAGGCATACATTCATGATATAGGGACTAAGGAGTACAAATCATTTGCATGTGCTGAGAATGGAACAATTTACTGTGTTTTAAAGGGAAATCGTATAGCAAGGCTGATACGATGCTATAGCATTCTGACAGTGATTCGAAGTGCAATACAAGGCATCCTGATTGCTATAGCAAAGTAGAGGAAGCAATGCTATGCGATATGTTTTCTGACCTTTTTACTCAGATGATTTTAGGAATAAAATAAAGGGTGATATTGACAGATAGGTTGGCAACGTAACGAAATAGAAGATTTGGAGAATCCCGCCGAATCAATATAAGCAATCTACTCGGATCCAAAGATATGATAGATTGCGACAGATTAGGAAAGGCCCAGCTCACTGTGACTTAAGCCGCAAGAAAAGACTGATTATAAAAGGAAACAGGAGAGCCAACCCTAACGAGTCGGAGAGCCCTAGAACGAGATTCGACTTTCGGCATTCAAGAGAAAAGTGAGAGATTTCACAAGAGCACGATACTTCCGGGACCGCCCAAAGATCCTTCCTGCGGTGCGACGGAACGAAGAAGACGTGGAGTGGTGACGTGACAGGACCTCAACCACACCGTCGGAAATTCCATCAAGTTTTCTGTTTTTAGTTCTTTTTATCTTTGTTTTATTGATCATGGGTCATTCTGTTAGTGTCTGCTTTGTGTGTCCCTCGTCAGTCATGAACTAAACTTTATATGGCTGGACGAGGATGAGTCTTTAAGTGTTGAATGAACCCAGTTGCAGTTTCTTAATTCAATAAATTTGGTTTGCGTATCAATGTGCTTATTACTAGTCGGTTAACGGAAGTTAAAGGCTAGATCTAGGCCCCACCCTTGACATCGGCAAGGAGTTGGGGTTAGACCTCTCGAAAACTTGTGTTTGCTAGGCCGCCCTTGCACGGCGTGACCTATTATTGTAGGCTTCAGGAATGGGTCTACCTCTCATAGCTATTACACCCTGAGCGTAATGTAGGTCTGACTAGAAAGTTTCCATAGGAATATGGAAGGAGTATAGTTAGTATCAAATGTATCGGACGCGGAAGCTTCGGTAGATTATAGTGGTGGGTTAACCAAATAGCTTTTTTGTGGGATTCTATCTTTAGCTTGATTGCGGAAGCTGTACGGTGTAGATGCTATAGCATTGGGGTAGAGCAAGCTGGGGGATTGAAGCACTTAAGGATGATTCGAGTCCACCGACTTCTCACCGATATCTTCTCTCGTTCATAGATCTTTTGTTTACATTTTCTAGTAGCATAGTTACGAAACCCTCAACCAATTATATCTATTTTCTGTTTTCACAACCGTCATAGCATCGGTGCGTCATTCCTCGGTATCTCGGTCTGTGGGATAATACTCTACTTACACTTTATTATTTATTCGACTGGTTCACTTGCCATCAAGGAAATCAACCAACAAGTTTTTGGCGCCGTTGCCGAGGACTGTTGATACCCTTTGTGACGACACCCTTTTGCTTAATAGTTGTGATTTACTTAGTAAAAGACCTTACTTTTTTCTGCTCTTAATTTTCAGGTACATTCTGTAGTGTATGCGCAACTCACCTCCAGCCAATCTAGAGCCTTATGATCCTAAGATAGAACAGACCTACAAACAAAGTCGCAGAAGGCAGAAACGACGGAGTCAGTCTCTTGACCCAGCAAACATGGCGGATATACTTGTCAACCACGAGCGGGAGCAATGAGAGCACCTGATAATAAACAAAGATAACCAGTCCCTACACCTCCAAACCCAGATGCAAACAAGGCCATCATGGAATTCAGGATTCCGAGACTTAAACAAGCTGAACTCGGCCATCACACAACCGACCCTCAATGCCAGACACTTTGAAATTAAAGGTGTCATGATTCGATCTTTGAATGCAGCCCGGGCAATTTGGAGGACTTCCTTCCGAAGATCCGCACCTTCATCTCAAAACCTTCATGGAGGTGTGTGATTCCTTTGTAATCCCTGGTATACCTCCCGACGCCGTCCGGATTAAGTTGTTTCTCTTCTCTCTGCGGGACAGGGCACGGACGTGGTTAAACAACCTACCTGCTAATTCCATCACCACATGGAATGATCTAGGAAGTAAGTTCTTGCTCAAATTCTTTCCACCTACCAAGAAAGCTCAACTCAGAAGGGACATCACCAACTTCCAGCAGAAACCTGGAGAATCTACTTACGAAGCCTGGGACAGATTCAAGGACCTCTTGAGACGATACCCCGGCAAAGACGGTTTGTGTGAATGGGTCCGAGATAGAAACATTCTGCAGGGGTCTCGATGGACAGACACGATCAATCCTAGACGCCTCATCTGGAGGATCCATCCTAATGAAGTCTTATGAGGAGGCCCACAATTTACTATAACAAATGTCCATGAACAGTCATCAGTGGCCAGCTGACAGAGCGACATCCTCCCGAATTGTTGCAGGGATACATGAATTAGATGCCATATTTGCTCTCACTACGCAAGTTTCATCTCGACCAACATAGTGAAAGGAGTGACCCTTTCATCAAGCAACACGTCGCTGCAACCATCTCAGATAGCATGTGTATGCTGTGGCGGAGAGCATTCTTACTCCCAATGCTTCGCTAACCGAGTCAGTGAACTACATCAACAACTTCAACAGGGGCAGCAACACCAATAACCCGTACTCCAACACGTACAATCCTGGATGGAGGCAGCATCCTAACTTCTCATGGAGCTCTCAACGTTCGCAAGTAGTAGGGCAATCATCAGGCCCACAGTACTCAAACCGAACATCAAACCCACCAGGGTTTTAAAGCACGCAAGCGACGGGACGGTGATTCGGACCCACGAACTCCATGCTTTCCCTTCGAAGGACTATATGATGAAAAACGATGCAATCATCCAGAATTAGCAAGTGACCTTGAGGAACCTTGAAACTCAAATGGGACAACTCGCAACCGCTCTTAACAACAGATCCTTAGGATCCTTGCCCAGTGACACTGAAGTCCCTAGGATCCAAGGAAGAGAGGAAGTCAAGCTGATTGAGCTCCGAAGTGGTAAAAGCCAAGAACCCATGAGAGCAACCAAGCACCCTATGGTTGTCACTGATCCAAGACCTGAGAAATCCAAGGATGGGCAAGAAATCACTGAAGAACCCCATGAAGACAAGCAGAGGCAACCAAGACAGGCACAACCAGAACATGATCTAAGCACCATAGCATTGCCTCCACTGGATGACCATGTGCAATACCCAACAAGGAATGCTACCACCCCATCAACAAGGCTTAATCCTAACCTCGGACCTCCAATAATGCCAAGGCCACAGATAATTGAATATTTCATACACTACTTTTTGTCTCTTGATTTATAATTTAGGACTCTTTAGCTAATAAATAATGGTTTTTATACTTATTTGGGCCTTGGGCCTTTTATTATATTTTAGCCATTATTTAATAATAAATTCCAGTTTTACATTACTTCACCATTTTTACCATAACTCTTGAACCAGATATCGGATTTGCCTTATTTTTGCCTCATATTTCAGATGATTCAGAGAACTACAATTGTTATGAAGACATGAAGAGCAAATTCGGACAAGAAGCGGTTGATTTTGGAGCCGAAGTCATATGTATTTTTGGGTTCGAATTTTGTAATTAAAGCCCATTTTATTTTATTTTCGTTCGGGCTGAATTGTGGATTGGAGCCCCATTTCGTTTTGCCATTTTAGGTTAAGTGAGGCAGCAGCCACAAACACATTCTCATTCACGTTTTTAGAATTCGGAGGATCAAAATAGTAGTTTTCAAATTTCCGCAATGTTCTTCGTGTTCTTAAATCCTGTTTTTTGTCTTTCTTAATTATGTTCGGCTAAATTTCGAGATTGATCCACGATGAGGGTTCCATCCACTATCCAGAGGATTCGCGCCTAATCGGTAACCGTCTAACTCATTTTTGTATCCCTTAATCAGATTTGATTTTTGGTTCGGATTGGGTTTTTGATTAAAAACCCAAATTGATATTTCCCAAGGACGAAGTTCGGATTGGGTTAAAGTATTTCGTGCGATCGTACGAGAGGTGCGCCACCGATTCGAACAAATTCTGAACGATTGTTTAGTTGAGGGAATTTCGGACAAATGAGAGATTTTGGTTTGTCAGAAAGTCGATTACGAGTTCGGTTATAAATATGTTTCGTTCGAGGAAGGGTAGTGGGTGAATCCGAAATCCTGGGTTAATCCTTTAATCCTGTTTTTGTTTAATCTGTGTTATTTTGTTTTGTTTCTGCATATTTCCGTTTTCAATCTCTTCTGAATCAAAAACCCCCGATTTTACTGTTTCGGTTTTATTGCTGTTCAAATTAAACCGATTGCGAATTCGTTGGGAAACGACCCAGGTTACATTATCGCAAATCCTTTTCTAATCGGTTATTTTGGGAGATTACGACAAATCTCTGTCAAAATATGGCGCGCTGGGGAATTTGCATCGGTTTGATTAGTAACAGTAGTGTAAATAACTTCGTTTTTCGGTAGTTTAGGTGGTTGGTGTTTTGGATAGAAATTTTTTCGACCCGGATCACTCAAACCAGGTCTTATTCACAAGGAATTGGGCATTCTAAAGAGAGTCACTCCCAAGTAGGGAGTGAGGTATACCTATTTTCCCCAAATTCCAACGTTTAGACCACTTTTTCATTTGTTTTAAATTTTGATTTTTTGATTTCTACTAGTCAGTTTTTTCGGAGTATCTACGAATGGGCTAAAATTTGGTACAAGTGATAGAAAATGGCCTATCTCATGACACATCGAAAATCTTTGATTTTCCATGTGCTAAGCTCCGTTTTGCCAAATTCCATCGTTTAGACCACTTTTTCAATTTTTGAAGTTTTTTTATTCCATTTTTTGGTTCCCCAATGGTCTAGGAGTTGCCTTTGTCAAGTCCCAAAATTTTAAAAATCATTTGATAGTGTTTCTGGACTTGTTTAGGTCAATTTCTACCATAGGTTTTTTGTTTTTGTGTTTGCTTTTGTGTGTTCTAGTGTTTTTCTACTTTACACCACTTTTAGTGGCATTTTCGTAATTCTGATTGGCTGGTGGCATTTTCGTAATTCTGATTGGCTGGTGGCATTTTTGTAATTCTGATTTTCTACAGATTCTGCCTTGTGACTATGCTGCATGAGTACTAGGAGCACTATCAATCCGAAGACTTGTTGCCATTTGATCCGAAATAGAAAGGACAATTCTTCTTGCTAGAAGAGTTGTTAGGCTAAGTCGTGGGATTAATCTTGAATTGGACATTGCACTTGAGTCGATTGTGGCCATTCGATTGTGTCCATCTTTGTTGATCTCTCGATTGTGTTTACGATAGTACTTCGATAGTCTTGTTGTTTTCACGATTCTAGTAGCAATTTTCCTAACTCGAGATATTATGGCGAAAAACAGGGAAAATCATCTTACTTTAAAGGAATTGAATGAACGATGTTAATTATCAACCTTTGTGCATCCAATATCCGCCCTTGCTTTGCTAACTTTGAGCTTAAGTGCGGTCTAATACACTTTTGCCTAAGTTTCATGGTCTTTCGGGTGAGTGTGCCATTAAGCATTTGAAGGAATTCCATCTAGTGTGCGGACAATGAAACCACATGCCATTGATGAAGATCAAATCAAGGCGAGAGCTTTTCCTTTCTCATTGGAAGGTGGAGCAAAAGAGCGGTTGTTGTACCTTGACCTTCATCTATTGGGAGCTGGATGATGTTCGGAGGTTATTTATGGAGAAATATTACCCGCCTCAAGAGCAATTGCGATCAAGAAAGAAATTGCCAACATTAAACAGGCCAATAGGGAGACTTTGCATGAGTCTTGGGAGAGGTTCAAAAGGTTATGTGCAAAGCTGTCCACACCACCGGATCTTTGAGCAACTCTTGATTACCCATTTCTATGATGGTTTGCTACTAATAGACAAAGGTTTGGTGGATGCTTCTAGCGGTGGGGCTCTACGTAACAAGACACCTGAAGATGCCCGAGAATTGATATCCGAGATGGCAGCCAACTCTCATCAATTTGGCACCGGGGCCAATAGTACTCCTGTTTACCATGTGCAAACACCTCCGGTCAGTACGATTCTCGAGAGATTAGAGAATAGACTTGATGATCTAACCCTCTGAGTGAGGGCGGTAGCGATGACACGATGACAGTACAATCTTCTCCTCCTCGATTGGCTACTCATGTGGGTTTGTTATGATCTTTACCATTCTCTTGACTCTTGCCTTACCTTGCATGATCCTACTTATGAAGACCGTCGGTAAGCTTCGTGGGTGCTTTTCGGGAAAGCCACAATACCAACGAGAATAATGCCTTCTCCAATACCTACAATCCTGGTTGGAGAAATCACCCCAATTTCCGTTGGAACGAGAATCGAGCGGATAACCAATATCAGCAGAATTATGGGAATTACCAACAGAGACAGTACAGACCACAAAATTTCCAACAGCAATCTGCACCACCTTTGCAAGCTGTCCACACCACCAAGCTGTCCACACCACCAGATCACTGAGTAACTCTTGATTACCCATTTCTATGATGGTTTGCTACTAATAGACAAAGGTTTGGTGGATGCTTCTAGTGGTGGGGCTCTACGTAACAAGACACCTGAAGATGCCCGAGAATTGATATCCGAGATGGCAGCCAACTCTCAACAATTTGGCACCAGGGCCAATAGTACTCCTGTTTACCATGTGCAAACACCTCCAGTCCAGTACGATTCTCAGAGATTAGAGAATAGACTTGATGATCTAACCTCTCGGTGAGGCGGTGCGTGATGACGATGCAGTACAATCTTCTCCTCCTCAGATTGGCTACTCATGTGGGTTACTGTTCGACCTTTACCATTTCTCGACTCTTGCCCTACCTTGCATGATCCTACTTATCAAGACCGGTCAGTAGCTTTAGTGGGTGCTTTTCGGGAAAGCCACAATACCAATGAGAATAATGCCTTCTCCAATACCTACAATCCTGGTTGGAGAAATCACCCCGATTTCCATTGGAACCGGAATCAGAACCGAGTAACCAATATCGGCGAGAATTATGGGAATTACCAACGAGAGCAGTCATGAGACCACAAAATTTCCAACAGCAATCTGCACCACCTTTACCTTTGCCCCACCACCTCATAACCGACCATATGTGCACCTCCACTGACAAGACAACTTGGCGGGCTAGTAGTAGTGGTAGTGGTGGTTCCTCACTTGAAGATATGATGAAGCAATTTGTCTGGCCAATATGCGGTTCCAACAAAGAACCGACACTTCCATTCGAGTTTGCAAACACAGTTGGGCGGTTGGCAACCTCATTGAACCGGCTTCAACCTCGGGATCCAACACTCTTCCTTCACAAACAATTCCTAATCCTAAGGGGAATGTGAGTGATATCGCCCTTCGTTCGGCAAGATATTGGAGGAACCTAAACCGGCTGCGAGATGTGACTTCCACATCGAGAAGAGAGTCGAGAAAATGTGAAGATTGACTCTAAAAAATAAAAAGCGTGCAGCAAGGTGAAGAGGAAGACATCCCCATTCCTCTTCCTTTCCCTCGAAGAGCGAGTTCAACCCAAGAAGTTGGCGAAAAAGCACAAGAGAAGGATATACTTGAGACATTCGGGAGAGTAGAGATCAACATTCCTCTCTTAGATGCGGTCAAACAAATTCCTAAATATGCCAAGTTTACGAAGGAGTTGTGCACCAACAAGAGCGGCGAAGGGGAGTGAACGAGTGAGTTTGAACCGAGAATGTATCAACACTCATCCACCTACAATGCCTCGCAAGTGCAAGGATCGGGGATGTTTTACATCCCTTTGTTTTGGTAACTATAGATTTGATGATTGCATGCTAGATTTAGGTGCTTCTATTAATGTCATGCTGCATCTATTTATAAATCTCTTGGTCTTGGTCCTTTACGTCCCACTGGTGTTGTTGTTGACTAGCTAATAGGAGTAATGTTCATCCTTACGGTTTAGTTGAGGATGTATTAGTCAAGGTTAATGGAACTGATATTTCCTGTGATTTTTACATCTTAGATATGGAGGATGAGTCTCCCGAGTAGTAGATCACCTATCATTCTAGGGAGGCCTTTCATGAAAACTTGACTAGGACTAAGATAGATGTGCATTCGGCACTCTTTCCATGGAGTTTGGTGATATATCTGTGAATTTCAATATCTTTGATGCCATGAAACATCCTAGGGAAGAACACTTGTTTTCGCATTGATGTGATTGATGATCTTGTGGATGATGTTATTCTTGATTGGTGTCTTGATTATCGATTTTGCATCGAGAGTGATTCTCCCATTTGTGCATGTCTTGATAATGAATGGTGCTCTGTTTGCACCGATTTGCTTAATCTTTGCATTATTTTGATTCGACTTGCTTGGTGATTCGCATTACATGTGGATTCGATATTGATTTTGAGTTTGAGCTTCATCCCGATCCTAATGTACATCCTAATTCGATTTTGATGAGCTTAACTCGATTTTGATGAGCTTGTTTCGATGTTAACATTGGTTTGTATAGACACGGTTCTTGTTTCTTTGAATGTGGTTTCGAGGCATTTCGGTGTGATGACATCGAGTTGTTGCAATAACCACCCAAGCTTCTTCCCTCCACTGAGCAACCACCCAAGCTTGAGTTGAAATCCCTTCCAGATCACCTGAAGTATGCATTTTTGGAGGTGGATGAACAGTTGCCAGTCATTGTGGCAAATAATCTTCTTCCTAACCAAGAAGAGAAGCTGCTAAGCTTATTGAGAGCGAACAAGAAAGCCATTGGGTGGACATTAGCTGATATCGTTGGCATCAGCCCTTCCATGTGTATGCATCGCATTCTGTTGGAAGAGGACTCTAAGCCGGTGAGGCAACCCCAGAGACGCCTTAATCTTCTTATCCTTGATGTGGTGAAGGAGGTCACTAAGCTTCTGCAAGCTGGTATCATCTATCCCATTTCTGATAGCCAGTGGGTTAGCACGGTCCAGGTGGTTCCTAAGAAATCCGGAGTCATTGTGGTAGCCAATCAGAAGAATGAGCTCATTCCTACTCGAGTCCAGAATAGTTGGAGAGTTTGCATCGACTATAGGAGACTCAACCAAGCCACTCGCAAGGATCATTACCCTACACCTTTCATTGATCGATGTTAGAGCGATTGGTGGCAAGTCCCATTCTTGCTTCTTGGATGGCTACTCCGGATACTTCCAGATCCATATTGCTCCTGAGGATCAGGAGAAGACAACCTTCACATGCCCCTTTGGAACATATGCCTTTTGGCCTTTGCAACGCACCTGGCACCTTTTAGCGTTGTATGGTAAGCATTTTCTCTGAATTTCTAGAGGACCGCATGGAGGTTTTTATGGATGATTTCACTGTATATGGGTCTGATTTTGATGCATGCTTAGCTAATTTGTCTAGATTTTTGCATAGGTGTATTGAGTCTAATCTTGTCTTTGAATTATGAGAAGTGTCACTTTATGGTTGAGTCGGGTATAGTCTTGGGACACATAGTGTCTAGGAAAGGGATTGAGGTAGATCCGCTAAGATAGATGTAATTCTTGCTTTGCCTTATCCGCATCGTGCGGCAAGTTCGCTCTTTTCTTGGTCATACGGGTTTCTATCGGCGTTTCATTCGGCATTTAAATTATTTAGACCCTTGTCCAACCTTACGCATAAGGACACCGACTTTGTATTTGATTATGCTTGCAAGGCGGCCTTTGTTCATTTGAAGCGTTGCGACTGACCCATTGTGATCCAAGCCCCGATTGGTGCCTCCCTTCGATTTGATGTGTTATGCTTCCAACTATGCGGTTGGTGCTATCTTGGCACTGTGAGTTGATAGAGCATCTCATGTGATTGCATATGCCTCTAAGACTTTGGATCTTTTGTCTAATTACACCACTACTGAGAAAGAGTTGTTGGCTATTGTATTTGCTTTTGATAAGTTTAGGTCATATCGCTAGCAAGTAGAGTAATTGTTTTCTCGACCATCTTTGCTTTGAAGTTTCTTTTGAAAAAGACGAGATGCTAAGCCACGACTCATCCGGTGGATGTTATTGCTCCAAGAGTTCGATGTTGAGATTCGAGACAGAAGTGGAGCACAAAACTGGGTAGCTGACCACTTGAGTCACATCACTCATTCTCCCTCTCACCCCTCTTCTATTCGGGATGATTTCCCTGATGAGCAGCTTCTACAGCGCAAGGTAAGTTTCCAAGGTATCCGATCGGTTAACTACTTGGTATTTGGTGTTTTGCTGTAGATTCCACTAGGTCCCAAACCCTTAAATTAAAGAGTGAGTCTAAATATTATGTTTGGGATGACCCCTATCGTGGAAATTTTGTAGTGACCAAGTAGTTAGGAGATGTGTGCACGATCATGAGTTTCACTCTATATTGCATTTTGCTCATGCTTACACTTTGTGGTGGTCACTTTGGACCACAAAGAACTGCTAGGAAAGTATTAGGCAGTGGATTATTTTGGCCTTCCTTGTTTCGTGATTCTCATCTGTTTTGTAAGTCATGTGATAACTGTCAGAGAGCAGGGAGTATTTCCGTAGGCATGAGATGCCCCAGAACCCTATATTGTTTTGTGATATCTTTGATGTTTGGGGTATTGATTTTATGGGTCCATTTCCGCTTTATGTGGTTATACTTACATCTTCTTGGTGTTGATTATGTCTCGAAATGGGTTGAGGCGAAAGCCACCGGACTAATGATTCTTACGTGGTGGTGCATTTTGTTAGGTCTAACATTTTTGCGGGTTTGGCATTCCTAGAGCTATTATCAGTGACCAAGGCTCCCATTTTTGCAACCGAAGCATGGGTGCCTTGTTACGCAAGTATGGAGTGCTTCACAAGGTCTCCATAGCATACCATCCTCAAACCAACGGTCAAGCTGAAGTCTCAAATAGAGAGATTAAGCAAATCCTTGAGAAGACCGTTAATTCGACCGGAAAGATTGGAGTAAGCGATTAGAGGATGCTTTGTGGGCATATCGCACCGCCTACAAGACTTCGATTGGGATGTCTCCTTATCGGCTTGTCTTTGGTAAGGCATGTCATCTTTAGGTTGAGTTGGAGCATCAAGCCTATTGGGCCATTAAACACCAGTGTAACATGGATTTGGCCAAGTCGGGATAGAGCGGAAGCTACAATTACAAGAGTTGGATGAGCTTAGATTGGATGCCTATGAAAGCTCGCGGTTATACAAGGAAAAGACTAAGGCATTCCATGATAAGCATATTCGAGGAAAGAATTTTACGTGGGCCGAAAGTTCTTCCGTTTAACTCTGTTTGAAGTTTATGCCGTAAGCTTCGATCTAAATGGGATGGGCCTTTTGAGATCACTAACATTTTTCCATTTGGTCTTTGTTGAGCTATGTGATCCACCCTTGGGACGAACCTTTAAGGTCAATAGGCATCGCCTCAAGCCATTTCATGAGGGATCCCCAGCGGCTGAGGAAGCGAGAGATTCTCCTCATTGATGCCACTTATCCTCCATAAACCCCTTGGGGAGTATTCTTCTTTCTTTCTCCCTCTTTCTTCTATGTGTTTTCCTTTTTCTATGTTGCTTTTTGAAACAAATACAGTCTCTCTTTCTATGATTGCTACATATTATGAACTTGGACATTGTGGTTTTAATGGATCATTCTGTTTGGTCTGTCATTCTTGACTCTTCGATTACATGTCTTGGTAGTTGATTTGATGTTGTTGATTGCCTAAGTTGGTATTGACCTTGTGAGGTTTGGGCCTACATGAATGGAATTCATCTTTTGCCATTCTTTCTTTCATGTGTGCATCTACTCATGATTTGTGTTCTCTAGAACTTGCTCCTTTTCTTTTTGAAACTACATTTTTCATTTACGTGCATAAGTATGATGGAAGCTTGTTTTCTTTCTTTTATTTTCCCTACTTTGGCCAAATAGCCTTTCCTTGCATTATGATCCCTTTGCTAGCCCTTTGTGCCTTTTTGACTCATTCTTTTCTAAGCCACATTACAAGCCTAAGCGTAAAACCATTTTATTCCGCACCTTGAAAATTTATTGAGCATTGGTTTCACCTTGGTTTTGTGTTTAAGTGTGGGGGTTGCTCGGGAGTGCAACGGTTTAAGTGTGGGGGCATGTTTGCTTTTGTCATTGTGATTATGTATATAGTATAGAAAGGAAAGAGAGAAAAAGAAAGAAAGAAAGAAAGAAAAGAAAAAGGAAAAAAAAAAAAAGAAAAGAAAAGAAAGAAAAGCAGAAAAAAAAGAAAAAGAAAAAAAGAGAAGAAAAAAAAAGAAAGAAAATACATAGAAAGAAATGAGATATACAAATAAAATAAAAATTTTCTTACATAGAGAATGATTGTGTTAATTAGTGCTCTTTTTAATTTCTTTGGTGCTTAGTCTCTCATTCCATACTATTACCTACCTTCACCCTAACCCCATTACAACCTTTCATAACAAGCTCTCTTGATTTGTGCATGCATGTGTTATGAGTAGTGGAGACGTAGAAATTGAGCAAGCTTATGGTAGAACAAATTTCGGAGTAGAATTTGAGCGATACACTTATTTACCTTAAACACTTGAGAGATTGATTGATTGAGCGCATCATTTGAGAGACCATCTTTTGTGATTAGCATCATTGATTGAGATAACCATGAATTGTAATTGGAGATGAAGGATTGTGGTCTTGATTGATTGATCTTTTGGAGCTTCGTGTCCCTTGTTCAATTTTTGCATTGTTAGCAATTTTTAGAAAAGAAGAGTTTCTCCTTTAGTTCTTTTTCTTTGAATTTTGCTCAGGAGTGCAAAAAGATAAGTGTGGGGGAATTTGATAATTGAATATTTCATACACTACTTTTTTCTCTTGATTTATAATTTAGGACTCTTTAGCTAATAAATAATGGTTTTTATACTTATTTGGGCCTTGGGCCTTTTATTATATTTTAGCCATTATTTAATAATAAATTCCAGTTTTACATTACTTCACCATTTTTACCATAACTCTTGAACCAGACATCGGATGTGCCTCATTTTTGTCTCATATTTCAGATGGTTCAGAGAGATACAATTATTATGAAGACATGAAGAGCAAATTCGGACAAGAGGACGGTCGATTTTGGAGCCGAAGTCATATGTATATTTGGGCTCGAATTTTGTAATTAAAGCCCATTTTATTTTATTTTCGTTCTGGGCCTGAATTGTGGATTGGAGCCCCATTTCGTTTTGCCATTTTAGGTTAAGTGAGGCAGCAGCCACAAACACATTCTCATTCACGTTTTTAGAATTCAGAGGATCAAAATAGTAGTTTTCAAATTCTCTGCAATGTTCTTCGTGTTCTTCATCTGTTTTTTGTCTTTCTTAATTATGTTCGGCTAAATTTCGAGATTGATCCACGATGAGGGTTCCATCCACTATCCGAGGATTCGCGCCTAATCGGTAACCGTCTAACTCGTTTCTGTATCCCTTAATCAGATTTGATTTTTGGTTCGGATTGGGTTTTTGATTAAAAACCCAAATCGATATTTCCCAAGGAGGAAGTTCGGACTAGGTTAAAGTATTTCTGTGCAATCGTACAGAGGTGCGCCACTGATTCTAACAAATTCTGAACGATTGTTTAGTTGAGGGAATTTCTGGACAAATGCAGAGATTTCGGTTTATCTAGAGTCGATTACGAGTTCGGTTATAAATATGTTTCGTTCGAGGAAGGGTAGTGGGTGAATCCGAAATTATGGGTTAATCCTTTAATCCTCTGTTTTCTATTTAATCTGTGTTATTTCATTTTGTTTACGCATATTTCCGTTTTCAATCTCTTCGAATAAAAAACCCCGATTTTTTTGTTTTTCGTTTTATTCTTTGTTCAAATTAAACCGATTGCGAATTCGTTGGGAAACGACCCAGGTTACATTATACTGCAAATCCTTTTCTAATCTGGTTATTTTGGGAGATTACGGCAAATCTCTGTCAGCCACCCCCGCCTTTCCCACAAAGGCTAAAGAAACAAGGCCAGGAGAAACAATTCAAGCAGTTCCTTGATATGTTACGGCAACTGCACATTAACATCCCACTCATGGAAGCTCGGAACAAATGCTTGACTACATGAAGTTCATGAAGGAAATTCTATCTAAGAAGAGGCGGCGCGAGTTTGAGACAGTAGCATTAACCCGGAATTTGCGGTGCCATGTTAACCAATCGGCTCTTCGCCGAAATTAAAAGATCTGGCGGCTTCACAATTCCTTGTGCAATCGGACCCAACTATTCGGTAAAGCTCGTGTGACCTAGGTGCTAGCATAAATCTCATGCCTATGTCAATTTTCAGGCAATTGGCAGTAGGAGAAGCCAAGCCCACAACAGTCACATTGCAACTCGCTGATCGCTCCATAGTGCTGCCTGAAGGCAAGATCGAAGACGTTTTGGTCAAGGTGGATAAATTCATCTTCCCTGTGGATTTCATCATCCTGGATTTCAAAGCAGATCATGATGTCCCAATTTTACTGGGAAGACCTTTCATGGCAACGAGTCGTACAATAATTGACGTGGAAAAAGGAGAACTCACTATGCGTGTAAACAATGATCAGGTCACCTTCTCAATACTCAAGACAACAAGATTCAAAGACCCAACTGGGAAGTACCTAACTTTTCCAGATGACGACAAGGGCACTAAAGAAGCAGGGGACCTCCCTGCATTACCATAACACGGCCGTGCTATAGCGAAGTTAGGCTGAAGACTTTAAACCAAACGTTATTGGGAGGTAGCCCAAGGGTATTATTCGTTAGCATCAACAAGGGAGTGAACGAGTCCAGCATCGCATGTGCTACGGCATAAGGCATAGCATCAGGCCCCTAAGGCAAAAGCCCAGTTTGTACCAGGTAGGCACCTCATCTCTAATATAGATATTCTGTGAATACTACTGAATTGAGTGGGCCACCCTATGGAGCCCACTACACGCCAACTGAGAAGCCACATTGGCTAAGGAAGCCGTGACGATTCATATTCAAATTCTCTCTCCCAGTCTATCTATTCCACCACCCTTACACCCACGTCTTTTTACTACCCACTGACTCCTCTCTCATTCCATACTCCTCCCCCAGAGACACCCATGGTTCGGACAAAATGCACCGCATGATGTGGCCGGGCGCCCCCACCGGCCTACGCTCGGCAACCTCCCCGCCGCGTTGCACCTGCGGCGCCGGCACCCCCCGTCCCCGCCCAAGTCTCGCTACCCTCCTCTTCATCCACTGAACCCGAGCAGGTATCGGGCCCCACCGAATCACGCCCATCTCTACTTCTGACTGGCCACTGATATGAAGAAGCCTCGTAAATGGCCGCATCGGCTTCGTCGCCGCGTACGGAGCTCAAGACCCTTCGGAAAGACGATTGGGCAGCCCTGGTAGCCCATCGCTGTCCCTTGCCAACTTTGTCTCCCTCTCCCCTCCCACTCAAGCAATTCCGTGGTCAACACCCTCGGCAATTCGTCAGAGGAGGACGACACCGCCAGCAGTGCCCCAGCCCCTCCAGCTCCTCCCGCCCCGTAGTTTTCTTTTCCTTTTGTTAATTTTGGTTTAGTTTATTTTCTTTTTCTTTTTGGTTATCCGAAAATTGCTCCGGCCCTGGGCGTTCTCCCCAGGGCCCCTTTTGTGAATTTTTTTATTTTCTTCTCTTGCTCTCTGCTTTTCTCGCCCCCTCAATCTTTGTGAATGTCCGCTCGCTCGATTCTTGCATATTATTCTGTTGCAATGTGGGCATTGCATCGTTCCAGTGTGGGGGGATAGATACCAATTTGCGATATAATTTGCCACAAATGTCTCTGCGATTGCGTGTTTGTGCTTTGATTCATCCTACATTTGGTTTTTTTTGTGAACCTACTGAAAATTTTTGAAAAACTCCATGGTAAAGCATGAATAGGTCATTGTAGCAATGGAATGATTGCTTGTGTAAGCGAACGAGGGCACAATTGCTTAGGGAACTGAACCTTTAGGCTTGAGAAATTGACAGTGCTAGCCAATCTGATACGAGGTAAAGTGGCAACGAGGAAGTTTAAAGGGAAGAACCCCCAATGGAAGGATTAAATTGAGCCCTCTACGCCTAATTGTTCTATTTCGAGTGCATGTCGCTAGCCTATGTTTGATCCTTGATTTGTCTTAGTTCTTCGATATACTATCTAGCATCGAGTTTGAAGTTCGTAGGAAAAAGGCATTCATGTCGTACCCATTATCCCCATATGCAACCCATTGATCATCTTTCCATGTCGTCACCCCCTTTGAGCCACACAAGTATGCTATAGCAGAGCAGGCGGGATAAGAGAATTGAATAAAACTAAAAACACTACTACGGCAGAGTGCTCTCATGAAAAGCTGTAGAAAGAATTGAAGAGTTGTTGTTTTGGTTTGCGTAAAAAAAAAAAGAGAGTGAAAAAGGGAAAAGAAAAAGAAAGAAGGAAGAACCTAAGAAAATGCTTGAAATAGAGAACAGCATGAAGTACAAGATTCAAGGAGAAGCACTCGGCTGACGACGAAGGACTTATTTGCCAAGCTGCTATAGCATCCACCATCTTTTCCATCTCACAATATTTGGCCATCCACACATTACAAACCAAGAAGTCCTTTGGATGAACGAATACTCGAATGCTAGGAAGAAATTTTAGAACTTTAACAAGGCTATGGATCTTACGGGCTGTTTGACAAGAGAGAAACGAAAATCCTCGGGTGAGCGAGTGTAAACACCGAAACTTGAGAGCCCCTTGAGATTTCTTCATCTAAACGATACCACGCTTCATGAGCGGTTGGCTTTGGGCGTGGGATTGCCGAATAGGGGATGGGCGAAAGCAAGCGTGCAAGCAAGGTTATATAGACAGGAGTACCACGACTATGAGCTTTTGTTCGCTTCATCTGATTTGCCCAGGAGTGCAAAAAGCTAAGTGTGGGGGTATTTGATGAGCACAAATAATACCATGTTCTCACTATACTAATAGGCTGAATTAAATGTTAAATCCAAGCTTAACCATAGATAATCTAAGCAAAAAGGCGTACATTCATGATATAGGGACTAAGGAGTACAAATCATTTGCATGTCTTGAGAATGGAACAATTCTTGTGTTTTTAAGGAAATCGTATAGCAAGGCGATACGATGCTATAGCATTTTGACAAAGTGATTCGAAGTGCAATATAAGGCATCCTGATTGCTATAGCAAAGTAGAGGAAGCAATGCTATGCGATATGTTTTCTGACCTTTTTACCAAGATGATTTCAAGAATAAAATAAAGGGCGATATTGACAGATAGGTTGGCAACGTAACAGAATAGAAGATGCAGAGGATCGGAACTGAAAGATTTGGAGAATCTCGCAGAATCAATAGAAGCAATCTACTCGGATCCAAAGATATGATAGATTTCGACGGATTAGGAAAGGCCCGGCCACCGTGACTTAAGCCGCAAGAAAAGACCGATTATAAAAGGAAACGGGAGAGCCAACCCTAACGAGTCGGAGAGCCCTAGAACGAGATTTCGACTTTCGGCAGATTCAAGAGAAAAGTGAGAGATTTCACAAGAGCACGATACTTCCCGGGACCGCCCAGCATCCTTCCCTGCAGTGCGACGGAACGAAGAAGACGTGGAGTGGTGACGTGACAGGACCTCAACCACACCGTCGGAAATTCCATCAAGCTTTCTATTTTTAGTTCTTTTTATCTTTGTTTTATTGATCATGGGTCATTTTGTTAGTGTCTGCTTTGTGTGTCCCTCGTCAGTCATGAACTAAACTTTATATGGCGGACGAGGATGAGTCTTTAAGTGTTGAATGAACCCGGTTGCAGTTTCTTAATTCACTAAATTTGGTTTGCGTATCGGTGTGCTTATTACTAGTCGGTTAACGAAGTTAAGGGCTAGATCGCGGGCCCTGACTTACTAGCAAGGAGTTGGGGTTAGACCTCCGAAAAAAACAAGTGTTTGCTAGGCCGCCGTGCATGGGCGTGACCTATTATTGTAGGCTTCGGGAATGGGTCTACCTCTCATAGCTATTACACCTCGAGCGTAATGCAGTCGACTAGAAAGTTGCCATAGGAATATGGAAGGAGTATAGTTAGTATCAAATGTATCGAGACGGAAGCTTCGGAGATTATAGTGGTGGGTTAACCAAATAGCTTTGCGATCGGTGTCTATCTTTGTAGCGATTGCGGAAGCTGTACGGTGTAGATGCTATAGCATTGGGGTAGAGCAAGCGGGGGATTGAAGCACTTAAGGATGATTCGAGTCCACGACTTCTCACCGATATCTTCTCTCATTCATAGATCTTTTGTTTACATTTGCTAGTAGCATAGTTACGAAACCCTCAACCAATTATATCTATTTTCCGTTTTCACAACTGTCATAGCATCGGTGCGTCATTCCTCGGTATCTCAGTCTCTGTGGGACGATACTCTACTTACACTTTATTATTTGTTCGACTGGTTCACTTGCCATCAAGGAAATCGACCAACAAAAGGCTGGTTTATGGTTGGGATGTTAGCAGGAGCTGTTCTTCTTGAGGCTTATCAGATTGCACAATTACCCTTCTCAAACTGGACAATAATTCAATTAATAAAGCACAGAAACCTTCCACTTGTGACACCATGCTTGAGAATTCTAGGCCACGGGGCAAGCACTTGGAAAAGATGGTCAAATATTTCACCACAGTTCAACTTGATGAGCTTTTGCCTCCATGACAAGCCTTTAAAATGCAGCAAGATTCTCGGGTTTCGTAGCTTTGACAAGGCGTTTAAGAAACACCGACACGAGCTCGTTTGAATCTACCCCAAGAACGAAAGTCCTCATGGTCCAAGAGACCAAGAGATGAAACTCCTAGATACAGATAGAGGACAAAAGCCATTCAACCGAGAGAGGAGAATGGTCACTTGGGAGATGGCGATTGTGTCGGTGGCCAGATTGAAGCGAAACCGTGTGTCTTGTGTGTGATATTTCAAAGACACAATTATTTCATGGTTGGGTCCTCTATCCTTTTTTTTTTTGTCAAGTCCTCTATCTCTTTCGGTTTTCACATTAATTAATAATAAAAAAGAGAGGAAAACGATGTAGTTTTGGCTAACTGCAGATATATTTTTCTACATCAGATGCAGAAATGATATCCCCATATATATATATATATATTACTTTTGCCAGATGGATCAAGTGTAATCGATGGCGGAGGAGACAAATGAATGAAGATGATTGATGCTCAACACTATGGAAATTAGATTTCAATAATTTGTAGTGGGTTCCTCCAACACACTTCCAGGCATAGGAGTGTCGGTTTCTCCACAGAAAAGTCTCACACAAGAACGCAGAAACTGGAGAACAAAAACTTTTACCAAGATGCTTAAACAAGGAACAGCCCCAACTACGGTGACATTGATTCATATTCGTGGCAACCATGGACGGCTAGAGGAAGTTAGTTCACTACTGCAGGAAATGGAAGAGCTTTGATGGCCAACTGACACGAGGACATATAATATTCTCATATCTCCCCTTACAAAACACTATGTGATAGAGTACCGAATATTACGGTGAGATCATGGAAGTTGCCGAAAGTTAGAGATTTTAGGAATAAATATTTATTAATATGATTTTATATATTGTTTATTTTATCTAGGAGTTTTTATGATTTATTAGTGGTCTTTAAGTTTAAGATTAGTGGGTTAGTTACTTGCGAGACTAAATTAATATTTATTTATGTATTTACTTTCATTATCTCGCATCGTGGATTCATGGGGTAAATTCAAGAATATTTTAGGGAGTATTTTTATATTTTTTATATCTATATATATGGAGTCCCGATTCATGTAAGAGTGATTCTGAAAATATATGAAAATTATTAGAGAATTATTTCTCTAGATTCAGAAGATTCTCCTTATGCTTTAGTAGTCGATGGGTTCAAAATTTTTACTCATCTTCTATTAAAGATTTACCCTATTCTTTATTTCATTATGACATTAGGTACTCATTTTATAATCTAATAAAGATTTATCTTTCTAAATTCTATCCTTCAGTCTCTACCACAATGGTATAGCCATGGCAACGGAGTATCTTTCAAAAATGAAAGAGGTCTTCCTTGAGCCAGATCTTTTGAGTTACAGGACTCTATTGTATGCATACTAGATTAGACAAATGGTCCATGAAGCAGAAGGGCTTATATCAGAGATGGATGAGAAGGGTCATGAAATTGATGAATTCACCCAGTCTGATGGATCTTAAATCCAGGTTAGTGATCAAATTATCCAAGAACCAGAATCTGAAGTTCTTGACCCAATTACACAATCATTCTCATAATAATTCACGTAGTTTTTCACTGTCTTACATGAAATATATACGCAGAACATCAAACAGATAGCTGATAATAACTTCCCTAAACATAACTTCCTAAGGATAAGGCATAACTTCCTAAAGATAAGACAGCATAAGTTCCTAAGGATAAGACTTATTAGACATAACTTCTACTAACTATTAACCTTATCCACATGCCTCTTTCTTGAATAAACAAGAAGAGGTCGTTGTGAATTTCTATCACAGTCTGCCTTGACTAGGATGTATACAGAGGCAGGAATGCTTGAGCAATCGTGGTTATGGTTCAGGAGGTTTCATCTATCTGGGAATATGACATCTGAGTGCTATTCTGCCAACATTGATGCGCAAGGGGAGCATGGTCATACTTCAGATGCTGAGAAAGTTTTCATTTGCTGCCAAGAAATGAAGAAGCTTAGCAACCTTCATTTCAATGTGATGATTAAAGCTTATGGCATAGGGAAGTGCTATGATAAAGCATGCCAATTGTTTGATAGCATTGAGAAACATGGTATAACTGCAGACAAATGTAGCTATAGTTCTCTTATCCGAACTTTGGCCAGTAATGACCAGCCACACACTGCCAAATTTTATCTAAAAAATATGCAGGTGGCAGGATTAATTGATGATTGCATCCCATATTGTGCTGTCATTTCCAGCTTTGCGAAGTTAGGCCATTTGGAAATGGCAGAAGAATTATACAAAATGATTGGACATGCTCTGCCACCTGATGTAATCGTTTATGGGATTCTGATCGATGCTTTTGCTGATACTGGAAGTGTTAAAGAAGCCCTCACTTATGTTGATGAAATGAGAAGGGTAGGCTTTCCAGGGAATATGGTTTATATACAACTCTTTGATCAAATTGTATACGAAAGTTGGTTATCTGAAAGAAGCAGAAGAAACGTTCAAGTTTCTTCAATCATCTGTAGAAGGTCCTGCTCTATATTCTTCTAACTGTATGCTTGATCTTTATACCAAGCAATCTATGGTTGAACAAGCAAAAGAAATATTTGAAAGTGTGAAGGAAAAGGGATCTGCAAATGAGTTTACAAATGCAATGATGCTTTATATGTACAAGAAAATGGGAAGACTGGATGAAGCCATTCAAATTGCAAAGGAGATGAGAAAACTGGGGCTCTTAACTGACTTGTTGAGTTTTAACAATGTGCTTGGTCAAGGAGATGGGAGAACCAGGGAGGCCAGAGGGACTTTCAAGGAGATGACAAATGCTACCATTCAACCTGACGATTGTACCCTCAAATCTCTTGGCTTTGTTTTGCTTAAATGTGGAGTTTCAAAGCAAGCTGTTGGCAAGTTAGAAGTAATGATTAAAAAAGATGCTTCACGTGGTTTACAAGCATGGATATCAGCACTCTCTTGTGTACTTGATGTGGAAGATTTTGATGATGAGTTGACATTTCCTCTGCAAATTGTCTTCCAAAATCTTGCAGAGTTAGGCTAGCAACTGTTAGTGGACCATTAAAGAGAATGAGACCTGATTCAGAATGCTAGTTGTACCCATATGCCAACTCAAGATTTCCAAGTGGATATTATAATGTAAGACTGACATGACCGACATTCATTGGCTCCATGCTTCTTTCAGTTGAAGGAGAACTAGGGTTGGAGCTGTGACAAAAGAGAGATAGCTTTTTCCTTTGATGATGCGTACTGCACCATAACTCTTGCACTTTGACTAAGAGCTATGCTCTGATTTAGAGCCAACCTAAGTACTTCTATTCTGAGGAAACATGGAATAAGTAAAAGTTTTTGATATGTAAGGAAAGTAGGAAACTTTTGCTGTAAAAACGCTTGTTATAATAAGTAAGAGGTTCAGAAATCATAATTATTGCCCATGATTTCCTGCCTTGTCTGTTTCTCTCTGATCTGTCATCAATAGAAGAGTATAAATCATTTCATTCAGTCTCCAAAACAAGTTAGCGAGTGATCCTATCTGGGTTAGTGAGGTAAAGTTTGTATTTTATTGTCAAGGTTGTAACTATAGTTGATTTTGTACTCTCAAAGCTGCCTACTACAGTACAGAAGGAGGGAATCGACACACTTGAAGAACAACTTTAATGTTTGAGATGAGAGGCTAAGTTGTTGGAATGAGAAGCTCTGAGCATCTATATATATTAGCTGCTTATTTACTATGTTCATTGGTTCCATGATTCATCCTTTAGTCCCTGCCATGCACTCTGAATATGAAGCAATAATTATATTATCGCTTTTTCTTACAGCCAATTGTGTGACTTAGAATATTATGTCCATTTTATTTCCAATGACTCTTTATTTCATCCCTCAGAATAACTTCCTTAAAATGGAGATGTATTCTTCTGATTTACAAATTTTTCTAATTCTGTACTGATGCAGTGATGCAATTCAATGTAAATAGTATATTTTTCCAGCATACTGCAGTCTCTTAGGTCCTTTTCATCTGAAACTCCTCGGAAATTGCGTCTCTATTATATCTATTGTTTGTTGCGGTTGCTGTTTGCGCCGAGGAATTGTGCACATACTGTGGGATTATTTGATTTAATTTCATTATTATCTTAACGGTATATTTTTTCATGGAAAGAGTTTATTGGGATTTGTAATTTACGGCTCCGCGAAATGGTTTCCGTGTTTTTTTTTTTTTTTTAAAACTAAGTTCTAATGCTTAGGGGATTGACTTCTTTAATGTTTGCCTATATAGTTTTAATGCATTAGCCGTGTGACTTGGTTAATTTCTTTTGCAGGAAAATAAAAGTCAAAAAGAAAAAGAAAACAAAGAGAGGATGTTAGCAGAAGGGGGGAGAAGTGAGAACAATAGGACTCTATAGTCTGTATTGCCTCTTGGAATCTTTTCTACATTTTAGATTATGGTTATCAAAGTTGAAGAACTAAGTTACAAGTTGGTTAAAATTTGAAGGACTAAAAAATCAATTTTCCCCAAGATAAAAACTAAATTATACAAATCTTTCTTAAATTTATGTCATATTAACTAACATTTCTAACTTTTGAGATTTTATAATAAAAACTTCCATGAACTTTTACACTTTTAGTTGAATTCATTGTTTATCTCAAACTGGTTTAAAGTTGAAGGAGTTTATCTAGAAACATTATAAGTAGACAAAAATAAAGTTTAAGATGATATAAAATTGATAGTTTGACGTTATCTATCTACATAGACTTAAAAGTTCATAAGGTTAAGTTTAAGAAAGATTTATGAAATTTAGGATATGATTAAAAAACAGTCTTTAAAGAAAAGTCCCTCTCCACATAAACAAACCTAAAAGTAGTTTTAATTAGCATGTGAATACCATCAAAAGTAGTAGCAGTAGATGAAAAAGACAATAATACAGAAACAAACTAAAAACATATATAACATCAAATCTTATCCCTAACTAATTAAGACTTATTCAATTTCTTAGGGACTCATCAAATCTATTCCATTTCTAGTGACTGAAGAAGAAGCTTCAAACCAAAGATGAGGGAAGAAGCAACACCTGAGATCTGCCATTATTATTATTATTAAAACCTAAACCAGAAGCAGAAGCAGAAGCAAAAGAAACACTTTTTTGTGGAAGTGATGGTGGAGGAGAAGATTGTGAACGGCTCACAACTTGTTTACAGAAAACTTTATTCCCTGCCAACAAAAGCCTCTTCCACGCAAGAAGTAATAGAATTTGGGCTCTTTGAGTTGAAACAAAGCTCTTCCACCGCTTGTTGTGTTCTTGATGAAATCTGTCTCCATGCAATTCTCATAACTAGTCTTGTTCACCTCCAACACATTATTTGTGTTCTTGTCAAATCCAAAGTCTTTTGGAAAAAAAAAAAAAAAAAAAACCATAAATCTAATTAGTATCTATATATTAGGATTTGTTATTTTATAGCCTAAGAATCTCATATATAGAAACTCAGAGAAGTAAACAAGTCTGTCATTAGTGTGTTCTTGCAACAAAAGAGTTGTTTAGAAATGAATGAATTAAAAGAGACGGTTTTTTTTATCATATTGTGTCTCCTATTGCTAAAATGATACAATTTTATATTTTATTTTATTTTATGAAATTAGACTATGCATATAGAGTTTAAGATAATTTATATCATTCATAGCTTATAATTAATTAAATAGTGCCACTTTTATAGATTTTATTTTATACACTACCCCTATCCTTAATATAGCTGGTATTTAATTGGGCCGTGCCAGCTCTCTTGCTCTGCTGCTAATGTTCTCTTGGTTTGACTATCACATTTGTGGGTTTTTACTTCTATCCTACTCATTCCCTTGGTCCGTTTTTGTCTCCTTCTGCTGGATGTGATTGGTTTTCGTCCATTAAGGGCAATTATGTTCTTGCTGAAGTAGTGTATAGTTGAAAGCTTCATGCTTCTAAATTGCAATCTTTGATCATGATTCACTGGAAGTTACAGGAATGGATATCGGTAATTAAATAATTCAAGAATTCCTTCTGATAGAACCCACAATTCTATACTGACTTGATAAGTAAATAGCAATTGAATCCTCTAATATATGGGGGAAAATTAGAGAATACAATCAAAAGCTTCCTTCTAGCCGAAAGCTTATACACTATGAAATAACAGCAAGAACAAGAAGAAAATCAAACACTCCAGCCAGGTATTCGAGAGACCCAGTCCCCTCTCCTCACACACTGATTGCCTGCCTTTTCCCTACCTCCTCCTCCCTTGTATATCCATCCTTCCTACGTGCTTCCACTACATGACAGCATCAGGCCACTACTTCATTCCCTTGTGGTCCCCCTCCCCTTGCTGCACTCTTGGTCGGCTTGGCCCTTTGGTCACCCCTAGCCTTTCTGTGATAAGTGTTGGCCCAATATTTGTTAGGCCCAACATTTCCCTCCCCTGCAAGATACACCTTGACCTCAAGGTGAAAGTTTGGGAATTGGGTCTTGATGTCAGCGAAATACTCCCAAGTACTCTCATGTTTAGGGAGATCTTTCCATTTAACTAGCAGCTGTAACTTCCCATCTTTGGCTTTGCGTGTATCCTGAATGATTTTTGGTTCCACCTTCAATTCCATCTCCTCGGTAAGGCCCTTGGGTAGTGGCTGGGCTAGCCGAGAATTCTTGAGAGCCTTTTTTAGTTGGGAAACGTGGAAAACATTGTGAATTTTAGTTGTGAGGGACAATTTCAGCTTGTACGTTACTTTGCCCAACCTTTCCAAGATCTCATATGGCCCATAGTATCTAGGTGATAGCTTCTCGTTGGGTTTTCGAGCCAGCGACTTGAATCGATAAGGTTTTAATTTGAGGTATACAGAGTCCCCAACATTAAACTCTAGCTCCCTGCGATGTTTATCTGGTTCTTCATCATAGATTGTGCCGTTCAAGTTGTTCTTTGAGCTTGGACTCTTGAAGTCCGACGGCTTGGACTCGTCCATTTAAGGAGGTTGGGTGGATCACGGCCATACAAGGCCTTGAAAGGCGTCATTCCCGTAGAGCCATGGTAGGATGTATTGTACCAGTATTCAGCCCATGGCAGCATTCTGGACCATTTTTTTGGCGTGCTCCCTGCAAAACTCCTCAAATAAGTTTCAAGACTCCGATTTACCACTTTGGTCTGCCCATCGGTCTCAGGATGATATGAAGAGCTAAATTTGAGGGTAGTTCCAACCATAGCAAATAGCTCCCTCCAGAATTGGCTAGTGAAGACTCGGTCACGATCAGAAACAATGGAACTAGGAAACCCATGGAACTTGATGACTTCCCTAGCAAATACTTCAGCCACCTCCTTAGCGTCATAGGGGTGAGAGAGAGCCACAAAATGTGCGTATTTGGTGAGCCTATCTACCACAACTAGCACTGTGTCAAACCGATTGCTCCTTGGTAAACTTCCTATGAAATCCATGCTTATATCCTCCCAAATAGCTTGGGGAATAGGTAGAGGTTGTAGTAATCCAGCGGGGCTCAAGGATTCATATTTGTTCTTTTGGTACACCTCACATTGGACCACATAATCCTGCACATCCTTCTTCATCCCTAACCAATAGACCACCGTAGACAACCTTTTATATGTTCGTAAGTACCCAGAATGTCCCCCCATCGGTAAATCATGGAATTCCTTAATGAGTTCCCTTGTTTTGGGTGACGTGCGTGGTAGCACCAGCCTTCCCTCAAAGAAGAGCACCCCTTTCTGCATGGTATACCCTTTCGGTCCCTCTTTGCCTTGGAGCAAATTTTGCATGATAATCTTCAAATTTTCATCCTTCAGGATGTCATCCTCGAGATCAGTGGTTCCTTCATAATGCCATAAGGATACCGCTCACAACTCCACTTTTGTTTCTTGCCTCGAAAGTGCATCAGTGACACGATTCTCCTTCCCGGTTTGTAATGGATCTCAAATTGGTAACCCATCAGCTTGGAGACCCACTTCTTCTGATCAGGGGCAATTATTTTCTGCTCTAGCAAGTATTTTAGGGCCTTCTGATCTGTTTTGATGACAAATGGTCGACTAGCCAAGTAGTGCTGCCATTTCTTGACAGCAAGCACAATTGCCATGAGTTCCCTTTCATAAATCGAACATTGTTGATGCCTCTTGGACAACTTCTGACTGAAATAGGCAATTGGTTTCTTTTTTTTTTTTTTGCATGAGAACAGCCCCCACCCCTTTACCCGAGGCATCTGCTTCAATCTCGAATGGAAGGCTAAAATTTGGTACAACGAGAACATGAATGGTGGTCATGGTCTCCTTAAGTGCCTCGAAGGCTCGCTGGGCCTCTTCACTCCACCGAGAATGCATCGTTTTTAAGTAATTGTGTCAAAGGGGAAGCAATCTTCCCATATCCATTGACAAATTTCTGGTAGTAACCAGTTAGCCCGAGAAACCCTCTTAATGCCTTCAGATTACTAGGTCTTGGCCATTGAACCATTGAGGCAATTTTAGAAGGATCAACCTTTACCCCCTTAGCGAGAGATAATATGCCCCAAGTACTCGATCTGTTCTTGACCAAGGAAACATTTTTTGGGTTCACAACAAGCTGATGTTGTTGTAGTATCTTCAGTGCTTCTCTCAAATGCTCCCGGTGTGATAGGTATTTACTATAAGTAAGTATGTTGTCAAAAAATACCAATATGAATTTTCTCAAGTGTTCTCAAAGATATCATCATGAGGGATTGAAAATTTGAAGGGGCGTTTGTCAAACCGAATGGCATCACCTTAAACTCGTAGTGGCTGTTGTGTGTCCAGAAAGCAGTCTTGCGCTCATCCCCAGTCTTGATTCTGATTTGATGGTAGCCTGATTTCAGATCAAGTTTCAAGAATATAGTTGCTCCTCCTAGTTCATCTAGCAACTTGTCGATGGCTGGAATGGGGTATTTATCGGGCACCGTGATTTGGTTGAGAGCCCTGTAGTCGATACAAAAATGTGAACTACCATCTTTCTTCTTAACCAACAGCACCGGACTAGAGTAAGGGCTATTACTTGGCTATATTAATCCTACCAGAAGCATTTCCTTGACCAATTTCTCAATCTCTGTCTTCTGTGCATGCCCATACCGGTAGGGACGTGTGTTTGCTGGATGCGCCCCTTCCTTGATGACGATGGCATGATCTTGAGTCCTCACAGGTGGTACCCCTTGGGTGGGTGCGCAAACATCAAAAAACTTGTGAAGAATGGCTATCATCTCTGGATCATTGCTTGGCTGTTTGGGCTCTTCAGTACGGTCAGCTGCCCATAATTCGATCAGATACCCTGCTCCCTCACTTCGAATATCTTTTTTGAGAGATTGGTGACTGCCCTGAGATTTCGTGAATGCTGGGTCACCCCTCAAACACACCCACTTGCGGTTATTCTGAATTTTCATGTACATTTGTCTCCAATTGATCCTGATTTCCCCTAATGACTCCAATCATTCGATTTCCAAGACCAAGTCTACGTTGCTCAGTTTGAAAGGATAGAAGGGTTGCCAGATTTGCTGTCCTTGTATCTCCTATTCGATCTCTAGGAACTTCAGGTTTGAAATGGTCTTTCTCCCGTCACCAACAGTCACCGAGTAGCGACGCACAACCTCAGTTAAAATTGCCAGCTCTGCAATAGTGCTTTTGAGATAAAATTGTGGGTAGCGCCGCAATCTATAAGTACTAGCACCTCTCAGGTCCCCAGCTTACCCATCATTTTCAGGGTTCTTTTTCCAGTTAGCCCCACCACCGTGGTAGTGGAGAGCTCTAGTGATGTTAACTCGTGGCAATCCCCTTCTCGGTCCTCCATTTGGGCCTCTGGTTACTCTGTTCCAAGACCCTTGGGTTCCTCCTCCATGATGATTAATTGGATTTGCTTTGGGTTACATTGTGATTGGGCCCATATTTGCCCTCACATTTGAAACACAGGCCCAAATCTCTCTGCCTGTTAATTTCTACTTCAGGGAGTCTTTTCCTCATCGTACTTCCTCCACTACTACTTACTGTCGACGTCGTGGATGAGGTTGCTCGCGACGGTGTTGTCCTAACGTCCTCCCCCTTTTTATTTTGTATCCTTAGTCTGTGTTGGTCGGTTGTAGCACTTAACTGTCTTGACATTTCTTGACTTAGGGAGCTCAGGTTTATACTTAGGCCACCCGTAGTTGATCACCGCCCTCATCTCTCTGGTCTTCCTCTCCTCCAACCTTGCCTTCACCAAGTTGCGATCCTCAACTTGGCTAGCAAATCCCATCGCCTGTTTTAGGTCCTGGGGGTGCATGAGCTTAACGTCACAGCGGACGTCCTCTTTCAACCCATTCATAAATGCTCCTAAGACAATCTCATCACGCACATCCTCTAGTGGTGTCGATAGTAGCTCAAATTGCTCCCTATAGTTGGCCACAGTTCCTTCGTGTTTGAGAGCAAACAGCTATTCATACTCGTCACCAAGTTGTCGACAATGGAACATGTCGGCTACTTCCTTCTTGAACTCACTCCAAGTTGACACGGGGGTTCCTGTCTCCAGCCATTGGAACCATGTCAATCTCTTTCCTTCCTAGCCAACCACTTCGACGTCCAGCTTTTTTGATTCAGCCATTGCATTGGCCGTGAAGTAATGCTCCAGTTGGAATGTCCATCCCAAATGGTCTTCCCCCGAGAATATGGGAAGCTCTATCTTGCGGTGCTTAGGGACTTCAGTTTGCCTTGTAGCTTCAGCCCTCTCTCTGTCTTGTTCCTCCGTTTGGGGTTCCTTACGTGGTGCTTTGACGTGCTCTCGGTTGGGGTTCAATGCGTGAGAACGGTCCGAAACTCATGGAGTTGTTCCTGAATGGCTTTGTACTGTTTCATCCACCCCGATAAGCTTCTAGGTCATCTCTGCTTGTCTCCTTTTCATCTCCTCTACCACCCCTTCCAACTGCTCAACTCTATTTTCCATTCTTGTTCCAGGCATTCCCAGGTTGTGTGCTCTGATACCAATGTGATAGAACCGACAATTCTATACTGAGTTGATCAGTAAATAGAAATTGAATCCTCTGATATATATGGGAAAATTAGAGAATACAAACAAAATCTTCCTTCTAACCGAAAGCTTATACACTATGAAATAACAGCAAGAACAAGAAGAAAATCAAACACTCCCAACCAGGTATTCGAGAGACCCAGCCCCCTCTCCTCACACACTGATTTCCTGCCTTTTCCCTACCTCCTCCTCCTCTGTATATCCATCCTTCCTACATGCTTCCACTACCTGACAGCATCTGCCCACTACTTCATTCCCTTGTGGTCCCCCTCCCTTCGTTGCACTCTTGGCCGGCTTGGCCCTTTGGTCACCCCTAGCCTTTCTTTGATAAGTGTTGGCCCAATATTTGTTAGGCCCAACACCTTCCTATTGCAATTTAAATTTGAGAAAGACTTATCCTTTATGCTTCATCACGTTTCATAGCTCTAACAAGGTTACTTTATTACTTTACTTCCATGGAAACGGAATATCCCCCTCTTTAAATGAAAAATTGAAAAATGTTGATTTTGATGGTACAGATAGTAAACGTCCTCATTTGTTGAATCTTCAAGATAGAAAGTGAAAGTATGAGCAACAACCTTCTTCTTTTTTATCATGTAAAAGGCCTAATTTTTTTTTTTCAAAGGAAGATGTGATCTTTTTCTCCTCTGTTCATAAATAATAGACCTAGGAAATTTGTCTGCTACTTTCCATTTGGTTCTAGCAAAGGAAAATCTTATGGAAATTCAGATGTTCTCAATTGTTCACGATTAGATTTCTTTTTATCTCATAACTCTGTCAAAGAGGCTACGGAAGTGGCCCAAGGAAAGCTTCCCAAAACGCCATAAAGCTCATGAGTTGGAACTGCCGCGGATTTCATAAGACCATGGTAGTTTAGAGGTGTAGCCGTGTAGGCAGCTAATTAATTAGCACTCTTAATTTTGTGTTCTTATCTGAAACTAAAATTAGTTTAGATGCCTCTTACTCTAATCTATTGAATATGGGCTTTAATGGTTATATACAGGTACAGATGCCATTAGAAGGGATGGTGGAACTTTGGTTGCATGGATGTCTTCTTTTAATGTTTAAGATCTTTATGTCTCTAATTATGAAATCCATTGCAAGATCAGTGAAAAGAGTTCTACTTTTTGTTACTTTACATCCTTCATTTATGGGCCTCTAGTTCCATCAATGAGAACTTGGCTATGGAATTGGCTAGTTGAAACTTTACAATCTATGACTCATCTCTGGATCATTGCTGGTGACTTTAATCAGATCATGTCAATAGCAGATAAATTAAACTATAAAGGTGAAAACAGTGGTATGACTGCTTTTAACAAGTGTATTGATGATTGAAATCCTTTTCCCTTATTGCAAAAAGTGAAAAAGCCTCTGAATTTACATGGACCAATAATAGGAAGGGTTCTGATATTGTGCTTGAATGTATTGATAGAGCTTTTGTGAATTTCTAGTGGCTATCTTCTTTTCCTCAAGCTTATGTAGAAACTCTTAGGATTGGCTCTTCATATCACAGTCCAATCATTATATCTAATGATATGGTTTTAAGAAATATTTATCACAGAAAATGTGAAGCTTTTTGGTACAAATTCTATGAATGTGATCAAATTATTAGTAAGGAATGGTTACAATATGTTAGGGGATCAACGGCTTTTAGAGTGCATTACAAGCTCTCAAGAGTATTAGCTTCTTTAACTTCTTGGAGCAGGACCAAAATTGGGAACTTACATCAAAGAGTTGTGAAAGCGAGAAGATGTTCTCAATGGAATTTCCGGATATGTTTTGCTTGGTTCTACCCTTTCTTTGACTTTTGACAATGATTTTCGGAATGCTAAAAAAATCTTGAATTTTTGTATGGATGTGAGAGTAGATACCGGGCACAAAGAGTCAAATTCAAATGGCTTTCAGAAGGGAAAAGAAACACCAAATTTTTTCATGCAATGATTTCAAGTAGTAGTCAAAATCAGATTACAAGTCTTAAGAAACAAGGTGATTCATGGACTAGCAATGAAAGGGAAATCTCTGGTATGGCTTACAAACATTTTTTTAGAGATATATAGATCTTATTCATCTTCATCTGTTGATCAAATTCTGCAAGGTCTAAATTCCATCAATATTCCCTCAATCTCTACAACTGACTTTTAGGAATTGTTAAAGCCTTTCTCACAAGAGGAGGTTAAAACTATAGTTTTTTCTTTACCAAGAAAGAGTGCCCCTGGTCCTAAGGGATTCAATGCTTATTTCTTTCAAAGATATTGGAATATACTTCTTCCAGTCCTAATTATAGGAATTTTACACTATAAAAGTGCTTCTATAATTAGGACCGGAGGTAGTAATTGGTTAAGACTCGGTAAACATGCTTCATTCATTTTGGGAATCTGAGTTCATGCTGAAGGCTATTAATAATAATCATATCATTCTTATTCCCAAAGGTGATTCTGTTCAAACTCTTAAAAGGACGTTAGACCTATATGTCTTTGCAATGTCAGCTACAAAATCCTCTCTGAAGTTTTGTGTTTCAGGATGAAATCTTTACTAGCTAATTACACAGTGCCAAATCAAGGAAGCCAGTAGAAGGAGAACCGAAACTCAAGGAATAGATTGAAGATGAGTAGGAATTCCAGAATAAGATGTCCAATATAAAAGCTCAAGATTATCATATCATATATCAAGAGATGAACCGAACATTAGCTGCAGATGAGCAACAATTGGTTTATTTATCTGGATTAACATCCTTAATAGTTTACGTGGAATTTATGAGAGAAGAATTGTATTCTCATTGCATTAATTAATATTGTGACACAATACCTACTTATATAAAAAGTAGAAAGATAAGACTCAACAAATTAAGGAGAAAATTAAGGAGTAACGATGGAGAAAATATAAGAGAGGAATAATGAGAGAATGGGGAGAGAAGAGAGAACAATATAAATAATATAATATAATAAAATTATATTATATAATATTCCCACACTCCCCCTCAAGTTAGATAATGAATGTTAATCATGTCCAACTTGCTTATGCAACTTATTGGGGTCTCGAGGATGTTGGGAGTTATTCTTTGCGACAAGATGAACAGGCAATAGATACTCGACAACTTTGGGAGTAACCGACTACGACAAGATCAATGGACGTTGTGACAAGATCGACAGGTGAAGGTCCCATAACTGCGTGAGTCTTCAAAATCCTTAGGCTTGTACTTCTTGAGTTTCGAGGTCCATTTGTTTTGTCTTGACTTATACTTCTTTTTGAGTCTCGAGAGGCCCACAAATTTTTGAAATGACAATTTGGTCTCTCAATTTGATAAATGACAGATTGGTCCTGCAAATTTTAGAAATGACAGTTTGATCCTTGAATTTCTGAAATGGCAGTTTAGTCATCTGTCAAAAACCCGCAATATTTTGATTTTTTTTCACTTAACAACAACCATAACCATTTAGGTCAGATTCTTGATAGCGTCGCGGGATGATTCACGTGTCTCACTCCCTTCCGAAGGTGGAATATCACCTAGAGGGGGGTGAATAGGTGATCTAAAAAATCCTTTCAACGTACGATGGATAAACGATGAAAGCAGTAAGAAAGGTAAAGAGAAATGACACAGAGGAATTATACTGGTTCGGTCCAACTTTTTGACCTACATCCAGTACCCAGACACTCTGGGATTTTCACTATCTCACAAATACAATTACACACTCTGTAACTCAGGATGATCCTTTCTCCCTAGGACTCACTCCCCCTTACAAGTTGTAATCGTATACCCACACTCAAGATACCACTACATTGAGATTTGAACGAATGTAAAACAAATGATAAAACTCTCTTACAGAGCAGATGAATAATAAACACTGAAGCTCAATAATATCTGAAGATATAAGTAGAATAGAAATTGATCGCTTTGAATGCCTTGTCTGTGTATGCGTTGGTTCTTCTTGATGGATTCAATCCTTTGAGTATTTATAGTAGTTGAATATTGAAGAAATGTCCGTTGAGGCTCTTTAAAATGTGACCGTTAGAGATGAAGTAGAAGGGTCGGAATAATCGCCGTCATTATTCCTGTAATTGTGATTATGACCGTTGAGATCCAGCAAAGGAAATGAAATATTCTTGCCCAGAACGTTGCAGAGGTATGTTTGTTGATTGAGTTTCTCGAATAGGCAAGTTTAATAAATGCCGGATTGCTTTAGTCAATATCCTGTGTTGATCCTCATTCTAATAATCTGTAACTCATTAACAAATTGATTAAATTCAATTTATGAATAGTAATGAGTAATGATTTGAGGAAATAAAATCACAACAATTGAATTTGATTTTGGAGACGGTGATTTGATAATTAAAAAGATATGACTTTCGGTTAAAGAGTTGATGCCTGGAGGTAATGACTTGAGGCAAGAAAATAAATGACTTGAGGCAATTGCATTTAGAAAAATTAAGTCACAAGATGAAAGACTTTTAAAACATGACTTGAGTTGAAAAGTAATTGACTTGAGTCAATGACTTGAGGCATTCACTTGATATGCAAGAGTTAATGACTTTCTCTTTGAAATGTACAAGTTTAATGTTTTAACTTGAAGTCTGAAAGTCATTGCCTTGAGTTGGTGACTAAAGTCATCAACTTGATATGCAAGAGTCAAAGTCGATACTTTTAAAAAAAATAGATCAATGAAAGACTTAACTTGAGTCAATAAGTATTTGCCTTGAGTTAATGACTTGAGTCATTAACTTGATATGAAGAGTCAAAGTCAATGCTTTCCAAAAAGTAGAGAATTGAAAGCTTAACTTGATATGAAGAGTGAATGACTTGAGTTAATGACTTGAGTCATTAACTTGAAATGCAAAAGTTAAACCCGATGCTTTCAAAAGAAATGGCCATATGTAGACTTAACTTGAGTTAATAAGTGAATGACTTGAGTCATTAACTTGATATCCAAGAGTCAAATCTGATGCTCTCCAAAGAATAGACAATTGAAAACATAACTTGATATAAGAAGTTAATGACTTGAGTCATTAACTTGATATGCCAAAAGTCAAATCCGATGCTTTCTAAGAAATAGACCAAATGAGAGATTAACTAGAGTCAATAAGTGTTTGCCTAGAGTCAATGACTTGAGTCATCACCTTGATATTCAAGAGTCAAAATTGATAGTTTCAAAATCTCAAGATTAAAACACATGACTCGAGGCAATTAAATAATTGACTGGAGTTAAGAATATTTATTTAAATCATTTCTATCATTTAACTAGAGGCATACACAGATTTAACTAGAAGCTTGCATAGATTTAATTTATTAACTCCAAGGCAAAACCATTTTAGCTCAAGGCAATCAATGCAAAACTTCCAAACACATTATAGATTCAAGTTAACTTTATAAAACATGATTTAACCATGAATCTATTAACTTATTTACATTATATTTGTTATCATCAAAACATCAAAACATAGAGAACTAACACCTTCTTCATCTTCTCTTGTCTCTTCTCTCCTTCTCCTTCGATCTGCGACAATGGCGAGGAAGGGAAGGTGGAGCACAAAGGAAGAGGTCTTTGAATGCGATGATGAGCACAAGTCGTACCATGTTTTCCCTATACTTATTGATTGAATTGAATGTTAAATACAAGTGTAACTGCAGATAATCTAAGCAAAAAGGCATACATTCATGACATAGGGACTGAAGAGTAGAAATCATTTGCATGTGCTAAGAATGAAACAAATTGTAGGGTTTTTAAAGAAGAACGTATAGCAGAGCTGATACAATGTTATAGCATTCTGACAGCGAGTCGAAGTACAATGCAAGGCATCACGAATGCTATAGCAAAGTAAAAGACGCAATGCTATGCGGTATGTTTTCTGACCGTTTTACCCAGATGATTTCAGGAATAAAAAAAAGGGCGCTTCTAACAATTAGGTTGCTGATATAACGGAATAGAAGATGCGGAGGATCGGAATTAACAGATTTGGAGAATCCCACAGAATCAACAGAAGTAATCTACTCGGATCTAGAGATACAATAAATCCCAACGGATTAGGAAAGGCCTAGCTCGCTGTAACTTACAACGCAAGAAAAGCCTGATTATAAAAGGAAACAGCGGAGCCAACCCTAGGGGAGTCGGAGAGCCCTAGAACAAGATTCTATCTTTTGGGAGACTCAAGAGAAGAGTTAGAGATTTCACAAGAGCACGAGACTTCTAGGACAACCCAAAGCATCCTTCCCTGCGCATGCGACGAAACGAAGAAGACGTGGAGTGGTAACGTGACAGGACCTCGACCACGCCATTGGAAATTCCATCAAAGCTTTCTGTTTCCCTTTTTATCTTTGCTTTCTCGATCATGGGTCATTCTGTTAGTGTTTGTTTTGTGTGTCCCTCGTCAGTCATGAATTGATTTTCATATGGCTGGACAAGGATGAGTCTTTAAGTTGTTGAATGAACCTAGTTGCAAGTTCTTAATTCAATAAATTTGGTTTGCTTATCAGTGTTTTAATTACTAGTCGGTTAACGGAAGTTAAGGGCTAGATTTGTGGCCTCAGCTTACTGGCAAGAAGTTGGGGTTATACCTCTAAGAAATAGTGTTTGCTAGGTAGCCCGTGCACGGCTTGACCTATTATTGTAGGCTTCAGAAATGGGTCTACCTCTCATAACCATAACACCTTGAGCGTAGCACAGATCCTCTGACTAGAAAGTTGCCATAGGAATATGGAAGGAGTATAGTTAGCATCATAAGTATCGAATGCGAAAGCTTCAGTAGACTATAGAGGTGGGTTAACCAAATAACTTTGTAAGTAGTAGCTATGCTGTAGCAATTGCGGAAGCTGTGTAGTATAGATGCTATAGCATTGGGTAGAGCAACTGGGGGATTGATGCACTTAAGGGTGATTTTGAGTCCAGCCTAACCTCCTACAGATATCTTCTCACATTTAAAGCCATTCTATTTACTTTTGCTAGTAGCATAATCACAACAACCTCTCATCCCAATATATTTACTTTCGCTTGCACAACTATCATAGCAATCGGGTGTCACTCTTTGGTATCTCAGTTTCTGTGGGATGATACTCTACTTACACTTTGTTACTTGTTCGACTGGTTCGCTTGCCATCAAGGAAATCGACCAACATGCAGCACTGAAACAATCTCGCCGACAGTGACGAACAATGGTGGCTAAGTCGACGATGATTCCACTGATTTTGGTTGTGACATTGTAACAGATGGTGAGAGAGAACTCGACTGAATGGTGGCCAAGCTTTTGTATTGGTTGGAGGATCACTGGCTTTGTTTCTTTTCTCAGAGAACGGCGACGACTTTCGGACTGTAGGATGGAGATGGCTGCAACAAGTTTGTTGTTTCAGGGAGTACCGATACTGATATAATCAAATGGAGTTGACACTGGGTTTTGGCTATCTGGGTACTGCACAGATTCAGACGACAAACTTCAAACTGGGATGGAGAGATGAAATTGCTAGACTTCAAAACTCAGCACATACTACACAGTTCGGACGACGTCTAATGTGCGTTGAAGATTGCTCTTTGTGTTTGCCGGAGAGTTCGATTGTTCAGAATCAGAAGCAGATGACCAAGATGAGATGACAAAGATGAGGTGATGGGCTGAAATTATAGACTGGTCAACTGGTTGACACAATAGATGACGATAGTGAAAGTGGCGCTGGTGACTTGTAGCTTCTCCAACTCTGTCTCTCGATTCAATGCTCGAAGCAATGACAGTGGAGCATGAAGGAGAGACACTTTTAGAAAGAGTAGTGGGTCACCAGTGCCGGATGAACAAAATGAACTCTTTTGTCTTCAAGATCAATCTAGCTCTGATACCATGTGGAATTTATGAGAGAAGAATTGTATTCCCATGGATTAATTAATATTGTGATACAATACCTACTTATATAAAAAGTAGAAAGATAAGACTCAACAAATTAAGGAGAAAATTAAGGAGTAACTGATGGAGGAAATTTAGGAGAGGAATAAAGAGAGAATAGAGGAGAGGAGAGAGAATAATATAAATAATATAATATAATAATATTATATTATATAATATTCCCAGTTTCATTCGAGAACTACACCAAAGAACAAAAAGATGTTTAATCAATGGTATGATAGATTAAGAAATTATAATATGGACAATTCAGATGAAACTAAGGAGAAGATTTGTAATATATTATCGAATATACAAATCACATATGTAAATACGTGAAGAAAGAGAAAGGTCTCTAAATGATGTTGAATAAGAATTAGACATGAGTATTCTATAAGAAGATAAGTTTATGAAGATCGTGTTTACATTAGGTGCTTCTCTCTTATGTGCTTCTTACATGTTTGTCCCTCTAATAAGAGGGGTGAGACATTATATATATATATATATATATATTTTTATTTATTTATTTATATTAAATTATATGTTGCTTTTTGAAATTTTTTTGCACCCAAGTATCTCAAATTAATTAGTTTTCATGATATTGATTTTATAGGACAAATATTTCATAATGTAGAACTCGAAATTAATTAATTTGAGATAATCGAGTGCAAAAAAAAATTTCAAAAAGTAGCATATAATTTAATTTGAATAAATAAAATATATAAAAATATAAAAAAAGTCTCATCCCTCTAATTAGAGGGATAAATATGTAAGAAGCACATAAGGGACAAGCACCTTATGTGCTTCCTAGTTGGGAATCCCGGGTATAAAGAAAGTTGTAAGTGTTCATAGAAAGACACACTTAGTTTTAGATATCACTATAATCTCTACCCTCTCTTGTATTCAAATCTTTCTATTTCATCTTCATCTGAATCATTTATATTCATCATTTATATTACTCTTGTTTCTTTATAATCTGAATTCGTAAATATTTTTATTAATTCTTCCATATCATTATCATTCCTTATTTCTTCTAATTTTTCTATCTTATTTTTTTTATTATATATTAATTGTTCCTTCTTATAAAAATTCTGAATTTCATCATATATAGTCCATAAATTATTATTTATCACTTCTTGTCCTTTTTTAACTTCTTCTACCATTATTCTTGTTTGTTCTATATTTAAATTTATATGTTGTGTTCTAATATTATTTATTGTATTATCTGTCTCTTCCAAATTATATAGTGATCTCATCATATTTATTTGTGGATTATTGCATATTGGATCAGGTTCTGATTGTTCATTATATTTTCCTAAAGCATGTTTTATTTTTTTATAAATATTCTTTTAATCCTTTTATTTATTTGCTATTTTTTTAATACATATTTTCTTATTTTATATAATTTTTGTTGTATAGTTTTAGAGATTTCTCTTATCCTATATTTTCTATCTTCTTTATTAATTACATATTTTGTTTTTTCTGGTAATAATTTCATTATTTTCTCTACTGAAAAAACTTGGAATAAATCTTCTCGGATTTATATAATTTCCTAATTGTTTTATCATAGACATATTATTCCAATTTAATTGATTCCGTGTATGTGGTCCTTCTCCTCCTAATATGTAAGGTGAAAATATACAGATTCTAATTCTCTTTCAGGTAGAATATATGAACTTTCATGTAATTTATCATATTCTATTTTATAAATTCTAGGTTCTAATTTGTCACACCCCTTTGAAAATACGTCATACCTCAAAGCATTAAAGCACAAGCGAATAAAATAGTTTGGGCGTAGTATATTGATTTTGCTATACAAATCTTGGTTATCCAACAATGGCTACCCCACCACATTATATTACATTCATCCAAAAATATATAGCATATATTGCTTACAATCACCAAAATCCAAACAATCTACCAAAATATCAAATATAATCATCGGACCAATCCATTGATATTTATATACGCCCTTTGTATCTAACCAATTTGCTCGACAACATATCATAATCTTGAGTTTCACCTCGCAAAATCAGTTCTCAAATGGATTTTGCTTGTTCATCCTGCATCTAAGCTTCTTTTATTTCAACTCTCAAATCATTCTCTTCTTGACTAACATTGAGGTTAGCAAGAAATATTTCATTGGGCACATTCATATTCAAGAAAATTTGGTTTGACAAATTCAAATCTTGAAAATCTTCTAATAATTTTTGTTCTTGTATCATCATGTATGCCACCTATACTGCCTTTCTACTCAGAGCATCTGCAACAACATTTTCTTTCCCTGGATGATATTTAATTTCTAGGTTGTAATCTTTCAGCAATTCCATCCATCTACGTTGTCTCATATTAAGTTCTTTATGATCATAAGATACTTGAGACTTTTGTGGTCGCAGTACAATTCAACAGTAGGACCATACATATAATGCCACCATATTTTCAAAGCAAACACGATAGCTCTAAGCTCCAAGTCATGAGTGGGGTAATTTAATTCATGAGGCTTCAAATTTGTAAAGAGGTATATGCCACCACTCTACCCTACCGCATTAGGATACATCACAATCCCCGCTTACTAGCATCACTGTAGACCACATAGGTGAAACTAGGATCTAGTATAATCAACACTAGTGCAAATGTCAACCTCTCCTTCAACTGTCGGAAGCTCTCTCACAACTTTTATCTCACACATATGATTGGTTTTTTCTTGTGAGCTTTGTTAATGGCAAGGCAATTAGAGAAAAATTTTGTAATCAGTGATAATAACCAGAAAGACACATAAAATTGCATATCTCCGTTACAGTGTTTGGCCCTTTTCAATTTAGTACTGCTTCCACTTTACTAGGATCTATAGAAACCCCATCTCATGAAATAACATAGCCCAGAAATCTGCTTCTGAAAGCCAAAACTCACATTTACTCAGTTTGGTATGAAGTTGCCTTTCTTTTAAAATGTTCAACACCATTCGCAGATGCCTTTCATGTTCTTCACTACTCCTCGAGTAAATGAGATTAAAGAATATACAAATTGATCCAAATATTGACGGAATATCCGGTTCATGTAGTCCATAAATATAGCAGATGCATTGGTCAAACTAAATGCTATGACCAGATATTCATAGTGGCCATATCTGATTCTAAAAGCTATCTTCAGAACATCCTCAACTCTTACTCTTAGCTGATGGTAGCCTGATTGCAAGTCAATTTTTGAAAAGACACAAGAACCAGACAACTGATCAAGGATATCATCAATCCTGGGAAAATGATATTTATTCTTGATAGTTACTTTATTTAATTCTCTCAATCGATACAAAGTCTTAAGCCTTCATCTTTCTTCTTCACAAACAATACTGGAGGTTCCTACGATGATATACTGGGTTGAATAAACCCCTTCTCCAGTAGTTCTTCAATTTGCTTTCTTAGTTCTGCCATCTCATTGGGTGCCATACAATAAGGTGCTTTAGATATTGGTCCAGCTCCAGGCATAATGTCAATAGTAAATTCTACTTCCTTTTCTAGAGGTAATCCACTAACATCCTCTGAAAATATCTCAAGAAATTTATTTACCAATGGTATATTTTTCAATGTAGTTTTAATTTTTGCTTGCATTGAAAAAAACACTATATATCCTTGGCAACCTTTTTTTCAAACATTTCTCACCAAAGCAATTGAGAGAAAATTCAAGTTTACATTAGCTTCAACATCTCTTTGCAAAGTTGGATATACAATCCTTTTACCACCGCAATCCAACAACACATTATTTTCCGTTAGCCAATTTAAACCCAATATAACGTCAATACCATAAAGTGGCAAACAAATTAAGTCTACTGTAGATTCATGCCCATCAACAATCACAACAATATTTAACCATACATCAGTAGCCACAGATTTAATACCAAGCGGTGTCAATACAATCAGATCATAGGGTAATTTATGAGTGTTTAGACCTAACATGTAACAAAAGAATGACTAGCACCTAAATCAATAATGCTTGTAATGTGTTATTATAAAGAAGAATAGTACCTTGAGTCATCTTAGGAGACTTTCTGGCCTCCTCATGTGTCATAGCAAATACTTTGACTTGATTCTAGGGCCTATTCTCTGTAGCATGCTGTGGACAATCTTGACCAAAATGTCTTAGTTTTTAATAGATAAAACAAATCATCCGTCCACCACAATTTCTACTAGGATGATATTTACCAATGTAGGGACAAGATCGTGTCTTTGATGGTTTTTGAGAAGCACACTGACCAGTCTAGTATCATACATCCATCACACATCCCTACCTATCATGTCCCAACCTTTATATTACAATATCTAAGCAAGCTTCCCTGTAGTTAGCATTATATTACAATATACACATTTATCCATCAGACATTTTAGTAGAACACTACAACTCCACTTCCATGCCAGCACCTTGCACTACATCCATTCAGACATCTAAGGGATGTACATATATTGAGCCATATACTGCCTCATATGTCTAATAAAAGTGTAGAAGTTGTCATTGGGTCCCACTCCATTACATCATTCTTCCTTTGGGTCCAAAAGGTAGTACCCAGCAGGAAGTACAGAGTCGTGCGCACCCAAGTATCAGTAGGAAAATCCAATCGATTAGTCCTCCAATACTTGTATAACCCCTTGACCCTCTTCAGATACTGTGTGTATTGGTCCCCGCGTCCTCCCTTCCATAACATCCTGTTCAAATTTAAACCTAATGGCATCCCACGCATCCATATTTGGCCACAAGTTGTGCCTTAACACTACCTTCTTAGTTTCGGACTCAGCGTTTAAGCATTTTCTGGCACTAGAGGTGCAAACGGTGGTCTACTTCCTCCAACCGATGAATTTCCACTCTCCACTAGCTCAAGATGAGGTTCAACCGCTGGCCTAGGATATTGATTGAACTATAGTGTTACATGATTTTTGATAATGAAATTGGGATTTTTAATACATTTTGTCGTAGCTATTGGGCTTAAAATGCTTTTCTTATGATAAATTAAAATTAAGAGTAAATATATTAAATTAGGGCTAAAAAAGGCAAAATTGTCAAAAAATGTAATTACTCTTAATTATTGATTTTTATGAGAATATTTGATGTTAGATTAATTGGTTTAAATTGTAGGTACTTGAAGAAATTGGACTAAATTTGAAAATGGAAATTTAAGCTCAAGTTTTAAAAGTTTCAGTTTAGTCCCTCAAGCAAACTTTTCAAAATGTTCAATCAGGTCCCTGCAGTGAAACACAACGTTTTGGATTAAATGCACCAGCTGAGAGATGCGTGAGGAGCTGAGGGGAAATTGAGTCCAGGAAAAATTACAGAAAAGGACCCAGTAGTTTGGAAATTCCAGTCATGCCCCATAAAGGTTTTGAATATTTTCACGTAAGTCCCTTGCCGAGAACTTTTAATATTTTCAGTTAGGTCCCTAATAAAACTCAGCGTTTTGATATTGGAATCAATCTAACCTATTTGAGACACACACCAGAGACCCGTGGAGCGGAGAAAACCCGACAAGCCGAGGGAGATTTAATATATTCACACACAGCCCCGCGAGCTTTTGGATCTTGAAAAACCTAAACCTCACGCCCTCACAGCTCAAGACTGGACCTCCACCTTCCTTCACCCTTTCTTCTTCGTCGCCGGCGACTTCCAACATCCCCTCCATCATCGTCGGCGACTCCACAACGCCAACCACCACCCTCAGACCATCGACCACGCATCCTCCCTCTCTACCATCATTCTCACAATCGTTTTTCACCACCACACTTCCAGTATCCTATTCCACCTTTTATCTTCATCAGTTTCACCACACCCTCTCCACCTTCTTCAATAATTCCTTAGTTTTTCTTTTCCCTTATACCTTTCCATGGATGCTGCAATTTCAAGCTTGGTGGTGACAGTGGGTTCAATGCGTGGCTGAGGTGATTTTGTTTCTTGGTGGTGGATATTGACTTGAGTTCCAAAGCTTCAAAGGGGAGTTAATTTGTTCATTCTATTATCTAGATTTATATATTTAGGTTGCCTAGTTTTAGGAACTATTGTGTATAAATTCTAGAACTGAGATTAATGTTCATTGTCTCTGTTGGTTTGATAATTGTGATTGATATTGGATTTTGCAATGTGAAGATTTTATTTGTTTTAATTTCTTGTGGTTGCAATGAGATTAAATTAATTAGCGTGTTATTGTCTAATTAATATAGTTGATTTGTGCCCTTTGAGGGACTGTTATGTACTCAATTTTAAGAAGACTCATGTTGCATTATTCCAATTTTAATTGCACATCAAGTGGTTTTTAACAATTTCTCAAGAGTTAGTGGTTAGCTATGTTTGTAAGAGCTACCGATAATTGAGAATATTGGACTCAAGTGGTATCTTGGGGTTTTTCTTAAAGACTTGATGAATTTTAACTCCCATAATTTCTTGAGCAAGGATAGTCATTCATTCATCACCAAGAGCGCTATCTTCCATATTTTCAATTTGATTTCATTTAATTCACTCATTCACCAATTTTATAAAAATACCAAAAACAATAGTTTAACATTTAATTAAATTGCATTCCCATTTTAATTTTTTAATTGAAATATCCAAAACCAATTTTCCCCTTGTTTTAATTACATTTGCATGTCATTTAGATTATCTAGGACTCAATAAAAAGCTCCTCGAAAGAGAGAACGATCCTAGGTTTGCTATACGCAATCCTTGGTTTATTTTTGATTGTGGATCCCAAGGCTAAAGACAAAAAGGACCTCATCGATATGGTCTATAAACAGGTCTCGGTGGCACCCTTTTTGTAAAAACCCAAGAATTTAAGAAATTTTAAAATTCACAATAATAGAAATTAGAATTTTTTGTTATCTCTATTATTGCCCGAATGTTTTGACAAAAAAAAAAAATTTTATTACCTGAATGTACATTGAATATCTATTTTATCTTTAATTATTATATATAGATTATTTGTAACATCCTAAATTTTAGGGATTAAGAATTAAGAATATTACATGAAATTAAATATGGGAAAATTTAGCCTTGATTGTGTTAAATTTAATATTTGGAATTAAAGGCATATTTTCCCATGAAATTGAAGACAAATAGTTGGGAACAATTTTTTGCGAATATTTGGGAGATAATATTTTATGGCCAAAATAAATTAATTGAGGAAAAAATAAGTTCAAGGAATATTTGCAAGAAATAAATTACGGCCTAATATTTGTTAGAAAACGGGAATGTAAGAATTAGTAGTATTATGTGTGTTGGACCATATAAGCAAAGCACATATTCCCTCATAATTCAACACACATTCGGCCCAACTCATCACACCAGCCCAAACCTCAAACCCAAAGTCCTCTATCCGGTCAAAACAAATGCACAACACCGAACACTCATATAATGGATACACTCCTCCCTCCTCCAAGCACACGGTTTAAACACCCACATATACTTTCTTCTTTTTCTTGCATGGCTGCCACGTACACACACACACACTCACTTCACCAATTAATTAATTTAGTTCATGTCCCCTCATTCATTCTTTTAACCGGTCCCTTCTACAACCCACACGCACGACATTAACACCCAACACACTCATATTTCAATTCTTCACTTCAGCCCCATCTAATCCCTCTCATCTGACAACAACTCCTCTCTCCTTCAACATTTCAGTTCCTCTCAACCATCACACACACCAATGTCTCTTCACTCATCCCCTCCCATCCGGTAATCACAACACACACGCACACTTTCTTCAGTCTGGTGGCTGTTAGTTCTCAATGTGTTTTGATGATTAACAACAATTGTAAACATGTGTTGAAGTTTTTGCAAAATCTGTCTAAAACCATTTATCAGTTGTTTACTTGAGTAAAGGAATGCTTACTCGAGTATAAGACTCGTTAAAGGATTGCCCAATTGGATTTTACACGTCAATACCGTATGGATAGCCATACTCGAGTATTGACGTCTCAGAGAGCAATCGAGTTTTTGACAGAAGGTGCTTACTCGAGTATAGGTTTGCATACTCGAGTATAGGCCATCCAGAGAGCAACCAAACTTTTCAAGTTAAGTCAATACTGCAGTATAGATCGCTATACTCGAGTATTGGACTTACCGAGAGCAAATGAACTTTTGAACTTGAGTGTATACTCGAGTAGACACTTGCATACTCGAGTAAAGGGTCTTACAGAGAGCTCCCAAGTTTTTCTAATTCATGCATACTCGAGTAAAGGTTTTCATACTCGAGTAATGAGCTCTTAAACTGATTTTCAAATTGACTTATGTTCTTGCATACTCCAAAGTATGAATTTGTTTGACTCCAAAGTATAGACATGGAATGACTTCACACTTTTTCGAAAAAGAGTTGCATACTCAAGTAAGGATATGCATACTCGAGTATGAGACCATACAGAGAAGTCATCATTTTGGCTTGAACTTGCTCGCTCCAGTATACAAATGTATACTGCAGTATAGAGGCATTTTACACTTAAAATTTTCAAGCAAATAGTTTCTTACTCGAGTACACCAATAGCTTACTCGAGTAAAGCCTTTGGTTTCAAAAGTTCAAGTCTCAAAGGTTTGTCTCTGGAAGTTACTTACTCGAGTATCCTTTTGGATACTGCAGTAAAGACTCTCTCACACAGTGACTTACTCGAGTAAAGATGAACTTACTCGAGTACCCAACGCTGAAACCAATTTTTGAATTATACGAATTTGCAAATCACTCTTGTTTGTTCCAATTGCTTTCATGAATCATTCACTTATAAACCCAACTATGTTTAACAAGTTTGTTGAGTGAATTTCAGTTAGCGAGAGATGAAGATTATTGAAGGTCAAAGCCATAAAGCAAAAAGTGTACGGTGCATTTAATGCACTTCGCAAATCAACCTTCTTTTGGATAATCCACGAGCACGCATTCTCAACGGTCAAGAATGCTTTCTTCATCAAGTAAACTCTTCTCCAACGGACAAATCCTCGAGTTCCACATCGATCATATTAGCACTGGATTAGTTGGAGTTTAGAGAGAGAAGATGACCGGACCTTAAGCTAATCACCTACAACGGTTGGATTCATCAAGCAACGGTCATTTAATGTTCTCTACCTATAAATAGAGTGCATTAACTTCTTCTCAAGTGATACACCTACGAGAGCAAAAATTTATTGATTGCCATTTATTGTGTTCAGCTTTCACCTGGATTGTATCAATATGATACTTGTACTTCGATGTTCATTTTATACGCTTTCTCGTGAGAGAGTTCTATCTGTAAATCATTTATTGATTGAGATAACCACAAGTCGGGGACTTGGTGGTTGGGTGTATTGATTGCAACTTGTAAGGGGGAGTGAGTTCTAGAGAGAACTACTCTTGAGTACGAGTTTGTAATCGGTTTGTGAGTATAGTGGATTGAAAATCCCAAGTGTGGCTTGGGGACTGGATGTAGGTCAAGGATAAGACCGAACCAGGATAATTTCTCTTGTGCAAGCTTTCCTTCCCTTCCTCTCGTTATAATCTGTTTTTACTTGGTCAAAAAGAGCACTTTCGAAAAAGTTTTTAAAATACCCAATTCACCCCATCTTGGGTATATAGCTCCATTTTCATTTGGTATCGAGCCAAGGTCTTCTCAAAAGAGCTTAACATCTCGAGAAGGATCAATATGGAAGGTATCTTACCCGATGGAGCTTCTATCACAGACCACCCGGTTTCAATGGAGAGCATTACTCCTTACGGAAAGCAAAGTTCAAAGTTTTCGTCATGGCAAGCGAGTATGGTCTCGGAGAGTATTTGAAAGAGGAGACTATGCGCCATCAACCGTTGAAGATGGAGTTAGAGTTCTAAGCTAGAAGAAGAATATGATGATAATGACGAGAAGAAATGTCACACTCAACAAGCAAGGCGTGTTACTACTCCAAAGTGCTCTAAGTCAACAAGAATACTTTCGTATTTGCACCTTATCATCCGCTAAGGCCATGTGGGATGCTCGGAGATAGCTCATGAAGGAACAGCTGGAGTAAAGAAAAATAGAGTCAATACTCTTATGACCGAATATGATCTTCTACGAATGAAGCATGGCGAATCCATTGGTGAGTTCCAGTTGAGATTCACCCATCTCATCAATCAACTTGCTGCCTTGGGAAAAAAATATGACCAACCAGTCCAAGTAAGGAAGATCTTGAACATCCTTAACAAGGAATGGGAAGCAAAGGTCACGAGCTATTGAAGAGGCTCGAGGAGAGTCAATGACGTCGTAAGCTGCTCTATTCGCGTAGTCTCTCGAGTATGAGGCTAAACTCAAATTCAAGAAGGGACTTGATGAAGTTCATGGCAAGAACAAAGGAATTGCCCTCAAGGCTGCAAGAGAAGTTAAAGATTCGAGATGAGGAAAATGAGAATGTAGACGAAGATGAGGAAATAGGCATGATGGTTCGTAGATTCAAGAAATTCTACAAGAGGGACCAAGGTTTCAAGAAATTTCACAAAGCTAGCTCCAGCTATGAGGCAAAGAAACCACTCGTCTGCTATGAGTGCCAAAAGCCTGGCCACATCAAGGCTGAGTGCCCTCAGTTGAACAACAAAGACAAAGAAAAGAAGAAGTTCAACAAATATAAGAAGAAAGCCTATGTCTCGGGCATTTGGGGTGATAGCTCATCGATGAAGATGATGAGGATGAGGAAGAAAAAGCAAACGTATGCTTAGTTGCCAAAGAAGAAGAATCACGCATCAACCTTGAAGAGGTATATGATTGCAAACCACCTTATGATGAGTTATTTGCTGAATATATGGTCTGTGCAATCTGAGTTTGAAAAACTTGCTGAAAAATATTTCAAATTGAAAAACAGAAATCTTACTCTTGAATTTCAAGTTGAAAAGTTTTCCTCTTGAGAAAATACTATTTATGAAGATTGTCCGATCGAAGAAAAAGAATTCATATCTTACAAAGGCACTTGAGAAATTCACTAGAGGAAGTGAAATGCTCAATGTCATTTTGAAACAACAACGTTTTATAAATGATAGATCGGGCATTGGTTACAGACCGGATTTTGATAAGAAGAAAGGCAAGAAGAAGAGTGGTCAAAAAACGTACATGAACTATTTCACAAAATCAGTTCACTCCTCAAATCCCTTTGCACATTGTAACTATTGTAATAAGAAGGGTCATTCTACCTCATCTTGCTTTCATAGAAATGAAAGAAAAATTAAGCCCGTGGGAAATTATCAATGGGTACCGAAAGGAACTTATGTTCCTAAGGTCAAAACTAACTCCAAAGGACCCAAGAAAAGATGGGTACCTAAGGCTTGATCCCTTGTGAATTGCGGGTTTGTCTTAGAGCATCAAGACCAAACAAGTGGTACATTGATAGTGGGTGCTCAAGACACATGACTGGAGATGAATCCAAATTCCTTTCAATCAAACCAAAGGATGGTGGTAAAGTCACATTTGGAGGAGACCAATCGGGAAAAATTGCTGGGATTGGTGAGATAGGAAACAATGAAGGTCCTCTCATCAAAGATGTCTACCTAGTAGAAGGATTGTGTCACAACCTCCTAAGTGTGAGCCAAAGCACCGATAAGGGTAACCTAGTTATCTTTGATTCAAATGAATGCTTGATTGTTAGAAAGGATTTAGTCTCCATTGATGATTTGAAAACTAAAGCCTTATTTAGAGCACCTAGAGATGGAAATTGTTATACTCTTAACTTCTCTAGCAATGCTTCAGTTTCTGAAAATTGTTTTGTTAGTAACTTGAATGAGAGTTGGCTATGGCATAAACGATTAGCTCATGTTAATATGTGTCAACTTGACAAGTTGCTGAAAAAGGATTTGGTCATTGGTGTTCCTAAATTGAATTTCAAAAATGATATAGTCTGTGATGCTTGTCAAAAAGGAAAACAAACCAAATCTTCTTTTAAAGCAAAAAATGAGATCTCAACTAGTAGACCTCTTCAATTACTTCATATGGATCTAGTTGAACCAGCTAGAGTAAAAAGTCTTGGTGGAAATCTTTACACTTTGGTCATAGTTGATGATTACTCTAGATTTACTTGGACAATATTTTTATCATCTAAAGATGAAACGCGTTTGATCAGTTTGTTACCTTTGCCAAAAAGGTCCGAGCGGGAAAGGATTCGCAATTTCAGGTATAAGGGTGATCATGGTGGCGAATTTGAAAACAACGCCTTCTTCGAGTTCTATGACAATATGGGGATTGATCACAATTTCTCGGCTCAAGGACTCCTCAACAAAACGATGTTGTTGAAAGGAAGAATAGAGTCCTCACTGAGATGGCAAGGGCAATGTTAAATGAGAACAACACTTCTCAAGTGTTTTGGGCTGACGCGATGAGTACGGGTTGCTACATCTCCAACCAAGCCTATTTGAGGAAGAAGCTGAACAAGACCCCATATGAACTCTACAAGGGAAGGAAGCCAAATCTCAGCCACCTACACATCTTTGGATGCAAGTACTATGTGCACAATAATGGTAAAGAGAATCTTGGTAAATTCGATTCCAAAGCTGATATAGGTATCTTCATTGGTTATTCAAATAGGAGTAGAGCTTATAGAGTCTTTAATACTCGCACTCGTATTGTTGAAGAGTCAATACATGTTGTTTTTCGTGAATCCAAATCGATAAAGCCTTGGATAATGAAGAAGAAAATGTTTTCAAAAATAAATTCTTTTCGAAAACTACTCCCGCTTCTATTGAAAATCCCGAAAATGTTTTTGGTGATCCCCAAAACAATATTGAAAATCATGATCGAGACTCAACCTAGAGCTTGGAAATTTATTAGAAATCATCCTTTAGACCAAGTTATAGGTGATATTAATCGAGGAGTAAGAACCGAAATAGTACTTTGAATGAAGTAACCTTCTCGCATTTATATCTCATATAGAACCCTCTAAGATTGATGAAGCCCTTTCGGATAATGATTGGGTAATAGCAATGCAAGAGGAGTTACATCAATTTGATAGAAATCAAGTTTGGGATTTGGTACCTAGGCCCAAAGACCATCCGGTCATTGGCACCAAATGGGTATTCAAGAATAAACGTGATGAGTCGCAATCATTGTCCGCAACAAGGCAAGATTGGTTGCCAAAGGCTATAATCAAGAAGAAGGAATTGATTATGAAGAAACTTATGCTCCAGTGGCAAGATTGGAAGCCATAAGAGTACTTCTAGCCTTTGCATGTGTAAAAGGATTTAAATTATATCAAATGGATGTGAAAAGTGTTTTTTCGAATGGTTTTATACAAGAGGAATTTTATGTAGAACAACCTCCGGTTTTAAAAATGAACATTGTCCAGATCATGTGTATCGTCTCAAGAAGGCTCTATATGGCACGAAACAAGCTCCTAGAGCTTGGTATGAGCTATTAAGCAAATTCCTTCTTGATCAAGGTTTTGTTAGAGGAAAAAAGAAGATACAACTCTCTTCATAAAGAGTAATAAGCTTAATGAAATTTTAATGGTTCAAATATATGTGGATGATATTATATTTGGTGCTTCTAATGATGCTTTGTGTGAAGAATTTTCAAAGACTATGCGGGGAGAGTTTGAGATGTCCATGATGGGAGAGCTCAACTACTTTCTTGGACTGCAAATCAAGCAAAGAAAAGATGGGATATTTATTTCCCAAACCAAATATCTGAATGATTTGCTGAAGAAATTTGGGATGGACCAATGCAATGGTGCTGACACTCCTATGAGCTCAACTGCTTCATTGGATGCTGATGAGAAGGGCAAAGATTTCAACATCACAAAGTATAGAGGAATGATTGGATCACTACTCTATCTCACATGCGAGTCGCCGGACATCCAATTCGGTGTTGGGATGTGTGCAAGGTTCCAATCCGCTCCAAAAGAGTCCCATTGAACATGTGAAGAGGATATTCGAGATATCTCTCGAGACACGAAGACTCTTGGACTATGGTTTCCCAAAGGTCAACTGGAACACTTGGTGGCATACTCAGATTCGGATCATGCCGGCTACAAGACAGATAGAAAGAGCACAAGTGGCCAATGCGAATTCTTTGGCAACTCACTTGTCTCTTGGTTCAAGCAAGAAGCAAACATCGTGGCCGTGTCCTCTACCGAAGCTGAATATGTGGCTGCTTCAAGTTGTTGTGCTCAAGTGCTATGGTTGAAGCAACAACTTGCGACTTGGGAGTTCACTTGAAGGAAATCCCAATTTTGTGTGACAACACAAGCACAATAAGCTTGGCCAAGAATCCGGTGCAACATACAAGAACCAAGCATATTGATGTGAGGCATCACTTCATTCGGGATCATGTCCGAAAAGAGATGTCAAAGTGATGTTCATCCCAACTCATCTTCAACTTGCCGACATCTTCACAAAGCCTCTAGCCAAAGAACCTTTCAACTTCATAAGGAGAGAATTGGGAATGGTAAATCCCAATGAATTGTAAGCATTTCTCATCCAATTTAATGTTAGTTGTGTGTTTGATGATTAATCCTTACTAACTTAAGCGTCGGAGTGTATATCAATTGTTTTTGCAAGATTCTCTGATGTTTCAGAGATTTCTTACTCGAGTAGAGTACATGGTACTCGAGTAAACAAGCTGCAGAAAGCAAATTCAGAGGTTCAAAAATGCTTTACTCGAGTATGGAAGTGGATACTCGAGTATCCAAGAGGCAGAGAGCACATTCCTGAGAACAAAGGAATATTTACTCGAGTATAGAGTTCTTTACTCGAGTATAGGACCGAATAGAGGCCAAACACGAAGGTATGCTGGTTTCAAAAATTCACACGAGATTTTTGAAGTCAGTCGATATACTTCCATCTTTACTCGAGTATGTAAATGAAAGTATGCTATACTCGAGTAAGCAAGAACTGTACTCGAGTATAGGGGTTTATCTATATATATATATATACTGAAACGACGTGTTCTTACATACTCGCACCCTTACTCCAGTAAAGCCCTAGGAGACGCGACTTTCTCTTTTCTTCTCCTTATGTAACCGTCACAATCCCTCATAAATCTTCACCAAACCTCATCTAATTCTTCCTATCCTCATTTTCACCGAAACCCTAAACGCTCAAATGTCTAAGGAAGTCTCTCAATCCTCTCAACCGGTTCCTCCACGAGCTCCAAGGACCAAATCGATTCCAAAGAAATTGCGAGAGGCATTGATACAAGGATTCTCGGCGTAGGCTTTACGATTCCGGAGGCACAATCTCAAAACCCCAAGAAAAGGGGTTCGTCCTCTCGGGCCCAAAGACCGTCTTCAGGATCGAAAAAGAAAAAGAAGGCCTCTCCAAGCAAAGAAAAGGGAAAGAAGAAGGCCGTAGAAAAGATAAAGAGAAGGTCCAAGCAACCCTCCACCACCATTGTCTCATCCTCTACCGATGAAGCTACTCTTTCGGCTTCCGAACCAGAAGGTGATCAAGAGGAAGAGCAAGAGGAAGTATCTCCCTTCGTCGAAAATGCTATTGACGAGATTACACTTCACAAGGATCCACCAACGGGTTTCAAAGTTGCCCGGTCTCACTTCCTCCCGCCACAATGCCATGTTCAGAGAGCAATTTTCAACCTGAGGATTTTGTGCCGTTGTCTCAGTCAATTTGGAACAAGTATACTAGGAATGCAATGTTGATCTATCGCCGTGGTTCAGACCTTATAACTCATTTGTTTCCATCAAGGCCGCCTACTTTCCGGAGTTGGTAAGAATGTTCTATTTCAACATGAAGTCTGATCACATTTTGGACTCAGAGGACAAAGTAACTGAAGAAAGGATCACCACATCTCGTGCGGGGAGTCACCTTCACCATCTCGCTGCAATCCTCAACCGGATATTGAAGGTTGTTGATCCCCCAGAGGCTTTTACACCACGATATAGCAATGAAGAGGTGTATAAGACACTTTTGCTCACTCAAGACGTACCGGATGATCAGAAAGCTCATTTATCCTTTAAACCGTATGACATGCCAAACTTGCACCGTGTGATTTGGTTTGTGTATTCGAGAAATTTTGTCCGAAGGGAGGTAGCTATACACATTTCACGCGAGAAGGACTACCGCTTCTTCTTTGCTTTTATCAAGCAACATCCTTTCAACATTGGGCGGTGGCTCTTCAAGGAAATAAGCTACTTCAAGTTTACCTCCCGAAAAGGATCTTATATGCCCTTCGCTTCTCGGTGTCCACGATCTTATTTTACCATAAGATATGGTACGTGGGCCCTCCCGAGTCAATGAAGCATATCCCATCCTTTGGCAAGACTCAACTTAAGTTTATGCAGATAAACTTTGAACCTGGAAGGATCCGGTCAATCGAGGGCTCCTCAAAGATCTCAGGCCCATGCATCTCAATCGGTTGCGCACGAGGCTCAGTCTGCTCCTCCTCCTCCATTTGGATTTTGAGGCTAGAGTTAAAGCAATTGTGGACACTTCCATTGCTTCTCACTTTGTCGAATGCAATTTGAATTTGGCAAGCTAGGAGCTGATCTCAAGATTGGTCTTAATGAGGTGATTGCGGCGGAATGAAGTTATAACAAAGTTGGACAAACTCCAGGATGACACCGCAAAAAGCGGGATGAGATTTTTGATCGGTGCATCGACTTGGATTCTCGGATTGGTTCTATCTTGGATATTGCTTCAGAGGCCGGGACAAGGTCAACAAGTTGATCAAGCACTTTGATCTTGGTTCTTCATCCTCAGCTACATTTGGGTTCACGACTAATCCTTCATCATCCTCTCCTGTTCCAGAGGTCCAGCCTTCCATACTGTTTCCCGTCTACCACTTCCCCACCTTCTTCACCTCCCTTTGCCTTTCCTAGCCCCCTCCTCACACCACACCATCCCCGGCCCTCCGCATCCACTCCAGCCACCGTGGTGCTATCCTCACCCACCACTCCCATCACGTAGATTCTACCCGACACATTTCCATCTCCATCTACCCCTTCTACCGAGAAATTCCCCACACCTTCTCCTTATGCAGCTCGACATGACCCTACCTTTGATCCATCCACTGCCATGGTCCTCTATTCCCCTCCTATTGTTGTCCTTGATCCCTTGTATGTTGATGATGACAAAGGGGGAGAAGAAGAGAAAGATGTAAATGTATAGGGTCTAGGTTGTAGTGTCTAGCGTGTATTTCATTATATCTTGTTGATTCTGCAAATTTTGTTTCATTCTCTGATATCAGTGTTATCAGAGTATTTGTCATTTTCGATATCGGTAAAACATTGTATGAAGCTTGCCTAATGACTATGTTATCAGTTGTTTATGTGTTCAAAAGCATCTCTGCTGCCATTCTCTCGAGTATTACGGTTTAACATGCATATTCAAATGTTTTTTGAACACTTTGCACCAATATTTGAAAAACTTCAATTCAAAGGAACTTCATCTTTCAAATTATTTAAAAAGATCATTTACAAGTGTTGTCATCATCAAAAAGGGGAGAATGTTAGTTCTCAATGTGTTTTGATGATTAACAACAATTGTAAACATGTGTTGAAGTTTTTGCAAAATCTGTCTAAAACCATTTATCAGTTGTTTACTTGAGTAAAGGAATGCTTACTCGAGTATCGGACTGTTAAAGGATTGCCCAATTGGATTTTACACGTCAATACCGCGGTATGGATAGCCATACTCGAGTATTGACGTCTCGAGAGCAATCGAGTTTTTGACGAGAAGGTGCTTACTCGAGTATAGGTTTGCATACTTGAGTATAGGCCATCCGAGAGAGCAACCAAACTTTTCAAGTTAAGTCAATACATAAAGTATAGATCGCTATACTCGAGTATTGGACTTACCGAGAGCAAATGAACTTTTGAACTTGAGTGTATACTCGAGTAGACACTTGCATACTCGAGTAAAGGGTCTTACGAGAGAGCTCCCAAGTTTTTCTAATTCATGCATACTCGAGTAAAGGTTTTCATACTCGAGTAATGAGCTCTTAAACGATTTTCAAATTGACTTATGTTCTTGCATACTCCAAAGTATGAATTTGTTTACTCCAAGTATAGACATGGAATGACTTCACACTTTTTCAAAAAAAGAGTTGCATACTCAAGTAAGGATATGCATACTCGAGTATGAGACCATACAGAGAAGTCATCATTTTGGCTTGAACTTGCTCGCTCCAAGTATACAAATGTATCTTTGCGGTAAGATAGAGCATTTTACACTTAAAATTTTCAAGCAAATAGTTTCTTACTCGAGTACACCAATAGCTTACTCGAGTAAAGCCTTTGGTTTCAAAAGTTCAAGTCTCGAAGGTTTGTCTCTAGAAGTTACTTACTCGAGTATCCTTTTGGATCTTGCAAGAAAGACTCTCTCACACAAGTGACTTACTCGAGTAAAGATGAACTTACTTGAGTACCCAACGCTGAAACCAATTTTTGAATTATACGAATTTGCAAATAACTCTTGTTTGTTCCAATTGCTTTCATGAATCATTCACTTATAAACCCAACTATGTTTAACAAGTTTGTTGAGTGAATTTCAGTTAGCAGAGATGAAGATTATTGAAGGTCAAAGCCATAAAGCAAAAAGTGTACGGTGCATTTAATGCACTTCGCAAATCAACCTTCTTTTGGATAATCCACCTCGAGCACGCATTCTCAATGGCCAAGAATGCTTTCTTCATCAAGTAAACTCTTCTCCAACGGACAAATCCTCGAGTTCCACATCGATCATATTAGCACTGGATTAGTTGGAGTTTAGAGAGAAGATGACCAGACCTTAAGCTAATCACCTACAACGATTGGATTCATCAAGCAACGGTCATTTAATGTTCTCTACCTATAAATAGAGTGCATTAACTTCTTCTCAAGCTGATACACCTACTGAGAGCGAAAATTTATTGATTGCCATTTATTGTGTTCAGCTTTCACCTGGATTGTATCAATATGATACTTGTACTTCAGTGTTCATTTTATCTGCTCTGTGAGAGAGTTCTATCTGTAAATCATTTATTGATTGAGATAACCACAAGTCAGGGGACTTGGTGGTTGGGTGTATTGATTGCAACTTGTAAGGGGGAGTGAGTTCTAGAGAGAGAACTACTCTTGAGTACGAGTTTGTAATCAGTTTGTGAGTATAGTGGATTGAAAATCCCAAGTGTGGCTTGGGGACTGGATGTAGGTCAAGGATAAGACCGAACCAGGATAATTTCTCTTGTGCAAGCTTTCCTTCCCTTCCTCCTCTGTTATAATCTGTTTTTACTTGGTCAAAACAGAGCACTTTCAGAAAAGTTTTTAAAATACCCAATTCACCCCCCCTCTTGGGTATATAGCTCCATTTTTAGTGGCAACCTCACATCACACACACCCACATTCCTCTTCCATCTGCAACACCGAGAGCGAGAGAGAAGAGAGAGAGTCAAAGATCATCACAAAGAAGAGAAAGATAATCAGAAAAAGGAAGAGGCTGAGACCAAATCTCACATGCAAGTCTGCATTTGGGTATAGGTGAGTCTTTAAAACATTTCTCTCATATGATTTTCTGCATATATGCTGAAGTTCAAGAGCTTTTGATGATTCAAGTTCTTAGGTTAGAGAGAGAAAGAGCTTATATCAATGTTTTGGGGTTTGTATGTCTATTTTCAGAGGAGTTTTGATCTTCTTTGACTCTGGAAACAAGTTTTTAAACCATGCATGTTAGATATAAGCACTTGGTGTATGATTTTGGGAAGTATTGAGATGAGATTTGAAGTTGCATGTGTTGATTTACACCTCGCTCTCGAGTCGAAAAGAGCCTCTTATACCTAACGTTCTTGTAAGTTAGAGGTTGAGTTTTTATCGGAAAATTTTACTGGAGATAGTACTCTCTTAAGTTTTAAAATGAGCTTTGGATCACCTAAAACGAAGGTCTATAACTCTAGTTATAATTTTTGGAAGTTGAGCTAAAAATCTGGATATTTTTGGTATGATTCTGGAGCATGAATATGACATGGCACTTAGGACCAAGTAAACAAAATCAAACAAATGTAAAATTTTACAGATAAATAGTAGACACATAGAGGTTTAGTTTGATAGGTAATTTGTCGAAACCCGATAAGTATTGGAGGAGTTATGATTCTTCAAAGATTGATCAAGAAATCTGGAAAATTTTGGACATTGCTTATGTTTTTCAAAATTTGGAAATTTTCTCAGCCATAAATCAACTTGGTGACTTTAATTTATGAAAGTAGACTTATCAAGGTTTAAGTAGAAATTGAAGTTACTCTATTTGGAGTTGTATCGGTCGAGTTATGAATTTCTCAAATTCTCAGAGAAGTTAAATGTTGAATTTTTGATAAGTCTTAGAATAGTCACATAAGTTGTTATTTGTGCTTAACCTTTAAAGTAAAGGTTTCTTTGGACATATTGAAAGGTTAAGTGGCTGAGATGATATTTATTCCATAGAGAATAGTATCTAATTAAATAAGTCCCAATTGGTATTCATCCCTAGTCATAAGGATACTAAAGGGCAGGTATTTTGGGGTGGATCTGGAGAAGGAATAATCTTAATTATGTTATTAAGATTAAATTGGATAATGATCTATCTTTATATAAATGTAATTTATAGGAACTCCCAAGCCTGGGCCAGATCGCAAATTACTTGGACACGTTAAGGTTAATACAAAGACGGTGGTAACTTTAACCTTCTATATTTGTGTGTATGTTTGTGTATAGTTAAATGCCATGATGTGTGGAAAGTGTATTTATAAACATGTTTGATTGAATACAATATGTTTAAGTGTTGACCATTCACTGTTGTGCGAAGGAATTCCGAACTAGGTAGGTTCTATGCATGTCTTCTTAGCACGTTGTCTTTGAACTGTGTTTTAATGTTGCTTATTTGTTGAGTTAAATTCTTGATTGTGGTAGTTAAACTATGCATATGCTTATACACCAATTATAGAAGTTAACATGTTACCCTGAGATTTATTCGTGAATCTCAGACTTGAATAAAGGTGCAGGAAGTTCCTCAGGAAGAAGAGGTAAGGCGGTCTTTGTGAGGTTGGAGTTGGTAAGAAAGGAGGAACTCAAGAAGAGTTAATTTTGTTTTGTAGATATTTATTTTGAAGTCAATTGGGATGATGTATATGAAGTGTATGCTTGATTTAAATTTGGGGAAGACTATAACTTGTTAAGATAGGGATAAAGTTATTTCAAAACCAAGTTAAGTTTTAAATTTTCGTATTGTATCAGTTACTCTTTCGTCCAAACCAGATCCATACACTCCTTTGTGTATGAACTCGATAATGATCGGGAGATATAAGGGAGCGTTATGTAAGTGGAGCTAAATACCCAAGAGGGGGGGTGAATTGGGTATTCTAAAATTTTTTGAAGATGACTCTGTTTTCAAGTAATAAAAACAGAGACGAACATGGCAAAGAGAAGAGCAGCTGGATAAAGAGATTTATACTAGTTCGGCCCTAACAACTTGACCTATATCCAGTCCCGGACTCTGGGATTTTCACTATAATACTTGATTACACACTCGCACTCAAGAGTAGTTCTCTCACTAGAACTCACTCCCCCTTACAAGTTGTAATCAATGAACTCCCAAATCACCAAGTCCCCTTGACTTGTGATTCTTTACAATAAATTATTTATAGATAGAAACTCTCTCTAAGAGTGAATAATGATAAACACTAAAGCTTATGTATCAAAAGATATTACACAGTTGAAAACTGAAGGAATAAATGCAAGACTTGAATGAATTTCATTTTCAGCTGTTGTAGTTGTTGAGAGGACTTGAATGCAACTCTATTTATAGTCAGATAGCATTAAATGACCGTTGCATTGTTAATTAGACCATTGGAGATGATCTGCAGTGGTTAGGAGTAGCTTTGGTCTTCTTCTCTCTCTAATCTCCACTTAATCCAGCTGTCCAAGTGTTCAGAGTTGACTTCCTTTGAATTAATCCGTTGGAGAAGCAGTTGTTTGTTGTAGAATTCATTCATTAATGCTTTGTAACCGTGTCCCGATGGATTACCCAAAAGTATGCAACTTTCTGGACATAGCATTTAATGAGTTGAACTGCTTTTTGCTTTTTCCTTTAACCCTTCAAAAAACATTCTCTAAACCATATGAAATTCACTAATAAAGTCATTAAACATAGTTAGGAATATCAGAGAATAACATTGCAGAGTATTAAGATCAAATAAGAATGTTTTCCAAATTCGTCAGATTTGAATTTACGAAACAAATGATGTAAACTCGAGTTTGGTTCTAGTATGCTCGAGTTTGAGCTTCGCATGTAAAAGCGTTTCAAGTTCAAAAATTCTAAAGCGGAGGTTTGTATTCAAAACCGAGGTTTTCAATACACGAAGAACTATAATGCTCTCGGGTTGATTTAAACTCGAGTTTCCAAATAGTGAACTCGAGTTTCCTCCATCCGGAGAGGAAGTCACGATTTTGATCTTTTGAACATCTCGATTTGAGGTACAAACTCGAGTCTCTTAGTAGACAGCTCGAGTTTGACATTGTTCAAGTTAAAACTTAGTTATAGCTTTCAGAATGTAAACCTGAGGTTTGAAGTGCAAACTCTAGAGTTTTGTCAAGTTGAAAAGCACATTGCTCTCTATAAGGTTTAAACTCGAGGTCACAAAGTTAAGCTCGAGTTTGTTCAACTTGGAAAAACTCGAATGTTTTTAGCTTGAAGTAAACGGAGGTTTATGAAATGAGTCTCGAGTTTACTTTGGTTGAAAAACCTTGAAAGCTCTCGGTCAAGTGTAAACTCGAGTTTGCGATGATGAACTCGGAGTTTACATGTTTTAAACTCGATATTTAAAAGCTTTACTCGAATGAAACAAAGGCAGAGTTTGTGAAAATCTCATAATTTGAAAAATCCTTCCCGCCAGAGGTAAACTCGAGTTTGTCATAACAGGCTCAAGTTTACAGGTTATGTAAACTATTGAAGTTTTTCTTTGGAGGTTGCAAACTTGAGGTTTGTAAGTAGAAGTGTCGAGTTTAAAAATATTTCAAGTCAAAATGCTCTCGGCCTCGCAAACTCGAGTTTGTACTTGTAAACTCGAGTTTACTCAAAATATGAGAAAACTTAGAAAGGCACTCAAATGCAAACCTCGGTTTAGTCTCAAGTTCAAGATGCCAAGCGGCAAGTGTGGCTTGTGTAGTGGCAAACTCGAGTTTGCCAAAGCTAGGCTCGAGTTTTGACAGATATTTTAGAATTGAAATCAACAAGTTCCAACAAAATCCAATCTTGTTTACAATTGTCGTTATCATCAAAACACTTAGAGAACTAACATTCTCCCCCTTTTTGATGATGACAACACTTGTAAACAATCAATTGCTTTTTCAAAATGGAGTTTGATCATTTGAACATTGAGAAAGCGAATTTGATCAAGACATTTGCAAACTTTGAGATTTTACCTTTGAAAGAAAAGAAATGTTTAGCATATATCAAAGCATTAATCAACTGATAATTTCTTATTTTGAAAGATTGCATGCAAAGATTAAATTTAGCAATTAGGATCACAATGTAATTTATATAAACTGCAAAATCTCAGACAATTTCATATATCTTGAATGCGTATCGAATGAGAAATGATCAACAGAAATCATACTTTAAGCATTCACAGAAGCAAATATACAAAAGAGACTATACAAACTAAGCAAAAGAGTTTCAAAAGCAAATATTCAAAGGTGCAAAGTAAACTTAAAAGAAATCTATCCCTCTTCATCCTTCTCCCCCTTTGTCATCAGCAAACAAGGGTGGAGGATTTGTGGCTTGGTCAGGTTGAGTGGCAGAAGGCTGGGGTATAGGTTCAAAGATGGTGGTGGCTGGTCCAGAAGTATTGGCAGGTTCAGAATCTGCCATGGGCAAAGTAGAACTAGGTCCAGTAGAGGTAGATGCAGCCAAGGCCTAATTTTTCAGAATTTGATCCATCTTATCACTGAGGCTCATCATGGTGACCATAAGAGTCGACATGCTCACTGAGTGATCCCCAAGCTGACCACCAAGACCTTCAACCTTCTGCTCCAGTTTTCTTTGTTCTACCTTGAGCTGCTCTTGAGCAATGTTGAAGCCTTCTTGAGTATCCACTAAGTCACTGATTCCTTTAGTGACCTTAGTAACTAAACGGTTGACCTCGGCTTCTATCTTATCAATCAGATCAGAGATTCCTTTGTCCACAATTTCTTTGATTCTAGCATTGAAATCAGAGGGTATAGGAGGAGGTGGAGCACTTTGGGCTTCCTGGACACGAGAGTATGTGCCTCTTGATCTTGCTGGTCTTGATCTAGGGGGTGCTCTGGATTGATCAGATCTTTCTTCAGGATTTATCCCCATTAGATTTAGAATGTGTCTGCCAAATTCTTGAGGTTTAACCGGTGGATCATTGGTAGCCAAGTACCAAATTTTCTCATGAAAGAGAATGACAGAGATGAGGCTTGGGAAGGGAATCTGAGACGATTTCCTTGAAGTGAAGGCAAACTTGGACATTTCTTGAAAAAGCCAGTGCCCCACATTGTGTGGCTTTTGATCAAGAATTGAAGCAAAGATGGGGAAATCCTTCTTTGCAAAATGTGTGAAGTTCCCACCTTTCTGCAGAAGATCCCTGGTATAAATGTACCAAATTGCACGGTTTCGAGGAGGCATCGATGTAGGTGTGAAATCCAGAATGTTTAGGCCCTCGAGAATAGGTTCATTGGGTCGAAGCAGCCCATAGATCGTCTGTGGATCATATCTGTAATCTCTGGGAGATGGGGGATTGGTAATTTGCAGAATGGAGTTTAGGTAAGAGGGGGAATTGTGATTTTTTGACCCCTCACTTTCGTAGTGATCCTCTCTTCTACCAAATTCCTTTCACACATCCAAGAGGGTTATCAGATTGCATGTGAAAGTAAAAGACTTTCACAAGCTTGGGACTATATGGGGCTCTAATTGAGATCAAAGACTCAAATTGCTTGAGCCAAGGATATAAGTCTAAATTGTAGTCCTCCTTTAGCTTAGCTAGATCCACAAAAACGATAGGGCAGAAGGATTTATCATCATATTTTTCTTTAAACTTCACCCCTTCCTCACTGGTCATTCTACAAGGCTCCTCAGAAAATCCCTCTGGTTTTCTAGTATGGTTATAAATTTCAGCAATGGTAGGGTTTTCTGATGATACCTGAGGAGCAGATTGCTCCTGACATCGGGGTCCTGAGTGGGCTTGAGAACTTGCTTGACCAGCAGAGGGAACTGAATGCCGTGTGGACTTCTTTTCCGGTTGCAGTTTCGCTCTGAAAGACTCAGTAGGCTCTGTGACTTTTCTTTTCCCTTTTCCTGAGACTTGTTCAGGATCATGGCGCTTCTTTGTTCATTCTTCACGGATTGAAACCCCTTTTGGTCTGGGCGGCTGGCCGTCTGGAATTTCCCCTTGAACTCCTCTGATTGATTTATCGATGCCATGGCGAAGTCGAGTAGAACGTCTTTCACCCTTACTGAGCGTTCACGTTGAGGCTGTGGAGTGGATTGAGTGTTATCTCGGTTGGAATCTTGAGTATTTGCAGAGGCAGTGGGTTTGAAGGCCATTTTCGCAGAGATGGGTCGAAGAGGATGAGAGGATTTTGGGAAATTAGGGTTAGGATCGAGTGAAGAGAGAAGTGAAGAGGAAGAGTCAGGTTGTCAGAATGTAAAGCCTGCGACAAACTCAAGTTTACAAATGTAGGCTCGAGTTTGCATAAACTTGTACTAACCTGGACTTCAAGAGTGTATATGTGAACTCATGAAATTCACCAATGAACTCGAGTTTAATACTTACAGGCTCGAGTTCGTGTCAACCTCAGAACTTGGTTGCTCTCTGTATCCCGCGAACTCGAGGTTGCTAGTTTTAGGCTCAAGTTTCATTATGTTGTTGAGTTCAGGATTCCTCTTTGTCTGAAATGAACTTGAGGTTGCTCACTTATGGGCTCGAGTTTGTGTATAATCAGACCCTCATTTTTTCTCTGCCTTTCTCGAGCTCGAGTTCATAAATGGTAGGCTCGAGTTTGCTCCCCTTTTCAGCAAACTTCAGGAATAAGCATCCTGCATAAAACATATCTAGATACTCCGATGCTTAAGTCAGTAAACTTATAATATCAAAACCATAACTAACCTTAAGGTGAGTGAGAAACGCTTACAATTCATTAGGATTTACCATTCCCAATTCTCTCCTTATGAAATTAAACTGTTCCTTGGCTAATGGCTTTGTGAAGATATCAGCAAGTTGAAGATGTGTTGGGATGAACATGACTTTGACATCTCATTTCTGAATATGATCCCTTATAAAATGATGTCTCACATCAATATGCTTGGTTCGAGTATGTTGAACTGGATTCTTGGCCAAGCTTATTGTGCTTGTATTGTCACACAAAATTAGAATCTCCTTCAGATTAACTCCCAAGTCAGCAAGTTGTTGCTTAAGCCATAGCACTTGAGCATAACAACTTGAGGCAGCTACATATTCAGCTTCTGTGGAAGATACAGCCACACTAGTTTGCTTCTTGCTAAACCAAGACACAAGTGAGTTGCCAAAGAATTCACATTGACTACTTGTGCTCTTCCTATCAGTTTTGTAGCCGGCATGGTCTGAATCTGAGTATGCCACCAAATGTTCTGGTTGACCTTTGGGAAACCACAATCCAAGTGTCTTTGTGTCAGCAAGGTATCTGAAGATTCTCTTCACATGCTCAGCATGAAACTCCTTTGGAGCAGACTGGAACCTTGCACACATCCCCACACTGAATTGGATGTCTGGCCGACTTGCAGTCAAATAGAGCAGTGATCCAATCATTCCTCTATACTTGGTGATGTTGAAGTCTTTGCCCTTTTCATCAGCATCCAATGATGTGGTTGTACTCATTAGAGTGTCAGCTCCATTGCAATTGTCCATCTCAAACTTCTTCAGCAGATCATTGAGATACTTTGTTTGGGAGATGAAGATTCCATCTTTCCTCTGCTTGATTTGCAGCCCAAGAAAATAGTTGAGCTCTCCCATCATAGACATCTCAAATTCTCCCTACATAATCTTTGCAAATTCCTCACACAAAGCATCATTAGTAGCACCAAAGATTATGTCATCAACATAAATTTGTACAATCAAAATTTCATTCAACTTATTTCTTTTAATGAATAATGTTGTGTGAGCTTTGCCTCTGATAAACCGCTGATCAAGAAGAAATTGACTTAATCTCTCATACCAAGCTCTTGGAGCTTGCTTGAGACCATATAAAGCCTTTTTAAGACGATAAACATGATCAGGATAATGTTCATTTTCAAAACCAGAAGGTTGTTCAACATAAACCTCCTCTTGTATAAAACCATTTAAAAATGCACTTTAAACATCCATTTGAAATAGTTTAAAACCCTTAACACATGCAAAGGCTAAAAGAACTCTTATAGCTTCCAATCTTGCTCTTGGAGCATAAGTTTCTTCATAGTCTATACCTTCTTCTTGGTTATATCCTTTTGCAACCAATCTTGCTTTATTTCGGACAATGATTGCAGACTCATCTCGTTTGTTCTTAAATACCCATTTTGTCCTAATAACTGGATGGTTCTTGGGTCTAGGCACTAAGTCCCAAACCTGATTTCTGTCAAATTGATGTAACTCCTCTTGCATAGCTAACACCCAATCATTGTCTGAGAGGGCTTCATCTATTTTAGAGGGTTCTATATGAGAAATGAATGCAAAAAAAGTAACTTCATTTAAAGTGCTATTTCTAGTTCTTACTCCTTGATTCAAATCATCTATAACTTGGTCTAAAGGATGATTTCTTATAAATTTCCAAACTCTAGGCTGAGACTGATCTAGATTTTCAATAGGATTTTGGGGATCAGCCTCAAACATTTTTAGAATTTTCAGTAGAAGAAGGAGTAGTTCTTGAAAATAATTAGTTTTTGAAAACATTTTCCTCTTCATCATCCAAAGGTTTATCAGACTTATTTTCACTAAACACAACATAAATAGATTCTTCAACAACTCGAGTCCTAGTGTTGAAAACTTTATAGGCTTTACTTCTATTGGAATATCCTAGAAATATGCCTATATCAGCTTTGGAATCAAACTTACCCAAATTTTCCTTACCATTATTGTGCACAAAGCACTTACATCCAAAGACATGCAGATGGGCAAGATTTGGTTTCCTTCCTTTGTACAGCTCGTACGGTGTCTTGTTCATCTTCTTCCGGAGGTATGCATGATTTGAAATATAGCATGCAGTGCTCATTGCATCAGCCCAGAAGACTTGAGAGGTTTGATTCTCATTTAACATTGCTCTGGCCATCTCAATTAAGACACGATTCTTTCTTTCAACAACTCCATTCTATTGTGGAGTTCTAGGTGCAGAGAAGTTGTGATCTATTCCATGAGTATCACAAAATTCTTCAAATGCATGGTTCTCAAATTCTACACTGTGATCAGTTCTTATACTTGAAATAGATACACCTTTCTCGTTCTGGACCTTTTTGGCAAACACAACAAATTGATCAAATGTTTCATCTTTTGATGATAAAAATATGGTCCAACAAAATCTTGAGAAATCATCAACGATGACCAATGTGTATAGATTACCACTAAGGCTCCTCACCCTTCTTTGGACCCACTAGATCCATATGTAGTAATTGTAATGGTCTATTGGTTGAAATCTCAATTTTTGGATTAAAAGAAGATTTGGTTTGTTTCCCTTTTTGACATGCATCACAAATCAAGTCATTTTTGAAATTTAGTTTAGGAATACCAATCACCAAATCCTTTTTGAGTAATTTATCAAGTTGAGACATGTTGACATGAGCTAATCACTTGTGCCACAGCCAACTCTCATTCAAATTACTCACGAAACATTTTTCTGAAACTGAAGCATTGCTAGAGAGGTTAAGAGTGTAACAATTGTCATCTCTAGGTGCTCTAAATAAAGCTTTTGATTTTAAGTTTTCTAAAGGGAGAAATTTTTTTTCACAATCAAGCATTCATCAGAATCAAAGATAACTAAATTACCCTTATCGGTGCTTTGACTCACACTGAGAAGATTGTGGCAAAGTCCTTCCACAAGGTAGACAACTTTGATGAGTGGTCCTTCATTGTTGCCAATTTCACAATCCTAGCAATCTTTCAGATTGATCTCCACCAAAGGTCACCTTGCCACCATCCTTGGGCTTGATTGAGATAAATTTGGATTGATCTCCGTCATGTGTTTAGAGCACCCATTTGTCAATGTACCATTTGTTGGGTTTTGATGCTCTTAGACAAACCTTATCATTGTTGGCATGTTGCTCTTCTTCTTCAGCAACTAAGCATAAATTTGCTTTTTCTTCCTCATCCTCATCATCTTCATCAGATGAACTATCACCCCAGATGCCGAAACATAGGCTCTCTTCTTGTATTTGCTAAACTTCTTCTTTTCTCTTGTCTTTGTTGTTGTTTTGGGGCATTCGAGACTTGATGTGGCCAGGCTTTTGACACTCGTAGCAGATGATTGACTTCTTTGCCTCATGGCTGGAGCTGCCCTTGTGTAGTTTCTTGAAACCTTGGTCCTTCTTGTAGAATTTCTTGAATCTTCGGACCAACATGCCTATTTGCTCATCTTCGTCTTCGTTCTCATCTTCATCATCTGACTCCTTTGCTTCTCTGGCAGTCTTGAGGGCAATTCCCTTATTCTTGCCATGAACTTCATCAAGTCCTTTCTTGAACTTGAGCTTGGCCTCATACTCAAAAAGACTACCAAAGAGAGCAGCCACCAATGGCATTGAATCTCCTCTAGCTTCCTCAATGGCAGTGACCTTTGCTTCTCATTCCTTATTGAGGATGTTTAGGATTTTCCTTACTTGAACTGATTGATCATACTCTTTTCCTAAGGCAGCAAGTTGATTAATCAGATGAGTGAATCTCAACTGAAATTCACCAATAGATTCACTAGGCTTCATGCGCATAAGACCATATTCGATCATAAGAGTATTGACCTGATTTTGCTTGACTCCAGCCGTTCCCTCATGAGCTATCTCCAGAGCATCCCACATATGCTTTGCAGATGGTAGAGTGCAAACACGAAACTATTCTTGTTGACTCAGAGCACTTTGAAGTAGAAGAACAGCTTTGCTATTTAGTGTGACATTTCTTCTGTCATTATCATCATAATCTTCTTCTAGCTTCAAAACTCTCACACCATCTTCAAGAACTGTGGGCATATAGTCTCCTCTTTCGAAATACTCTCCATAGCCCATACTCTGTAGCGTTCACAAAAACTTTGAACTTTGTTTTCCAGAATGAGTAGTGCTCTCCATTGAAATCGGGTGGCCTATTGATAGAAGCTCCATCAGGTAAGATACCTTCCATATTGATCCTTCTCGAGATGTTAAGCTCTTTTGAGAAGACCTTGCTCTGATACCAAATGTAAGTGGAGCTAAATACCCAAGAGGGGGGGTGAATTGGGTATTCTAAAAATTTTCGAAGATGATCCTGTTTTCAAGTAATAAAAAAGAGACGACGGCAACAAAGAAGAGCAGCGGTGGGCACGAGAGATTTATACTAGTTCAGCCCTAACAACTTGACCTACATCCAGTCCCCGGACTCTGCGGGATTTTCACTATAACACTTGATTACACACTCGCACTCAAGAGTAGTTCTCTCACTAGAACTCACTCCCCCTTACAAGTTGTAATCAATGAACTCCCAAATCACCAAGTCCCCTTGACTTGTGATTCTTTACAATAAATTATTTATAGATAGAAACTCTCTCTAAGAGTGAATAATGATAAACACCGAAGCTTATGTATCAAAAGATATTACACAGTTGAAAATGAAGGAATAAATGCAAGACTTGAATGAATTTCGTTTTTTGTTGTTGTAGTTGTTGAGAGGACTTGAATGCAACTCTATTTATAGTCGATAGCATTAAATGACCTTTGCATTGTTAATTAGACCATTGGAGATGATCTGCAGTGGTTAGGAGTAGCTTTGCTCTTCTTCTCTCTCTAATCTCCACTTAATCCAGCTGTCCAAGTGTTCAGAGTTGACTTCCTCTGAATTAATCCGTTGGAGAAGCAGTTGTTTGTTGTAGAATTCATTCGTTAATGCTTTGCAACCGTGTCCAGATGGATTACCCAAAAGTATGCAACTTTACGGACATAGCATTTAATGAGTTGAAGCGCTTTTTGCTTTTTCCTTTAACCCTTCAAAAAACATTCTCTAAACCATATGAAATTCACTAATAAAGTCATTAAACATAGTTAGGAATATCAGAGAATAACATTGCAGAGTATTAAGATCAAATAAGAATGTTTTCCAAATTCGTCAGATTTGAATTTCTGAAACAGCGATGTAAACTCGAGTTTGGTTCTAGTATGCTCGAGTTTGAAGCTTTAGTATGTAAAAGCGTTTCAAGTTCAAAACTTCTAAACTGGAGGTTTGTATTCAAAACCTGAGGTTTTCAATACACTGAAGAACTATAATGCTCTCGGGTTGATTTAAACTCGAGTTTCCAAATAGTGAACTCAAGTTTCCTCCATCCAGAGAGGAAGTCGCGATTTTGATCTTTTGAACATCTCTGAGCTGAGGTACAAACTTGAGTCTATTAGTAGACAGGCTCGAGTTTGACATTGTTCAAGTTAAAACTTAGTTATAGCTTTCGAATGTAAACCCGAGGTTTGAAGTGCAAACTCTATAGTTTTGTCAAGTTGAAAAGTACATTGTTCTCTATAAGGTTTAAACTCGAGGTCACAAAGTTAAGCTCGAGTTTGTTCAACTTTGAAAAACTCTGAATGTTTTTAGCTTGAAGTAAACTGGAGGTTTATGAAATGAGTCTCGAGTTTACTTTGGTTGAAAAACCTTGAAAGCTCTCGGTCAAGTGTAAACTCGAGTTTGCGATGATGAACTGGAGTTTACATGTTTTGTAAACTCTGATATTTAAAAGCTTTACTCAGAATGAAACAGTGCAGAGTTTGTGAAAATCTCATAATTTGAAAAATCCTTCCCGCCAGAGGTAAACTCGAGTTTGTCATAACGGGCTCAAGTTTACGAGTTATGTAAACTATTGAAGTTTTTCTTTGGAGGTTGCAAACTTGAGGTTTGTAAGTAGAAGTGTCGAGTTTAAAAATATTTTCAAGTCAAAATGCTCTCGGCCTCTGGCAAACTCGAGTTTGTACTTGTAAACTCAAGTTTACTCAAAATATGAGAAAACTTAGAAAGGCACTCAAATGCAAACCTCTGGTTTAGTCTCAAGTTCAAGATGCCAACTGGCAAGTATGGCTTACTGTTAGTGGCAAACTCGAGTTCGCCAAAGCTAGGCTCGAGTTTGACGCTGACAGGATATTTTAGAATTGAAATCAACAAGTTCCAACAAAATTCAATCTTGTTTACAATTGTCAGTTATCATCAAAACACTTAGAGAACTAATACATTACATTATTTATTGTATGTTTCTTATAAAAGTGGATTGATGGTTCGGTGGGAAATTGTTTGTTGTCTACTTTTGGGTTTGGGGCTTTGAATCCTATGTGTCTTAGGGAACTTTTTATGTTGCTTTATTGATATGAAATTACCATAAACGCCTTCTTTAAAATTAAATAAATAAGTGACCCAACAAATATTTTAACCTACTCCCTCTTTTCTTGTTTGGGTTAAGGTGCATTTTTGCCAACAAACTATTACAGAAAGAGCATCTAGCACAAATAATAATTAAGCATACCTTAAATGCCAACTAACAATTAAAAATGAGCAGATTTGCCAACGAACTTTTACACAGGTGCAGCCAGCACAACGTCATTAGAAAAAGTTAACTGACTGTTACCTAAGGTGCAGATTGGACAACGAACTTTTACTCCAGGAGCACCTAGCACAAAAAAGTTTTACTCAGGATCTCCCATAACAAAATTCTTAATTTCACTAAAGTAAATAATTTTTTTCTCAATTGTCATTATTTAAAACTACTAGTATAGATATCTATGGACAAAAATTAGGGAGAATCTCCTATAAAGACGGTTGAAATAGGAAAATCATATATAAGGCTGGTAAACTTAACAAATCTTAAATTGGGTCAATAACCCAATCTAGAATATTTAAATGTTGGTTATTTTCCAATAATACCCTTAACCCATGGTCCAAAGAAAAGAGAAAAGGAAAAGCCAAAGGTTTGATGTACGTCCACGGAGTTACCATCGTCGCTCTCCCTCGTGTGCCCTTTGGAGCATGAATAACGCCATGAGAAGTAGCCACCGTCGCCACCATAAGAAGTCACCGCTTTCGCCGTTAGAAGCCGCCACTACCACCATGAGGAACCCCTATTTATTCCAAAAGGTCCAATATGAATTTTTTCTACTATTTTGCAAGTCGGTATGTTCCTTCATTTTCTTGATTCCTATTTTTTCTTTTATTAGTGTTAATTAAAAAAGGAATTTTTCTTTTTTTTTTAAAAAAAAAAAAAGGTATGCGTTCATCTTCTTATCCTCCCCGGACACTAGACCTCCCGCGGTCCCGCCTCCCACCCTCGTACCTCCGGCTACCCCACGCCCCAGAACCTCGCCAAAATACCCTAGATCTGAAATTCTGGTTCGACAGTGGTTCACAATCGCACAAAATCCACAATCTCATCACAATTAAAATACCAGCCCTGTTGCCACGCCTATTACCATTCAGGTTGTATTTGATCAAACAATCTTATGTCGCTTCAATTTTGGGAATGTCCACAAAGTGGAAAGGCGACACAATTAACGGAAGAGGAAATCTCGATTTTTGGTTTTTGACAATGAGAAAAATCCCTTTTAACATTAGAACCAACTTATCATAGCCTTCTTTATCGACAATGTCAAGGCCTCTAATAAATTTTCTATCCTTAGATTCTTACCTAACGCATAAACAATATTGTTCTATCTCCAAATTTTTTTTAAGGAAAACAAATAACTAAGGGATATAAAGGTAATTATGTCCAAATTCTAAATCCCTAATTGTGTCACATAACCTAATTAATATTTTGTTAAGTTTAGCAACTCAAATTAGAATTTGGATAATTCAACTATCTTTATATAGGATTTTCCCCAAAAATTACTCATTTGCTAAAATAAACAAAAATTTTAATTAAAAATATAATTATATGATTTAAATAAAACTCAAGGTGTCTTATAATTTATTATATATGTTAAACAAAAAAATTATATGATTTATTTTTATTTTAGAAGAAATTTATGTGAGTTAAGAAATTCATTAAGTTGCGGATTTATATTAAGTTGCGGAAAGAAAATGAATGAGTTTAATTTTTATTTTTATAAAAAGAGCTTAATGGATATCAACTTTGACACTTAATAATATAAATCCGGCAACTTGATGATATGTTTGTTAATTAAATTATTTATTTATTATATGAATATGAGACTTGTTGAAAAAAAATTAAAAAAGTCCCATAAATAATTTGTTGAGGCTATTCCAAGATACTTAATTAATTTTTTTTGTTTAATTAAATATCTTAATGAATTTCTTAACTCACATAAATTTCTTCTAAAATAAAAATAAATCATATAATTTTTTTTTGTTTAACATATATAATAAAGTATAAGACACCTTGAGTTTTATTTAAATCATATAATTATATTTTTAATTAAAAATTTTGTTTATTTTAGCAAATGAGTAATTTTTGTCCATAGATATCTATACAAGTAGTTTTGAATAATGACGATTGATTATATAACTATATTTTTGTTTATTTTAACATATAATTATATTTTTGTTTATTTTAACATATATAATTATATATATATATTTTTTTTTTTTCGTGTTGGGTGCTCCTGGAGTAAAAGTTCATTGGCCAATCCGCACCTTAGATAACTGTCGTTAACTTTTTCCTAACGGCGTTGTGCTAACCGCTTTTTGTGTAAAAGTTCGTTGGTAAATCTGCTCATTTTTAATTGTTTGTCGGCATTTAAGGTATGCTTAATTAATATTTGTCTTGGATGCTCTTTCGTAATAGTTTGTTGGCAAAAATGCACCTTAACCCTTCTTGTTTTTCCACCTTTACATCTTTAAAGCATGGTTGAGCAAAGGAGACAGAGAAAATTTTCTGGATTCTTTCGAGCCTTTATATCTGTAAGAACCCGAACCCTACATTGAAAATCCCCAACTCCCTTTGTTCTTCAACTTTGCTGTTACCTTCCCATCATCCCCCATCATCCGTTGGTAGTTGCGTTGCCATTTGTCCATTCATCGTCGTCTTCCTCCTTTGGGTAGAGCTCTTTTTTTTTTTTTTGCTTCTTAAATCTCGATCTATCTCGACGTCATTTGGTGGTTTATGGGAACATTGGTTCTATTTATTTTTCTTCTTGTTGTCAGCACTTGTGGGGTTTGGTGGAAGTTCTGGTTGTTGTTGGTGTGTTCAAGCTCTTCTTTTTCTTATGTTTCGTTGTTGTAATTGTTGTGGTTATGGGTAAGCTTAATTTCTCTACTGTTTTAATTGAAGATTGGGAAGAGTATCATTGTTTATTTCTCTTCACTCCTGTGATTTCTAACAATAAGGGATTGAAGTAAATTTTCTTCTTCAACAACCGTTTATTTAAAGGAAAAAAAGAAGGTAGAATGGAATTTATTCTTGGTGGAAGAAGTATATTGAAGAGGAGGGATTTCATTAATAGGTATTCTATTCACATAATGTTTCTTTGGATGCTATGCTCGAGGCATGATATTGATTGGATGCTTGAATGTTATGGTTATTAACTTGAGAATTAAGATACTGGTCCTATGAATTAGTCTTGAGTGCCTTTAAAGCATTTGATGAAATGCTCTTAAAAAGAAAATCTCCTTCAACTATGTGTTTGTGTGATGTTTTGATGGTGGAGACTAATTTAGATACTATTTTGAATCGATTATGATTTTTGCTTTGATTTCCATGAGATGCTTGAAGGAAACAAGAATTATTTACTCTTGTATATAGGAAATTTGGATTGTTATGAGGTTTTATGATATAGTTGAGAAATAAACTTTATGGAAATTATAACTGTAACACCCCGTTTTCGAAAAGCAGAATTTTTTTTTCATCAGAGTAGAGCATCGGAGCAAGTGAGTAGCTGATAAATATTTCAAATGTTAATTGCAGAGTAATTGTGTTGGTAATATTAGCGGTACAATTATCCGTGTAATTCAAATAGACAGTACATAACAAAATAGAAATCTCCAGCCGACACTCTACATGTGCTGCTTGCCCTCACTAGTACAAAAAAGCCTTTTAAGACCGGACAAAAAACACCTCGTAAGACCGGATCTGGAACCGGTCTCGTTCCAGGAGGTATTAAAAATATGGTCCCAAATGTCCGGTCTTAAAAGTGTTTCAGAATAATAATAAAAAACCCCAAATGAAACAATTGGTCCCAAAACTTCAAGCAACCAAAACCGAAGTCCGGATCTCGAGCGGGAGCGGTCAAGGTAGAAATAAACAAACTTACGCAAGAAGAGATCTGGGTTGGATTTTAAGCCAGATCTGTGTGAAGGAGGCGTGGGAGGAGTCATAGATCGAAGAGGAAGGAGCCGCCGTCGTCCAGAATCCTCGAAGTAGTACGCTTTCACTGTTGCTGAGGATTGGAGTGGCCACCATCGCAAAACCCTCGAAGCATCCCACCGCCAATGTTGCTAAGGATTTGATTGTGTGGTTCTTGGAATGACTTACGAAGATTGCGAGTAGGTTAGAGGAAGAGGATGGCATTCTTGCTGAGGATTTGATTCGTGAGGCTCTTAGGACACTCGTTGAATCTATAACTAAGTAAAAGTTATATCACCAAGAAGACAAAGCAGACTCTCGGACTTAACAGGTTTAGCAAATTTAACTTTTTTTTTGTTAACACTTTTAAGACCGGTTTTTTTGAAAATAAACGGTCTTAAAAGTATACTTTTAAGACCTGTTTTTTGAAACAACCGGTCTTAAAAATGTTCTATATATTTACGAAATTGCCACCGGTCATACTTTTTTTTAAACACTTTTAAGATCGATTTTTTTGAAACAACCGGTCTTAAAAGTATACTTTTAAGACCTATTTTTTGAAACAACTGGTCTTAAAAATGTTTTATATTTTTACGAAATTTCCACCGGTCATTTTTGTTTTACACTTTTAAGACCGGTTGTTTGAAACAACAAGTCTTAAAAGTGTACTTTTAAGACCTATTTTTTGGAACAAACGGTCTTAAAAGTGTTCTATATTTACGAAATTGCCACCAATTATACTTTTTTTTTTAACACTTTTAAGACTCGTTGTTTGAAACAACCAGTTTTAAAAGTATACTTTTAAGACTGGATCCTTTATAAACCGTCTTAAAAATGTTCTATATATTTACGAAATTGCCACCGGTCATACTTTTTTTAAAACACTTTTAAGACTGATTTTTTTGAAACAACCGATCTTAAAAGTATACTTTTAAGACCTATTTTTTGAAACAACCGGTCTTAAAAGTGTTTTATATTTTTATGAAGTTTCCACGAGTCATTTTTTTTACACTTTTAAGACCGGTTGTTTGAAACAACCAGTCTTAAAAGTGTTCTATATATTTACGAAATTACCACCAGTCATACTTTTTTTTAACACTTTTAAGACTCGTTGTTTGAAACAACCAGTCTTAAAAGTATACTTTTAAGACCGGATCCTTTATAAACCAGTCTTAAAAATGTTCTATATATTTATGAAATTGCCACCGATCATACCTTTAAGACTGTATCCTTTATAATCCGGTCTTAAAAGTATTCTATATATTTACAAAATTGCCACCAGTCATACTTTTAACACCGGATCCTTTATAATCCGGTTTAAAAAGTTCCTTATATTTACGAAACTGCCACCGGTCATACTTTTTAGACTGGATCCTCTATAATCCGCTCTAAATGAGGTGGTCTTAAAGCCCCTTTTTGCACTAGTGCCTTCTCCTCGGCCCTCGGTCCACCTGACCCTGAAGCTATCGTAAGAGTTGAGGTCCAATGCCCATCGGACTTCAGGTAACGGTTAACCTTATGCTCAAATATGACAGTACATATATAACATATATTTATAACATTACAGCAGTAATCAATACATAAGCACACAGCAGATGCAAGATTAATAAAACAACAGTACATAATGAAAAAGGAGCAAAACACCCAAGAGGGGGGTGCATTGGGGATTTTAAAAACTTTTAAAACTGTTCTGTTTTGTAACAGCAAAATAGGGATGAACAGAGTGTAGAGAAGAAGAGCTAGACACAAAGATTTATACTGGTTCGGTCCAACCACTTGACCTATCACAATTGATTACACACTCTGCACTCAAGAGTAGTTCTCTCACTAGAACTCACTCCCTGTTGTAATCAATGGACCCAATCACCAAGTCCCCAGACTTGTGATTCTTTACAATAAATGTTTTACAAATAGAAACTCTCTCTAAGAGTGGATAATGATAAACATTGAAGCTTATAATGTCAAAAGACACAATATAAGTGAAAACTGAAAGATAGTTTATGAACTTTGAATGCTATGCGTTTTCAGCAGATGTGTTAGTTGAGAAGACTTGAATGCAGCTCTATTTATACCGAGAGAGCATTAAATGACCGTTGTGATGTTGATTATAACCGTTGCCTTCATTAGACAAGGTTTCGGTTCGAGTTTAGGTCTTCTTTCTCTCTAATCTACACTTAATCCGGATGCGAAGTTCGAGTTGACTCTCTCGCAAATTTGTCCATTGGAAGAGCGAGATCTTTGGATGTAGAAATCATTCTTTAATTCTTTGCAAGCGTGTGCAGATGGATTACCCAAAAGTATGCAACTTTCTCGGGTTTGCATTTAATGTGCCGACATCACTTTTGCTTCTCGCTTTAAGCCTTCAATAAACATCCTCTAATTTATCTAAAACTCACCAATAAAGTGGTTAAACATATCTAGAAACATTAGAAATTAATCATAGGAAGTATTAAGATCAAACAAGAAGGTATTAGAAATTTGCTGAATTTGAAATTCTGAAGAAGCCCAGAAACCTCGAGGTTTGTTCTTCAAACCTGGAGGTTTTACAAGGTTGCGAGAAAGTGTTAGTGTCTCTACTGTCCAAACCTCGAGGTTTATCGGGAAACCTCGAGGTTTCACTTTAAATGTGAAACCTTGCAAAATCGCGCCAAGAGCAAACCCGGAGGTTTCCGGAAACCTGGAGGTTTTCAAAAGTAGAGAAAAGTCGTTTGCTCTCGGATGGCAGAAACCTCGAGGTTTTTAAGCAAAACTCGAGGTTTCACTTAAATCTTGAAATTCTCAGTTTTGGGCCAAAGCGAAAACCCGGAGGTTTTCAAAATCGGTGAAAAGTCGTTTGCTCTCGGATCCCGAAACCTCGAGATTTTCTCTAATACTCGAGGTTTCTCCTAAATTTTCAAAATTCTTAGTTTTGCGCCAAAACAGAAACCTGGAGGTTTGAGAGAAACCTGGAGGTTTTGAAAAGTTGGAAAAATGTAGAACCTCTTTGCATTGACAAACCTCGAGGTTTCTCACAATTTTGAGAAACTTGTGAAACACTGTTTGAGTTCAAACCTGGAGGTTTTCCTTAAACCTGGAGGTTCTGAAAACTGGCGATAAACTGAGTTTTCACTGGAAGGGAAAAACCTCGAGGTTTCTAGCCAAACCTCGAGGTTTCACACAATTTTGTGAAACCTTCAATTTTCAAGTTAAAATTAGGATTTTGACAACAGAAACTTCATGCTTTGTTTACAATCATTGGAGATCATCAAAACCTATAGAGAACTAACACATAAGCACACAACAGATGTAAAGTCACACACACGTCTACACTCTCCAGTGCCACGACAGCTGCTCGTGTCCCAGTGCTAGGAAAACATCTTTACGGCGTTATCAAACCTATAACCCGTGTCTAAAGCCGAATGTATATACAGTGATCTAAGACAGTGTCTCAGTCTATGAAATCATCTATCACATGTAAGCATATAATAAGCATCAGAGTTAGTGTTACAGTACGCATCTGTACCTTCGTTTGTTGTGAATAGGGGTACGTTTACTCGGTCGGTACATCTTCTGATTGTTTCCGGATATCCTATAATGGTATTATCACATTATCACCTTGTAAATAATATCCTAAGAGATATTTTGGCCATTACTGACCTTTTTACCCTTGGTGAATTTATTACTCTAACTATCCTTTTATTTTTTTTCCAAAATAACGCTACTTTCAATATTTCAGGCAGAATTTACGTTAACTTTGAAAATTCATAATTAATTCTACAAAAATTGAAACAAGGATCCGTAAAATTCCATGGACTCCTTAGGATGTATGTTTTGAGAAAAAAATACTAAAGTTTTCCCAGAACTTAAGAAAAATTCCCAGTTTTCACGTGTTCATCCCTTGCCCAGAAAAATTCCAGAATTTCGTAGCTTATTTTCAAGAATTTTTATCTCTTTGTACAAAACTCTAAATGACACAATCTAGGAATATTTGGAAATTTCTATATGTCTGCTTTAACCATGAAAAATTTAAGAATTAATTGACTTCATCTTCAACATAAAATTATGGCGTTTTTACTACGACTTGAAATCGCCTAACCGAAAAATTTCGCGTAACTTCGTTACTCCGGTGTTTTTCTTCCAGAAATTTTGCTCTAACCCTTCCTTCATCAATTTTTTGAAAAAGCTATTTTTAACCATAAAAACATGAAAATAAAACTACTCTAGCATTTTTAAGATTAAAACACAACTATCTATGAATTTAAAAACTCAAAACTCAAGAACTTGCTTACCAATGCTTGAACTCCTTCAAGCTACTTCCCACTCAACCTCACTTCACTCTACTTTCAGATTTCTATTTCTTGTTTTGGTGTGAGTTCTGTGAAGAGCCAATGCCCTTATTTATAGTAAAAGGGTATGGCAACTATGGTAAATAATCCTAACCTACTTACTTCATCTTGTTTTGTGGCTCTCATCCTCACCTTCTAGCTCTCAAAACCGTGCCCCCTCCCTCTCTCTTCCTTCATCTTTTTTCCTTGCTCATCAAGGATTGAAACTTGTTCATGAAGTATTGAAACTTGCTCATGAAGTATTGGAAGCTTCCAACTTCACCAACAAGTTTTAACATGTGTTGAAAGATTTACCTCCTCCCCAAGTTTTCAAAAAATACGCCCCTTTCATCTTTTTCTTTTTATTTGTTTTGTGTTTTATTTAATTGCTTGGATAATGTTTTGGAGCTACATTATTGGCCCTTTAATTATTAATTATGGTAAAACACCCTAATTGATGGTTTTATACATGCTACTTAGTTAATTAAGAACTTTAATATTATTGCCTTAATTTATTGTAACTTAATCATCCACTAATTGTTTGTAATATTCCATAATCAATTTAAGCATTTTCACACCCCTTTATGGTTTATTTTTGATAATATAAGAACTAAATGTTAATATCTTATTTAATGTAGATTTAATTGCCCATTAGTTGTTAGAAATTTTCTCTAATTGATTTAGGTATTTTCATGTCATTTTATAGTCTCTTATGATTAGTTCAAAACTATGCTTAATTATGATAATTTTATGATACTTATTGATTATATATGAACTACACTTCAATTTGCCATTTTTTGGATATTTATGATTAAATATGAATTATGCATCAATTTTTTATTTATAGGATATTTTATGATCCCTAAATGAAAACTAGGAACTTGGATTTTGCCTCATTAAATTCTAAGGAAAATTGCCCAATAAATAAAATAAATACACTACAAAGATTTGAGACCACATATTCACCTATTTTTCAATAGGGAGTATTTATCAAAATTTGGTATTTAAAATAACTAAGCTACAATATTTAGAGACAACATACTTTCCTATTAGAAGAGGTATTATCTATCCAAATGTTGTATTTAAGATAATTTACAATTTTGGGGTATTATAATAACACAGGGGTTTATTATTTGGGAAAATCTACCTCGGGGTTCAAAGTAGCAAAAAGAATATCAAAAAAAGCCTAAGAAAAAGTCAGATGTCAAAAAAGGCCCTGGTGACATGTGACTTTTTCTTGGGCCTTTTTTGACATTTTTTTGCTAGTTTTGGCCCCGAGATGTATTTTCCCTTATTATTTCTTACATGTTGAAACTTGGTGAAGTGAATTTGGAAGGGAAGCTTATTCAAGCTTGTATTTTTATGTTACTTGAAGGTTACAAGATGATGGGTTAATTTTATTTATATGTTAAATGTGAAAAAGGAAGAAGTAGAAGAGCTCAATTTTCATTTTTGAGGTTTTGTGATAGAGCATAAACATTTAAAGTTGTTTGGGTATTATAAGATGATGTAATGTTGCTTTAGGATATGATGTTAAGAATGGATAAAAGGTTTGGAAGAAGGGAGGGTATTTCAATGTGTTTTTACATACTCATTATGCTTAAAACCAAGGAAGGTCATTATGAAGAAAAAATTAAGGATTTGGCTAAATGTGATAATATAAAAATTTTATGTAAAGTTTTAATTGAAGTATTGATGGATTTATTTGGATATTAGGAGGAGAGAAGTGAATAATTTTGAAGCTGATAAGATGGTGAAAGAGGTATAAGTATAAGCATTTCAGGTGAGTGAATAATGTCACAATTAATTTATGAATAAGTTATTTCTTTATCTCAATATACGGTTTTTAATAGATTCACATGTATTTTAATATAATTCTTCTTATAATCTTAATTATTGGGTCATTTGAAGTATTTCCGTTATTCTAGTTCATTTTTGAAAGAAAGTTGTAGTTGTTAATGTTCCTTTATCTTAATTATAATATTTGAATATTTAACCTAGTTAGTGAAATATTTGATCAATGTGTCTTATGGATGGATACGGTGAAAAGATTTTCCAAATGGAAAATGTGATAGATTATGATGAAGAATAAGGAATGCTAATTTATGGAATTTGGAAAGGTATAGTTTTGAGATATTATTTGCAAACCTTTATGGTGGGGCATTCTATTACGAAGTATTTGATACAATCTATCTTTAGCTTAAAAGGGGACCTTTTCATTGTTTTTGATAAATTAGCCTCGGGCATGCTTAAATTTTTTTTTTTGAGAGGATCGAATACAAACGCCGGTTACTAATAGATACTATTAGTTCTTGGTGCACCATAGTTAACCTTGAGCTCGCTTGATATTTGTGGGATTTGTTCTCACACTTGTTATTCATGGGTCTTGTACCTACGCTTGTTTTGTAGCCTCATGCTGTGCTTGTTTGGTTAGTTACTCTTGTGGATTGTGCATCAATTCTTGTTTCCGTGGCCTTGAGCTACGCTTGGGTAGTTACCCTTGTGTCTTGTGTGTCCACGCTTGTCATCCGTTCTGTAGAAGTCCTACATTTAGACGAGCTTTGAGATTTATTGTTTTAAACTGATTTGGTTAAACAAAATGATTTATGATGTATTTGGATTTATTTAATTGATAATTCTATAAATTTTTATTTATACCTATGATTGTATGATATAGAAATTGCAATTTATTGCCATATCGTGATTTTTCAAGGTTAAATATGTTTAAATTATTTTCTCTTGTATTTCACTAAATTATATTAATGAGACATTATTCACTGGAAAATTATTTTTGGTCTCGATCCGCAGGTGACTTGGATCCTCTTGCTAATCATTAAAGGTCCATACCGATGTTTGAAGTTAAAGTGTCATGTTGAAAATTCCCAATTAATGTAACATTCACACCTATGCATTTATTGTTGTAATTTAGGTGCTCCACGTATGCTATAGATAGGGCCCTCACATGATTCGCATGTTTAGTATTTCATGATAAGGAGCAGAGCTCCTCTTGACAATATCATACTACCGTAGAATTTTTGGGAGGTCCCGCTTGAGGATGACCCTATCTAAATTTCTACAAAAGTTAATAAGTTATGTTATATGAAATATATCTATGATATTATTTTACATATATTGTAAATATGTCTATATATAAGTATTAGAAATCCTATATGTTTTAAGGCTTAAGGAATGTGAGTTGTCTCATATTTCGGGCCGGTCACTTCTTGATTCTCAGGGTGTGACACTTTTCCTAGCCGTATACTTCATCCTTGCTCCCTCTGATGTTCAGAACTACCAGGAACATGCTAATACACAAACTCTAATGGTTCCCTCTGACGAGGTAGCCCACTATCACCACTCATACCTCTGATCAACACATAACCAAGGCCGCATCAATACACCATACTCATCTTGCCTAAACCTTGCTTTGATACCACAAACTGTCACACCCCTTCGACAATACGTCATACCTCAGAGCATTAAAGATTTTTCTATACAAATCTTTATTATCCAACAACGGCTACCCCACCATATTATGTTATAGTCATCCAAAAATATGTAGCATATATTGCTTACAACCACCAAATTCTAAACAGTCTACCAAAATATCAAATATAATCAGCAGACAACTAAAACCAAACCACCACTTCCTCCAGCAACCTTTAGTGACCAATGTCCACAACCTTGCCCCTTGAACCTTGATTACTACTTTGCACACGCCCTAAAATTTTGGAAGGTTCTGAGATTCAAATGAATCTCAAAGTAACAATTAATCTCACAAACCAAGCATAGACATTATATGAAAGTCAACCACAAAGAAACAGTCCACACAACATCTAAAGCATTCAGTGATCATATAACATGTATTATAATTCATATGTAGCAAGAAATACAAACATCAACATATGATTCATTACTACAACACTTATGAGTTATTAAATGAGGTAATATATGAGAACCCGTAACTCTTTATGGTGCTCGTGGAACTAAATATTATAAACTCAAGAGCTATTACTCTCTACGAGCGCTCAAGAGAACCTGTAACTTTTACGGAAGAGCATGAATCTAAATACCATGATAAATATAATCATTATCAGATATATGAGTCTTAATGGGCGCTCATGAGAACCTATAACTTTTATGGTACTCATGAGTTAAAATCAATAATTACTCACAGTATCACGTAACTCTTTATGGGCGCTCATGAGATTGAAGATCATAAATAATTAACCATTATGAAAACCCATCACTCTTTATGGGTGCTAATGAGAACCTATAACTTTTACGGTACTCATAAGTAATGATTTCAATTATGTTTTTCGACTTCATGAGCATTATGGACCTCGTAACTCTTTCACTGGATCTCATGAACTTTCCCAAACTAAACTATAAAGTAAATACTCATGGTTCCTTTTCAGGAATCATTAAAATACATTAGGGGTTTTAGGATTACCTTAGATCACTGAAGACCTCAAATGTATGATGTCCTCTAATGCTGATCCACATGGCTATCTCCTGATTGCCTTGAGAACTCCTTCTCTTTGATTCCTCTCTTTCCTTGGATGCTTGCTAGGTGACGCCAAGGTTGAGGATTCAATGTTCTTGGGTTTTCTTTATCTCAAAAAGTTAGGTTTATTGAGATTAGGTTGAGGACAAGAAGAACAAGATTGGATTACCTATGGATGGCACATCTTGCTGTTACACCCCTATCGGCCTCACCCTTTCGGGTGTTGGATAAAGGGATTCCCTTTTATACTAATCATTTATCATCTAATTACTACTTATTAACATGCATCAAAGGTTAACGCGGCAAAGCTTATCCCGATTGGATTTCAAACAATACTGGTATAATTAAATGCAAATAACAAAATATAATCCCTGAAGGGTTAAATATACAGTCATCCGATCCACCGGTGCCTACGAGACCAAAAGAATATATAGTTATCCCAGCAAAAAAAATAAAGTCGAAACTAAATCTTCCTCTGCCACCAACAACATCGTCTACTCCAGCTATGCATCCTTACCCTTCTTTCCAGTTACAACCCTTGAAGTACTCCCTGAAGCTTTACAAAAATCTGGGATTCATAAATGAATCCTAGAGTAACCATAAATCTCATATGTAATGCATAAACATTGTATGTATTTAACCATAATAAGGAAAAGCATCAAATAATAGTATTCAGTAACAAACAAACAGTAACACAAATACAACATACCCTGTGTACAGTGTTAACTACGGAAGGACTACATATTTTAAAAACAGACGCAGGACTGCTCAACAAAAGTGAGCCTCGGATCCACAGAGCTATGAAAACACAAGGAAAAACACGGTAGTCAGGCTCCAAACCCAGACCACACTGAATGCATACAAACACATGTCCCTTTTCAGGAGACACGGGCCCACAATCATGAAAAATACAAACATAAAAGTAACACAAAACACATTAGGATTAAGGTTACTACCTAGTAGTTGACCAAAATTATCAGTATAATTTTTCCCTGGATAAGTGAAAGTCAAAGCGACCCTAAAATAATCAAAATATAAATATAAATAACTCATCTTTAAAATATTTATTTGTTGACTTAAAAATAGGCTTTCTTCAACCTAAAAAAAATCTCTCAATCTTATACTAAGATCCAATTTTTAAACACTTTGAAGGCATTAGACACAACAACAAGGAATCAGTTTCTCACGTCCTGAGGCTAGCCGAAACAATAAATTCCTATTGAACAACCATTTTTCTTCTATCATATTAATATTTCTTCCTAAACCTCAAGCCTTAAATTCAATCCCTTATTCATTCATTTTATCTATTAATCAGACCCATTTCATGAACAAAAACACAGGGTACTACTACTTTCAACTCCACAACCATAAAATCATAAGGTAGGTAAACTATCACTTACTTGTTCTTGGTATTTCACCTTTTTGAAATGTTGATCCTCAATGATTCTTCTTCTTTCTTTTTGCCTTCACCTTCATCTTGGATGCTTGCTTCAGCTCTTCCTTGCACCTTCTTCTTCTTCTTCTTTTAGTTCCCTTTTTCTCTTCTACTTTGGCCAAAAGTGGAAGGAGCAAGTTCCTTGAATAGACCCCAAAAACTGATTCACTTAATCTCTAGATGCCTCTTCATTGTTCTAGATATATCCATGAATTTCCCTTATATTTCTCATGAGCTCTCACGTCCGGCGGTTTAAAAATATTGGGGAAGGATTTATTATTTTATTATTATATTTATTTATTTTTTTCCTTCATCTAATCTATCTCACATCAAGTGATAGGAAATAATGGAGAAAAAATGTGAGCTCTTCCATGCCTTATTTGACGTGCACAACCTCCCCCTCAATTAATTAAGGACCCGTTTGTTACAAAGAATTGGTGGGGAAAGAAAGGGAAGACCCCAATCTTCCCATGGATTTTGGGTGTTTGGTAGAGAGAAAGTCCAGTCAGCATCTTCCAGTGAGTACTTATCTTCCCTTATTTGAGGGAAGATGCTTTCCATCAGAAAATGGAAGGAAAGCTGCAATCTTCCCAGGAAAGTGTTTTTTTTTTATAGATTTACCCTAAAATTCAAACTTGGTGGGAAGTTTGAACTTGGCGGAAAGTTTGAATTTGGTTAATTTTTTTTTTTTTTTTCTTTTCACGAGTTTGAACTTAACAAGAATATATTTTTAAAAAATATATTTTAGCAAAAAATATTTTTCTTTTTTTTTTGAATTAATTTCTTTTGAGGATAAAATAGACATTTCCTAATTCTTTACCAACTACCACCTCTTCATTTTCTTCCTACCAAACAACTCAAACCATCTTCCCTCATCTTTCAAATCTTCCTTTCCTTACCTTTCCTTTCCATTCCTTTCCTTTCCTTCCCTTCCCCAAATGTTCTTTGTAACAAACGGGACCTAAGTATCATCCCATCTATCTACCACGCTTCCTTAGGTATTAGGTGTACTTAGTCTTAGGTCATCATTCACTTCTCTTTTCCTCTCAACCGGCGGTTTTAAAGGAGTAAGAAGTAATATATATATATTCCTTTGGTCTCTCCCTCACCTTTCGCGACGTTTTTTTGAGGAGGTTAGGAAAAAAATTTCCTATTTCAATTACTTGCCCCAATTGTTCGGCACGGGAGAAGAATTGGAGGAAAAAATGTGTTTGTAGTACATGGCTCAACCCACATGATACTCCCCCCTTCCTTCATTTATGTTGATTTATCCAATCAATCTCATCCCTTTTTAGCTCATAATTGCCCCAATTAGGCTCATTATTTCCAACTTTTCCCCCTTATATGCAACGCTTCAGGGGAAATTTTTTGAAGGAACTTGTATTCTTTCCTTACCTCCCATATGACCTGTTGCCGGTGATGAAAAAAAAAAAAAGTGATTTTGTGTCATATAGGTCCTATCCAATATCCACTTTCCTAAGGAAAATTAGACTCATATTGAAACTCCACTAATTTTTTATCGAATTTTCCCCTCCTTTTATTGGACGAAAATTATAGAAATAATGAGGGAAAAATATATTTTTACCTTCTTAACATTACCATTTCAAATCATTTATAACCAAATTTATTAGCCACCTTTTCGAATAATTCCACATTATTTTCCCAATAATTAATTTATCCTGTTGGAAAAAAAATACTGACTACTACCACTTAGTGAAAAATTCATATATTCCATTAATTGATTTACATGAAGATTTGGAAGTGTTACATTTCTTCCCCGTAAAAATAAATTTCATCTTCGAAATTTTTTTAATACATTTATCATGCTCCTAGACATAAACTCGGGTGTTCCTCTTTCATATCCTCAACCGTTTCCTATGTCGCTTCTTGATGAGCACAAATCGTACCATGTTTTCCCTATACTTTATGATTGAATTGAATGTTAAACTGCAGATAATCTAAGTAAAAAGGCATACATTTATGATATAGGGATTGAAGAATAGAAATCGTTTGCATATGCTAAGAATGGAACAATTTACATGGTTTTTAAAGAAGAACGTATAGCAGAGCTGATACGATGCTATAGCATTCTGACAGCGAGTCGAAGTGCAATACAAAGCATCACGAATGCTATACCAAAGTAAAGGATGCAAATGCTATGCGACATGTTTTCTGACCTTTTTACCCAGATGATTTCAGGAATAAAAGAAAAGGGCGCTACTGACAGTTAGGTTACTGATATAACGGAATAGAAGATGCGGAGGATCGGAACTAACAGATTTGGAGAATCCACGTAACCAACGAAGCAATCTACTCGGATCTAGAGATACAATAAATCCCGATGGATTAGGAAAGGCCCACCGGGTCAGAACTTACGATGCAAGAAAAGCCCGATTATAAAAGGAAATAGTGGAGCCAACCCTAAGAGAGTCGGATGACCCTAGAACAAGATTCTATCTTTCGGCAGACTCAAGAGAAGAGTGAGAGATTTCACAAGAGCATGAGACTTTCTGGACAACTCAGCACCCTTCCCCGCAAAGTACGACGGAACGAAGAAGACGTGGAGTGGTAACGTGACAGGGCTTCGACCACGCCGTTGGAAATTCCGTCAAAGCTTTCTGTGTTCCCTTTTTATCTTTGTTTTCTCGATTATTGGTCATTCTGTTAGTGTCTGTTTTGTGTGTCCCTCGTCAATCATGAACTGATTTTCATATGGCTGGACGAGGATGAGTCTTTAAGTTGTTGAATGAACCTAGTTGCAAGTTGTTAATTCAATAAATTTGGTTTGCTTATCGGTGTTTTAATTACTAGTCGGTTAACGGAAGTTAAGGGCTAGATTTGTGGCCTCTACCATCGGGCAAGGAGTTGAGGTTAGACCTTTGAGAAACAAGTGTTTGCTAGGCAGCCCGTGCACGGCTTGACCTATTATTGTAGGCTTCAGGAGTGGGTCTACCTCTCATAACCATAACACCCTGAGCGTAGTGCAGATCTGACTAGAAAGTTGCCATAGGAATATGGAAGGAGTATAGTTAGCTTCATATGTATTGAACGCGGAAGCTTCGGTAGACTATAGAGGTGGGTGAACCAAATAACTTTGTAAGTAGTAGCTATGCTGTAGCAATTACGGAAGCGTGCAGTGTAGATGCTATAGCATTGGGTAGAGCAACTGGGGGATTGATGCACTTAAGGGTGATTCTGAGTCCAACCTAACCTCCTACTGATATCTTCTTACGTTTAAAGTCATTTTGTTTACTTTTGCTAGTAGCATAATCACAACAACCTCTCATCCTAATATATTTACTTTCGCTTGCACAACTATCATAGCAATCGCGCGTCACTCTTTGGTATCTCAGTTTCTGTGGGACGATACTCTACTTACACTTTATTACTTGTTCGACTGGTTCACTTGCCATCAAGGAAATCGACCAACACTTCTCTAGCAGATAACCCTTTCCAAACTACCTTCACAAAAGGGATACTCATACGCATGAGCTGTTTTTCTTGATAGTAGATAATCCGCTCGGGCTCTACTGCCAAAGTATGATCTTCCTGTACCTCAACATCCTCATACTCAAGGACATGCTCTAGGTCTAGTTGGTATTTCTTCAGCTGAGAGACATGGAAAACATCATGCAACCTACTCAGACTTGGTGGCAATGCTAACTGATAAGCTACAGGTCCCCGTTTTGCTAAAATCTCAAAAGGACCAATATATCGAGGACATAGTTTCTTACGCTTGATGGCTCTTCAGTTTCTTACGCTTGATGGCTCTTCCCACTCCTGTAACAGGAGATATCTTCAAGAACACATGATCACCTACCTCGAACTCGAGAGGTCTCCTCCTCTTATCTACATAACTCTTCTATCTGCTCTAAGTCGCAAGGAGCCTCTTCTTGATTAGGTTGATATGTTCGGAAGTTTCATCTACAATCTCAGGTCCAATTAGCTTCCGTTCAGAAAAATCTGTCCAACACAGAGGTGATCGGCATTTCTGTCCATACGGTGCTTTATAAGGAGCCATTTGTATACTAGAATGATAACTATTATTATAGTCAAATTCAGCTAGAGGAAACATTGATCCCATTTTTCTTTGAAATCAAAGACAGGCTCGCAACATATCTTTAAGTGTCTGGATTGTCCTCTCTGATTGCCCATTTGTCTGGGGATGATAGGCAGTACTAAACCTTAGCTTCATCTCCAGTGCTTGATGTAAAGCTTACTAGAATCGAGAAGTGAACCGAGGATCTTTGTCAGAGATGATACTCTTTGGTGTACCATGAATTCTAATTATTTCTTGAATATAAATTTCTGCTAGCTTCTCGGGAGAGTAATTGACATTGACAGGAAGAAAATTAGCATACTTAGTGAGTCAGTCAATGATTACCCAAATTGCGTCCAAATGCCTGATCTTGGGTAGACCCACTACCAGATCCATGGTTACATTCTCCCATTTCCATTCGGGAATATCGAGTCCCTTTAAGAGTCCTCCTGGAAAGTCAAACATCTAGCCACATACTATGATATTTCCTTCTTCATTCAAAGCCACCAAAACTGCGATTTCAAATTCTGATACATCTTGACTGCTCCTGGATGAATGGTATACATACTCTTGTGAGCCTCGTCTAGAATCTTCTGTCTCAAATCATCTCTAGACGGTACATAAATTCGTTTCTTGAACCGGATCAAGCCATTTAAGATATCATATTCTGTCGCTTCGCCTCGAGTAATCTTCTCTTGAATGGATGCCGTTAGATCATCCTGCACCTGAGCTTCTTCTATTTCTATGCTCAGATTATTCTCCTCTTAGCTGACAAGGAGGTTAGCAACATAAACTCTATGAATTGCATCTTTATTCACAAAGGTTTGGCCTGATACATTCAGGTCTCTGAAGTCTTTTAATAGTTTCTGTTATTTCATCATCATATATGCTACTTGCATTGTCTTCCGACTCAATGCATCTGCGACAATATTAGCTTTACCCAGATGATATTTTATTTCCAAGTTATAATCCTTTAGCAACTCCATCCGTCGACATTGTCTCATATTAAGTTCTTTCTGGTCGAATAGATACTTGAGGCTCTTGTGGTCACAGTATAGCTCAACTGTGGTACCATACAGATAGTGTCATCATATCTTCAAAGCAAAAACAATTGCCGCAAGCTCCAGATCATGTGTAGGATAATTTAATTCGTGAGGCTTCAACTGACGAGAGGCATACGCCACAACTCTGTCTGTTGCATTAGGACACATTCTAATCTCTGCAAACTAGCATCACTGAAGACCACATAGGTCTGGCTTAGATCTGGGATAATTAACACAAGTGCTGTCATCAACCTCTCCTTTAGCATTTGAAAACTCTCCTCACACTGATCGTCCCAAACAAAAGACTGGTTCTTCCTCAGGAGCTTCGTCAATGGCGACACAATCTGAGAGAAATTCTGTATAAACCGACGATAGTACCCAGCTAGACCCAGATAACTGCGAATCTCAGTGACAGTCTGTAGTATTTTCCAGCTTAATACTGCTTACACCTTACTGGGGTCCACTGAAACACCATTTTTGGAAACCACATGACCCAGAAATTTAACCTCTGACAACTAGAATTCACATTTACTATGTTCAGCGTAGAATTGCTTCTTTCTCAGTATGTTTAAAACAAGTCGCAGATGTTGTTCATGTTCTTCTCGATTCTTTGAATAGATCAATATATCATCAATGAACACAACTACAAATTGATCCAGATATGGCCGAAAAATTATGTTCATTAATCCATGAAGATTGCAAGAGCAGTAGTTAAGCCAAATGACATCACAAGAAACTCATAATGTCCATATCAGGTCCTGAATGCAATCTTTGGTATATCCTCAGCTTTAACTTAAAGTTGATGGTACCCCGAACGTAGATCAATCTTTGAGAATATACAGGAACCAGATAACTGATCCAGTAAGTCATCAATCCTAGGTAGAGGATATTTGTTCTTTACCGTCACCTTGTTAAGTTCTCGATGATTGATGTAGAGTCTTAGACTTCCATCTTTCTTCTTAACAAAGAGAACTGGGTCTCCCCAAGGTGAAACATTGGGGCGAATAAACCCCTTTTCTAGCTATTCTTCAATCTGCTTCTTCAATTCAGCCATCTTATTAGGTGTCATACGATATGGTGCTTTAGAAATTGGACCAGTACCAGGCACGACTTCAATTGCAAATTCAACCTCTCTCTCTGGTGGCAAACCACTGATATCATTAGGGCGCACATCAGGAAATTCATTTACCACTGGTATGTCATTCAGAGAAGGTTCTGATTCTGCCTGTACAGAAAAGAACACCACATATCCATGGCATCCTTGTTTAATGCATTGTTCTGCCTCAGTAGCTGAAAGAAAATCAATACTTGTTTTGGCATTGAGACTCTGATGTTGATCATGACATATAATCTTTCTATTGACGAAGTCCAATGCAATGTTATTGGCTACCAGCCAATTTAAACCCAAAATCACATCAATATCCCGCAACGAAAAACAGATCAAGTCCCCAGTTGACTCATGTCCACCAACCACCACAACACAATTTAAACATCCATCAGTAGTCTCGGATTTGACTCTGAGTGGGGTAGAACAATCAAATCATAAGGTAATTTATAAGCATTTAAATTCATATTTTTAGCACAATCATATGCAATAAATGAATGACTGGCACCAGGATGAAATAATGCATGTAACATACAACCACGGAGAAAGATGGTACCATGAACTAACTCAGGTGATTTGCGAGCATCATATCGTGTCAAGGAGAACACACGACCCTAGTTCTGAGGTCTCTTCTCCGTAGCTTTTTACGGACACTCATGGCTATAATGCCCAGGCTTATGGCAAGTATAAAAGACCACCTACCCACCGCAACTAATACTGGGGTGATTCTTGCCACACTTGTTGCATTCCTGAGGCTTTGCAGGCCTCCTAAAGTTCTACTGACTGGGCCAGAAAGGTTTCTTTCCATTGCCATGATTTTTGTTCCATGGCCCCTTCCTCTTCTGAAAGGAGCCTCCGCGATTAGAGTCACTACGGAAAGTAGATCTCCTGGAAGCATGTAGTTCCTTCAGGTTTTGCTCAACAATTCTACACTCTTATACTGCCTGGCTTAATACATGAAACTGCGTGGCTATGAGTTTTTCTCTGATCTCAAATTTCAGACTGCAAATCAAGACAATTGCTAAACTCCTTTTAGCATTAGGGTTTTTATGATAGGTGAAGTAGTAAGATAGACGAGTAAACCTAGAATAGTAATGTTCAAAAGACTCGCTATCCCCTTGCTTGATATTCAGAAACTCTGACTCCTTAGCAATACATATGGAAGGAGGATGGTACTGTTCATTGAATTTTTCCTGGAACAGCTCCCAAGTGATAGAACATTCCGAGTGCGTAGAGTCATCTCCTTGTTGCACTACCAACGGTCAAGCATCTCCCTCTAGCTTGTAAATGGCCAGCTGAGCCTTCCCCTCTTCCAGACACTCTAGGACCTGAAAAAAAATTTGAGACGGAGAATCCAATCTTCTGCTGCATCAAATTTGCAGCGAAAAACTGGTGGCTGTTGTTTACAAAATTTAGAAACCCAATATATTGATGTCTCTACGCCCTATTATTTTGCTGGTCCATCTCGTGACCCTTCCCTGTTCATCATGATCATTATTGTTGTTGTCATTATCCGCCTCTATCTGATGTCCCTCGGAACTTCAGTCTTGGCGAGCCCTAATTTCATTCATTTCCGCTCGCATTTCTTGTATCATGTTTTCATCTTTCGAATTAGTCCCATCATTTCTCGCATCAAATTATTATCTTGAGGATTAGGTACTTGTGTCTCCTAGGCTCTTGCCTAGGCCTTCCTTGTCCTTTCCCTTTTGCCATTATTTAAGGTTCAGCTACAGAGCAACAGAAAAATAAGTAAAATGAATATTATTTTCACAAGTTGATATCAAATCATAAATCATAGCCACAAGATAAAAGAGAATCGTATTAATATTTCCCATAAATCATTTTACATCATCCCGCTAGTCTCAAAATATTAAAGCATAAGTAGTTCATTTGTCTTTACAAAAAGTACAACCACATCACTACCTACTAAATTACCAAAATACATTTCATACTACTAAACAAAAAGCTTCCATCATCTGCCAACAGCTAGGTCCTCAAAATATCTAGATATTTTTCCTCTTTTGGGGCAAATTACCCGTTTTGGCCTGAAATTTTTAGAAATTACAATTATAGCCCAGAACTTATTAATTATTACCAACTTTTCCCAAGTGCTTTTGTCTGCCCAAAAGGACATGTGTGGTGCCTTTTGGGGCCCACACCTCTGCCCCAATTATTTTTTACACCTTTATTCCCTTTTTGACCCTTTTTTTTTTCTGAAATAGAGGACCCACTGTTTGACTTTTACACTGATTTTTCTTTCTTTTTCTCCAAGAAAATATTTTAATAATTAGAGGGGCTTGTGAGGCCCATAAAGGGTCCACAAATCTGATCCCCTTCATTTGTTTTATTTTTTTCCCACTTAATCAGCCCAGCTTCTTGGTTTACGGTCCGTGTAGGTCCTTACGGGTCATCGGGGTTTTTCCCTTTACACTTTTCTTCATCTTTTTTCAAATATTTCACCCTTGAATAGACACTCACATGCGGCGCCCTCCAAACTTCCCAGAGTGGCCCCACACTTGTCCTACTCAGTCCAAAGGAACCCCTAACTGGTCCCTATAGGTCTCGTTTCTATCGATCAATCGCCCGTGGGACCCGCATTTCAAGTTTGGGCCCGAGTATGACTTAAATCACCTGGTTTCCTCCTTTAAATTATTCCTCCAATTTAATTATTATAATTATAATCATAAATAAAACTTCTTCATTAATTCAACAATAATTACAAGTACATAAGTTATAACAAGTAGGGGTGTTACAACCTAGACCAGGCCACATGAAAAGTTGAAAACAAAATCAACCTTACATACTATTTTCAAAATCGTTTTTAAGCATGTGCATGAAGAGTTATAAAAAAATAAACTTAAAAAAAAAAAATAATAAAAAAAGAAACATAATTATTTTACTTGGTATAAAAGGATTATGGAGTGGAACAGGCAAAGCAATTGGCAATCGTTTTCAAAATGTGGTCTTTGATTTTATTTCTTTATCAACTTGCCTTTAAAGTATTTTTGTTTCATAAACAATTTGCCGTTAATTTATCACTATTAAAAAAATTCAAGAACCATAGAGGGCCCACACAACCCTCCTACTACAAACTATGACTCAGTCTCATCATCTATGCGCACCGTTTCGTTCGCCATTTGGTTCCAGTTCTCATCAAGGTTCAGAAACCCGGACTGGACCGACCGATTCAGATCAGAAACCGCTAGAAAACCAGTCTGAGTTAAGTGGAAAAACCCAAGTTCCAAGTTGACTCCGACGAACTCGACATGACCCGACTGAATTGGCTGAGTCACCGAATCAAAAAGATTGGTTTTTTTTAAACAAAAAAGATTGAACGACAAAGAGGGGGAGTGTCGACGGTGGCTAGTGGTAAGTTTCATACCTACTGACATTGAGAAAAGAGAGAGTGGAGCAATAAGTGATGAAGAAAGAAGAAGGTGAAGGTCCGAAGGGAAGAGGCCGTGGATGTTGCCAGTGGCTGATGGTGAGTTTCATACCTCGTGCTTCTCAATGTCGAGGCTCTCCACCAATATGGAAGAGAGAGAGAGATCTTAAAACTGAAGTTTGAAGAGGATGTGAGAGAGATCTAAAGTGAACCTGTGAACTCCACATCTTCGTTCCAATTCTGTAGCTCGATGTCAAAAACCAAGGTTCTGAAAACCGGATTGGCCACCGAATTGGTGGGGGTACTAGGTTAGTGGGTCGACGAGTCAAAACAATACTAATTAAAAAAAGTATAATTTACTTAAAATAAGTAAACATATTCATATTTTAATAATAAAAAAAATTTTATGGTCAAAATATGGTAGGATGTGATGATGAACAATATGAGAAGATGTGCAATATTATATTGATTTTTTTTTTTTTTAAAAAATAGAGATCACAATTAACAAGACGTGGAACCCAAGCCAATTAAAAGTAGAAAATTTTATGAAGAATCAAGTGTGAGTTCGCAAAAATGAAGGATATTGCATGGGTATGGATTAGAGATATGGACGCCATGCAAGAAAAAGGACAAAAGCAATTGTGGTGAGCAGATTCGCACATGAAGGCAAAAAGATAAGATATCATATATCAAGTAAAAAGAAAAAAAATGTAAGATCAAATTTAAATAAAGAAGATAATGTGCATGGTTGCATTGCAGGTTATTTTCTTTATCCAAATCTGATCTTACATTTTTTTTTTTTTTTACCGAGATATGATATGTTATCTTTTTGGCTCCATGTGTGAATCTACTCACCGTAATTGCTTTTATCCTTTTCCTTGCGTGGGGTCCACATATTTAATCCATCCAAAACAATATCCTTATGTTTTATGTAAAATCACACTTGGTTCTCCATAAAAATTTCTTCTTTTAATTTCCTTCGTTACTTGTGTTGGTTATGATTAGTTTTGATGATGTCTTATATAGATGTCATTAAGAACAAAAAGATTGTATATCATACTTATCTTGTATATTGACTAACTACAATATATTTGATGTAGATTAGTCCAAAATGAATTATGGAGATTAATCAAGATGAGAGATTGAAGAAGGAAGAACTTGCTCTATAGAATGAGAAAATCATCATACAAGTTCCTAGATTAATTCTAGAAGTCCCCACGATGATATGGAAGTTGGAACGGCTCAAATCGGAGTGAAAATAAGCAAAATCAAGTTTTGGGATGAACTAAATCAAGCCAAGATGTTTAGATTTGAGTTAGAATGATTTCTACAAAGTGTGTTTGGGCATCTGGTATGATTAACTCGAGTCAAGGAACTCATTACCTCGTGATTTCGGGTCATAACCTCGAGTTAGAAGCTTCACTACCTCGAGTCGGGTGATTTTTAAGCGTTTTTGGCATCGGAACATGTTTAACTCGAGGCAACCAATGTTTACGCCTCGAGTTTTCTGTTTGGGATAACTCGAGTCAGATTTCCTTCTACCTCGAGTCAAAGTGCATTTCCAAAGCAACTTCGGTTGCACTCTGTTCCACGTTCAGCTCGGGCGACCTTTGGTAATTTGATGATATATCTCAAACCAGGTATCGGATTGATACAAAACCAGTGGCATATGAAACTAGACATCCAACACGTCATTTTGATATATAATATAAGTCCAAATGAGCTCAGATAAGAGAGATATGAGTTTTACAAGTTGACACAAACATCACCGTCACAGTCAGAACCAAGCTTCAATGTTTTGAGTGTATCTCACAAACTACAAATCCAATTGAGCTAAAATCGGTGCCATTGGAAATCTGACACACAGAGCTTTCCATCAAGAGTTGAATCAACCAAAAAGGATCTCATACCAGGGAGATATGGTCCTCGAAAGTTGACACACGAATTCTGGAGTCAATTCAGCATAGCCTCGGGTTTCGCCTATATCACACTTTGAGAAGAGTTTTTAACTCGAGTTAGAAGGTGTACCTCAAGTTTTTGGAGCAGACAGAAAGATAGGAACTTTGAGAGAGCTTTTTACCTCGTTCCACCTCGAGTTAAACAGCAACCCAAGAGTTTGAAGAATGCAGAGCAGTTTTTACCTCGAGTCAGTCAATGAAACCTCGAGTTAGATGTGCATCTTCAACATCCAGGTATGAGTTCTTCATCACCTCGAGTCAAATGGCCTCGAGTCAAGTGGCAACCCGAGAGTTTCAAGAATGGAGAGCACGTTTTGCCTCGAGTCACTACCCATTACCTCGAGTCAATTTCTCGAGTTCATTTCGATTTGCATATTCAACATGCTCCACACTCGAGCCAAAGTTTGAGCTGCCTCGAGTCGATAATGTGGAAATCAATCTTCTTAGTTTTCAATGATGGATTAACTCGAGTCAAGTTTTAACCTCGATGATACAACAAACTCCACATCGATTCTCGTTACAAAGCAATGATAACCTCGAGTCATCTTAGCCCCACCTCGAGTTTATGATCTACCTCAAGTCGCATAATTCACCTCCTCGGACAGTATAATAGACATTCATTCAACTCGTTCCTATCCGCCTCGAGTTGCTTCACCTCGAGTCAAAGATCTCTCGAGCCTCGAGTTAAAAAGCATCCCGAAAACATTACTTTGAATCCAATTAATCGATTAACTCGAGTCATTTGGTTCTTCAACTCGAGTCAAGCAAAGATCAAGTTGGGTTCTGTGGTTTTCTTCACCGTGTGCGAAATCTTGAATTCTCATCAACAACATCCAAATGAATCCCAAAAGATCTTATACTACTTCTAGACATCATTCAACATTTATTGTGATATCATTAATCATAATGTTGAGTGATTTTCGAGATGATTTAGCAACGGTCAGCAATAGTTCCGTAAAACAAGAGATAGAGACAACGGATTGAATCCAATTAAGGCGAGATTGGCGCGAATGGTTAAATGCTACCAACGGTCAAAATCAAACAGACGAATTCAAATCCTACCAACGGCTATTTCTCCAACTATTATAAATTCACGAAGAAGAGAGTTCATCTACACGAATCAGCACATACACAGACAAAGAATACAAAGTGTTCAATCTCTATTCTGTATATATCTTTAGATATCATTGAGCTTCAGTGTTCATTATCTATCTACTCTGTGAGAGAGTCTTATCATTTGTATTACAATTCATTCAAACCTCAAGATAGAGGTATCTTGAGTGTGGGTGTACAATTACAACTTGTAAGGGGGAGTGAGTCCGAGAGGAAAAGGATCATCCTTCGTTTATAGAGTGTGTAATTGTGTCTCGAGTTATTTGGTTACAACTTGTAAAGAGGGGTAAGTCCTAGTGAGAGGATTACTTGAGAGTTACGAGTGTGTAATCAAGGATTGAGATAGTGGAATCCCGAGTGTTTCGGGGACGGACGTAGGTCAAGAATTGGACCGAACAAGTATAACCTCTTGTGTTCATTGCTCTTCTCTCTATCTGTTTTAAGTGTTCTTGAGCAATTAGCGAAAGAATTTTCATAATCACCTATTCACCCCCTCTAGGTGATATTCCACCTTCATTTGGTATCAAAGCGTAGGTTTCTCGGTTGGGCTTAACATCCCGAGATAGATCATGGAAGGAATATTACCGACGGTGCCTCAATCAACCGACCATTGGCTTCGACGGTGAACATTATGCATTCGGAAAGCAAAGTTCGAGTGTTTGTTTTAGCCACGGAGTATGGTCTCTGGCAAGTCATAAAGAATGGGGATTATGTTCCCACAAGAGTAGAAGGCGGAGTTAATGTTCCAAAGGCTGAAGATGAATTCAATAAGGATGATAGATGGAAAATGACTCTTAACAATAGATCCATTCTAATGCTCCAAAGTGCTCTTAGTCAAAAGGAGTATCGTCGTATCTGCAATCTACCTACAGCTAAGGAAATATGGAAAGCTTTGGAAATGGCATACATGCCTACTATATGTGGAGAGAACTCCTCAGTTGAAGAAAGTGAGGAAGAAGAAGTTGCAAACATGTGCTTAATTGCTGAAGAAGAAGAGCAATGTGAAAACGATGATGAGGTATATGATTCTCGAACCTACCTATGATGAATTATTGTCTGAATACAATGAACTACATTCTGAATTTGAAAAACTTGCAAAAGAGTTTATTGCCTCTAAGAGGAAAATCAAATTGCTCGAACAAGCCAAAGATTTACCTCCAGGTTCAGTTTATGAAAACTCTGTTTGCGAAAAATGTCCTGATCTTATAAAGAAAAATTCTTATCTTACAAAAACACTTGAGAAATTCACTAAGGGTAGTGAAATGCTCAATGTAATCTTGAAAGCTCAAAGATTTACAAATGATCGATCGGGCATAGGTTATAATCCTATTTTTGACAAAAGGAAAGGCAAAAAGAAAACTGGTGGAAAATCTTATTTGAACTATTTTCAAAAATCAGTTCATACTTCAAATCCCTTTGCTCATTGTAACTATTGTAACCATAAAGGTCACAATACTTCATCATGCTTTCACAAGAAAGAAAGAAGAGACAAACCCGTTGGTAATTATCAATGGGTACCAAAGGGAACTTATGTTTTCCCTAAGGTTCGAACTAACCAGGAAGGACCCAAGTATAAAGAGGTACCAAAATATCCGTCTAGTGCTTTATGTGTGCAGATTGATTCTAAAAAGAATGAACCTAGACGTATAGAGAAGAATAAGAGTCGAAGAGTTTCTCATGAACCGAAAATGAGATTTACATCGTTAGGAGAACTTGTGGGGAAGCCATTGCTACAACCTTATCCTCAAATCAAAAGAAGCAATGGATACAAGCAAAAGGAGTATGTTCCACCTCAAGAACGAACTACCATAGGATACCATTCAACTATCTTGAGGAAAACAAGAAAAGGGGATTCTCTCAAGTGCCAAGTATAAGACTCTTGAAGTTTACCTCGAGAGAGCTTTTTGCCAATACCCGTAAGAAAATATATGAAGAAACAAAGTGGGTGAGCAAAGTCAATCCTCCAAGTACCTAAGACAAAGGTATACAATGGTAAAACCTCCTTTGCTATCATCTGAAATATTCATTGAGGTTTTATATTTTGAATAACAAACTACTTTTAAAATTGAGTTTTCAATCCGATTTATTCATTGCAATGTTCAATGATTTAATTCTTTATGCATGCATGATAATTTGAAAAGAAAGCATATCTTTTATGCATAAAGTCATGTTTAATTCATTGTGTTCAATTGGTCTAAAATGATTATATTTATAAGGGTATGTGAATTTTTGATTCCTCCAAACTAACAATGGTTGGATCCAAGAAAGGTTGGATACCATGGGAGAAAAAGGTTTATATGTCTCTGTAGGATCAAAGAAAGTTTCTCAAGAATGCAACATAGAGAAATCATTCAAGTCTTGAGATTCTAAAGAAGCTATGCTTGATGTTGATGGTGAGAGTTGAAAAAGGAGAGACATCTACATCAATCCATCTTAACCAAGCAAGCTACTACAAGGACAAGAGAAATTACGGTGACAACTAATCCTTACCCTATTTTGCTCTTAAATGAATTACATATGTGGGTAATGAATACTTGTCCATTATTGCATTCCTTTAGCAATCAATCATTTATGTTGTTTCAAAATGTTTACAGATTGCTAAATGAACCATAAATGAATTTGTGCATAACTTTCTGAGTTTATGTTTTTAAAGTGCACAATTCTAAAATTTGTTGTTGATTTCAATTCACCTTGTTTTGTAAAATGCATACAAATATGTTTGAGAAATATTCATGCTTTTATTGCATTCAAATGATGTTTTCAAAATTGGAAGTTAAGTCTTGGTATACTGAATGTCGGATATATATGCTGAACTTTTCCCTGTCATCCACATGTTGATCTTTGGAATTCAATGTGCTACTTGAACTCTATTGTTTCATTCTCTAACTAGTTGGACCTCTTGTCTAACAAGTTGATCATACATGAGTTTCAAGTCTATCTTCAAGAAAAGAATTCAATTTGTGAATCTATTATGCCTTAAACACTAATGTTCATCATTCAGGAATCCAAGTATTCACTTTGTTACTCTAATACATTAACATTGTTTTCATCCATACTTTGAGTAACTATATATGTACATTCAAACACTTGCCTTAACCATTCATATATTTCTAAATTCAATTCTAAGAGGCAAGATTATCCTTGAACAATAGCAAAGTCATTGTGCTCATATTTTTCTGTTGTGCTAAACATGTTTGGTAATACTCCACCATCATGACTTTTGTTTGTGAGAAAATTGTTCAACATGTTTTCTAAATCTGAAGCATATTGACATATTCATTAAACCTATTGACTTCCACCATGTTTAACATGAGCATCGATTTTTCAAGCATGTTTCAGAAATAAATCTTTCATCCATGAAAATTTTGATTTCATAATGCATTATCACGTTTTTGAAAGAACATTCAAGATTTGAAACACTTTGTATGTTTCATTATCATTCTTGACAAATCAGATCTGATTCATGAACTATGAATTGATAAATACTTATCTTTATGGATAAGATTTTCTATGCTCATTAATCAAACTTACATGTATTTTATCAATGACATCTTTTTATGCATAAAGTGTATTTACAAATTGTCATTGAGAAATAACATTCTTGACCGATTCAATTGTTTCCCTTTTGACTCATTAGCTTGAACTTTTTTGATTGGGTAAAATTATGTTCTTAATCTTTGATTGACTTATTATACTCTTTGCTCAAATATCATATGATTTAATTCTATAAGAGCATAAGAGTTGTTATGTCTAATCTTGTGTGGACTCAAGATTCATTGAGTACCAAAGAACATATTCTTTTTGCGAGGAGTTGACCAAAATGTTGTTGTTGAATACAAAGAACATAGGAAAACATAATAGACCATTTTCAAGTGGCTATGTCGCAACTTCGTGACTTCACTTGAATGACATCCCATCACTAGCAAGAGGCTTAGACTAAGATGATAAGGAGTATGCTAGCTTGATGAGAAGCTATGAGAAGAAAGTAATTTTGAAGATCCTATACAAAGCTCATTTGGGATTTCCGCCTCTAATATGCAATTGGTGATTATAAAGAATCATCCTCTTGAAGCTCATTCACATCCGAAATCCTCAATATTGGTCACATCATCGAAAGTGATTAGCCAATGATTCATCAATGTCTACAGAGGATTATAACTTGAGTAATTACGATATTACTCAAGTGAGGTATTGTATTATGAAACAACATGCGTATTGTATATCATAATCATGCTAGGCTAATTTGATTTTATGCATTTAATTTTATCTCATGAATCTTAGCCGAGCAAACCCATTTCTAAAATGATCTTATGCTCTAAACTTTTTCTTTTATCATCATAAAAAGCATAAGTCTTACAATTATTTGGTATCATTAAATGGAACTTCATTCTTTAAGCATGCATCCATTAAGGGGAGCTTCACATTCACATGTGTTTGATATCTTAAACAGCTCATCTCATTTTCTTGAAGAAAATCCTTTTAAGTATACTCATATGTATTCACTATGTGTCTATTAGTATTAGTTTTGATGATGAGTTAATATCATATTTTCCTTTCATTATCTTAATTTGAAAATATCATATAGAAAGGAACATCTTGACATTTGATTGCACTAATAACTCTCCTTTGCAAGAAAGTTTTACAATTGACTTAGGAGAATTCTGTCTATGCAAAAACCTTCCTTAATGAGCTCCAAGGAGAAATCATCAAATTGAGAAATAGTGTCTTCACGTTCCATCATTCATGCTTTGAGATATGCTCTATGAAGAATTCCTTGAAGAAAAGGCAAGTAATGGAAGCGGAGTATTGACCATATTCAGATGAAATTGCCTTCAAGAAGCCGAAGACTCTTGCTCTATTCGCATCGTACAAGATATTCATGATTCTTCTATCAAGCACACTTCAGAGGATCTCTTTCAACAAGAAAGCTAGCAAATGGACTTCATCGATTATTCAACAATTTGCAGAACCAACATGAGCATTTCTAAACTCTATTTTTTTTATTCAGTGGAAACTTTGCACATGTTTGGTGTCTATATACTTTAATTGTGAAAGATTTCTTGCAAATAATAGTGGAGAGAAAATTGTTTTGACATATGGTTAAGGAGAGACAAGTCAATTTTAACTTATTTTCATATTTGCCTATATTTCTTCTTTACCTCAATCTTTTTGCTAATGACAAATAAGGGGGAGAGAATGGCAAGAAAAATATGTGATCTAATATATTTTCATATTCATACATATTTTTCTTAATGTATTTGCCATCATCAAAAAGGGGGAGAATGTTGGTTATGATTAGTTTTGATGATGTCTTATATAGATGTCATTAAGAACAAAAAGATTGTATATCATACTTATCTTGTATATTGACTAACTACAATATATTTGATGTAGATTAGTCCAAAATGAATTATGGAGATTAATCAAGATGAGAGATTGAAGAAGGAAGAACTTGCTCTATAGAATGAGAAAATCATCATACAAGTTCCTAGATTGATTCTAGAAGTCCCCACGATGATATGGAAGTTGGAACGGCTCAAATCGGAGTGAAAATAAGCAAAATCAAGTTTTGGGATGAACTAAATCATGCCAGGATGTTTAGATTTGAGTTAGAATGATTTCTACAAAGTGTGTTTGGGCATCTGGGATGATTAACTCGAGTCAAGGAACATCATTACCTCGAGTTTGGGTGATTTCCAACCTCGATTTTAGAAGCTTTTACCTCGAGTCGGTGATTTTTAAGCGTTTTTGGCATCGGAATGTTTAACTCGAGGCAACCAACATGTTTACCTCGAGTTTTCGAGTTTGGGATGATTACTCGAGTCAGATTTCCTTACTACCTCGAGTTCAAAGTGCATTTCAGCAACTTCGGTTGCACTCTGTTCCACGTTCAGCTCGGGCGACCTTTGGTAATTTGATGATATATCTCAAACCAGGTATCGGATTGATACAAAACCAGTGGCATATGAAACTAGACATCCAACACGTCATTTTGATATATAATATAAGTCCAAATGAGCTCAGATAAGAGAGATATGAGTTTTACAAGTTGACACAAACATCACCGTCACAGTCAGAACCAAGCTTCAATGTTTTGGGTGTATCTCACAAACTACAAATCCAATTGAGCTAAAATTGGTGCCATTGGAAATCTGACACACAGAGCTTTCCATCAAGAGTTGAATCAACCAAAAAGGATCTCATACCAGGGAGATATGGTCCTCGAAAGTTGAAACACGAATTCTGGAAACAAATCAGCATAGCCTCGGTTTTTCTATATCACACTTTGAGAAGAGTTTTTACCTCGAGTTAAAGGTGTACCTCGAGTTTTTGGAGCAGACAGAAAGATAGGAACTTTGAGAGAGCTTTTTACCTCGTTCCACCTCGAGTTAAACAGCAACCCGAGAGTTTGAAGAATGGAGCAGTTTTACCTCGAGTCAGTCAATGAAACCTCGAGTTAGATGCATCTTCAACAGAGTATGAGTTCTTCATCACCTCGAGTCGAAAGCGTAGCCTCGAGTCAAGTGGCAACCCGAGAGTTTCAATAATGGAGAGCACGTTTTGCCTCGAGTCACTACCCATTACCTCGAGTCAATTTCTCGAGTTCATTTGGCATATTCAACATGCTCCACACTCGAGCCAAAGTTTGAGCGCTCGAGTCGATAATGTGGAAATCAATCTTCTTAGTTTTCAATGATGGATTAACTCGAGTCAAGTTTCCCTAACCTTGAGTCACTTACAACAAACTCCACATCGATTCTCGTTACAAAGCAACCTGGATAACCTCGAGTCATCTTAGCCCACCTCGAGTTTATGATCTACCTCAAGTCGCATAATTCACCTAATCGGACACACCGTATAATAGACATTCATTCAACTCGAGTCTCGTTCCTATCCGCCTCGAGTTGCTTCAGCTCTCGAGTCAAAGATCTCGAGCCTCGAGTTAAAAAGCATCCCGAAAACATTACTTTGAATCCAATTAATCGATTAACTCGAGTCACTGGTTCTTCAAATCGAGTCAAGCAAAGATCAAGTTGGGCTGTGGTTTTCTTCACCGTGTGCGAAATCTTGAATTCTCATCAACAACATCCAAATGAATCCCAAAAGATCTTATACTACTTCTAAACATCATTCAACATTTATTGTGATATCATTAATCATAATGTTGAGTGATTTTCAGATGATTTAGCAGCAATAGTTCCGTAAAACAAGAGACGACCAGAGACAACGGATTGAATCCAATTAAGGCGAGATTGGTGCGAATGGTTAAATGCTACCAACGGTCAAAATCAACAGACGAATTCAAATCCTACCAACGGCTATTTCTTCAACTATTATAAATTCACGAAGAAGAGAGTTCATCTACACGAATCAGCACATACACGAGACAAAGAATACAAAGTGTTCAATCTCTATTCTGTATATATCTTTAGATATCATTGAGCTTCATTGTTCATTATCTATCTACTCGTGAGAGAGTCTTATCATTTGTATTACAATTCATTCAAATCTCAAGATAGAGGTATCTTGAGTGTGGGTGTACAATTACAACTTGTAAGGGGGAGTGAGTCCGAGAGTAAAAGGATCATCCTTCGTTTATAGAGTGTGTAATTGTGTCTCGAGTTATTTGGTTACAACTTGTAAAGAGGGGTAAGTCCTAGTGAGAGGATTACTTGAGAGTTACGAGTGTGTAATCAAGGATTGAGATAGTGAAATCCCAGTGTTTCGGGATTTGGACGTAGGTCAAGAATTGGACCGAACCAAGAGAATAACCTCTTGTGTTCATCGCTCTTCTCTATCTATCTCGTTTTAAGTGTTCTTGAGCAATTAGCGAAAGAATTTTCATAATCACCTATTCACCCCCCTCTAGGTGATATTCCACCTTCAAAAGATATCTTAGTAAAGCGGTTACTACCTGGTGTGGTGAGTACTTGTCCTTACTCTTTTATTGGGCCCACCGATTTTCCAAGGGTTTCTTGACCTAAATATCATTAAAATACACTTATTCAGTATTTACAAAAATGCCACTATGTTTTTCTTATCGAAATCGAGCCCAAACCAATTTTTCCGAAATCCGGTGTTTCGGCCCAAATTGTAGGATTTTTAATAAACTCAAAAAAAATCATTTTTACATGAAACTAGCTCCATTTCAACCATTGAAATGTCTATTGTTCATGAAAAATATTCTCAGACCCTAAAAGTACTTTTATTTTGGCGTGTTTCCCACTTTTCACACCTGGGTCAGATTTCGCCTTGTTGCAAGCAGAATTAACTTAGAAAATTTGTATCTCTCAATTGGTACATCAAACATTTATTAAATCAAATATTAAAATGATGCCCCAGATGTCTAATTTTTACTTGTAAAATTTCAGCTCAACCCAACATCTCTACTATTCTAAAAACAACTTTGAAGCTTCGCCTGCCCGTAATCCGAACACCGGCAGCAAGCCTTTTCTTTGAGTTTTTGGGGTTTTTGAGTTAGAAAACTTAAACCATGGCTTAACCACACACAAAATCAAATTTTAAACACTTTGGGACCATTCAAAACTCCAAAATCAGACCCTAAAACCAAGCTCCAACCAGTAGCACAAAAATCCAAAGTTAAAGCTTTAAAGATTCAAGTTGTCGGTAGTTACCTATTTCGAAACTTTGGATTGGTGGACCAAGTGGTTGAGAGCTTGAGCTGAGCTATGGCAGCTTGCTGGTCCTCTCCTCTTCTGTAGCTGGAGCATGACTTTTTGGGGAAGGAAATGGCTGATCAAGCTTTTTTTATAATATCCCCAAGAGTGACCATTTAGTTCATGTAACTAATTAAATCTTCTAGTTTAGTTAGGAACTAACCATATCTACTTGGATTAATCTCATGTGCAGATTTTGGATCTTCTAAGAGCACAAGTGGCGTGTGTTTTTCTGCCCATAATCAGATTTTTCCATTTTAATTTTTACATGAATTATCCCATGTGTTTCTAGATAACTTTTGGGGCCCACATGCAATGACTCAATTGACTAAGCTTGAATAATCAATTTTTTGTCAATTTGGGAAGATTTCATGCGCATGGGGGGTCCCAAAATCTGAACCCCACCAATTAATTCCACTCTTCCACTTTATTGGTCAATTTCGAGGTCTACCGGCTCCAATCGGATCCCGTCGGGTGCAAAAACGCGTCTTTTTGTACTTTTCTCTGACTTTGCTAGATATTCTCCTTTACTTGGCATATTCATGTGGCGCCTTCCCTTTTTCCAAGATGGCCCCACATTTGTCTCATTCTGTCCAAAATTAATCCCCTAATTGGTTGTTATCGGTCCCCTTTTATTGGTTTATCGCCTGCGGGTCCCGCGTCTTGTGTTTGGACCAGAATATGGGTAAAATCATCAATGTTTCTCTCCCTTCTCATATAAAACGAAATTGAATGCCCAAAATTCAAGGAATTGATGATTTTGCCCTTGCTTCATCATACCAGCTATATGCCTCACCGGTATCTTGTCCTAGGCCCGCACCTTTTCAAACCTGGGCCTGCCAGAGACTCTTTTTCCTCTGGTTAAAGTGGGCAACCTTTTGGGCCTTTTCGGGGTCCACTATCCTGTACCGGGCTTAGTAGTCTACCTAACTTAGGCTTATTCTCAATTTTCAGGGTCCAAAATTCAGGATGTTACATTTCTCCCCCCGTAAAATAAATTTCGTCCTCGAAATTTCGGTTACACTCTAATCATGTTTCGAATCATAAAATTAGTGTAGCAGTTCTTTATGTCCTTAATTGTTTCCCACGTTGCTTTTTGGGAGGATAATCCCTTCCAGACTACTTTAATATAAGAAATAGTTTTCAATATGAAAGACGTCATGTAACCCATTAAGGTGTGGTGGTAATGCCAATTGACACACCACGGGTCCTTAGTATTTCAAGAGGATTGATATATTGAGAACTTAGTTTTCTCTGCTTTATCATTCTTTTAATTTCAGTAACAGGAGATAATTAAGAGAAATATGATTTCTCACATCAAATTCAAGAGGTCTCCTTGCTTTATTGGCGTTACTCTTTTGCATGCTTTCTATTGTGAGGAACCTCTTTCAGATCAACTTAATTTATTCTGATGTTTCATCAACAATTTCTGACCGAACAATTTCCTCTTAAATAATTCTGTTTAACAGATAGGAGACCCACACGTGTCACGTACAAGGCTTCACTGCCTTACTCACTTTACCTCTCGTTCTGTCACATACTGGCTGTGTGACTCATTTCATCTATCACCTGGTACAAATCGTATGGTTTGCCAACCACAAGAGGTACTCTAGACATGTTAGTCTAAAGTCATCATGTCAGTAAGTATTCCACATAGTGCTAAGCAATCACAGGTCTTACAGCCCAGGGGTACCGCCCCATGCAAACTTGCACATCGGGTCTTACTGCCTTGAGCCTCTGCTCATCAACTTGTCTGAGCTTCCTCAATTTTAAGTTCTTAGACTATTTCCCTCTTGCTTGGCACGGTAACTAGCAAATACTATCTGATTTACTCAGTTCAAATTTGTAGACCATTCTATTAGTTTCTATTCCCGTATTAACATAATAACCAACCGCACCGCTTTTCATTTCCATACCACAAGTAATGACAGTCATGTCACCGCTTACTGTGTTGTCTCATAGTCAACATTTTAAATTTTTCACATATTTGAAAATTTCTGTGGTCGCAGTACATTTTCATAATCACATAAAGCAATATTTTCATATTTTCAAATTCGATTGCTACCAACTCAAATTTTCATAAAAACAATTCATCGCCAGACTATTTTCAGAAAATATTTTATATCGGTGTACATCATTGAGCGGGATTATTCATTTCAAAAATTCAACATTCGAAAGATCTCGCCACCATTTCAATTTTTCAGTACATCGGTACATCCCAATCCTTTTATATACAAACCACTGCACTTGTCAGCCAATGTGGGAGAGTTTCCGTCCACGAGGGACCTAGTGTACGCACTGGCACATATAATAACAAAGCCACCCCGGAATCCCATACCGGACAAGGACCATCGTCCACGGAGCCCTCGCTCCAAACGCCCGCATGGGTGCCGGCTAGATAAGGCAAATCACGTGCCCCTACAAGGCACAGTTACTCGGATTGGGAGCATACACTACTGGTGCGAGTATCAATTTCTGCAAAACTGATCCCCTCAAAAAAACTTTCAACAATGGCCAGCGATTTCAAAACATTTTCCAAAACATCTGGTAAGACCCAGTAAACTGAGTACATCTACAAAAGTTTATGGCCTCTACCGCCAAGATCGCTTCCACTACAAACATGATACACAATTCGATTTCAAATCTAGGCTCCATCGAACCCCGCTTATGAGACAACATAATTCAGGTACACTCATTTCAAATTGTTTTCAAATTTTGAAGAATATTTCATTTGGAATTTAGTTCAAAAAAATTCAATTTAAAAATTTTCTATACATAGCAGGTGCATTGGTAAATTCAAAACTCAATTTTCACATATACTAAGAACCAGACAACTAACACAAAAGCTCATCAGTTCCAATTACATCTTGACACTATCCTTGGCTACTCAAACCATTCATAAGATACTTAGTCCATTCCAGAACAATGCCTGTATTTCGTAGGCTTACAACCTTTTTGACACATTGCCTAGTATTTATGGTTTAGTATCTATAGGTTTCTGTCAGCCTATGGACATTTTGTCTCACAGGACTTAGAGCTTCTCGTAAATTGAATATTCATTTCAACAACTTGAAGTCATACCCATTTAATAGGTCTCATTGCCCACTGTACATTTGTATCACAACTCCTCTCAATGATACATAGCGCTGGAGCATCCCATGGCATAATTCTTATTAGGGGTCATTTTGTATATAATATTCCGATAATGAGCTAGCTCCAGGCATAGTCGCATGTTCTACTTCCTTTATTAGGTATTCAATCCACATCTTTCTGAAAACCGACTAGCCACTTCCATATCTACAGCTATCGATCCTAATCATAAGACCGAAACTTGTGGCTATCGGGGTTCTAGCTATTATTCGGTTCCATCGAGGCATTAATCCTTAGTCATACACTCTCAGGGAATATTCTTTATTCAAGATCTTTCCCTATCCGATACAAAACAACTAATAGCCTCAAAATATCCCATATCATAAAGGTATTGTCCTCAAACATACCTCAAATAACATAGTATCAATCAATACTATCGTGGTTTGTACTTTCAATCATTCTTTCTAAGGGAATATCATAAGATCAAAATCATTCCCTAGCAACAAGTATCGTCCAAACACCTCATGCATACTGGTATTATACTCTACTGCCCCAACACATTACGCGTTTGGCGAAATTCACCTGAAAATATCTAGATTTTTACCTGCTTTTGGGGCAAATTACGCGTTTGGCCCGAAACTTGTAGATCAATCAAATGCCTAAGGAATCTATTGTTATCAAATCAGATTCCTAGGTCTCTATTCCATTGGCAGCAACCTTAAGGATGCCTACCAGATCTTAGGTTCATCAACCTAATTTTGAAACCTCGATCATACCCAATCATCATAATTTATAGTCGATAACGTTCAGGTACTAACCTCAAATAACCTCGAATCAATGATTATCAGATTCACAATCGATTCTTAGAACCTCAACATCGAATAGGCTAAGGAATTATATTGCCTCAACAATACCCAAAATACAAACTAGGGTTATGATTCACAATTCTCAGTCTAGACCTCGAAACATTCAAATAATATCATTCCTATTCACGAGGTTCAGATCTGAATTCTTACTCAATCTAATATCCTCTTAGTATCCTTAAGGATCACCGTAAGTAACTCTTTTAAGTACTAACACCTCAAGTCAAAAGGATCTCACATTTCTATAGCACTTCCCAGGGGGTCACCCATCCCGAGAATTTCTCTCGTCAAGCACGTTTAACTTTAAAGTGCCTATCACATTGGGGTACAGATACTAATACAAATCCATATTAGAGGTTCTAAAGTTAGCAGCGTAACTCCCTTTTCGTGCTATCTTAACCAAACGTGGAGTTTTAACTCACCGGAGCTTAGGGTATATGTCCTTCTGCTCCATTCGCATCAAATTACTTCAGTACCCTTAACCACGTACCCTTTACCGACTGGCGAGTCAAACCATGCTCTGATACCAAAATGTTACACCCCTACCGGCCTCACCCTTTCGGGTGGCAGGTTAGAGGGATTCCTTTACTTAGTTACATTTCCTTCGTTATTCGGTTCATTTAACTTATATCAGAGTGAGCGCAATAGAGCATTTAACCGGTTTAGACTATCTATTGTACTCGCAAAAGTAAAATAAACAGAAGGTAAAAGTCCCCGAAGGGTTAAGGGTACAGTTATCCAAAATAAATACCGAAACAAAACATACCGTCATCTCAAATATATGTACAAACATGATAGGGCATTCCCTATTCTTCAGTCTGTACCGACAAACACTCATCATTCTAAAAAGGGTTCTTCACATCGGGCACATCTCCCTGTGGCTACAAAAGAGTCTGGGGTCCAAAAGTGGCCCCCAGAGTAACCATCAATACTCAAACACTAAATGTGTAAAGAGTATGTAAGTTACCATGCCAGATAAAAATACAGAAACATGTCAAACATATACCATATATGCATCCAGATTATACTACAGTAAAACACATAACACAGTCCAAGAACTCGTACAGCTGCCTTACCAAGGCAAACCTCGGTCACACTGGACTCTCAACCCGTAAAGTCGCCCCTCACTAGGCCAGCCCCGGACTGCAACTCAACCCGCACAGCTGCCAATTAAGGCCAGCCTCAGACTGAACATCCTCAGCGCTAGGAATCATACAACACTGTATGCATATTTGGCACAACATATATAGAGCAAAAACACACATGGCAAACACAAACATACAGCAAAACACACAAAGATATCTGAGTAAGGCGGTTACTACCTGGTGTGGTGAGTACTGTCCTTACTCTTTTATTGGGCCCGCCGATTTTCCAAGGGTTTCTTGACCTAAATATCATTAAAATACACTTATTCAGTATTTACAAAAATGCCACTACGTTTTTTTATCCAAACCGAGCCCAAACCAATTTTTCCAGAAATCCAGTGTTTCTGGCCCAACTTGTAGTATTTTTAATAAATTCCAAAAAAACCATTTTTACATGAAACCAGCTCCATTTAAACCATTGAAATGTCTATTGTTCCTGAAAAATATTCTCAGACCCTAAAAGTACTTTTATTTTGGCGTGTTTCCCACTTTTCACACCTGGGTCAGATTTCGCCCTGTCGCAGGCAGAATTAACTTAGAAAATTTTTATCTCTCAATTGGTACATCAAAAATATATCAAATGAGATATCAAAATGATGCCCCAGATATCTAATTTTCACCTGTAAAATTTCAGCTCAACCCAACATCTCTACTGTTCTAGAAACATCTTTGAAGCTTCGCTGCGCAGAATCTAGAACACTGGCAGCAAGCCTCTTCTTTGAGTTTTTAGGGCTTTTGAGTTAGAAAACTTAAACCATGGCTCAACCCCACACAAAATCACATTTTAAACACTTTGGGACCATTAAACACTCTAAAATCAGACCCTAAAACCAACCTCCAACCAGTAGCACGAAAATCCAAAGTTAAAGCTTTAAAGATTCAAGTTGTCGGTAGTTACCTATTTCGGAACTTTGGATTGGTGGACCAAGTGGTTGAGAGCTTGAGCTGAACTATGGCAGCTTGCTGGTCCTCTCCTCTTCTGTAGCTGGAGCATGACTTTTTGGGGAAGGAAATGGCTGATCAAGCTTTTTTATAATATCCCCAAGAGTGACCATTTAGTTCATGTAACTAATTAAATCTTCTAGTTTAGTTAGGAACTAACCATATTTACTTGGATTAATCTCATGTGCAGATTTTGGATCTTCTAGGAGCACAAGTGGCGTGTGTTTTGCTGCCCATAATCATATTTTTCCATTTTAATTTTTACATGAATTATCCCATGTGTTTCTAGATAACTTTTGGGGCCCACGTGCAATGACTCAATTGACTAAGCTTGAATAATCAATTTTTTGTCAATTTGGGAAGATTTCATGCGCATGGGGTGTCCCAAAATCTGAACCCCACCAATTAATTCCACTCTTCCACTTTATTGGTCAATTTCGGGGTCTACCGGCTTTGATCGGGTCCCGTCGGGTCCAAAAACACGTCTTTTTGTACTTTTCTCTGACTTTGCTAGATATTCTCCTCTGCTTGGCATATTCATGTGGCGCCTTCCCTTTTTCCAAGATAGCCCCACATTTGTCTCATTCTCGTCCAAAATTAATCCCCTAGCTGGTTGTTATCGGTCCCCTTTTATCGGTTTATCGCTGCGGGTCCCGCGTCTTGTGTTTGGACCGAATATGGGTAAAATCATCGGTGTTTCTCTCCCTTCTCATATAAAACGAAATTGAATGCCCAAAAGTCAAGGAATTGATGATTTTGCCCTTGCTTCATCATACCGGCTATATGCCTCACCGGTATCTTGTCCTGGGCCCGCACCTTTTCAAACCTGGGCCCGCCAGAGACTCTTTTTCCTCTGGTCAAAGTGGGCAACTTTTTGGGCCTTTTCGGGGTCCACTATCTTGTGCCGGGGTTAGTAGTCTGCCTAACTTAGGCTTATTCTCAATTTTCGGGTCCAAAATTCGGGATGTTACAATTTTGACCACAAAATATTTTTATTATTAAAATATGAATATATTTACCTATTTTAATTAAATTATATTCATTTTTTAATTAATATTGGTCGACTTTGACTCGACCCACTAACCCTTAACCTAGTACCTCTCATCACTCAATTCCCTCTCTCGGGTTACTGACCAACAAAACTACGAGCACATCAAAAGTTTACATCAAGAAATTTATAGACTTTGTAGTTCGATAATGCTAAACTAACTTGTATATAATTAATAAAAATTATTAAAATAAATAAATGAAGAAATTATTTTTATTTTTCTAATACATATTAGTTATAATACGTCTTTATAAGTATAAAAACTTAAATGTAAACATCTGAACTATTATAATAAAATAATTACATAGGCAATGCCAATTACATACCCAATTCTATTTCATATGAAGTGTTATAAATGTTAATTAGAATGGAAAAAAAACAGTAAATTTTAATTAAAAATGAGTGAAAAATATAAGATAACACACATGTATATATGAAACTGAACACAATTTTTTTTTTCCCCCGGTTTGTCCACCATTGAAAAGTCAAACAAAACTATTGTTAGAGGATTGGATCGATGCGGTAAAGAACACGTGGAGGCAAGAGATAGAACATGTTCTAGTGGATATAATTAAAGAGCTAGATAAAAGCAAACAAAAGGTTTAGTAGTTAAGCCAATAATGCATATGAAAACAGGAAATTTTCTAATAGTAAAAAATAATTAGAAGGAATGCATCAAAAAATAATAATTAGAAGGAGAAGGAAACTTAGGTCAAAGCATTCAAGTACGGCTCCAGCCTCCAGCCTCCAGCCTCCAGCCTAAAAGCCTGGTCGCTTGTGAACAAAAAAACAATGAGTTAACAAAATATTTTCAAAACATTAAGGCAGCGCGTGACTTACATTTGCAGCGGAGTGTGAGGATTCTATGACAGGGATTACATAGCAAATTGTATTCTGATTTATAGGAATTCTTGATTTGTAGAGATTAGGAATAATCTTCATTAATAGTCATTATTAGATTTATAGGAATCCCTAATTTATAGGGATTAGGGATAATCTTTATTAATAGTCATTATGAGTCATTACTATTGAGACTCTCTTATCTTGTATATAGATGTAACGTTTGTATATGAAGAGAAGACACAATATTCATTCTTTCCATTCTGCCAAGTTAGAATGAAGTCATTTGGCAGAATGGAAAGAATGAATGTTGTGTCTTTTATTCATGTGTCTTTTATTCATATACAAATGTTACATATATATACAAAATAAAAGAGCCTCAATAGTAATGGCTCATAATCACTATTAATAAAGATTATCCCTAATCCCTACAAATCGAGGATTCCTATAAATCTAATAATGATTATTAATGAAGATTATTCCTAATTCCTACCAATCGGGGATTCCTATGAACCAGAATACAATTTGCTATGTAATCCCTGTCATTCCAAGAGTCTGAATCTCTTGAAAAAGCAAACTAAACAGGTTAGAGGAGTAACTTGGATGAAACTTAATACAGATCTCAAAAATGATCGTATCTTGAGGGAGTTGGGGAGTGAAGAAGGGTCAAGAGTTAGCTTGGAGTTTGATCGAGGAAGAAAGCATAAATTGCAGTTGGAAAAAACATTATGATTACTTCCGAGAACCAGATCCGAACCGGGAAAGGCAATATGTGAAGGATGAAAAAGTAAAGGAACCAATTTTTTTAAATCCACACACAGTCTCGCACAGAAGGACGAAAAAAAAACTGAAATATTAAAAGGGATTATTTATAAGAACACTAACCCCCGTCTTTTCTTCAATTGCGTTTCTCTGATCTCCCACATCATCTAAACTCTAGAGTGGTCAAAGAAAAAGCAAATGACTTACTTTGGAGGGGTGAGGAAAGACCGAGAGGAAGGAAAAGAGAAAAACAAAGACAAAGCTTCCTAAAGAGAGACGTTGAAGCTCTCCGTTGTGGTGAAAGAAGAGAGTGGTGGATGGTGGTGGCGAAAGCAGGAAAAAAGAGACAAATCGTCCCGGATTTCCTATGGGATTCATGAAGGTGACCGGTTTATAACACTGTCTATGGCCAGTATGTTAACCTCAGATGAGTTTGAGGAACTAACGAGGGTTTGCGTTTGATTTCTCTGCGCAATTATTGAGCTGATATGAAGAAGAAAATGTGTGTTCTGTCGTAGAACATAAGTGTCTAGCCCAATGAGGCTAGGCGATGTTAATATAGGATCGATGAGCTCTCCAAAGATGCTTAAGAGTAAGCCCCTGAGTAGAGAAGATTACCCACTGATATCTATGGAGAAGATACCAACGGGTCGTCTCAGATCACTGTGCTACACGGTGGTGGCTTTTCGCCAAAGGGGGTGGGGTGTGTGCATAGTGAGACTGAATAGTAAATAATCAATAGAGAATGTCGAGAGTGCACCTGGTGGGTAACCTCCTATTTATAGGGATTACCTAGGGTTCCTCTCCTTGCTGTAGTAAATCCGCTCTCCAGGCAGAGTGCGCCTCCCACGTCCGGGAAATGCGCTCTTCCACTATGCGGTTACGAATCCCGAATACGTGGTTAAAGGATGACTCGGCTCATACACAGGTAGAAAGAGTTCTATAGCAAATACCCTCATTGGGCCGCAAACTCACTAGGCCCAATATATGGGTCCATAACAATTGCCCCCAAGCTCGGCACTTCAGGCCATCTATTATGCCGAGGTTTATGAAGCAACCATCCCCGTGTCCGTGACCGACATGCTGTGCTTCTCTTTAGCCTTATTCCGGCTTTCATGATTCCGAGATTCATGAAGAGAGATGGACTCCGTTCATGACCGTCCTTATGAACCCCTGTCGTGCATGCTTCGGTCATAACCGGCCCTATGCATTTCATCACAAGGCCATGGCTATGAACTCCAGATGTGCCGACTTCGTTCATAACCGACATTATGAACTCCCGCTCCTACTTGCCCCCAATCGAGGTCATCATGGAAGCCTACGAGCGTCTGGATATAGGTAACCTATCACCTATATCCCTTCGGGAACAGAAACGCCTCTTCGGTTCGTCATCCGTGCGTACTTAATGGCCACGCTTTGGTTACCAAAGCACTTATTACTTCCGACGTTTACGCTTCCCATCAAGGATATTGATTACCTCTAGACTTTCCATATGCCGTGCGTCGAACAGAAAGCCTATAAAATCACTTACGCCCTCGTTTTAACCTATTGCCTCCAAATTCCTTTGCCTTTGAATTCTCCAGAAAACTGAGAAAGTACTCCTCTTATTTCCGAATCGCCCTTTGTATGCCATGGAACTTGCTTCCGGCACACTCGTTTCTGCTTTTCAAAGCGAACCTTAAATGCAGAGAATCCCAAAAGAAGAAAAGGTCGAAAGATGACGCGAAGGCTCCTAGAATTGAACACCATATTCTGATGTATTTGCCAGTCTTCATTCACCCCAAAGGGCATATGAGAGTGCCGATGTATTTACTGTCTTCACGTGGATTTCTCCAAATACATCGGGCTCTCAACGGTGTTGAGCCAAACTCTGGCTCAACTTTGTTTTCATGGGCTCTCAGAAGAACCTCCGGGAGCCTTTGCATGATAGAACCATGTAAAGGACACCTAACCCTGGTCAGGTTTCCTATCATCCTGGTGGTGACTCTGGGCGTCCCTTCACCGGTCGAGGCACAAGCGAGTAGGCCAAGTTCTAATAAGCGGAACTCGGGTTCGAGTCCCAATTATCTGTTGCAAAGTCGAAGTGCCGGTGCCGATGAGTTGCGAGACTTGAATCATTATTTGGATCTTGCCATTGTACCTCCTTTATGGAACCTATTGCTTTCTGTATAAGCACATTGTAAACTATTTGGCTGTTGATAGAAATGGAAAATTGTTATTATAGATCCATCTCTCTTTATAAATTTCGCTCTTTTGTGTACGGATCCGGCACATCACCGCACCTCGCTACTCCCTCTGCTTTAGAATTGAGCGCCTTAAATAAGATTGAAATTGAATGTGACTCCCAAAACTCGAAATCATTAAATTCAATTGCTGCCAATTTCGGGTTGACGTTGAAATTCATGACCTCCAAGTTGAAGTAATAATTAAAATCAATCGTCCCTCAGTCCGGGTTGACGTTGAAATTAATGGCCCCCAAGCCGGAGTGATAATTAAAATCAAACGCCCCTCAGTCCGGGTTGACGTTTAAATTAATGGCCCCCTAAGCCGGAGTAATAATTAAAATCAAACGCCCTTGATGCGGGTTGACGTTGAAATTAATGGCCCCCAAGCCGGAGTAATAATTAAAATCAAACGCCCCTCAGTCCGGGTTGACGTTGAGATTAATGGCCCCCCAAGCCGGAGTAATAATTAAAATCGAACACCGGATTTGTAACTAAAATAAAACGCCGGTTTCGAAATCAAAATCAAGCGTTGGATTTGAAATCAAAATAAAGCGCCTTCTTTGTCGGACCAACAATTGGCATGTCGATTTGCCCAAACGTTTCCCATTCCTTCTGACAGCTACGTCCCTAGACTCCTCATGACGTACAGTCATGATTTTTCGTGGAGTGATGATTTGAATCACCTCCACTTTTTCGCAAGCATTTATTGCTTCACGCTTTTCTAGGGTTACAACCCTAATTACCGAGGCAACTTTACAAAGCAAAACCCCTGGTGTTTCAAAGTCCTAACGTATATACATTTGTGGAGGCGCTCTCACCACCCATTTGCACTCAAGCCCCTCGGTCTTTCGGAAAGAAAGTCATCCTCTTGATAGAGCACTCCGACGATCCATCAACCAGGCAACGCCTTTACGCACAGACATAGGTACCTCCCTTTTGCTCTTTTACTTACTCTTCCTGTGGCATTCCTTATGCCAACGTTGTTTGTCTCTTCTGCACGCATCTGAGTGTTTTCTGGGATCTTGGGTCGTTCTTTCCGAGTAGGTTTCCGTTTTTCACCCAAAAATGGCCCGTACCATACCATATGTTTTTAACTTAAAAGACTATTTACCGCGAAGAAATAGACATACCAGAGAACTTCAAACACCAACCCATTTCCATGCTCCTTCCGCCATCGTGCCATCCCAAGGGCCAACCCCGTGCGATGAGTGTTGCTACAAGAGCATCGACCTTGCCATGTTAGAGCGTCATAGAGAAGCTGACTTAATAGTGGCAAGCTGCCGATGTAACACTCGTCCGTTAGGTATCGCGCCTCTTTTAATTTTGGCCCTTCTTTTGTCTTTTTATTTAGGTATAGATGGCTTCTTCGTCAGACCACCCTGACCTGTCCGAGATGGGAGAGTCCAGCGTGTCGACCACCAGGGACCGAGTTCCCCGAACGTATGTCGTGAACCCTTGCGTAACTAGCATTAGAAGTAATATGGACGAAACGGATATTAGGCCCTTTGGACTGCCCACTGAGGAAGGGTATACAGTCCGGCTTCCCCTTGAATGTGAATGAGTTGCGTCCGGGCGTCCGCAAAGTCAAGACCCCCACTTCTTCTTCCTCTATCGAGACATTATCACCATCCTTGGTGTGAGATTTCCTTTCACGGAATTTCAAATGAATTTGCTAAACCACACCGCAAGTAGCTCCTTCACAACTTCATCCCAACGGATGGGCCTTTGCCATCGCGTTCGAAAATTTATGCGAGAAAAGGGAAATCGTCTGTATTGTTCCTGTGTTTATGTCTTTCTTTGCTCCCATGGAGTCTAATATGCTCCCACAAGGCACCAAAACTTTGTTTGGATGGACCTCTCTACACAGTATTCGCGATCGCAAGCTCTTTAAACCCTTCATGGACTCATGGAAACACTTCAAGAATGCTTTTATAAAAGTCGTTGCCGACTTCCAACGAGTACCTTGGTTTGTTCAGAGAATTCACTCAGGGGAGACCGAGGAGAAATTTGCCCTTTTGGCGTGCCGAACATCACACTCTTACGCCCGAGGACTTGATCCCAAAACCAAAAAGCTTTTCCGAGGCCGGTAACTTATTGATTACAACTTTTGGAACTTAGGTAAACTAAAGCAACCAATGGATCCCGAATATATCACCACTCCCTTAGTTAGGAGACGTTCCACGACGAGTACGGGCACATTTCATGCTAACCGTCCTACATCCTTTTTTAAAACATAGTTTGGTTCCTTGCAGGTCGACGTATGGGTAAGCCTGTCTACCTTAATGTTTTTGCCGAACTACCTGAAGGGACTGTCAACTCCCCTCATGTCGCCAAACTTGATGATCCAGCGCAAGCCGGTCCAGTAAACACAGCCGCTGGACCCTCTCGCAAGCGTTCAGTGCCCAAAGGCGGATCCAGGCGCAGGGAGGGGACCTCAAAGAGGCAGAAGAATAAGCCTCCTCATGACGGGCCCACTGATCCGCTAGCCACCTCCGGGCCCTTGGTGGAAGCCATTTCTACCACATCCTTTACAGAAGCGGCTCCTTCCGTAGCCGAGTTACCCGAGGAGATTTATGGAAAGGCGGGGTGTCAACAAGTCTCTTGGACGCCGTCCGGCCTCCCTGCCGGTTTCACAAGTCTCTCGGTCTCTCCGACGGACAAAGCCGAGATTGCCGATCTGGAGCTTAAGGGCCTCGAGCCGTCTCCCTCATCCGTCCGTATGCCATTTTAAAAGTCAAATATGCCAAGAATATGGCGCACCTGCACGAAGTAATTACAGAATGAGATGGACTTAAGCAAAAACTTGCTCCTTTGAAGGCTAACGCTGATCTAGCCAAGGTTATCCAGGAACAGAATCAAGCTCAAGACAACTTCCGAGCTTCTGAAGTTGACATGAAAAAGCTGGCGGATAAGGTTAAAGGGCTCCAAGGCAATTTGTCTCAAACCGAGGAGAAGCTGGCCCTGGTGAACATGGATGTCATCCGGCTGGAGGAACTCCATACCAATGACATGCTATTGATAGAGAAGGCACAATCCGATATAGACCATATAAAAGACGTGCTAAAGACGAAGGACGAGGAGCTTAGCGGCCCAGACAACATGCTTAGAGGGAAAAATGAGGAGCTTCGGCGGCCAAAGGGCAACTGTCGAAATATGCCGGCTGGCTGTCGCATACGGTCCTTCAACAATGCCGTGGCACAACTCCGAGTCCTCAATCCCGACATTCTCTCGAACACCACCGGGCTACACTTTCAAGCATACGTTAGCGAAAAAGGGAAACTAATTCCCCCCGTAGCTGATGAGAATGAGGAAGAGGAGAATGAGGATGGTGAGGAAGAGTCTACCATTCCCTCCTAAGCCTATGTATGGCCTTCCTTGTTCCTGCCTGCTATATGTTTATTGCCGTGGTTATGGCCCGGCTTTTTTAATTGTAAAGGGATTCGGGCTTCGGCCTTGACTACTTACATTTCGCTGCACCCTTTAATTAAATTGTCCGTTGACATATTGATCGGGTTATTTAACACTTATCAATTTCGCCAACTCGTTATCCTTGCCTGTTAGTAACATAATAAACCCGTCGTTGTTTTCAGCTCCATTTTTAGAACTTTAACACCCCGACTTGATCAAGGTCGAGTATGTGTGTTTATTCGTTACCCGAGATGGTTTGTTCAACGCCCGCCATCTACGGCTTCGCGCGATAACATGAGAATTTTCTGAAACCGGTTTGAAATTTCTCTTTAGTATGGCTCTCATAGGCCTTGCGAAGACCGGTTTATTGATTGCATGCCACGAGAATTAGGTGTGTATGCCCAATAATTCGTGCCTGCTTACACGATTTTCGAAAAACTGGTGATCGCACCATGAATCTCTATGTGTTTATTTTGCTGGTGGTGCTAAAAACTGGTGTGCGCACCCAGAGTCTAGACATTTAAACTTTAGGCATGTTTTCCATAAGCTGGCTTTTTGGCCATGAATTTATGCATGTCCCTTTATCAACATGGTTTATGGAACCGGGCTTTCTAGACCTCGGGATCCTACACGTTTAATTCGATCGTACCCCCCGGAAACGGGTTTATGGGCCTCGATTCCCTTTATGTTTATTCGAACCAGTTTTCCAGAAAAGGGTTTGTACACCTCAATTTCCTCTGTGTTTCTTTGAACATAACAACAATAAATTGCTCTGAAAATGGGCTCCTAGGCCCAATATTCATTAATATAGATAGAATGATTCGGTCATGCCGTCATTACATAATGCCTTATGGGCTCACAGCTTACCAACGTCTATACCCATTAGTCTGGACTGCCTTTTAGCTATAATATGCCTTTAACTTGTCAGCATTCCAAGTTCGTTTTACGGGCTTCTTCTCCAGTGTTTCAAGCTTGTAGGCGTCTCTGCCCAAGTTCTCCGTTACTTGGTATGGGCCTTCCCAATTTGCCGCGAACTTGCCCCCACGGCGGCATTTTTGTTGCCTATGTCGGCTCGGCGAAGGACGAGGTTGCCTTTGTCAAAACTCCGGGTTTGACCTTCTTGTTATACTAGTTGGCAATAAGCCGTTTAGCTGCCAATTCCCTGCAATGTGCCGTAACCTGGGCTTCATCTATTATATCTAGCTCCACCGAAATAGCTTCATTGTTTCGTCTCTCCTCATTAAGAGCATTCATCTTCCTTAATGAGGGTTCCCCGACCTCGACCGAGATCATTGCCTCATAGCCGTAGGTGAGTCTAAATGGGGTTTATTTGGTTGCAGTATGCACCGTTGTCCAAAGTCCCCATAATACACAATATAACTGGTCTACCCAGTCCGACTCAGCGTCTTCCATCCGCTTTCGCAATCCTTCAAGGATGACCTTGTTTGCAGCCTCCGCTTGCCCATTGGATTGTGGATGCTCCACAGAAGCAAAATGCTGTTCAATATGATAGTCCGCCATCATCTCCTGAAAACCCTTGTCAGTGAACTGGGTTCCATTATCCGTGATAACCCCAGCCGGAATCCCAAAACGGGAAATGATATTTCTTTTTACAAACTTCTGAACTCGGGCCGACGTTAGGGGTGGGCATGGGCAGGGCTGGGCAGGGCGAGACCTTGCCCGATGCCCTGCCCAAAGGATCATTGGGCAGTAAAATCTAGCCCGATGCCCAGCCCTGCCCGATAGAAGCCCTAACTGAAGGTGGAATATCACCTAAAGGGGGGTGAATAGGTGATTATGAAAATTCGTTCGCTAATTGCTCAAGAACACTTAAAACAAAGATAGAGAGAAGATCAATGAACACAAGAGGTTATACTGGTTCGGTCCAATTCTTGACCTACGTCCTGTCCCCAGAAACACTCTGGGATTTCACTATCTCAATCCTTGATTACACACTCTGTAACTCTCAAGTAATCCTCTCACTAGGACTTGCCCCTCTTTACAAGTTGTAACCAAATAACTCAGACACAATTACACACTCAGTAAATGAAGGATGATCCTTTTACTCTCGGAGTCACTCCCCCTTACAAGTTGTAATTGTACACCTACACTCAAGATACCTCTATCTTGAGATTTGAATGAATTGTAATACAAATGATAAGACTCTCTCACAGAGTTGATAAATGATAAACACTGAAGTTCAATGATATCCTAAGATATATACGAATAGAGATTGAACACTTTGTATTCTTTGTCTGTGTATGTGCTGGTTCTCTTTTATGAACTCTCTTCTTCGTGAATTTATAATAGTTGGAGAAATAGCCGTTGGTAGGATTTAAATTCGTCCGTTTGATTTTGACCGTTGGTAGCATTTAACCATTCGCGCTAATCTCGCCTTAATTGGATTAAATCCGTTGTCTCTGTTCGAAACTATTGCTGACCGTTGCTAAATCATCGAAAATCACTCAACATTATGATTAATAATATCACAATAAATGTTGAATAATGTTTAGAAGTAGTATAAGTTCATTTGGAATTCATCTGGATGTTCTTGATGAGAAGCCAAGATTTCGGACACGGTGAGTTTCAAAAACCACAGAGGCTAACTCGAGTTGATCTTTGCTTGACTCGAGTTGTTTGATTCCTTGATTGCTTAATGACTCGAGTTATCGCATCATTAAATTCAAAGTGAACATTTGAAAATGCCATCAAACTCGAGGTGAGGAAGGCTTAGACTCGAGGTGAAGGAAAAACTCGAGGCACATACTCGACTCGAGGTAAAAGCTTCTCTCCATTGTTCAAACTCTCGGGAAGGCCATTTGACTCGAGGTGGAATTTTTGACTCGAGGTAAAAAGTGATCTCCATTGTTCAAACTCTCTGTCTGCTCCAAAAACTCGAGGTAGACTCTTTAACTCGAGGTAAAAAGTGATCTCCATTGTTCAAACTCTCTGTCTGCTCCAAAAACTTGAGGTAGACTCTTTAACTCGAGGTAAAAAGTGTTCTCTAAAGTGAGATATAGAAGAAACCCGAGGCTATGCTGAATTCTTTCCAGAAATTCATGTGTCAACTTTAGACGGCCATATCTCCCTGGTATTAGCTCCGTTTTGGTCCATTAAAGTCTTGTTGGAAATCTCTGTGTGTCAGCTTTCCAATGGAACCGATTTTAGCTCAATTGGATTTGTATTTTGTGAGATACACCCAAAACATTGAAGCTTGGTTCTGACTGTGACGCTGATGTTTGTGTCAAATTGTAAAATCCATATATCCTTGATATGAACTCATTTTGGCTTAAGTTATATATACAAATGACTCATTGGGAGTCTAGTTTCATATGCCACTGATTTCGTGTCAATCCGATTCCGGGTTTGAGAGATATCATCAAATTACCGAAGGTCGCCAGAAGCTGAACGTGGAACAGAGTGCACGAGTTGTTGTAAGTGGCTGAAACTCGAGGTACATGAAGCCTGCCTCGAGGTAATCATCCCGAGAAAGCCAAAACTCGAGGTAAACAGGTTCGACTCAAGGTAAACATCCCGAGACCAAAAACTCGAGGCAAATAGGTCCCGACTAGAGGTAAAACATGTCGGGAGCGAAAATCACTTAGAAATCACCCAAACTCGAGGTGGGGATGTTCTTGACTCGAGGTAATCATCCCGAGATGGCCCAAAACAACGTAGCAAGTCATTAACTCGAGGTAGTTAGTCCATAACTCGAGTTACTTAGTCTTGAAGCTCGTTTTTACTCATTTTAACCCCGAATTGAGCCGTTCCAACTTCCATATCATTGTGGGGACTTCTAGAATCAATCTAGGAACTTGTATAATGATTTTCTCATTCCATTGAGCAAGTTATTCTTTCTTCAATCTCCTTTCTTGAAAATTTTTCATTATTAAACTCCACATCTACATTAAATATAAGAATAGACAAAGTAGAACATGATTGTAGTATTCAAGCTTTTTGCTCGGATAATGACATCTATATAAGACATCATCAAAACTAATAATAACCAACACTAACATTATTGGGTCGGGCAATAATGGGGGGGCGGGCTTCACCTGCCCAAATAGTGAACCTTGCCACATCCTATGTGAAAAAAATAGTTTTAATAATGATAAGTAATATTGTAAACTTCAAATGTAATCTATAATTATACATTATACTTTATACACTTTACAATATTCCAAAATAAGTCTACAACTTGAGTCTTGAAATTAAAAAGAGTATCATATGTCTCAACAAATAGTCAAATCTACATACATGAAAAATTAAATAACATCCATAGTCTATTAAATACAAAGCATTATTAGTAATATAATGGACTAATGGTCAAATACTCAATAGATATATTAGAATTTTAGTAAATATATAATAAAAAAAATTAACTATTCTATAAAAAATATTTATATTAAATATAATTATATATATACTTACAGGCGGGGGCCAAATGGGCGGGGTGGCATACCCGCCCGATGCCCGGCCACGCCGTAAAATGCCCAGGTGTGCCCGGTTATTTTGGGCTTCTATTTTTACGGGTCGGCGGGGACGATTTTTTGCTGGGCTTGGGCGGGCACACTGGGCTCCTGGGCTTCATGCTCACCCCTAGTCGACGTTATGGTTGCCAGTGGTTCTGCCTCTATCCATTTCGTGAAGTAGTCCACGGCCACTATAAGCCAACGTAATCGCCCGGCGCCGGCTTAAAGGGTCCCAGCAGAGATCCATGCCCTATTTGTGGAATGGCCACGGAGCCGAAATATGGCTCAACTCTGCCGGTGGGATCCGAATCACTTTACCGTGCTTCGGCGCTTTCGCATACGCGTACATGCTCTTTAGCATCTCTTTGCCATAGTTGGCCAAAAGAAACCGGCCCGAACCGCCTTACGCGCCAAAGCTTTACCGCCCATATGGTGTCCGTTGATTCCCTCATGTATTTCGGACAGCACATATCTGGCCTCGGCCGTACTGAGACACTTCATCATTGGAGAATGAAACCCTTTTCGGTATAACTCATCCCCAATCATGGCGTATGATGCCGCTATCCTTATTAACTTCTTCGCCTCTGCTGCTTCAACCGGGAGAATTCCTCTCTCTAGATAATCAGCTATTTGCTTCCTCCAGTCTGTCGCGTCGATATGATCATTACGCAACTCGGTTGTCAAGTTTTCTTGGACCATTGTGCGATGATTTTCGGGACTCTTTGTACTTGCCAAATTGGATAGGATATCAGCTCTAACATTCTCTCCTCTGGGAATTTGAGCTACTTCTACCTTGTCGAAGTCAGCCATGATTCCCCGTACTTTCCCCAAATATTTTACCATGAGAGGCCCTTTAGCCTGGTAAGTTCCGTCAATCTGCGAGGCTACCAATTGGGAATCAGTAAAAACATGAACTTTCGGCCCCGTTCTCCTTGGCCGAAGCAATCCACAATTAAGGCCTTATATTCTGCCTGATTGTTAGACGTTTTGAAATCAAATTGAAGGGAATGCTCCACTGATAATCCTTCTGGATTTTCAATAATTATTCCAGCTCCGCTTCCCTTCTCATTTGAGGAACCATCTACAAACATCCTCCACGTCTCTGTGTCCTCTTCCCCCTCCTTCCGAAGGGGTAAGTTCCATCACAAAATCAGCCAATGCTTGAGACTTGATTGCGTGCCGAGCTTCATACGTTATGTCGAACTCAGACAACTCGATCGCCCAACTAACCATTCATCCCGCCAAATCTAGCTTGTGAAGAATCTGTCTAATCGGTTGACTGGTTCGCACAAAAATATGATGACTCGGAAGTATGGACGTAGACGTCGTGCTGTAACGAGTAACGCGAAAGCCATCTTTTCTAGCTTTTGGTATCTCAATTCCAAACCTTTCAGTGCCTGACTTACGAAGTACACGGGACTCTGACCTTCCTCAGTCTCTCTGACCAAAATGGTGCTCACTGCCTCTTCCCCGACAGAAAAATACAAGATCAAACTTTCCCCGGGCTCTGGCCTTGATAACACCGGTGGGGAGGATAAGCACTGCTTGATCTTTGCGAACGCCTCATCGCATTCCTGGTTCCAACCACCCGAAGCCTTTTTCTTTAATAACTTAAAGAAAGGGAGAGAATTTTCTGTCGACTTTGGTAGGAAACGAGTTAACGCTGCTAGTCTGCCAGTTAGTTGTTGCACCTCCTTCTTAGTTCGGAACCTGCATATCCAACACGGCTTGGCACTTCTCCGGGTTCATCTCGATTCCTCTATGTGTTAACGGAAACCTAAGAACTTCCATTTGGGACCCCGAAAGCACACTTCACCGGGTTTAAACGGATGCGGTATTTCCCGAGCTTGTCAAATGTTTGCTGCAAATCCTGCACGTGGCTTGCTACATGCACGGACTTAACGATCATATCATCTATATAGACTTCTTAGTTCGGAACCTGCATATCCAACACGGCTTGGCACTTCTCCGGGTTCATCTCGATTCCTCTATGTGTTAACAGGAAACCTAAGAACTTCCCCGCTGGGACCCCGAAAGCACACTTCACCGGGTTTAAACGGATCTGGTATTTCCCGAGCTTGTCAAATGTTTGCTGCAAATCCTCACTGTGGCTTGCTACATGCACGGACTTAACGATCATATCATCTATATAGACTTCTTAGTTCGGAACCCGCATATCCAACACGGCTTGGCACTTCTCGGGTTCATCTCGATTCCTCTATGTGTTAACAGGAAACCTAAGAACTTCCCGTGGGACCCGAAAGCACACTTCACCGGGTTTAAACGGATGCGGTATTTCCGAGCTTGTCAAATGTTTGCTGCAAATCCTGCACGTGGCTTGCTACATGCACGGACTTAACGATCATATCATCTATATAGACTTCGATGTTCTTCCCGAGTTGGTCTTCAAACACCCGATTCATCATTCTCTGATAAGTCACCCCGGCGTTCTTCAATCCAAACGGCATAACGTTATAACAATAGTTAGCCTTGTCGGTGATGAAAGCGGTCTTTTCCTGATCCTCGGGGTGCATAGCTATTTGATTGTATCCGGAGTAAGCATCCATGAATGAAAGCAGTTAGAACCCCGAGGAACTATCCACCAGTTGGTCTATATTTGGCATAGGGAAGGAATCTTTTGGCACACCTTATTCAAATCTTTATAGTCAGTGCATATCCTCCATTTACCGTTTGATTTTTTAACCATAACGACATTTGACAGCCATGTAGTATACTGCACTTCGCGGATAAAACCAGCTGCCAACAGTTCTTCTACATGAGCCTCTAAGGCTTTCCCCCGGTCATCACCGATTTTCCTTTTCTTCTGAGAGACCGGTGTGGACCCCGGGCAAATTGCCAACTTATGACAACAAAACTCGGGGTCTACCCCGGGTATGTCCGTTGGTTGCCAAGCGAAGATGTCTTTGTTATTCTGCAAAAACTCCTCCAGCTCCGTCCGGATCTCGGGGTCCAGTCCCCTACCGACTTTGGTTACCTGGCCGGGCTCGGCACCCAACACTAGGTCCAACAACTCGCCGCTTGGCTCTGATTTTTTCATCTTATCTTCCTCACGCAAATCCAACTCCACCGAATTGACCGACTTTCCTTCTTCATCAACTTTGACCGACGCAACCTTGTCCATATGGGAGGCTCTTTTCGAACCGCCCTTGGCATCCCTAACCGTATTAAAATAGCACTGTTGGGATTCTTTTTGGTCCCCCTTTACCGTCATGATTTGGTTCCTCCTGTTGAGCAACTTCAACTTCTGGTGCTTCGAGGATATCAACATATCCCAATCATGGATAGTCGGTCATCCCAGAATGATGTTATACGCTGAAGGAAAATCAGCCACGATAAACCTAACTCGATCCGTCTTAAAGGCTTCCCTTGTTCCTAAGGCCAGCTTCACATCTATGTAACTCTTAGGACGAGTTTCCTACCCATTGAACCCAGTTAAGGTCGTCCTACATGGCCTTAGATTCTCGGGATCAAGCCTCATGCGTTTGAACGCGTCCCACAGGATAATATCGACCGCACTCCCGTTGTCAATGAATATCTTCCTAACACAACAATCCCCCACCGTTCCGGTGATACCCAGACCGTCGTGATGACCTGGGGGTACATCCTTCAAATCCTGCCTAGTAAAGCTGAGCACCGGGGATTTGGTGTTTGACACATCCCTCTTGAACTGCGGGCGGTCCCTAATGGAAAGTACCTCCCTCAAGTACCATTTTCGTTGACTGGTGGAATCTCCCCCTCCACCGAATCCTCCGCTAATAACATTACAATCAAACTTGGAATCAAGGAAATCCTCGTCACTGACGCCGGCCTTCTTACTTCGGCCCCGCCTCTTCTTTTCCGAAGGCGGTCTCTTGCTTCGATCCTCACGCCGCTTCTGGTTTCACCGCCCCTGGGTTTGAATCACGTACTTGTGGAGTTTTCCCTCACGGACGAGCTTTTCAACGGCGTCCCTCAGGTCCCAGCAACTATCCGTAGTATGACCATGCTGATCATGAAACTCACAATACCGAGTTTTATCTAAAGTGGCCCCTCTTCTCATAAGCCGGGGTCGTTCAACCTCTTTCATTTCATTTGTCAAGACCTCCTTCCAGATTTGCGCCTGAGAGACCTTCAACGGGTATACCGGTCAAAACTTCCTCCGCTTTCCCCAATCATTCTCATTGTTACTACCTCGTCCATGAGAATCCGCCGACGTCCGTTATGTCGCTCTTTGCCTCTTGGGGGCTTTTGGCCCTCTCTCCGGGCACTGATTTAACATCTCCATCTCGCTCGAGCTCCAGATAAGTTTTAGCCTTATCATGGAATTCCGCCAGGGTTACCGGACGACGCTTTAATACAGACCTCTTCAAATGAGATGAACCATTAAGGCCGGCTATGACACAATGGAGATGCACGTCTTCTTTCAAACCGGGCACCTACAAAGCCGTATCCTTAAAGTGTGCCAGATACTTTTGTAGAGTCTCCCTAGGTAGCTATTTCACCTGGTCCAGCTGGAATTCGGTTTTTGGTTGTTTCCGACTTGTGGCAAAGTTTAGCAAAAACTTGTGCTCCAAAGATTTCATACTACTAATAGATCGCAACGGAAGAGAGTGGAACTAATCCTGTGCAGACCCCCTCAAAGTTCCTGCAAACAACCGTGGAACCACATGTCCGACAATTCCTTTAACCCCGATTTCCAACTTGAAGTTGTTAACGTGATTAAGCGGGTCTTGACTTCCATCATATTTCGGCAACTCCCTTGAGTCCAATCCCTCAGGATACACCGCGGTCATTATTTCATCCGAAAACCGACTCAATACGTTTCGCCACCGAGTCCTTCTCCGTCCGCCTTGGGCATGCCACTCGATGGGGCGTCGCGCCCTCCTTATTGCCCTCCGGGTTCATGGGGTTCGACGGGATGGCTGCTTCTCCTTGTTGCGGCTAAGTCGGCTTTGTCCACCGGCGATCGTTTTTATTGACCTCGCAGCCGTAGTATCACTAACCGACTTGGCCTGCTAGCATCATGACCGGTGTTTGGGGCGGGATGCTCCAACATCCAAACCCGCTCCTCAAGCAACAAAATCTTCCTGGCCTCCTTTTCTTGGTTCTTATCTCGGTCATCAGCCGTAGGAGTTCTCTATTTGCGCTCTTCACTGGGCTCCTCTATCTCGGTGTTAACCGACGTTGAAACGACGATCCTGCTCGGGTCCGCTCCATCACACCCCAGATTCTGGACCGGCTTGCCCTTACGTGCAAAACGTTCTTCCAACTCCATTCTAATCCGTCTCTATTTGTCTTCGCGCCATATGGCGTTCCGACGTTCCATATCCTCCCGGTTAAGCTGGGAGTCCTCCTCCCTCCGAAGTCGCATAGAAGTCTCCATGTTATCTATCCGCTGAGCCAACGAACTGACCGCCTTATGCAGCAACTTCGAATCAGGATGTTCCAACTGAAACTCCGGAGACGGAGGATGTGAATCTTGCTGTAACCCTTGCTTCTCCGGCAAGATATCTCGGTTAGGATGAGGGGAATTTGCAGTATCCTCAGTCTCATCCTCTACTCCCATAACCTCACGGTGAAGGTTAAGAGCAACAGAATCTGAATACTGGACCGTCTGCTCTACCCGCTGTTGTTGCGGCTGTCCCTCCCGAATGCGGGTCCGTCGCAATGTGCGATCGCGACTTCGAGTACTTGTCACCATGTTCAGTGGACGTTACTAGCCTTTTGTGGCTTTGGAATCAAAGTTTACGGTCCCCACGGTCGGCGCCAATGTTCTGTCGTAGAACATAAGTGTCTAGCCCAATGAGGCTAGGCGATGTTAATATAGGATCGATGAGCTCTCCACATATGCTTAAGAGTAAGCCCCTAAGTAGAGAAGATTACCCACTGATATCTATGGAGAAGATACCAACAGGTCGTCTCAGATCACTGTGCTACACGGTGGTGGCTTTTCGCCAAAGGGGGTGGGGTGTGTGCACAGTGAGACTGAATAGTAAATAATCAATAGAGAATGTCGAGAGTGCACCTGGTGGGTAACCTCCTATTTATAGGGATTACCTAGGGTTCCTCTCCTTGCTGTAGTGAATCCGCTCTCCAGGCAGAGTGTGCCTCCTACGTCCTGGAAATGCCTGCTCCACTACCTGTACGGTTCTGAATCCCAGATACGTGGTTAAAGGATGACTCAGCTCATACCTGGGTAGAAAGGGTTCTGTAGCAAATACCCTCATTGGGCCGCATACTCACTAGGCCCAATATATGGGTCCATAACAATGTGAAATATGAAATATCTAACCATCTTCCTCCTCTGTCCTGATCGAGTCAAAGAAGATAGTGAAGTGAAGAGAAACACTGGACAGGAAACATACACTGAAAAGCAAAATATTCCCATATATGGAATCAAGCCAGCTGGCTCGCACAAAAAGCACAAACGAATCCAAGAAAACCGAAAAGCATTCTTATCTGATCAATTATAAGGATTAGTCATTATATTAATTAAATGTTCTAATTAGAACTGATGTGGGTGTTGGTTAAATGACTTATAAATCGTCATAAAATATATTTTAAAAAAATCAGAACAAAAATATATAAAAAATAGCTTTTTGGAAAACACGATGAAATATGATATTAATTTTGTTAGCATAATTTTTTTTTTTTTAAAAAAAAAAAAAAAAAAACCTGTGCTAATTATAAATGTCTCCTTGCATTGTATCTATAATTTTGTGTACAATCCGTAATTTGATGGATTATGATTTGTATACAATCCGTAACGGCTTTTGACCAAAAAAAGAAAAAAAAAAAAAAAAAAAAAAGTAACGGCTTTCACTTGGACATTATGAGATTACTGCCGGTCAAAATCAAAAGAATATTTTATTTTATATTATTTTCAAATTATTAAAATTATCTCAAAATGTATTTTAACTATTTGCATGTACAGGCGAGGCAGCTTTTGTAAGGACAAAGCCATTGCAGGCGACACAAAAGGGAAGGAGGCGTAATGATAATGGGGTATTGGGGTGTAATGGGGATGATGTACGACAAATTTAAGGGCTTGTTTGGTTAGAAGGGAAGGGAGGGGTTATCTTATTTAGTTTATTTAGTTTGATTGAAAGAAAATGAAGGGAAGAGATTTTTAATGATTCTTTGTCTGGTTCAGGAGGGATGGAATAGGAGATAATATCTAATTTATCATTTACCATTTAAGGGTCTTAAATGTCATGTAAGTTTTCGCTCAGGAGTACTGGTAAGACGGAAGTTTTTCTTGGACAAAAAATGCCACGGAAGTTCATAAGACGTAGCAATTTTGCCCCGGAAGTATCATTTTTGTCACGGAAGTTTTTTGAGGAGCAATTTTGCCCGGAAGTTTTTCGGCGAGGAGTAATTTTGCCTCGAAGTTTACAAAACGTAGCAATTTTTTCCTTCGTCCCCAAATATTAAATTTGACTATTAAATCGGTCAAAGACCACACATGTCATGCCTTGAAAAGGTCGAACTTGGAGTCGAGAGAAGGAGATCCTTCGGATGTTGAAATCAAGGCGCCCGGAATTTGTGAAGCCGAACGGTCAAAAGGACGAAAGTCTCGTCACAAAACGCAAATGAAACGCAAAACGAGAAATGAATTGTTCTAAAAATTGGTTCAAGTACAACAAATCAATAGTGATAATATTTACGTTTGTATAGACTGATCATTTGCTTAGATCATAAGTTATGCTTCCTTTGGGTTTTGTGACAATCGACCTTTCAGTCCCTTTGACCATTTCGGCTTCACAAATTCTGGCCACCTTGAGCTCAACATCTCAAGGATCTCCTTCTCTGGCTCCAAGTTTGACCTTTTCAAGGTATAACATGTGTGGTCTTTGATTGATTTAATAGTCAAATTTAATATTTGAGGACAGAAGGGCAAAATTGCTCCTTAGTGAAAACTTCCGGGGCAAAATTGCTCCTTAGTGAAAACTTCTGGGGCAAAATTGCTCCTCAGCGAAAACTTCCGTAGCATTTTTTGTCCAAAAAAAACTTCTGTCTTGAAAACTTCCATGGCATTTATTTAAGACCCTTATCCCTTATATGTATGTTTATATTTTTTACTTATATAAATTATTTAAATTAGTTTTACACCTCAATATAAATTACATAATTTATGAAAATTCAAATTATGAAATCTTATATAATGATATTTTTTCTCTATTAACAAATGCTTAATATTTATAGTATTAGTTATGCATTTAAATCAGTATCTGTCACTATCATTCAAAAGAAGAAAAACAATTGTCAATGTAGGGAAAAAAATTAGAGTGAAGTAGAATATACTTCTCTGGTCCTATAAACTTTGTCCTATATTTAAGACCAAAGATAATAATACATAAAGGTATAAAAATGGTTGAACGGCGCGGGCTCAATGATTATAAAATGAGATATGCTCTAACTTCAATAATAATATTATTCGTATAAAAACATGCATGATCCAACACATTTATTCACTACCATTTTCCAATCAAACAGCATATGGGCTTCTTTATGATTAACTCATTCAAACAGTAGTAATATTGTTTTATGAGGTCTCTTTATCTAAAATTTTAATATATCCTCGAGAAAATTGGCAAGAAATATACCATTAAGCAGATCAGAGAACAGTGGAAAGAGGTTGTGGCACTGATAGAATGACCGACAGTTCATAAACTACAGAGACTGAGAAATCATCATGCTTTGGACCAGTCCAACATCCACATTAAAAGAAAAGGTCTATATATTATCACCACAATATATTAGTTATCATCCGTGGGAAATATATTTTGCATAAACCATAACAACATCAGAAAGCAAGTACTAAAAAATGGGATCATCTATAGGCCAGTTCCCAAACCACGAGGAATTCTATGACATTGATCCACTATGTAGTGAAATAACACACAAATTTTACATTAGATCATCAGAGAGTAAGAGACGCAGACCAAATGAAATGGGACAAAATAATAACACTTTGGACTAAGAACAGCACCCACTTTTTGTGGACAAAGGAAACTGCTATTCTTTCATTTATTATCAGTCAGCCAATACCTGCTTTACATCCTAAACTATCAACAATGATCAAATCAAAAAGAGGGGATGGGGGATTTAATACCCACCCACAACAAGTCATCATTACTTATCCACAGATCATATGTGGAGCTTGCGACCGCCTCGCAGGGGAAGAAAACGTTGGGCGGCCGAGCCTGCGATGAGACGAAGAAAGAAATTGGCCTGTCTCGGGTCTCCTTTTTTATTTTTCAGTATGGGCAATCATTGGAATATTACAAAATTGATGAGGATAAATTAGTCAAGATTTTTGGCTTTCCTCTAAAACCTCAATTTAGAGGGAACCAAAATAATGAGAAAGAGAAGCAGATTTTTGCTCCCACCTCCTCCGGCATTTCCAACCAAATGAGGGGAGGAGTTCATTTTTCCTCTCATTCCATCTCGTCCTCTCTAACCAAACAGGCCTCTAGGCAGAGATGAGATTCCAGGTACTAACGTGTGATTCACTATTCATGGCATGCACACTCAAATACTAAAACTAGTAATAATAGTGCATTTATTGGGTTAAATAGCAATTTTGCCCCTGCAATACACACCCAGGAGCACTCTGGAAGTTTTTTTGATCTCAATATCACCCTGAAAGTGTAAAAATGTAGCAACGTTGGCCCTCCATTAACAACCCTAATGGTCAAATGTTAGTTGACCTCATTATGCTTATGTGGCAAGTCTACGTGGCATTTACATGACTTTTTTTTTTTTTTTTCTAAAATTTGATTCGCATGTCAGATTTATAAAATAAGGGAAAAAATTATACCCCTTAATCTATTAATCCAGACTTCTTTGCTCCATCTTTATTCTTCAATTGGTGACTAAGCGCTGAAATCCACCACCCCCGCTCTAGCTTTCACCTAGATTGCGACTCTCTCCTTTGTTTTTCTGGTAAGCCCATCAGTCTTTGTGTTTCCATCTACTCCGATGGGTCACACTTGCGGCGTGAGCGGCTCCAAGTTGCTCTTTTTGTGAGCATTTGACCTCACCGATGCTTTGTCTCGCCTTCATACCTCATCGAAGTGTAGCCCCATGGTTATTAAAGTGTTTTATTAGTTATAGTATTTCTCTTGTATTTCCTTTGATTTTCATTGTGATAAATCTTAGCAATTTAGAATTGTGCTCGTTTAGGATGCTGTACATGTTAAGTTTTTCTTTTCCCTATTGTATATGGTTTGCCTTCTAGGGACTAGATCTGTACATGTTAAGGTTGAAAGTGGAATATCACCTAAAGGGGGGTGAATAGGGGATATTAAAATCTTTTTCTGAAATGGATGGAGAACAATAAATACAGAAACAGAAACAGAGAGAATGAACACAGAGAATTTTTATTGGTTCGGTACAACTCCTTGACCTACGTCAGTCCCCAGATACTCTGGGATTTTCACTAACTCTTAATCACAAATTCAATTACACACACTGTACTTGAAGTGATCCCTTCGCACTCAGACCCACTCCCCCTTATAAGTTACAATTGTTCACCCACACTCAACGTCCCTCTACCTTGAGATTAAAACAATAAACAGATAATCAAAAAAGTGTTTAATTCCTCACTGAGTAGATGAATAATAATAACTGAAGTACAACAATATCCGAAGATATTAAATGAAGTGAATGAAATAGTAAATTGCAATAGTGTCAAATGGAATGTGCAAAGTTTCGATAAGTGGCGGAATTAAATGTGATGAGCCTTTATATCAACTTCCATTAATGCCGTTGAAGAGTTTAGAATATAGCCGTTGAGACTCTTCAAACTTCTGTTGGGCACCGATGGTTTCCCTTAGGTACAGTCGAACATTGCTTCATTAAATTGCTTGTCGTCGACGTACTTGTGCTCAGAAGTTGACTAAGAATATTTACCAGAATGGGTATGCCTCGAAGGAATGTTTCGTCTACTACGAGGCTTCATTCCATTTGTTGGCTCTGTTTTCTGCAAGCATTAAATGCTTCTAACACACAGAATTGCTTTTTGTCCATTAGCCGTTAAACCATTCGATAATAATCTGAAACTCACTCAAATAGTTGATCGGTAATAGTCTAAATAGGTTTGAGTGATATTGAAGAAGAAATGAATGTATAATCAAACTATTCAAATTTAAGAATACTATTACAGAGAAGGTTTGAAGTTGCTAATGGCTCATACTTGAGTAGCCCTTCTCCCTTACTCGAGTATCCATTCAAAAATGGCTTCATAGGTGCTTAACAAACAACCATACTCGAGTAAGTAAATTCCCTTACTCGATTATTATCACAACCAAGTGCAACCGAAGTCTCGTGATGATTGTACTTGACTAACCAAATTCTTGTACTCAAGTAACCTACTCGAAAAGTACCCTATTATGTTTTTCGCTAAAATAATACACTAAGTGAAACATTAGTTCAAGGATACTTGAGTATCAATTTTTTATACTGGAGTACTATACTCGAGTAATAGAAGAACGGTGCTTGAGTACAGTTTAAGCAAAGAGAAAATATGAATTCGTAACATGCATACTCGAGCACCAAATTCCTTTGTTCGAGTACCTTACTCGAGTAACACTTAAAGTGTACTTGGGTATACTTCAAACAGATAGCAAATGTAAAAGATAAACATATACACTCGAGTAGTAATATACGTGTAATCGAGTACCACTTACACTTTACTCGAGTATCATCTTGATAGAGGCTATTGCTTTGACATAAGGTCTTTATACCCAGGTAGACAGGAATGCATACTCGAGTACCCTACTTGAGTAATCAATGCTCAGTGCTCGAGTATAAGGTCTTAACTTCTGAACTTTGCTCTGGTTTAACTCATACTCAAGTAATAAAATATGCATACTCGAGTATCATCGCTTGAGATCAATACAACAGTTTCATTTGATACAATACTTGAGTATAATTGATCCTCTACTCGAGTAGGGTCCTGCGAACACTTAAGTATATTGTTAGATTGAGCATACTCGAGTAATCTAGAAGCCATAATTGGGTATACTCTTAACATAGGCAATATTCACCGATTCAAAACCTTAATCATTTTCTAATCTTGTTATCATCAAAACTCCGAGAACTAACAAAGGTTTTATTAATCTCGTTATTGATTAAATGCTTAAGCTTGAGTTAAACGACGATAGAAGAAGCCTTTGTTCTTGGAGGACGACGTCATTCCTTCATCAAAAATTTGAAGAGCATGAAAAACAATCATGTGTTTCAAATTGAATTTATGTTGTTCATTTCGTATTTGTAATAAATTGATGAATCATTGCCTGGACTTTGTTTTGTAAGAGTTCATCAAGACTATCACCGTCACCGCTTTTCTATAAGAATGAAGGAACCGATAAAAGTGTTTTTTTAGTTTGCCTTTGAAATTTGAATTACTTGTTTTCAGTTTCATGAAATTCAACTAAATCATTGACATATCAAGATCTGGAATTTTTCTCAAAGATAACTACAGCCGAAATCATCGATTTTGAGCTCTCAGATTGCTTGGGAATATTAACTAGAATCGCGGAAAGCGGCCCTTGATCGAATTTGCATCCAGGTCAACATCAGGCCCTAGGGATCCAGTTTCCTTGCTCTCAACGGATAGAGGAACCTTGGCCTAGTGTCGTCATCTAGGAACTCTGATAATATTTGATGGGCTCTGATTTTGTTGTGGTCGTTGATGGATAAGAAGAAGGTGGTGGTGGGTGGGAGCAATGATGACCATCAGCGATGGGGATCAAGTAAGCTGGGTGTGTACTTTTTTAAAAAAAAAAATTGCCAACCTATTTTATAAATTTGACATGTAAATCAAATCTTAGAACAAAAGCCATGTTGATGCCACGTAGACTTGACATATAAGCATAATGGGGTCAACTAACATTTGACCATCGTGGCGTTAACTAAGGGCAACATTGCTACATTTTTACCCTTTCGGGTCGACATTGAGACCAAAAAAACTTCCAGAGCAACATTTCTCCTGGGCGTGTACTTTCGGGGCAAAATTGCTTCTTAACCTTCGATTTATTTGATTATAATGTGTGGGGGCCACTTTCTAGTCAACTAGACTTTTCTTTCAAAAGTGTCTTATGAGGAGAAGCCAAAAAACTTATTTTACGGCTTTTGGCTTCAAACGATGGCTTCTAATTTTCCATTAGTCTATATTTAACATTGGATTTTAGCATCATTAATCTTGATTTTTCATATGGGTGGCATTTTTATATTAAGATTAATGAGAAAATTATATTCAAATGAATAATACAACTAATAATAATTTAAATTTTTTTATCAAATTTAAATTTAAATTTTTATCTTCAATCATCACAATACATACATACATACATACATTCTTCAATGAGATTCATACTCTTTTCAATCATTTTCTATCTCGAACCGACTTTTCAAATGTTATTTCGACAATAAGAGCCCATTGGGGGAAAACCGACTTCTCGCTACCATTATCTCAAACACAAATCACATTTATAATATGACTTTTATCCTATCTTACTTTTGCAAAAATCAGATTGAAAATAAGTCACTTCTGTCACCACTATCCCAAACGGGTTCTCATTCCTCTTTCCTCTTAGATCAATTTTATCCTATTATGTCACTCCCATTCCTCTTTCCCTCCCCCCTGTTAGATCAATTTCTTATTACTTGCTCTTTTCCCCTTACCTTATTATCCCCGCACCAGATGCTCTTAAGAATATGACATGATCATTTATTGGGTGATGCAAGAATATTACTCACTCCGTTCTTAATAAAAGACATATTTAGAAAATTGATATTGGTCTTAAATATTAGACAAGTATTGTCATATTTGTCAATCTTTTTATTCATATTTGATACTCCCTCAACAATAATTAGGGAGGATAAGGAATTAAAGAATTAAGAAAGTTGATTAGAGTGTTTTAGAAAATACAAGTCATATTAACTAACCCAACTAACTTTTAATTTAATTAAATTAGGTAAATATATTTATATTAAGGACTAGAGTGAGTACCTATTACTCTCTCTGAATAATTTTTATCTTTCTATGCCATGCACAATTTATTCATACAAAAATAGAGATTCAGGGCGTTCCTGGTACAGTTCATTTCACGGCAGTGTATGGAAGCCCAATCAGTATGCTGCGCAGAGAACTCTGGAACTCGTTGACAGAGACCGCAAGGACTATGGTAGGTCCTTGGCTCGTTCTCGGTGATTTCAATGCTCTTCTGGATGCTGGGGATCGAACAGGAGGGGTGGAATCCTAAGCCTAGGGGTGTAGGTTATTTCGGCAATTTCTCTTTGATAGTGGGTTATTGGATCTGGGATTTGTGGGGCCCAAATATACATGGCGCCGTGGAACTTTGCTCCAACGCCTTGTTTGTGCACTGGGGAATCCTTCGTGGCTAAACTCCCTTGGCATTACTACAGTACAATATCTTCCCAAGCTAGGTTCTGATCATCGCCCTATCTGTGTACAGGTTGGTAGGGGATGCCCACCTCTCCCTCATCAGCGACAGTTTCGCTACATGGCTGCTTGGGCCACCTCGGCCTCATTTGAGCAAGTAGTACGGGGTACATGGTCAGGCTCTTTGTCGGTCATGGATAATATTAATAAATTCACGTCCTTAGTTATGCAATGGAACAGGGAGGTATTTGGTAACATTATATACCGCAAACGCAGAATTATGGCACGACTGGGAGGAATTCAAAAAGCCCAAGAAGTACACCCGTCACCTCATCTTGAAGGTATTGAAAGAGAGCTATAGAAAGAGTTCGAGCTTGTGTGTGAACAAGAGAGCATGACGTGGGCACAGCGTGCGAGATGCGACTTGCTAAAGTTTGGAGATAGGAACACGACCTACTATCATGCTAAGGCCTCGATGCGACATAGAAAGAAGTTTTTTTTCTACCCTACAGGATGATAACGGGGTGTGGTGTACTGATAATGACACATTACGGGTCTAGGCTTTGGAGTTCTATTGCTTATTATACACCAAAGACTCGACCCAAGTTCCAATGTACCCCAGCAAGGGTTTGTTTCCACATGTCGACGTCTCCATGACTCAATCTTTGGCTGCTGTGATCTCTCTGAATGAAGTCCATGCGGCTCTTTTTCAGATGAAGCCCTTAAAAGCACCAGGGATTGACGGTTTCCACGCGGCTTTCTTTCAAATAACTGGAAAATTGTTGGGCCATCTATCTGCCAGATGGTAACCAGATTTTTTGATAATGGGGCTCTAGAATCTGGTTTGAATGAGACACTTATAACACTCATCCCCAAAGTCCCAGCTCCATAATGTCTCAAAGAATTTCGACCTATTAGCCTCGTACAGTTCCATACAAGATTATGACAAAAGTTTTAGCTAATTGGCTTAAGCAGTGGCTTCCTCAGTTAGTTTTAAGTAATCAAGCAAGCTTTGTGGTGGGTGGGCAGATCACGGATAATATTATAATTGCGCAGGAGGTGATACATTCCATGTGCCATAAGCGTGGATCGAATAGGTGGATGGCTATAAAGGTAGATCTTGAAAAAGCTTATGATCGGTTGAGATGGGACTTTATTGAGGAAACTCTTCTTGATGCGGGACAGCCCCAACAATTTGTTCGGGCAGTAATGCAGTGTGTATCCACATGTAGTATGAGGGTTGTTTGGAATGGTGAACGTTCAGAATTTTTTTTTCCATCTAAGGGCATAAGGCAAGGTGATCCTCTCTCCCCATATATCTTTGTTTTATGCATGGAAAGACTGTCCCAAATGATTACTTAACAAGTGAGGAACAAAAAATGGCAGTCGATTAAATTGGGAAGGGGAGGTCCACCTCTTTCTCATTTATTCTTTGCAGATGACCTAGTGCTCTTCAGCTCCACGATTTGTTCCCAGGTCTCCCTAATTAATAAAGTCCTAGAGGATTTTTGCCCTAGTTCAAGCCACAAGGTGAGCAACTCTAAGTCTGCAGTATATTTATCTAGAAATGTGGACTACGGTGTGCAAGTGGGGATCGCAGAAGAGTTGGGTTTCACAAGGACTGAAGACTTGGGAAAATACTTAGGTGTCCCACTCTTACATAAACAAGTTCAGAATGCTACTTATGCATACTTAGAGGAAAGAGTTCAAGCAAAGCTTTTTGGGTGGGTAGCCAAAACATTGTCACTTGCAGGCCGTATTACTCTCGCCAAGGTAGTGTTAGCAAGTATACCTTCCTATGCCATGCAAACTACAAAACTACCATCAGGATTGTGCCAGCGGATAGAACGTCACATCCACAAGTTTGTATGGGGAAGCAAAGGGGCGGAGCATCGACCAAGCTTAGTCAGTTGGAAGGAGATGTGTCAACCGTGTATGCAGGGTGGGGGTGGCTTTAGGAAATTGGAGCAACAAAACCAGGCTTTTTTTAATGAAGTTAGGTTTTGCAATTCAATCCTGCCCAAACCTTTTGTGGGTACAAGTTTTACGGTGTAAATATGGATGGACTGAGCAACCTGGGTTCCATAAAAAAAGTAGTCGTTGCTCCTACCTGTGGAGACATTTGGAGAAACTTTGGGATGATGTGGACTTGGGGACGCGTTGGACTTTGGGAGATGGTTCTCGGATCATATTCTGGTTCGATAACTGGGTACCGGATGTGAGGCCCCTGAAGAATTTAACTACCAAAGTGTTAACAGATTATGAACTATCACTTTTGGTTCAATGCTTCGTGACGACAGAGGGGGCTTGGGACTTGGCTCAGTTTGCCAGTGATATACCAGACCATGTGTTATCCCTTATCTCGGGGTGCCAAGTCCCTACAAGTGATGATGGTGACGCCTCTTGCTTCTAGGACTACTCATCTGACAATAAGTTCACAGTCTCCCCGGCCTATGAATCATTAAATGACACCGGAAATAATGTGGATGATCAGCTATTGAAGGTAATTTGGAGATGGGATGGTGCGCAACGGGTACAAGTTTTCCTATGGCTAGCAGCAAAAGGGAAGCTACTAACTAATGTGGTTCGAAGGCAGCGACACATGGCAGAGTCTACTGTGTGTGAAAGATGTGGGGCCATGGAGGAGGACATTGACCATATCATTCGGCAATGTCCTTATGCTAAGGAGGTTTGCGCCATCTTATGCCTATCAGTCAGTGTAAACAGTTCTTGCAGGTTGAGTATTGATGTTGGCTCTTGCAAAACCTTGATCCAGTTAGCCAAGGTGAGGGACGACAGCACGGTGGTCGAGATTGTTTGGTTTGGTTTGCTGGAAACTATGGGAATCTAGGAACAAAGATGTGTTTCGAAAAAGACACTGACAACTAACTGCCTTAGTACGGGAGGTACAGGTACTTGTCGATTTCAACGCCACAGCTGACTCATTTGGAGAGTCAAGCAAGAGGAAGGACCCTTAAACAAGCCTACTCTATTAGTTGGATCAAGCCACTGCTTCAGGTTGTCACTTTAAACTGTGATGGGGCGAAGAAAGGTGATACTCTAATGGCGGGGGCGAGTTGTTTGATCAGAGACTTGAAGGACGATGGTTGAAGGGATGCTGCCGCAATATTGGCAATTGCTCCGTGCTACAAGCGGAACTTTGGGCACTTCTGGACAGCCTAGAACTTGCATGGAGTACTGGATACAGGGATGTGATGGTACAGATTGATTGGCTGGTTGTGCTGAAGCTCGTCAGGACAACGGAGGACCTCAACCACACTTGCCAAGGCTTAACAGGAGAATTCAGCGACTTTTGAACCAAGATTGGCGAGTCTCTGTAATTCACGTGTACAGGGAGGGGAATCGTTGCGCAGATTTTTTGGCAACACATGCATTGAGCTTGGCCGGGGGACTCCATCTCTTGACGGATCCACCGGGGGACATGCGAGCCTCCCGAGAGATGAGGCGAATGGCGTTGGAAGTGTTCAGCTATGTCCAAAGGATACTTGATCTAGTTTGATCACCCTATGTAAACAAAACAAAAATCTTTCCTAGCTTTGTATCTGCACCCAACATTCTTTCACAATCACATTATAGTCTCTATACCCAATATCCTCTCACGTCATATTAAAAGTGTTCCTTTCTATTTTAAACTGTATGCTAACTACCAAAAAATTTAGAATTTGTGAAGGACAAAATCCATCACAAAACAGGGAAATTCTGTTGCAAAAACGCGGTCTGTCGCAAAAAATGTCATCACAAACCATTTTTTGGGATGGAAAATTTAATTTCCGTCACAAAATTCCAATTTTGTGACGGAAACTCTTTCCGTCGCAAACTAGCAAATTTGCGACATAAAGAGTCCCATCACAAATTTTCAATTTGTGATGGAATCCGTTTCCCCACAAATTGTTAATTTTGTGAATTTGATTGTTTGCGATAGAAACAATTGTTGGATATAATTAGTTTTGATGATGTCTTCTATAGATTCCATCTTAAGAGAAAAAAGATTGCATACTATATTTATCTTCTACATTGACTAATTACTATATTTAATGTAGATTGGTTCAAGTTGGATTATAGAGATTAATCAAGAAGGAGAGAATGCCAAGGAAGCAATAAGTTATCATAGTATTTTGGGAATGATCAAGAGAAGAGAAGAAAGAAAGTGTTCAATTATGGGGGATAACCAAGAAGGAAATAAGAGATTATAGAAAGAAGAATTTGCAAAGAACCAAGAAGTTATCAAAGGATTTTGGGGATAATCAAGAAGAAGAGGAGAGATTGAAGAAGGAAGAACTTACTGAGTGGAATATCATTATTGAAGTTCTTAGATCGATACTAGAAGTATCTAGGATCATATGGAAGTTGGAATGGCTCAATTCAGAGTTAAAATCAGCAAAAATCAGCTTCAGGATGAGAAAACTAAAGTTCACAACTCAAAACTCGAGTTTCCTACTTCGCTACAATGATTTGCTCCTCTTGTACAAGAAAACTCGAGTTAAGAACTCCAAACTTGAGTTTAGGACTCAAAACTCGAGTTTGTCACTAACTTACTCGAGTTAGTAGTGTCTTCAGCACCTCAGGCATCTCTGGACTAGGAAAACTCGAGTTTCCAAGTCCAAACTCGAGTTTACAGCGCTGATCAGCACCTTTGTTCTACGTTCAGAATGAGCGACAACTGGTAATTCGATGATATCTCCTAAACCAAAGATCGGATTGAGGTGAAATAAGTGGTATATGAAACTAGACTCCTAATGCGTCATTTTGATATAAAATTCAAGCCCAAAGGAGTTGATATCAAGGAGTTATGAATTGTGGAAGTTGACACTTAAATTCACACCACACAACAAACCAAGCCTCAATGTTTTGAGTGTATTTAACAAACTACAAATATGATTGAGCTGAAATTAGTGGCATATGAACGTATACTCAAAAGGATTTCCATCACGTTTTAAATGGACCAAAATGGAGTTCAGACCAGGGAGATATGGCCTTCGAAAGTTGACGGTCGGTTCAGGACGTTGCAAAAACGTTGGTCAAGAACAGCCTTCATTCATCGGATCATAACGGACATAATACAATGAGTTTGGAGTTGATTCTTCTTGCATTGGATTCTTACCTCAAGCTTGGACATGTAAATTTGAGTTTGAGATTGTCCAAGAGTTTTCCAAGATTTCCATGTTTTGGGAAAACTTGAGTTTGACAATGGAAACTCGAGTTTATGCTTGACAGAGAGTTTTCAAGTTTTACTCAGTTTGTGAAAACTCCAGTTTTCACTTGGCATAGATTTTTCAGAGGTTTTTATATTTAAATGAAAAATCTGTCGCAAAACTCTAGTTTTGAGCTTTTGGACTTAAACTCATTTTTCATGTCAAGAGTCCAAAACTCGAGTTTGTAATTGAAAACTCGAGTTTTGCTCCATTCAAAAATATGTTCCAAAGCTCAAATCGCGACATTCCTCTCTGGAAGAAGGAAACTCGAGTTAAGATTTGGAAACTCGAGTTTAGCTTCTAATGCACAGTGACAAACTCCAGTTTTCTTGAGCAAACTCCAGTTTTGAAGTGCCCTGTTTTGAACTCTCTAATTTTGAATTTGTGAAATCTTCATGAATGATTTGTATACTTCATATCATCACTCATTACTATTCCTAGTTATGTTTAATCAATTTTTTAGTGAGTTTCAGATGATCAAAGGTTGTTAAACTGAAGGTCAAGGGTAAAGTAAATGCTGATGTCATAGCTGGTTCAGAAAACGAAGTTCTAACGGCTAGTTCCATCTGAATCTAACGACAATATTTCTTTATCCAACAGTCATTGAATCTTTTCAACGGTCATATATTGATCTCTACCTATAAAAGAAGAAGCATTCAAGGTTGATGAAGGAGAGCTTGCACTATCAAGATGCCAACATTCTGAATCCAACATCTATCTCATACACACTCTATTTTCAATGCTTACATAGTTCATCATAGAGAGTGAAATTATTTGTAATGTACTTCAATGTTTATTCATTCACTTCTAAGAGAGAAGATTCATTGTAATCATCCTATCATTCTATTTGAGAGTTACTCAAGATTGGGTGATCTTGAGTGGGAAACCCATTGTATTGATTACAACTTGTAAGGGGAGTGAATCCTAGTGAGAGAATTACTTTGAGTGCGAGTGTGTAATCAAGTGGTTTTGATGGAATTACTTTTCCGTCGCAACATTCATTTCATAAAAAAATTATTAAAAAAATGAAAAATTTATCAAAAAATATATAAAAATTACAAAATAAAAAAGAATTGTAATATAATGAAAATATATAGTAGCAATCATAAGAGTTTACATAGAGAAAAAAAATATAAATAATAATGTTGTTAATAAAATGGACTAAAAAAAGGTCTAAACAACAATAGTATGGTCATCATCACTAGGAGCCGACCCGTACCCTTGTCTTTCATTAGGGACTGGAGTAGATCTTGCATCTGCTTCATCATCTCATGTTGATGTTGCATCATCTACGCTTGTTGATTCATCTGTTGCTCTGCCCGATTTAGCTTCTCTCCTTACTGATTCATCATCTCCGTTTCGATTCACTGACCGCTTGTTGATTCACAAGCTGTTCTAACACCTTCACCCTCTTAAGCTCATCTTCAAAAACAACATTAGGAAGTTATTTTTTTTGTACTTCATTTAAATGGACGAGGGAATGAAAATGTAACAATCAATATCAAAAGTATTACGTTTACCTAGAGAAACACCTCCAACATGGTTGGATGAACGCTTCATAGACTTCAATTGGCTGGTAAAGGCACCCATCCTGAAGTGTCTCCCTTTCTTGTCAAATCTGCTTGCAACATGAATGAAGAGACTCTCGTTATCGGATTGAGAGGATGTGGGGTCGTTCTCAATTTACGAGGCTTTCTCCTCCTAAGTTTCCTACAAGCACAAAAAATACATCACAAATAAGGCATGTAAAATAAAATAAATATTTTGGTGTCTGAAACAAATAATAAATGTAATAAATGTCTCACCGCTAATTGCTGAGACTTCGCGTTAATCCAGCGCTTCCCACTACCTTCAGACTCCTAGGAATAGGTCTACTCAAAGGTAGCCCAATCAACCAATTCTACAGGTACTTCCCCAGACTCTGCCTGGAAACACAAATGATGACCGTTAATTAATTACTTCAAAGTACAAAATATTGAATACGGAAATAGAAAATAACTATACTTACAATTTTTCTTCGATGCTCACTTATTGGAATGGAGCCGCCAGTATGTGACGATCCATCCATTCGAGACCTATTTAATTTATTTTGCACAGATTTATGCTGAAATTTCTCATTGGCAACCCATTTTTCAAACAACTATGCTACGGTCTCAGGTTGAATCAATGTTGTCTTGTCTTTATTATTTCTCAATTTATAAAACCAATCAGGCAACCGTCAGCCTACCTTGTAGTTATAAGCTTTTTCAAATCTCCCTGATGGTGAGGTAACCACCTAAACTTTCTCTGAAAATCGATAATGAACAATTAGTGGTCCGAATTATAAAAGTACTTAATGAGTTTGCATGTTGATGAGAAGAAATTAATAACCATAAAGCACATAACTTACCAAGAAGTCATTGAACCAAGCATCGCGAACATTTTGAGGAATCTTTGACCAATTGCTCCAAGGGTGATCATAATTACGGAATACTTGCTCCTATATGAAATCCGTCGCCATACCATAAGGCTCAAACCTAACAACAAAGGAAATGTTGCAAATATTAGCATACAAACTAAAGGTAAAAAAATCCTAACATTACTAGGAACTTTACATTGCTTACTCTGTGGTGTTGATAGGACAGATCCACAATAGCCCTATCGTAGGATCAACCGATCCCCACACTGGTGTATTGGAGGAACTATCTTCCCCGACTTGGCTCTTAGGCGATGCAATGTGCTGAAGGAAGAAATGTGAAGTATTGAAAAGTTAGTACATAGATGCTCAAAATATCCTAACAAAATATATCTAAATCAATCATAAATTGTAAACTATACCTCCTTTGCCCCTTGATGTGGATAAGTAGGAGTGGAAGGCATACTTGTACCAGCCATAATAGAGTCCGTAGTAGACGGTGAAGATGACAAATTAAGTGGAGACAGATCTAGGGAAGAGCTAAGCCCTCTGCCTATAGAAGAGGAAGATGATGTCGTCCTACTCCCTTTTAGGATAAGGGGCTCTACCACCACTACTACACTACCTGAACGCCTTGCTAAAGGCTCCATCTCTGAACACTTATAAACATTATGTTAAAATATAAGAAATATACTTAATATGTCAATAGCGAAATAAAATGTATCTAGTATAACAAATCGTCATAAACAAAGAACTAACACAAATCAACCTGACGATTCTTGTTCTTTGACCTCTACTTGCATACCATCCTCTGGAGTCTCATAGTTGTCGCATTTAGATTCACTATCAGAGTAAATCTCTTGTGCCTCATCGTCTGATTCCTCATTTTCAATCTAGATAAGAATCAACTCTAACTCCACAGTGAAATCAAAGAGATTGCTTGGTACATCATCCTTGCCAATATTTACGGGCATTACATGTTCCACATCAGCTTGGAACGGTTCAATCATATCGTTATTTGTTTCTGACTCTTTAGACTTGGGTACAATATTTTGTGCTCTTTTTTTATAACTCCCCTCCACCGTTGGCGAGATGTGGGGTATGATGTATAATAAACTTGTTCGGCCTGTTGAGCAAGTATGAATGGGTCATAACCAATTATATATCTCCTTGATCAGTAGATCTCAACATTTCCATATTTGTCCATTTTTGTCCCACGAGTAGTGTTATGAAACCACTCACACTTAAACAGAGTCACCGACTTGTCCCACTGGTAATTGAACTAAATTATGTTAATTAACTTCCCGTAGTAGTCACCTTCGACCCCATCAACTTGGCCACCTCAACAACATACACCATAATTGCAACTTGATATATTTTCGTTCACTTCAAAAGTTGCAAATGAATACCTATTGATTACATATTTTGTGAACTGGGTAACAACTCTTGCAGCTTCGTAAGATAAACTCCACACAACATCATGGGAGCTTATTGGTTTTCCATAAAGTAGGATTAAACCATTGAGGAAACTCAGCCTTCATGAAGTGATCAACTTTGGAATCTGACGTTGAAGGATTTCTCGATTCGACCCAATTAAAGAAGTAATTGTAGCAAAAAAAAATGAGATTAATACTTTAATACTTTCCATAACAGTAAAAATAGAGGAAATCTTACTCTAAGTATGGGGCGGCCTCTTCACAGTTGTTTAGAATATACCACTCCGCTACTTGTTTATCTCTTCCTTCCAGAGTTGACCTACATTGCATTCCCATGATTCGGCTTGAAAAATTAAATATTAATATCTGACCACTCGTATCACCGCTATCATCGTTGCAAAGGACTCCTCTCCATCTTGATATAATGTCAGGGGATAATAGTATGATGCAAATTTAGTGGCCTCTTCAACTAGATATACTTTAGTGATAGATCCTTCAACGTAGCTTTGATTTTTTATCTTGTACTTAAGTGTGCATAAAAAACTATGATGGTTAATCATAGGGTATTTATAAACTATAACACCATGTGGGTCAATTAATAACTGTATGAAAAAATATATATATATTACCTCTCAAACGGATACATCCACCTATATTGTTGTGGACCTCCCACCCTTGCTTCATAGGCCAAGTGAAAAGGCAAATGTTCCATTAAGTCAAATAAGCTAGGAGGAAACATCATCTCTAACTTACATAGTATTATTGGCACGCGCCGCCTCCGGATGCCTGTAACTTTTCAACTTTGAGCTCAGAAGCACAAATTTCTCTAAAGAACATGGAAAATTATGTCAAAATAGTCCATATATGCTTTGGTAGTGCTTTGAAGGCCCATGACAACAATCTCTGGAAAAAAACATGACAATAATAACTCTTCATCTTGAATAATTTGCCTCGTTCATGTCAACACATCTTGACAAGTTTGATGTATAACTGTCTGGGAGTTTAAGATTTTTAACCCATCGCAACAATTCTAAATTCTGCTCTTTGTTAAATGTGTAACGTGCTCTAGGTTTGGAAGTTCGGCCCGTGGCATACTACACCAAATACAAATAAGGCCTTTTGCAAATCGCTTCAATGTCTCGTTTTGTGTTGACTGTATCCTTCGTCTTTTCCTTGGTGTCTATCACAGTTGACAGAATATTGCAAAACACATTCCTCTCAATATGCATAACATCGAGGTTATGTCTTAACAATTGATCTTTCCAATATAGTAGTTCCTAGAAGATGCTGCGTTTGTTCCAATGATGATCAACACCATATCCCTTAGGTTTGCTGGAAGTAGCCCCCTCTTCAACACTTTGAATGTGCTTCACCCTGTCCCATATTTCTTGGCTACTTAAACAATGAGGTTTATCTGACCGTTCAACCACATTCTGCTTGAAGTCTTTTTTTATTTTTCCTAAGCAGATGATCGATTGGCAAAAATCGCTAGTGCTTGTCAAACCAGTAGGCCTTATCATTGTATTGCAAACTAAAACCCACATTTTGTTTAAGACATACTGGACAAACAAGCTTCCCTAACGTTTGCTAGCCACTCAACATCCTATATATAGGGAAATCATTTATCATCTACATTAAGGAAACTTGCATGGTGAATTCTACCTCAATGATACATCGTACGTAAGAACCCCTTCACTCCACAGCATCTTTAACTTGTCTATCAAAGGTTTGAGGTATACATCTGTCTTCTTTTTTGGGTTCGATGGCCCAAGGATTAACAGGTTAAGGAACAAAAACTCTTTTCTCATGCATATGGAAGGTGGGAGGTTGTACGGAGTCATAATCACAGGCCAACAAGAATAATTCCTACCCGTCTTTGTTGAAAGGAGCGAACCCATCCGAACATAAACCAAGATGGACATTACGGGGATCCGCTACAAATAAAGGATTCACTTCATCAAATTTAAGCCAAGCTTTGGCATCGATGGATGAATCATAAATTTTTCATCCCTGCGATGCTCCCGGTGCCATCTCATGTGAGTAGTTGTTTATTCTAATGAATACAATCTCTGAAGTCTAGGCACGAGAGGAAAGTATCACACCTTGCTTAATGCTTGAAAGGTCGTTTTCCTTCCATTCCTCACAACTTTGTACATGTCATGTGCACAGAATTTACAATTGGTCCGCTCAGCATCATCCTTGTAATACTACATCCTTTGTGACAACAATGATTTTTTTCACATCAAAGCCTAAGCTCTTTCACCTTTTTCTTTGCTTGGTAAAAATCCTTTGGGAAATTATTGTCATTCGGAACAACCTTACCCATGATCTGCATCATTTTATTGTAATTCTTCTCACTCATATGGTGATCAGTCTTCAAGCTTAGTGTTGCTAAGGTAGTCAACACTGATGAATGTTCACTATTTTAAACGTGTTCGCAACCTTCCCATAATGGATGTTGTGCATCTTAAAGCATTTTATAAAACCTATCATCTTCTGGATTAGGATCCTCTCCCATGTATGATGGTTGAGTATGTGTACCAGTATCCTCTCCCCTATATAATGGTTTAGCATGAGTAACGAGATCAAAATATTGGCCAATCGATGGTCCGGCGGCATCCATAACCAACTGTTCATATTGATTAAGGTTGCCTCGATGACTATTGTCCTCGTAATAACCATTCAGTGTTTGTTGGACTTCCCCATGACATTCCCAACATTCATAATCCTTAATGAATCCCTTTTTAAACAAATAGATTTTGACCGTGCCCGGATTTTGAAATTTTAAACACCTACATTTCACACATGGACAATTGATCAGGTACTTGAATTAGTTGTTTGCGCCAAAGTAAATTGGATGAACTCTTATAAACCCTCCAAGAATACTTGAGTTAGTTGTTTTCTCTGAGTTAGACGATTTTACAGCCAACTTCTATCACGATCGCCTTCCATACTTCCCCAACCCAACCTTACATAAGGACTTTGTTTCATTATGATCAATGTTTGCATCCCAAGCATTTGTTGGGATGTTGTATGCATCCCAAATATATGCAGTGGGGACATACCCCAGTCCACAAAACAACATGTCACAAATATAAGTGGCCAATACAACTGGGCACTTATGCTAACCAATTGCCACTTAATCAAGAAAGTGAGAAATGAACACATGCATTGAATTAAGAATAGATCCTAGCAAGCAACTAGAGAATGAGGATAGTACACCAGAAGATAGGGACATGCATGTAGAGGAGGCAAACAAAGAATTGGAAACTACACATTGAACTAGGGAATGAGCAAACCATTGGCATTTTAACATTATCACTTAGTACAATTTGATGTAATAATTTTTGAATCTTAGGAAGCAGAAACAAGTTGTTTTGAATCTTAGACCGAGATTTGAGAAACAATGGGGCTCGTTGGTAGGAAAAATCTTCACTACGAAAAATCTATGTAACATTCTAATTTTTAATCTTAGGATTTAATTATAATTATGAAAGAATTAAAAATGTTAAATGCATTTATTTTCTAATTGTTGGAAAAGAGAGAGAAGAGAATGAGAAAGAAGGAAATAAAATAAAAATGTGGCAGCGACGAAAAAAAAAATTTAAATTAAAGTGGGAGGCATGGCCTCCCATTTGTACTACCCGTGGGAGGCGTGACCTCCCATCGCACACATCATCGGTGGGAGGCATGGCCTCCCACCTATTCCAATTTTAAAAAAAATGTGTTGGGGGATTATAAATACCCCCCACACACACATAACCCACACATAACACACACACACACACTTGTCTGGCCAGAGGGAGACACAAGAGAGAGTGAGATGAGGAGGGAGAAGAGAAAAAGAGAGGTTTTGAGGCTTTTCAGTGTAATTTAAGGTATGTCATTTATCTTATAAGATTCTTTAGGTAGCTAAACTAGTTTCTTTTCAAGAAACTTTCTTCATTAGAGTTGTTCTATATATTTTTATCTTTCTAATGGGGGTATTATTATGTTAGTTAGTGAAAATTTTGGGGTTAATATTTTGGGAAAGTTTTGAGTTTTGACAATAGAAGACTATAAATATGTAGTAGATGATTAATAGTAAATTTTAATCGGTTTAGATTTATTGTTTGGTTGTTATAGAAATTTAAAATGGATTTTTCTATTTAAAAATTTTGGGATTTTATGTCTATAACATATTTTACCGATTAAATGTTATGGACATAATTTATTTGGGTTAGGAAGATATTATTAGAATTTTAATCGGTTAGATTTATTGTTTGATTGTTATAGAACTTTAAATGAATTCTTTTTCTATTTAAGAAGTTTAGGATTTTATATCTATGAAATATTTTTCTGTGAAAATAATTTATTTGGGTTAGGGAGATATTATTGGAATTTAATTAACTTAGTTTTTATATATGGGGTAAAACTGTAATTTCTGAATTTTGGGGGTAAAACTGTAATTTCTGGAATTTTTTGGGCAAAACTGTAATTTCTGGAATTTTTGGGGCAAAACTGTAATTTCTGGAATCTTTGGGGCAAAAATAATATAATGTAATTTTTTGGAATTGTTCGGGTTATAAAACTGTAATTTTTAGAATTTTTATATGCTTGTTTTGAATTTGTGAAGTATTTTTCTAAGCTTAATTTTCATATATACTACTTTTATGTGTTTTGAAAAATTATGTGTAAGTTTGAATATAAAATAAATTCAATGAAGCAATGTGTTTTCCAATCTGTGTTTTTATGTAATTATTATTATTGGGATTGTTATTGTTGTGATGGTTATAATGTTTGTTGTGAGATGATGTGTATGGAATAATAATTTAAAATGTTGTTGAAAATTTTAGTATTATATTATTTCTTTTGTTGGGATATGTTGGGTTGTGTGGAAGAGATTGAGGGTGAAATTGTGCCCATCGGCTCTCTCATTCCTAGCCCGGAATTTGAGTTGAGTGTTTTGGGCGGACACCTCCCTGTTACGGTATATTGGTGGTGACATGAGAGGGGACAGTATTCTTGAAGTGACTAGCTAACCTTGGTGTATACTAGCACCGATAGGTTGCACCATGTCGAGGAAATAAGGGGGAGCGGGATGGACGAGAAGCGATGGTTCTAATTGTTTTGGACTATTGTGTATTATCTGTTCTAATCATTGTTTATTATTATACACACTTTTATTTATTAAATAATATTATTATTATGTTAATAAACCTGCTTCTCTGACTTGCAATCCTTTCCTGCATATTTGATAAATTAATTTCGGTTACGGGGACTTTATGTCTCACCCTGTCATTATTAAATTTTTCAAGCGAGACCTCTAACCCTACTAGAGGACAAGGGAAGTAGCTAGAGGCATATATATCGTGAAACTTGTAGGCCTCTTTTTGGTACTAGTGTTGTATTGAATTATATATTGTCATCATAGGGCCCTCATATTTTTGAAATACTACATTAACTACTTTTGGATGACTGTTGAAGGCCTTATTTTATATACTATCAAATTATAGTGGATCCACTCTCCTATTTTGTGCAAACATTGTTTGTGAAGACCCTTTGTTGTGAGGTTCATGTTGTATGACTTGTGGGCTATAAAATCTCCGGTTCGATAATTGTGCCCTGAGTTATGAATTTTTTTGTTGTGGGTTTGTGGGCGAAATTTGTGCCCTGGACCCCAAGATGTGAAAAGGAATGTTTTCCATAATTACCTACTAATCTGATTTTAAAAAAAAAAAAACATTGTGGCTAATTCTTGTTTAGTAATGAAGGGTCTTTTCAATCTAAATGTCCCAAAAATTATCTCCATGATAAAGAAAGGATGGCAGCTGAGTGAAGAAATAGAGGTACATGAACATGACCAAAATCAACTCATTTTTCTTTTCTGGTTTGACAAAAATGAAGATTATGTCAGGATACTTAAAGGTAGACCTTGGTCTATACAAGGTCATGTTAAATCTTCAAATATGGGTAACTATTAGAGCCGGAAAAATGGGTCGGGCCCATCGGGCTGGCCCATTTAAGCCCTGGCCCTTTAAGGGCTGGGCTTGGAAATTAGAGGCAAGAAGTGAAGTTAGGCTGTAACACCCCCAAATTCCTAAAATTTATAATAACATAAAATTTCTAAAAGTCACGATAACCGTGAAATTTAAACTAACCAAATTTGGGAGGTGTTACCGCCGCACTTGTACTAAGGACAAGCGCAAGGCTAAATTCATTATATTCTAAATAAAACCAAAGGCTAAAGTTCAACTAAAGGAAATAAACTTATGCAATTTCTTAAATTCATAAAAATTCTATAAAAAAACCTAGAACTAACTAGAAATCTCTCGAGGCGTTATCCTCACTTCCCACGCTAATCCTATCCTTTGAAACCCGTTTCACTAAAAATCTGCTCCCTCAAAGGATCATCGCCACACAACACAAAAGTCAACAAAGTTGGTAATCCTAATCAAAACACATATTATATATCTCCAATATAACAATCAAATCAAATATATAATCATGTAGTAATTGAATCAAATATTATTCACATCAAATCAACTATTATTCATTATCCTTATTAAATTCATGATAGACCCGGGAAACCCTACTAATCTATTTAGTGGGAAGAGAACCATGGTAGACCCGAGAAACCCTTCTAGTCTACCATGTGACCCGGGAAACCCTGCCAATCACAAATAATCAAATTGGCCATCATCAAAACATCTCTTCCTAGTGTGCACACCTCTTCCCAAAGTTGCTACTAGTATCCCGGGAAACCTTGCCAGACACCACTTTGAGAAGAACGGATAATATCTTTTCACATCATATAAATATCAGAGGCATAAAGCCTGACAGAGATTTGCCGTAATCTCCCAAAATAACCAGATTAGAAAAGGATTTGCAAAAGTATAATGTAACCTGGGTCGTTTCCCAACGAATTGATCGGTTCAATTAACAAAGAATAAAACGGTAAAAAATTGGGGGTTTTGATTCAAAGAGAATAAAAATGAAATAACATAACAGAACGAAGTAAACACAGATTAAACAAATAAACAGAAGATTAACCCAGGATTTCGAATTCCACCACTTCCCTTCCTGGAAAACAGATTATAACCGAACTCGTGATCGACTCGGGCAAACCGAAATCTCGCATTTGCCCGAAATTCCCTCAACTGAACAATCGTCCAGAATTTATTCGAATCGGTGGCGTATCTCGTACGATCGTACAATGATACTTTAACCTAGTCGAACTACGTCCTTGGGAAATGTCGATCGGGCGTTAAATCTAACACCCAATCCGAAAGTAAATCGAATCCGAAATTACAAAACAGAAACGAATTTGTTACCGTTAAGAACGAGTCCTCTAGATAGTGGAATCCTCAATCCATGGGTCAATCACAGTAGCTTAGCTAGTCATGGTTATGCAGAACGAAAATCGAACGTAATGAAGAAGTTCATCATGAACACGAAGAACACGATGAACGGGGAAGAACAGATGAGAGAAAATAAAACTTCTGTATTTGATTCAAAACTATCTAAAAACGTGAATGAGAATGTGTTTGTGGCTGCTGCCTCACTTAACCTAAAATGGAAAAACGAAATGGGGCTCCAATCCACAAGTCGCCCGAACGAAAATAAAATAAAATGGGCTTTAATTACAAAATTCGAGCCCAAAAATACATATGACTTCGGCTCCAAAATCAACCACCCTCTTGTCCGAATTTTCTCTTCATGTCTTCATAACAATTGTAGCTCTCTGAATCATCTGAAATATGAGACAAAAATGAGGCAAATCCAATGTCTGGTTCAAGAGTTATGGTAAAAATGGTGAAGCAATGTAAAACTGAATTTATTATTAAATAATGGCTAAAATATAATAAAAGGCCCGAGGCCCAAATAAGTATAAAAGCCATTATTTATTAGCTAAAGAGTCCTAAATTATAAATCAAGAGACAAAAAGTAGTGTATGAAATATTCAATTATCAAAGCCCAAAGGTTGTGTTCATCACTTTAGGAGGTACCATCTCAAAGCTATCCTCCCACTATTAATTCATTACAATCGCACACAATCAGGAAATTCAATCTTATCACAGTTATCAAATTTCTTCATTGAATATATCAGTTACTCAAGGGTATCATAACTTTCCAAACTATTCAAGAGTATAATAATTCAAATATTCGATATAAGATCCAACTCATATTATAACTCAAATATCTATCTGAGTAAAGTCCAAATCCAACTATTATTTCAATCATCATGAGTTATAGAGTATCGAGATCATAAGTTTCCTATCAAAATATTAACCTAAGGCTTCTAAGGATTATGATTATCTGGTCTCTGTGCTTCTAGGAGGAAAATCAATTAGAGAAGAGAAACATTTTGAAATGAGAAGAAAGTGAAGAAGATGAAAAGAGAAATGGAGAAATGGAGAAATACTAAGGATTGAAAGTGATTTGGTTTGGTTTGGCTAAGCCCCTATTTATAGTTGAAGGTTTGTGCATTAATTATCACGGGTAATAACAAAAGTCATCATTAATTATCATCGGTTTATCAACGGTCATCATTAATTATCACATATAATATCAAAAGTCATCATTAATTATCATAGATAATATCAATGGTCATCATTAATTATTACAGATAATATCAAAAGTCATTATTAATTATCATAGATAATATCAATGGTCATCATTAATTATTACAGATAATATCAAAAGTCATTTTTAATTATCACTAATATTATTTATTTTTCTTAGATTATCACATTCTACCCTCCTTAGAATAAGTTTTGTCATCGAAACTTAAAAGTCTTGGGTTATCACATAGGCCCTAGAGGGCCAATGGCTTACATGGGCGGCCCGGAGGGCTAAGGGCCGGCCCATTGGGCCCTTCAATTATTATTATTTTTAAAGTTTAAGACTGAAGTTGAAGTTGGGGTCGTGAATTTTTTTTTCGCACATGTTCTAACAAAATATAGAAGTTCCATTCTTCTATATAATTTTCAATCTCTTATTTGTACTCACAATTGGATGCACGGATTCACATATAATGGTAATTTATTAATTTATATGTATTTTATTTTATTGAGTTATTATCCATTTAAGTACAGATGTATAATAACTATACTCTAATTTTATGATTTGGTTTATTATTTGTTACAGATAAAGATTATGGATGTGTTCATGATGAGTGAGAAAAAATTCATGATATTCTTACTCATGAACCAGAGGCTACTACTCAAAATGAAGAACAATCAAATGTCGTTGAAATTGATGATAGTGGCAAAAATAACAACAATAATAGTCATCGTACTAATGTCGCTTAGTGGTATGCTTCTTACATTTAGGATATGTGAGTTATTTGTTAACATAGTTTGCTTTTGATTATGAATTAGTGACTGTGCTTATTTGTTAAATGATTCATATTGCAATTTACTAATTATATTTCTTTGAAAAAAAACAGAGAAAAAAAGTTAAAATTTGGAATAGTAACTTTCGGGCCCTTGTGCTCTCGGGTTGGGCTTTGGAAAATGGATGTTTTTCTTAACTTGGGCCCTAGAGGGCCAACCTTATTAGGCCCTAGCCCTTCACGGGCCAGCCCTGGAGGGCCGAGCCGGCCCTGATTCCCAGCTCTAGTGACTATATGGTACTTAAAGATGTTGATTTCAGGTATGATCCTTTTTGGCTCCAGTTTCATGGACTCCCGTTAAAGGCCTTTGAAAATGCTACCGCCTTTATTTTTTACTTCCCTTTTTCAAAAAAGGACGTCTGTTAGAGAAGTAAAAGCCATTTTTTGTAGTAGTGTGTGCCATGAAGGAGGCCTTAAAAGGAGTTATTTTAGATCTTCAAGCCAAAGAAAGGCTGCACAAAATACACAACCAATGGATATTACTTATCCATGCACCAAAGTGTTTGGGTTGGCAATAAATGAAGCCCAAATTGAAGAGATATGTGGAGAAAACTTCCAATGGGCCAAGAAGGGCTAAAGGGTGTGCAAAGGCTTAAATTGGTGGGCTTGGATTAGCTATAAGTGAGCCCAAGTGGTAAGTGGCAGTCGTACATCTGTTTTGCTTTAAGTTGTGTATTATTTGGGTATTTTAAGTTGTAATGGGCTAAACCTGAAAGTGGAGCTTAATCACCAAGAAGGGGGGTGAATTGGGGATTATAAAATTTTTTCTAAATGCTCTCACTAGTGCAAAAAAGGGCTTTAAGACCGCCTCATTTAGAGCGGAGAATCGACACCCCGGTCCTAAAGAAATGACCGGTGGCAGTTCCGTAAATATAAAGAACTTCTTGCACCGGACCAATCTCTCACCGTTCTTAAAAACATTATAGAGACCGACTAAAAAACAACCGGTCTTAAAAATTGAATTGAAATTTCAATTACTTACTAAATATATCTCATATAGCCGTACTTATATTTTCTGCGGTAAAACATAATAAGGAAAAATTTAAATATAAAAATTCTAAATTTTTAAGACCGAACTTACCAAAAAGACGGTCTTAAAAGTTTTCTTTTTAAGACCGGACATATAATACTTCCGGTATTTAAAAAAAGTTCATTAATATTAAGACCGACGTTTTATAAGGAACGGTCTTAAAGGTTAAACTTTAAGTTCGGACTTTTAATATGACCGGATTAATGTAAATATTAAGACCGTCTCTTTTGCATCCAAGCCTTAAAAATAAACGCAAGATATACATTTCTTCGCGTGAAAGCTTTTGTTACTCGTGGAGAACCTCGTTCACGTTCAAACCCTTTCGTTGCATTACCTCTCTTCCTCGCCCACGTACCATCAGCCCCCGTTACTCTCTCATTTGCTCTCAGCATTCCTCTCTTCCCCGTCTCGAAAATGGACGGTGAAAACGATTCTATTCGTGTTCCGACAACGCCAGTTCGGTGTGACTGGGTGAGTGAGAACGAACCCTCTTCATCTCACAATGAGGCTCGTAATCGCCCCGCACGCCGTGGTAGAAGAGGCACACGAATGATGGATGTGACCCTAAGTCGACTTTGGGTCAAAGCTCGAGATTCGCTTTGATGCAAGGTTGGAACCCGTCGGTCCTAATAAAAGCAAATATAATAGTTTTGTCTACTGTCTAGCACGCAGCAAGGTTAGCATCTTGACGGATGAGTGGAAAAGTGTGGACTCTAAGAATGTAAAGGATCCTATTTGGGAGACTATCCGGGTTACATACACTGCCCCCGATCGACTCATGAGGAAGTTGAAAGACAAGACATTGTCTTATCAGGCCGATCGGTGGAGGAAGTTTAAGACCTTTCTCGCTAACTAACATTGTCTTATTGTCTATGCAAGTCGATATGTCAACCCTGCGAAAAGGTAAATTACCGATGAGAAGGTATTAATTGTGTAATGGTTTGTCTTGCAAAGGAGGAAATGAATAGTCTTAAAAGGGGGAAACTTTATATACCCAATTGTTACTATCTAATGGGGATCCTTGATCCCACCTGGATGCCTTAAAAGGATCAAGTTTGTATTATTCTGTAAGCATAATTCTCTTTTTGTTTCTTAACCTATCTATCTAGCTAGCACTACAAAACATAGCTCCAATTTCTTATACAATTCTACATCTTCCTTAAATAAAATGTTGAAACTTGATGAAGTGAAGAATTTGACTACTGTTTGATTGACGTTCATATGAAGTAGAAGTTCTCTAATTTCTGTTAGTGACATGCATGGTGGAATTCATAATTAATAGATGTTTTCAATCCCGATTCACGTTTAAAAGAAGGGAACAAGCACAGGAGATAGGTAGAAAGAATGATTGCCCTCATAGGGCTTCTCGCGGTGGATATCAAAAGGCCGAAAAAAGATTTGATGGCGGCCAAGCGGAAGAGATTGGATAATGAAGCAGTAATCCAATCCTTCGTGATACATGCTCCTCCATCTCCAATACGTCGCGAGGAGTTGTGGTTGCATATTCGGCAAAAGCCAAGGCGCGCCTACACGAGTGAACAAACTCGTCTAGTTGCCGAAAGAATTGTAAGTATCGTTATTGTTATTTTTTAGTTACTAAACATGTTTCATTACTAAGCTTCTCGTTATCCGTATCTTACAGAAGATCTTAAAAAGAAAGAAGCAAGAGGGATCTTTGGCCTGGACGGAGGAATGATGTTCGACCTGCGACCGAAAATCGGATCACCGGGGGCGTGTAAGGGGGATTGGAGGACGGGTAGGCATAAAGCAAGTCTTTGGTACATCCAAACGCCATAGACAAAGTATGGTTACCCGGGAGGAGATGGACCAGATGCTGGCTGCTAAAGAAGCATCAATGACTGCAATGTTTCAATCCCAGATGAGCCAGATGAGGGAGGAACTCGAGTCGATGAGGCCGCTTTTGAGCAATCGTCCGAGAGACCAATGTTCCCTTCACACACTCACTCGCAATCGGGCAAGAAAAGCACTAGAGGGAGCTGCATTGTTGGACAATGAGCAACCTTGTGACCTTTATGTGGAGGATCCCGATCATCATGATGGACGATTATTGGTTGCAAAAGGACTGTTTTCACAACTTGGGATCAACCGTACACCACCAACAAATGCCTCGATGATGAAGTCGAGTGTCGTTGAAAAGGTGATCATTGATGCACCGCTCCCTCTCCAAAGTGTTGAAAGCTTGTGAGTGATGTCAAGGGAACCTTCATCCCTTGGCCGTGATGCTTGTACATGTCTCTACCTGCTCCTAAAGCTTCAACCCTCCTCCTCAAGTTCCATCCCCTCGTCAAGCTCCATCCCCTCCTCAAGCTCTATCCCCTCGCTAAGTTGGTCGCTAGGGAAAAAATATCTGATCTGATGAAGAGTGGATATTTTAAGGATAAATTGTGGCTTGCCAATGAAGTAGTAGGCGTCCCTCATCCTCACCGTTCAAGTTGACACCGTTGATGTTGAGTCCCCGCACGCTTCCTCGACGAGGAGCTTATCGATGCGGTTGTTCAAATTTTTATGAAGTAAGTATCTTTGTCTATGAGTACATAATTTAAATGCATCGTTTAGACATACATACATATATACTAATTCCCCGATCGATGTCATTATTGTAGGTTCTTGCATCATGAATTGGTTCAAAATGGCAGGATCAACGATTTTGGATTCTTGTGCTCGTCTATTCAAGTCAAACATCCATGGAGGAGAGACAGGAGTACATATCAAAGAGGGTGTGTGAAGTGAAAAGAAAGTTGTACTTTTATCCATTCTTCCACAGGTACATATCAAAAATCTTGTCCGCAATTCACTTAATTTTGCTACATATATCACTGAGTATAGTTTACTCGCCGTGAATTTTCAGCCTCCACCGGGTTGGTCCTCATGTGCATGGAGGAGCATAAAGTTATCTTCTTATGCTCCACTCACGGTGAGCCATTGCCTACGTTGGTGCAGTACCATCAACGAGTAAGCATGTCATTTTGATTCTCTTGTCCAAATCTCTACCGTGAATTTTTGAATCATTGATAAATTTGTGATTTTGATGATAGTCCCATGAGGACCTTCCAAAGAGTAGAAAAGAAAAGGCGTGGTACTTAGGACAACCCCATATGGCATGCACTGCAGGTTGGTACAATATTTGTAGCACACCGCCTTGTGAACTTGGTCATTAAGCTATATATATATATGCTCTTATATATATTTCTTGTTCTTTTAGACCCGCCGGTAACCACCGCATCCAACTTATGTGGCGATTGACATCATGAAACACATGTATGATATTACCACGCGAGGGATACTAAATTAACCGCAAAGGTAAATGTATTTGATGTTACATATTATGCAAGTTAATTCAGTTTTTGGCTTCATCGTTACAAATGAAATATACACGCAAGTTAATTCATTCTTTGTCTTTGATGTTACAGATGTTTCAATGCAAAACTCCATTTTCTCATGATGAACTAGAGCACATACGCAATGTGTTTTGTGAATATCTGTATGGTCTGATCTTAGAGTCACAAAAAGGACAATAATTAATGTCCTAAATTCATTTGTAAGTATATTCTGTAGCAACAATAATCGATCTTCTGTAAATTTATTTATTTTTTTGAACAATTCATTTGTAAATATACATAGGCAATGTAAAATTCAATAAATAAATTTAGTTAATTTTTCGAACAATTTTCTTGTGTCCATTTTGGGTTTTGAATGTATTATTGGATGGTGGATATAGCTATTTAATTTAGTGTTGGAAATTTGAGACTTTTAGGACCGTTCATTAACAACATGTCCGGGCCTTAAAGGTCCGCAAAGTCTTCGGTGTAATAAGTATGAGACTTTTAGGACCGTATATTGCTTTAGTGTCCGCTCCTAAAAGCTTAAAAGTCCGCATGAACTTTTAGGTCCCGACGTATTATAAAAGGTCGGTCTTAAAAGTCACGAGAACTTTTAGGACCGTGTTATTATAAATAATCGGTCTTAAAAGTCCTTTACTTACAAGTTTGCTTAACTTTTAGGACCGTATGTTTTTATTTGTGCGATCTTAAAAGTCAATCACCTTTAAATACCTCTTTTCACACAAATTAAATGGATAGGGTTGAAGACAACCGAGGTTCTGGCGTTCTGCTTAAGCTAGGTCCTTCATTATCTTCGTTTTACCTCTCCATGTGTAGAGCAAAGCATTATCGGTGTCCCTTTTATTTTGTCTTTTGTCTTTTTTGTCGAGGAAAAAGAAGGAAGATAATGAAAAGGACACTTTGTTTCTAACATGGGGAGGTAAAACCGACGATAATGAAGGTCTAACCTTGAGAAGAATAGTCACTTTGTTTGTTCTTATCCGAATAAGGTAAAAGATCCTTTTTTTGTATGTTCTTAAGCGTATTCTGTGAATTTCGTTGTTGGATTTACACGAGGACAATGTTTTGTTTGTTTCCTTTTGTCGGAAAAGAAAGACGAGAATGAAAAGGACAAGAGGCAATCGGATATGGAAACCAAAGCCGACAAAAATGGCGGTGTTTTTAGGACCGTCGATTTACTAACTAAAGTCTTCGTTCTTTTTATTTTAGGTTTTCTAGTCTCGCCATTATCCATCCTTCATAGTTGCCTTGTTTATTGCTTTCCAGGTTCGATAATGGATAAAGTACTAAACTCGCACGAGAACAAAATTCAAAAATATTTTATTTACTAATTTTTTTACGCGCCCTATAGGGCCGCGATCACAAAAAAAAAAAAAAATAAAAATGCAACAAAAAAAAACTAATCCCCCTCGTAGTCGGAGGGAGGGCGCGTCAGTCGTCGAGTTGTCGGAGTCGTCTTCGTAGGATCGTAGTTCACGTCATTGGCGTGGAGTACCATGTTGGCTTGTTGTTCATGGTATGAGCAAGCCGAACCAATTGGCCCAAATGTCGATCGATTTGATCGACGCGGGCCACTGGATCGCAGAATCGCTTCACGGTCGGATTTGGAGGAGGCGGTGGCGGAGGGGGCTGAGGTTGAAGAGGAGGAGGAGGAAACGGAGGACTGGGGAGCAGCCATTACGGTGGGGGGCTGAGGTTGAAGAGGAGGAGGAGGAAACGGAGGACTTGGGGGAGCAGCCATTACAACAAAGTGGGGGCGAGGTTGAAGAGGAGGAGGAGGAAACGGAGGACCCGGGGGAGAAGAATGTGAAGAAAGTACAGTAACAACGGGTTTAAATAGAGAACCCATCCGAACAATGTGAAACAGGAAGCTTTAACGAGGAGACGCATTGTTCATCAATACGAGGAGACACCTAGTTGGGAAGTTTATCTTGAAGCCGAAGAGACTCTGCATCATTCATTTGAACAGTGTGTAAATACCGGGTAAATGATAGTCTTAAAAGTAAGACATTTAGGACCGGACTTATTATAAAAGATCGGTCTTAAAAAAATAAATAATAGAATTTTATACCGCATACCTATAAGTACCGGGTTAATGATAAAAGGTCGGTCTTAAAATAAAATGAATTGCAAAAATATTAAATAATGGAATTTTATACCGCGTACCTATAACTCCTTCTTAATTCCTCACTACCTCGTAACTCCAAACTACGTACGTGGCTATCGAGAATTTCTCCGCTCTATTAATTAACTCCTCATACCTCTCTCGCCTCAACCGTCAAACCATGGTTAGATACAAGAGAACCGCTCGTAGGGGTGCTCTTAGTCGTGATGCTCGTGCCTTCCGTCGATCGTTATACGGTGCGCCTCCTCCATCGAGAGTCCGTCCTATTATGACAGAAGAGTCTCGGGTCGTTGGACCCATTGTTATTTCTTCGGATGATGAAGAGGTTCCCGCTCCCCCTCTCCAACCTCTTGGCCCCACCGCGACTACATCGACCCCTCTCCTCTTTCCTCTAATGAAGCATTGTGGTGATTCGAGTAAGACAAACTTGCTGATCTCCCGGTGGGAAATTAATGTTGTTCACGCCGAAATCGCCAAGGCTTTGGAGGATAATTAGCTTTAGGAGATGTTTAGTCGATTCTTGTTTTTGATAATTTTCTCGCTTGTTTTTCTTTTGTATTTTTCTTGTGTACGTGCATGTGCAAGTAATATATGTAATTAAAGAAACTCCAATTTTCCTTTAATTTTTATTCATTCATTCTTTGCGCTCGCCAAATCCTTTTTTAGAAATCACAAAAACGAGGAATTTTAGGACCGGAGTATTATAAAACTAAGTCTTAAAAAATTTTATATATAGAACCGTCTACTTTTTAATGAACCGGTTTAATTGTCTCAATTTAGGTCCGGAGGATTATAAAACTCCGGTCTTAATAAAATCCAAAATATAAAACATGTCTCGCTACGCTCGTCGCGGAATATCAAAATTTCCCTCTCGAACTTCTCTTGTCGCGCCTAAAGTGTTACTCGGGTTCGCCGCCACTTGTCATTTGGTTCGCGTTGCTCTCTCGAAAATCACTTTCTAGTTCCTTAGCTAAACGTCTATAGACCAAGCCTGTAAGAGGTGTTTCGGTTATATAACTTTATGATTTTCCTGCTCATCGTTCGGGTTTTTCCTGGGTTGAGCGAAATCGATTAAATGTTCTTGTGGGTTTTCGTGTTGTTAATGGATATTGTATTTTGAAGATTATAATTGCACTTTAGACCTACCCAACGACCAATAAATGTTTTTAGGTTACTCTTGTTGTCTCGCAACATCAACGTTCGTGGCGGGAGAAGAAAGACTAAGCAAACGCATTTGAATTTATATGCTACGGGTGAGTCCACAAGACCTTCACGCGATGCATTTAATTTCCTCGTCATGCATTTATTTTGGTTCTTGGATTGATTGCGATACATTTATGACCAAAAGTGATTCTTCGTTCGCATTTAATGAGCAAGTTTATCCGAAAAAAAAAAAAAAAAAAGACATAAACCGACATTTGAGCATATATATGTATGTTAAATCTTTCCATCTATATATATAGGAATTCTACTATGGATCACGGTTGGATAAATACTAAACGGACGAGTGTTGAATATCGAATGGGGTGAGGGACTTTATAAAATTTGCTAAACAAAATGCCCATGCCGAGGGTGGGAAGTTTTATTGCCCTTGTGTAAAATGTTTGAATGAGAGGCGTCTAAGTCCTGAAGTTATACACACACATTTAATTTGTGAAGGAATTTGTAAGACTTATACAGTATGGGTATGGCATGGTGAAAAAATACCAAGTGGGTCTCAACATAGGGAAGTGCCTTTGATGATAATGACACGGATATGGATGATCACATGAGGACATTATCCGTGATGTAGGAGAAGAGGCTTTTCATCAATCACATGCATATGGTAATATGTGCGTGATGCGAGACCCTCTATACCGTGGGTGTAAAAAATACCAATTGTTGAATGCCGTATTGAAATTGGTAAGCTTGAAGGCACATCATGGATGGAGCGACAAGAGTTTTTCGAAATGCTTGAGGCTTTTAAGGACATGCTTCCGGATGATAATGTGTTGCCGCATCGATACTATGATGCTAAGAAAATACTTTGTCCACTGGGGATGGAGTACAAAAAGATCCATGCATGCCCGAATGATTGCGTGTTGTATAGAAAAGAGTTTGAAGAGGAGCAGAATTGTCCGAAATGTGAAACCCCAAGGTACAAGTCGAATAAGGGGCCTACAAAAGTGTTGTGGTATCTTCCAATCATACCAAGGTTCAAGCGATTGCTTGCGAATGAAAATGATGCAAAAAATTTGAGGTGGCATGTAGATGAGAGGATTTCTGATGGAAAGCTTCGACATCCGGCCGATTCTTCTCAATGGAAGAAAATCGATCAATTATTTCTGAACTTCGGTGAAGAACCTAGGAACCTTAGGCTTGCCCTTAGCACGGATGGCATGAATCCGATGGAAGCCTTAGCAAAGCATACATAGTTCATGGCCTGTACTACTGATTATTTACAACTTATCTCCAATGTTATGCATGAAATGAAAGTACATCATGCTGTCTATGTTGATTTCGGGACTAAAACAACCCGAAAATGACATTGATGTTTACCTTCAGCCCTTGATCGAAGACTTGAAGGAGTTGTGGGCAGAAGGTGTTGATGTTTTTGACTCTTTCAAGAAGGAGGTGTTTAAAATGCGAGCCATGATATTTTGTACTATAAACGACTTCCCAAAGATATGGGAACTTGTCAGGGTATAGTGTAAAAGGCCATAAAGTATGTCCGGTTTGTGAAGAAGGCACACGCTACCATCAACTTCAACATGGAAGAAAGACGGTTTATCTTGGACATAGGAGATTTCTTAGACGGGGCCACCCATATCGTCGATTAAAGAAAGCCTTTTTTGGTGGCCAAGAGTATGAAGATGCTCCAGTGGAATTGACTGGGGAGCAAGTTTATGAAAAGGTGAAAAATATCAATGTCGTCTTCGGTAAGACTGCAAAGAGTAGAAAAGAAACAAATATATGGAAAAAGAGATTTGTATTCTTTGATCTTCTATATTGGCGCAATCTTGATGTGAGACACAGTATTAATGTCATGCATGTGGAGAAAAACGTATGTGATAGTATTGTCGGCACGCTTCTCAACATACAAGGTAGTTCCAAGGATGGTGTGAAGGCAAGATTGGATCGATAGCAATGGGAATACGTGAAGAGTTACATCCAAGGCCGAGATGGGAAGAGAACTTATTGTCCCCGGCTTCTCATACTTTGTCTAAGGATGAGAAACGAAGTTTTTGTGAGTGTTTACATGGCACAAAAGTTCCACGGGGTATTCTTCAAATTTGAAGAGGCTTGTATCGATAAAGGACTTGAAATTAGTAGGCCAAAAGTCTCATGATTGTCATGTCTTGATGCAACAAATGCCTACTCCCAATAGCTATTCGAGGCATCGCCGAATATGATCTTCGGTCGTTTTGACTAGACTTTGTGTCTTCTTCAATGCGCTTTGTGGTAAAGTTTTCAAGATTGAAAAGTTGGATGAATTGGAGAATGAAGGATATCTTATCTTGTGCCACCTTGAGAAGCTTTTTGTTCCTACATTTTTTGACATCATGGTTCATCTAATTGTTCATCTAGTAAGGGAGATAAAGATGTGCGGCCCTATCCATTTACGGTGGATGCACCCAATTGAAAGATCTCTCGAAATTCCTAAAAGGGTACGTGAAGAACGCATACCGCCGAAGCATCGATTGTTCGAAATATGTTACTCGAAGAAACCATGGAATTTTGTCAAAATTATTTGGCCAAAGTAAGACATATTGGGCTTCCAAAACGTCAAGATGCTGATGGGGGTAGACGAGGGCTTCCGTAAAGAGTGTGGATCCTGATGAATTGTCACAAGTCCACTTATACATCTTGAATAACGTCGATGAAGTTCAAGCCAGCATAGCTGCACATAAAGCAGCTGTAAGGAAAGAAAATCATCGAATAACTGAACAAAGGTTGATTAGGGAGCATAATGTAACTTTTGCAACCGGTTCAAACAAAAGGTCGAGGCGGAGGAATGTGTTTCGATACAATCAAATGGTTAGCAAGTGGTCCCGAGGTTGATGTCATAAGTTGGAATTCGTATGTGATCAATGGTTATACATTTTACACGAAGTCCCTAGATGATACGAGCACGGTCCGAAACGGTGGTGTTATGTTAGAGGCTAAATCTATGCACTTCTCCGGGTTCGAAAGACAAGAGCCCTTTATTGGCGGTCATGCCATATTATGGGGTTATTGAAGAGATTTGGGAGGTGGACTATGTGAAAATTAGATTTCCCATTTTCAAATGCAAGTGGGTTAATGTCAATAATGGTGTTCGGATCGATCGGCTACGATTTACATTAGTCGATGTCAATGGTAGAAGTTTTGGAGATGAACCTTTTATTATGGCGACCAGGCAAAACAAGTGTTCTATATCACCGATCAAGAAAATAAAATGTGGTCTGTAGCTCTCCAAGGAAAGAGGGTCATTGATATTGATGAGGAAATGAATTCAAATTATGGTATTCGAGAGTACTCCTTTTTCAAGGGGTCTGGGACATGAACGACGAAGATGAAGCGGATAATGAACCCTAAGATAAGAAGTGATCATCAAGAAGGGATATGAGAAGATATCACTTTATAAAAGAGTCAATTCATAAGGTAATATTCATATGCAGATTTCTTTGAAGACTTTAAGGCTTTAACTATATATATTATATTCCTTCTATCTATGTTCATAGTTAATGTCACCGATCGTGAATTTTGTTCTTGTTTTATTTTTGTGGCGGGATCCAATCCAAAGGGGCATGTTATATAAGAGGATGTTACGTTGTGGGTGGGGGAATCAGATGAAGGCATGGTGAATATTATTTTGGCCGCATGTATGTTGTACTTTTAACTTATTGTATTTGTAAGTAAGTTATCTTATTGTATGAATTAATTTAGGTGTTGTAGTCATAGTAATCATTAATTAAGAGGCCAAATAGCTCATGGTGAATAATATTTGTATTCTTTTTCCAATTCAATTTATTCAAATAATTGTTCACAAACTTGTAGCTTAAAGTATCAAATTTTATGTCTTGGATTGGGTGGTGGATTTGTGTATATATATATATATATAATCGGGAAGAACAAATAGGGAAAAATTCGGGAAAATTTAGACCGAAAATAATAAGCCGGTCTTAAATGTTCACTTGTTAAGACCGGATGTAATTATATGACCGGTCTTAAAGGTCGACGACTTTTGAGTTTTGATATTAAACCCGGTCTTAAAAGTTGGTCTTTTAAGACCGGTATATTTAGAAGTCCGGTCTTAAATAAAAATCTTTAAGACCGGATGCATTTATCATCCACTCTTGAAAGTCGGTCTTTTAAGACCGTATGTGTCTTATCCGGTCTTATAATTACGATCTTTTAAGAGCGGCCTATTTTTGACCGGTCTTAAAAGTCAAGCTTTAGGACCGAACAAAAAATATTTTGGCTTCATTTAGTACAACTTTTTAAGACCCAAGTTTTTAAATGTCCGGTCTTAAAAGAGTTTCTTTAAGACCGGTTCGAGTCCGGTCTTAAATGGTAGACTTTTAATACCGGCTGGAACAAGACCGGTCGCATATCCGGTCTTACGACCCCTCTTTTGTCCGGTCTTAAAAGCCTTTTTTGCACTAGTTTCTGTTTTGAACAATAAAAACAGAGATGAACAGAGTGTAGAGAAGAAGAGCAAAACACAAGGATTTATACTGGTTCGGTCCAACCTCTTTGACCTACGTCCAGTCCCCAGGCTCTCTGGGTCTTTCCTATCACAATTGATTACATACTCTGTACTCAAGAGTAATTCTCTCATTAGAACTTACTCCCCCTTACAAGTTGCAATCAATGAACCCAATCACCAAGTCCCCTGACTTGTGATTCTTTACAATAAATGATTTTACAATCAAGAAACTCTCTCTAAGAGTGGATAAAGATAAACACTGAAGCTTAATGTATCAGAAGATACTTTACAAGTGAAAACTGAGAATATAAGTGTAAGACTTGAATGCAATTCGTTTTCAGCAGATGTGTTTATTGAGAAGAATTGAATGCAGCTCTATTTATACCAAGAGAGCATTAAATGATCGTTGTAATCTTCAATATAACCGTTGCCTTCATTAGATAAGGATTAGGTTAAGCTTTGGTCTTCTTCCCTCTCTACTCTTCACTTGGTCTAGTTGCACAGAAATTCAGAGTTGACTTCTTGAATATTAATCCGTTGGAATAGCAGCTACTGGATGTGGAAAGTAGACATTAATCCTTTGCAAGCGTGTGAGAAGGATTACCCAAAAGTATGCAAGCTTTCGAACTTTGCTTTTAATGTCTTGACATCACTTTTTGCTTTTGCTCAAACCTTCATTTAATATCCTCTAAATGATCCGAAACTCACTAACAAAGTGGTTAAACATAGCTAGGAATATTAATGATCGATGATAGGAAGTATTAGGATCAAACAATAAGGTTTTGCAAATTCGTCAGATTTGAATTTCGATTTCTGCAATGCAAACTCGAGTTTGTTCTTCCGAACTCGAGTTTTCAACCGTGCACCTAAGTCAAAACTTGAGTTTCAATAACCAAACTCGAGTTTCCTCCTTCTAGAGAGGAAAGTCGCGATTTGAGCTTTGGAACACATTTTTTGAATCAAACTCAAAACTCGAGTTTCTAAAACCAAACTCGAGTTTTGGACTTTTAATGAGAAGTATGTATTTTAGTCCAAAACATCAAAATCGGAGTTTTCAAAACTTTGAAAAAGTGCATTGCTCTTGGCTTGGCCAAAACTCGAGTTTTCATTTAAGTATGAAAACTTTGAGAAATGTCTCTAGTCAAAACTTGAGTTTTCTATGAAGACTCGAGTTTCCAAAATTGAGTGAGAACTTGAAAGCTCTCTCGCTAAGGGAAAACTCAAGTTTCCAAACCAAAACTCGAGTTTTCTCACAACTTTGAGAAAACTTAGAAAACTCATGGCAAAGTGAAATCCCGGAGTTTTAAGTCAAAACCGAGTTTGCATATATTCAAAATGTTGGAGACTCTCGTATGGCCAAAACTCAAGTTTCCAAATCAAGACTCGAGTTTTGTCTTTAACTCGAAAACAATGAGAAGTCTCTCGTATAATGCAAAACTCGAGTTTACTAGTCAAAACTTGAGTTTGTCTTGAAGTGAAAAACTAAGTTCTCTCTGTAAGTCCAAAACTCGAGTTTTCTTATGAAAACTTGAGTTTTGCTTTGTTCATGGAAAATGAGCAACTCTGTCAAAGTCAAAACTCGAGTTTTGAAACCAAAACTTGAGTTTGCCTTTGACAAGTAAGTTTTTCAACTTACCAAAGACAAACTTCAACATATGTTTACAATTATCGTTATCATCAAAACATATAAAGAACTAACAAGACCCAATTAACTAGAGCCCATGAATAAAAATTTTTATTTGTTTCAAAGAGTCTTCGGTGACATTAATTAAAGCATATTAGGGTATTATTAGATTATCTTTAGAAATTAGCTTTAAAAAGCCCAATTATCCTACAATATCTACTAAATTCATTTAAATCTGCCCAAATTTGATTTAAATGGATTCTCATCACCATTATATCCTCTGAATATCTATCCTTTTAACCATATCCTCTAAATATCTATCCTTTTATCATATCCTTTAACTCATTTAAAGGACATTCAAATTATTCATTTAGCCTAAAATTCTGATTTTCAGCTATTCAGCCATTATCTCACCAAAATTCAATATCCTTCCATCCAATTACCAATGTGACGTCCCAAATCATCCATGATCACCAAAGTAATGTTTTCTACCTCCTCTATACCTAACCATATTGAATTTTTGGGCTTTTAGGGTTTTAGTTTATGTTGAGTCTTACTTCTTATTTAAAGTGAAGCATTGTATGTTTTGGAGGTTTCAACAAACAATTATTCAGGTGACTTGCTCCTTGTATTCTTGTGATGATATTACCAGGCAAAAGAGGTTGATCGACTCTCGTGTTTATACTTATATATTGGGCTGTGTTTCCTTTGGATGCTGGGGTTCATATACCCAATGTTCTTTGGAACGAGTGTTACAGGGTTCTTAGTTTCTAGATCATTTTTGTTTTCTCTTTATTCATTATTAATTGGCTTCCATATCTAACCTTTCTGTAATTTATGGGGTTTCTAGGACATGTTCTTATTGGGTCTACATCAAAAGAAGTACTTTTTAAACCCTCTAATTGTTGGGGGGAGTGTTTGGGGATTGAGGAAGCATAGTTCGTGTGAATCAGGCACTCTTAGCTAAGGAGAATTCACTCTACTCCTTCTAGATTATTACTGTCCACTACTTTAATTTAAGAGCTTAATATATAGATATTAATAGTGGGAACATTGTGAAAAAGCCTTACAACTCTTCTTGGACATGGAGAAGAATTTACTAATGCTCTAATATTATAACAGCGAATCTAAAGTGGAAGGTTTTCATAGGATCTACAATTGATATTAGCCACCCCTTGTGGTGGCCCATGAGTCTAGATCAAATATGGACCGTTCAATTCTAATGGTTTCTGATCTATTAATGCATCTTCCTTCAGGTTGGTCTCCAATTCGATGCAATTATTTGTTAGTTTCTAATTTGTATGCTCTTCATGTTGCACCACAAATTCTTGATATGCTTGTATCCTTTTGCAATCAACAAGATTCACTTATCTGGTCGAAGAGTTCCTCTAGATTATACTCATTTAAGGATGGATTCAGATTGCTTAATTATTCCACACAAAAATTCAAATTAGAGATCCATTTTGGAAATTCCTTCGGTCAATCTCACTGCATGCCTGGAAAGGTCCTATTATTAACCTTGAAATTGTTGAATCATGCCATTCCATCGATGGATGTTCTTAGACCACATCACGTCAATGCTAATGATAATTGTGCTTTTGGATGTAATATATGTCCCTGAATCTTTAGACCATTTGTTCCTAACATGTCCTGTGGTTAAGGCGATCTGGTTTGGAGGCTTAAATATTCGACTGCCTTTCTTCTTTTCATCTATTCAAGGAATGGTTAAAAGATTCTTTGATTCATCTACATCAAGATAATCATTATTTGATGCTTGTTGGCATTATTAAGTTTATCTCAACAATATGGATAAAGAGAAACAAATTAATCTATCAAGGGGGTATAGTGTGTCCATTGTCAATCATAAGGGAGACTAATCATGCAGTTGCATCTGCTTCATTAGCTTTCTCACCTGATACAAATGATTCAAGAGAAAATAACTTCTCTACTGTCTTTTATCAGGAAAGAAACATTCCATTAGAAGGGATTATTATTTCAGACAAATAAGAGACATGGGTATAAATTCTATAAGGTTTGGATCGGCTTTCATGGTCAATCTGTCATATCGGTCAATTGGAAAAAACCATCCTGATCAAATCTGCTCGGTGCTCTTTGCTTTCGAGCTACATTGTCTTGGATACTACAGTCTCCATTTTTTTCCGACAGACCAAAGCAAGAATTGCGAGTGATATATGTGCTTAAGGAGGTAGTTCCTTCCGCCAAAGGATCAATTAATACTCCAATCTCCAATCGCATCTATCAGGATATAAGTTCTTATCTTTCTCACTTTGTTTTTAACCAGGTCTTTTTAGTGGACCATTTTAATGTAAACTTTTCAGCTTTCCAAGATTCTTGCATCACTTTCCACGCTGACATGTAATGCTGAGTTATTATGTACTAATTATCATTTTCTTGGGAATGCATTTGACTTACTTTCGGAAAAAAAGAAAGAGGATGATTCATCATTACGCAAGTATGATTCAGCATTAAACATGATAGTCTTCAGATTATCTTGGAATCTTTTTTTTTTTTTTTTTTTTTTTTTTTTTTTTTTGCTTCCTTTTTTAATTTCCATCACCTCTAATGACCAGGATCTGCAATGCCTACCAACATTAATTAGAGATTCTTGAAGGACAATATTTGTTCCCATCTCTCTCAGTAAATCATGCGTAGCAAATCATGCATATACAGGTTTTCTTTTGAAGCCTCTTCTTGAAATGCCTCGTAGAGACATTCTTCCCTTTCAATGAACGAGGTGAGAGCTACTAGTAGAAGCTGCCAACTTCGGTGGGGAAGGAGCGACCTCAATCAAAATCCTCTTTCGAGGTCTTCAGCTTTCATCGTCTCCACCACGTCTCCACCAGAACCATGATCTCGCTGACTCCAATTCAAGTTGGAAGCATTCTCCTTCATAAGATCAAATTAAACAAGAAGAGAGACAAATAAAGGATTAACTATGAATCATGAATATTATTCATTTACAAATTTATACCTGGAAGCAACAAAGGCAACGATTAGCCCTAGATTTAGAGACTAAACCCTCAACCTCCACAAATCGTAAGATATCTGGTGAAAAATGGAAGAAAAGAGATGTCGAGTATACAATGAAACGACATGGTGACTCATAAGACTATTTAAATGAGACTACTTGACAGTTATTTAAAATAAATCTGTGACTATTGTTTTCAAATAATCGTCAAATAGTTATAAATTTCTAGAAATTTGTTTTTAAAAAAATATTAATACCGCTATTACATTTGTTGCAAATATTTGTCCATAATTATTACGTATTTTATTGTCAACACAATAATCATCAAATAAGCCCTTATTCAACGTTAAATATGAATAAAATTGTAGCGCGCAGTGGGTCCTGCTTTGAAATTGATTATCGATTATATATTATAAATATTAATGATTATTACCAGTTATGCGAGCCAAGTCCAGAAGGTGATGATGCTCTATTTTTCCGTGTAACACCCCAAATTCCATATTACTTACTGTGTCCGGTGAAACGTAGTATCTAGGAGTACGGTGCTACGGGTCAGAGTAATGTGGAACGGAGAGCATGCACTTACGTTTGGACAATGAGTAACTGATATAAAATGCCCAGGCACAAGCTGGTATATTAAAAATCTCGAAGGAATATTCATGTGATACAATGATACAGAACTTATATAATTACAAGTCTTGACATAGTAACTATACAATCTTAAATCAAGCCTTAACTATTAACTAGACTTGTGGCTTGGAACCCAATACAGTTAATCAAACCCTTTGACCAGGCCGAGTAAAGTCTAATGGAAGTCTCCCCATCTTTCACGGCGACTTATGACTGAACCACATAGATCAACCCTTTCTTAGTTTAAGCACCAAATGGTTTGAAACAACTCTATCAGATTCATGCCAGAAACTAGTCCTTCTTTAGACTCTTGTCTCGACCAGTGCCTCTTCACAGCTCCTGTAACATCCTAAATTTTCTCCATCAAATTCCATGTATGATGTATTTGCATTTGGAGAAAAGGAATAGTGGAATTTTGACAAAAGGTCAATTTTACTCGATTTCGCTAAAACCGAAAATTTTGAGATACATGTTGGCACAAAGTGAGATATTTGTGACTAACATCCAATTAATTTATTTTGGCAATTATTTTTGACCAAAATGGAATTTATGAAGGTGGATATAAATGTAATTCTATAAAGTGATTTTGGCCCAAATAATTATAAAAATCAATATTTGGGCGAAAATTAAGGGAATATAAGCTCATATTAAATTCCTTAATAAGAAAAGGGATTTAGTGAATATGGACACATTAATTGGGCTTATTTTAAATTATCAAAGAAATATTTATTGAAAGGAATTTAATTATATTTACATTTTATTATTTTAGGGATAATTGTGATATTTTACACCGGGAAGCTTATTTTTATCCGTAGTCGATCGCAGGTAATAACCTTAATCTTCATATCTTTGTGTGACTTGTGTATGTATGTTTTACCTTGAAATTGCATACATTTAGTTATCATTCATTTCCAACACTATGGAACCGGAACATGATGTGTGCATAAAGGGCTTTGCTGTGTGTTGTGCCTGGTGGTCTGTGCTGTGTGCTATTAGGACCACTGCAGTCTGTGTTGTGTGCTATTAGGACTGCTAGTTCCGGATTTGGTTGTGTGCCTTGATACTTAATGTTATGTGATATTTTTTTATTTACTGTTTTTCTTACATGCATTATTTATACATTTTATATGAGATTAACGGTTACTCTAGGATTCAATTTCTGAATCCCAGCCCCTTTTAAGCCATCTAGCAGTCCATCTAGAGCGGAGCAGTGAGACAAAGGTAAGACTTTAGAGTAAAGGTAGTGTGATGGTGCATGATGATGATTTTCTTTTGGACATTTATTTTGATTTTCGGGTGAATGTATTATTTTATTTGGCCTGTCAGGCACCATTATCCAAATGACTATATATTTTGATCCCTTTGGGGAAAACTTATCTTTCTGTATTTTTATCATTATGTTATTATCCAAACCGATGCGTGCTCTGCTGCTTATACTTTGATGTGTGGCGTAAATCAATATGGGAGAAATAATTTAGAATTGAATAAAAGCAAAGGATCACACTACCCGCCACCCAAATGAGCGAGGCCGGTAGGTGTGTAACAGCTCCGTCCATCGGTGCCTCTTCTCGGCTTCCGTCCAATCTGTCTTCTTAGATCCTGGTTCCTTTCCTGAACCTTTAGTCAAGTTTGAGATTCAATACCCATTGAATCTCAGGTAACAATTAACCTCATGCTCAAGTAATAATATATATGACAGATATTTATTACATTTCAGCATCAACCATATATAGCACACAACAAATGTAAGGTTACAACAATACATAGCACACAGAAGATGTAATGTTAACAACACAATAATACATAGCACATAGCAAATGTAATGTTTGCAACATTTGTACTCACCAGTGCCACGCCTCCACGTGTCCTCAGCGCTAGGAAAACAACCTTACGGTATTATCAAGACTATAATCCGCATAAAGTTGAATGTATATAAACAGGTGACTTAAGCCCCATAAACTTAGTCACGGTGCATGGCCCAAGACCTAGTCTTGCCCATGACTTCATGAATCATTCAATTATATATAATCATACAAGACACATCAGAGTTAAAGTTACAGTATGCGTCCGTACCTTTCACCGCATAGGTACATAAACATTTGACTTTTTGAATCCGACTCCAGACTTCCTGGATATCCTATAATGTTACCGTCGGATTATTTCCTTTTCCATGATATCATAATTGATATCATATTTCCTAGAATAATATCAAAAAGGATATTTTCACCTATTTTGACATTTCTACCCTTGGTGGATGTTATACACCTACCGACCTCACCCTTTTGGGTGGCGGGTAGTGTGATCCTTTACTTTTATTCAAATTTTGTTTATTTTTCCCAGGTTAAATTATGTCACACATCAGAGTTTAAGTAGCAGAGCACACATCGGTTTGAACAATAACATACTAATAAAAATACTGAAAGATAAATTTTCACTGGAGGGATCAAAATATACAGTCATCCGGATAATGGTGCCTGAACAGGCCAAAATAAAATAATACAGTCATCCGGTAACCAAAATAAATATCCAAAAATAACAGTCACCAACGTCCACCTCCATACTACTCCAGCTCCGGAGCCTTACCTGTGTCTCCCCGCTCCAGTCTCGATAAACCGCGAGATGCCTTAAAGGGGCTAGGATTCAAAATTGAATCCTAGAGTAACCGTTAATTTCATATAAAATGTATAACAAAGTATGTAAGCAAACCACAAATAAAAATAATTCAAACCACATCTCATTTAGTATCATGCACACAGTAAGGCACACAGCCAATTCGGAACTAGTAGTCCTAATAGCACACAGCACAGACTGCAGCAGTCCTAGTAGCACACAACACAGACTACAGGGCACCGCACACAGCAAGGCCCGTTTATGCACACAACATGTTCCGGTTCCATAGCGCTCGAAATAAAAATGAATGATAACCGAATGTATGCAATATACATGGTAAAATATACATACACAAGTCACACAAAGTATACGAATATTAAGGTTACTACCTGGCAGTCGACTACAGCTAAAAATAATTTCTCTGGCGCAAAAGATTACAATTAAACCTAAAATAATAATAAAACATAAATAAAATTAATTCCACCTCAATAAATATTTTCTTTGATAATTTAAAATAAGCCCAATTAATGTGTCCATATATACTAAATTCCTTTTCTTATTAAGGAATTTAATATGGGCCTATATTCTCTTAATTTTTGTCCTTATTCTGAAATTTCCAGCAATAAAGGCTCAACTTCACAAAAACATAATTAAATCTAGAAAAATCATTTTGAGTTTATTCCAAAGCCCAAATGACCCTTAATATGTATTGTTTCAACCAAAAATACTCATTTGGGCCAGACAAAGTTGAAAATTCAGCCATGGCCCAAAACACCACTGTTGGTCCAGAATATCTCCAGGTTTTAGGGTCAGTTTTCAAACATTTATTATCTTAGTAAAAAATTCATAAAAATACAAATTATACACCAAAATAATCCTTAAGCTGTCTACTTTCTCCCTGTAAAATTTCATAATTTTTAAAGTCCAATTACTAGGCCAAGTAGCATGAAGAAGGTGACTGATTCCACAGAAATCTCCAAAAACAGCACCCCCAACGTTTTTCACACTTCCATTTATATTTCCAAAATTATGATCCAAGTTCAACCTCATACAAAATCTCATTTTAAACACTTTAAAGTCATCAAAACTCAGCTGCACGAAATTCCCTAATTAATCAACAAAATATCAAACTTTCATCCTAGCTTCATATCTTCCACATACTAGATTTGATCTACCATTTTAGGCCATAAACTTTGAAATTTAAACCTTTGTTCCTTGTTTTCATTAACCATACAAACTCAAAATACATATATGCCCAAGTCATTAACCATTTCCAACTCAAACAACCCAAAAGAAAACACAAGAAGGTTCAAAGGTGGCTTACTTATCTTTGAGCTTATATCACCTTGAATCTTTTCTTTCTTGACCACCCCAACCTTTTGACCTTTACTTCAATATACCAAGAAAAAGGTTGTTCTTTAGTGTCTTAGCTACATTGGGGAAGTAGAAGAGAGTTTATTGAAGATCCAAAGCCATAGAACTTACCTTAGTCTTGCTCTTGCTCTTCCTCCTTCCTCTTGTGCTTAAGCTCCTTGATATGGTTTTTTATCTCTTCCTTCCTTCCTCTTATTTCGAATCAGCTGCCCAAGAGAAGGGAAATGGGTATTTAAAAAGGTGCTCCCATCTACTAGGTCCCTAGGGTATGCTTAGCTTTTGAACTTCTTCTACAAGTCACATATCTTGCTTTAACTTTTTTTTCTTCTTTTCTTTACCTTTTTGTACGTGACTTGCTGATGGGTGGGAGGGAGATATTTTTTTTCCCTTCTCTTTCTCTCCTTGAAGCACGTAGATATGGGCAGATTTTTGGGAAAAAAATGTCTTTCCCAATGTCTCTACTTGCTCCATTAATGTTTTACTTGGGTTGGTGTAATGGTAATGATAGCATTTTTTTTCCTCTCTTCTTTCCTCTTCAAAACCGTGGGATATGGAGATATTTTGGAAGATTTTATGTTTTAAAAGTCCAATCTCATTTCCTCATGCATTTATAAAGGCGATGATGTAAGCTAGATGATGTTACTAAGCCTACATAAGCATGAAATCATTTATTTTGATCTTCAAAGTTGGAGTTCAAAAAATGTCTCTCCTACTTAGCCTAATAGCCCATAGTTTTTTGTTAGGTCCATAACTATAATTATTTAATTACACATAAAAAAATAATTTCACATCCTCATCCTATTTTGATTATTTCACTAGTGGAAAAAAGGCTTTTAAGACCGGACAAAAGAGGCATCGTAAGACCGGACCAACGACCGGTCATTTGATTATTTTCTTTCCTTACAACTTCTTTATGTGCAGCTATGCTGTCTTGAACTTCATCAACATTATTCAAGATGTATAAGTGGACTTGTGACAATTCATCGGGATCCACACTCTTAATTGAAGCCCTCGTCTACCCCCTTGACATCCGAGGTTTTGAAGCCCAATATGTCTTACTTTGGCCAAATAATTTTGACAAAATTCCATGGCTTCTTCAAACATATTTCGAACAATTGATGCTTCGGCCGGTATGCGTTCTTCACGTACCCTTTTAAAAATTTCATAGATCTTTCAATTGGGTACATCCACCGTAAATGGATAGGGCCGCACAACTTTATCTCCCTCACTAGATGAACAATTAGATGAACCATGATGTCAAAAAAGGTAGGAACAAAAAGCTTCTCAAGGTGGCACAAGATAAGATATCCTTCATTCTCCAATTCATCCAACTTTTCAATCTCGAAAACTTTACTACAAACCGCATTGAAGAAGAAACAAAGTCTAGTCAAAACGACCCGAAGACCATATTCAGCGATGCCTCGAATAGCTATTGGGAGTAGCTGTTCCATCAAGACATGACAATCATGAGACTTTTGGCCTACTAATTTCAAGTCCTTCATCGATACAAGCCTCTTAAAATTTGAAGAATACCCAGAGGGAACTTTTGTGCCATGTAAACACTCATAAAACCTTCGTTTCTCATACTTAGACAAAGTATGAGAAGCCGGGGGACAATAAGTTCTGTTACCATGTGCAGGGGATGTAACTCTTTGCGTATTCCCATTGCTATCAGATCCAATTTTGCCTTCAAACCATCCTTGGAACTACCTTGTATGTTGAGAAGCGTGCCAACAATACTATCACATACGTTTTTCTCCACATGCATGACATCAATACGGTGTCTCACATCAAGATTGCACCAATAGGGAAGATCGAAGAATACGAGATCTCTTTTTACATATATTTGTTTCTTTTCTACTCTTTGCGGTCTTACCGAAGATGACATTGATATTTTTCACCTTTTCATATACTCTCTCCCCAGTCAATGCCACCGGAGCATCTTCATACTCTTGGCCACCAAAAAAGGCTTTCTTTAATCGACGATATGGGTGGCCTCGTCTAAGAAATCTCATATGTCCAAGATAAATCGTCTTTCTTCCATGTTGAATTTGATGGTAGCATGTGCCTTCTTCACAAACCGGACATGTTTTATGGCCTTTTACACTATACCCGGACAAGTTCCCATATGCTGGGAAGTCGTTGATAGTACAAAATATCATGGCTCGCATTTTAAACACCTCCTTCTAAAAAGAGTCATAAACGTCGACACCTTCTTCCCACAACTCCTTCAAGTCTTCGATCAAGGGCTCAAGGTAAACATCAATGTCATTTCCAGGTTGTTTTGGTCCGGAAATCAACATAGACAGCATGATGTACTTTCGTTTCATGCATAACATAGGAGATAAGTTGTAAATAATCAGGAGTACAGGCCATGGCCTATGTATACTGCTAAGGCTTCCATATGGATTCATGCCATCTGTGCTAAGGGAAAGCCTAAGGTTCCTAGGTTCTTCCCCGAAGTTCGGAAATAATTGATCGATTTTCTTCCATTGAGAAGAATCGGTCGGATGTCGAATCTTTCCATCAGAAATTCTCTCATCTGCATGCCACCTCAAATTTTTTGCAACATTTTCATTAGCAAACAACTGCTTGAACCTTGGTATGATTGGAAGATACCACAACACTTTTGCAGGCCCCTTATCTAACTTGTACCTTGGGGTTTCACATATCGAACAATGCTGCTTCTCTACAAACTCTTTTCTATACAACACGCAATCATTCGGGCATGCATGGATCTTTTTGTACTCTATCCCCAGTGGACAAAGTATTTTCTTAGCATCATAGTATCGATGCGGCAACACATTATCATCCGGAAGCATGTCCTTAAAAGCCTCAAGCATTTCTGAAAAACTCTTGTCGCTCCATCCATAACGTGCCTTCAAGCTTACCAATTTCAATATAGCGTTCAACAATTGGTATTTTGTGCACCCACGGTATAGCGGGGTCTCTACATCATTGCACATATTACCATATGCATGTGATTGATGAAAAGCCTCTTCTCCTACATCACAGATAATGTCCTCTATGTGATCATCTATATCTGTGTCATTATCATCAAAGGCCACTTCCCCATGTTGAGACCCACTTGATATTTTTTCACCATGCCATACACATACTGTATAAGTCTTACAAAATCCTTCACAACTTAAATGTGTGTGTATAACTTGAGGACTTAGTCGCCTCTCATTTAAACATTTTACACAAGGGCAATAAAACTTCCCACTATGATCATGGGCATTTTGTTTAGCAAATTCTACAAAGTCCTTCATCCCATTCTGATATTCAACACTCGTCCGTAAAGCATTTATCCAACTGTGATCCGTAGTAGAATTCCTATAGACGAAAAGATTTAACATACGTAATCCAAAAAAATTGACACACTTGCATATAAAATAAGGCAACACCAAATGCATATTTATGCTCGATGTCGGTTATGTCTTTTTATTTTTATTTTTTTACACGAAACTTGCCCATTAAATGCATATCGAAGAATCACTTTTGGTCACAAATGTATCACAATGAATCCAAGAAGCAAAATAAATGCATGACGAGGAAGTTAAATGCATCGCATGAAGGTCTTGTAGACTCACATGTAGCATATAAAATCAAATGCGTTTCCTGAGTCTTTCTTCTCCCGCCACAAACGTTGATGTTGCAGACAGCAAGAGTACCCTAAAAACATTTGTTAGTCAGTTGGGTAGGTTTAAAGTGCAAATATATTCTTCAAAATACAATATTCATTAACAACAGAGAAACCCACAAGAACATTTCATCGATTTCGTTCAACCCATAAAAAACCCAGAAAGATAAGCGGGGAAAATCATGAAGTTATATAAGCAGAAACACCTCTTACGGCTTGGTCTATAGGCGTTTAGCTAAGTAACCGAGAAAGTGATTGTCGAGAGAGCAACGTGAAGTAGCGACACAGCAACACACAAACACTGGAGACAAAACCTGAGTAATCACTTTCGGTGCAACAAGATAAGTTCAGAGAGGGAAATTTAATATTTCGCACGACAGAGAGATGTTTAAGTATTTTGGATTTTATTAAGACCAGTAAATTACAAAGTAGCCGGTCCTAAATATATAATGAAATTTTTAAGACTAGAGTTTTAGAAGACTCCGGACCTAAATTATAAAGTAGACGAACTTTTTAAGATCGGAGTTTTATAAGGCTCAAAAAGTAATTTTTATATTCGTTAATTTTAAGACCGTAGTTTTATAAAACATCGGTCTAAAAGTCCTCTTTTTTTTAAAAAAAAAAAGATTGGCTTTGGCGAGCGCAGCAACTGAATGAATAAAAATTAAAGGAAAACTGGAGTTTCTTTAATTACTGGAGAATATGAACAAAAAAAAGACATAAGCTTTGTTCTTAATGCTACATATATTACTTGAATATGCACGTACACAAGAAAAAATACAAAAGAAAAACAAGCAGAAAATTATCAAAAACAAGAATCGACTAAACATCCTAAAGCTTAGTATCCTCCAAAGCCTTGGCGATATCGGCGTGGCGGCATTAACTTCCGCGGAGATCGGCAAGTTTGTCTTATTCGCATCAACGCATCATGGTCTCGAAGGCAGGGGTGTGGCAATCTCTTCATCATCCGAAGAAATAACAATGGGTCCAACGACCCGAGAATCTTCTGTCACAATAGAATGCACTCTCGCTAGAGGAGGTGCATCATATAACGATCTATGGAAGGCACGAGCATCACTAGTAAGTCTACCCCTACGAGCGGTTCTCTTGTATCTAACCATGGTTTGAGCAATGGGGCATGCAGAGAGGTATGAGGAGTTAATAAAGGCAGAGAGCAGTTCCCAGATAGCCACGTACATTGTTTGGAGTTACGAGGTAGTGAGGAGTTAATAAGAGATAAGGTACTTTAAGAGCGGATTTTATAAATATGCGATCTAAAATTCTATTATTTAATTTTTTTCAATTCAATTGATTTTAAGACCGACCTTTTATAATATATCTGGTCCTAAAAGTCTATTATTTATTTATTTTAATCAATTCAATTACTTTTAAGACCGACCTTTTATCGTTTAGCCGGTCCTAAAAGTCATTCTTCTCAAAATCCGATAGCAGAGTCGTATCCTTTTACACTCTGTATCAAATGAATGATTCAGAGTCTCTTCGACTTCTAGATAAACTTTCCAACTAGGCGTCTCCTCGTATTCTGATGAACTATGCGTCCCCTCATTAAAGTTTCCGGCCTTTCACATTGTTCAGCCAGGGTTCTCTATTTAAACCCGATGTTATTTTACTTCCTTCAAATAACATTCTTCTCCATCACTTCTTTTTCCTCCAAAGTAATGGCTGCTCCACCACCACCACGAGGTCCTTAACCACCCCCAGGTCCTCCATTTCCGATTAATCCTCTTCCACCTTTGTACCCTCCGCCGTTGCCTCCGAACCCGACCCGCTACCAGATGCTGCAGCACCTTCTAGCCCGCGTCGATCATAAAGATCGACACTTGGGCCAGTTGTTTCGGGTCTATCACGCCGTCAAGAACAAGCTGACTACGGTACTCGACACCCAGGACTTTGAGTACCATCCTTCAGACGATGACTCTCCGACAACTCCCTCTCCTCCGACAACGATGGGGAGGAGTAAATATTTTTATGTTTTGTTTTTTGTTTTTTCTTCCTGTACTGCTATTGCCCCCCACGGTGCAGCATAAAAAATATAATAAATTTTTTCTTTCCTATTTCGATCGCCTTGTCCTTCTCATTAGATTCTTTCTTTTTCTGACAAAAAGGAAACAAACAAAACATTGTCCTCATTTGTGATCAACATTAAAAACTCACACAATACGGTTAAGATCAGACCATACAAAACAAAAAACATTGTTTACCTTATTCGAATAAAAAACAAAAGCGGTGACAATTCTTCCCAAGGTTAGACCGCCGTTGTCGTCGGTTTTACCTCGCCCGATTTGAAAAAAAGTGTCCTTTTCATTATCTTCCTTCTTTTTCCGACAAAAATAAAAAAGACAACAGAAAAGGGACACCGATAATGCTGCTCAACATCAGGAGAGGTAAAAACAACGACAACGAAGGACCTAGCTTGAGCAGAACGCCAGAACCTCGGTTGTCTTGAACCCTAATGGTTTGTCTGAAAAGAGACAACTTTTACTATATATAGGAAGACTATTAAGACTGGAGATTTAAAAAATACACGGTCCTAAATGTTGAGTGAAATACACGAAGCCGAACTTTTAGGAGCGGACTTAAAAATAAATTACTTTTAGGACCACACCTCTAATAAATATGCGGGTCTAAAATTCTCTAGTCTTTATAGACTTTTAGGACCGGACTATAATACACTTTTAAGACCGGAGTTTAAACAAACCTACGGTCCTAAATCTTTAGGACCGGACTTTTAAAAAATATGCGATCCTAAAAGTCCCATGCACAACATCCTTATACCTCAAATTTCAAGCACTAAATAGCTAGAATGAATGAATTTCTTCAAAAAATAAACAAATTTATTATTGAATTACACATTGTGTATGTATATTTACAAATGAATGAATTGTTCGAAAAAAATAAACAAATTTACAGAAAATTATTGTTGCTATAGCATATATTTACAAATGAATTTAGGACATTAATTATTGTCGACGTTAATCAGTCATACGAGATATTCACAAAACAAATTGCGTATGTGCTCCAATTCATCATCGGGGAAAGGGATCGGGACGGACAAACCTACGTAACATCAAAGACGTAAAACTGAATTAACTTGCGTGCATATTTCATATGTAACATTAAAAACCGAATTGACCAAACCTCTCGTAACATCAAATACATTTACCTTTACGAGTTAATTTAGTCCTTCCTTCCGTGATAATATTATATATGTGTTTCATGACGTACTGGCCACATAAGTTGGACTCCGTTGGTTACCGACGGGTCTAAAAGAACAAGAACTATATATAAGAGCATATATAGCTTACTGACCAAGTTCACAAGGCAGTATTGCAGTGTCCAAATATGTACCAACCTTTGGTTTGTGCCATGTAGGAGTAATGGCCTGAGAGGAACGCTTTTTGTTTACCGAGATTTGGAAGGTCCTCATGGCACTATCATAAAAATCAAAAATTTATCAATAATGTTCACTGAAAATTCACAGCAGAGATTTCAGACAAGAGAATCAAAATGACATGCTTACTCGTTGATGGTCTACACCAACGTAGTCCCTGGATTGTTGTTGGTGGAGCATAAGAAGATAACTTTATGCTCCTCCATGCACATGAGGACCAACTGCCAGTGGCGGCTGAAAATTCATAGCAGTAAAGTACTCAGTGATATATGTAGCAGAATTAAGTGAATTGCAGATAAGAATTGTGATATGTACCTGTGAAAGTATGGAAACATGTAAACCTTTCTTCTCACTTCACACAACCTCATTGATATGTACTCTTGTCTCTCTTCCTTAGATGTTGTACTTGCATAGACTAGGCACAAGAATCCAAAATCATTGATTTTTCCCTGTTGCTCCAATACTTGATGCATAAACCTATAATAATGACATCGATCAGGGAATTAGTATATATGTATGTGTGTCTAAACGATGCATTTAAATTATGTACTCATAGAAGAAGATACTTACTTCATCCACATTTGAACAATTGCATTAGTAAGCTCCTGTCGAGGAAGTAGCAGGGGTGTTACATCATCAGTGTCAACGTAAACCAGCTGAGGCTTCATTTTGACTCACACCAGTAACTGGCGTTCCCAGAACACGAATAGAATCATTTTCACCGTTCATTTTCGAGACAGGAAGAGAGAAATGCCTGAGCAAATGAGAGACTAACAGAGGCTATCATACGTGGGCGAGGAGGAGAGGTAATGCAACAGGAAGGGTTTCGCAACGAGAATAGATGTTCTTCAGTGAGAGTAACAAAAGATTCTGTGCGAAGAAATGTTTTGATGGTGCCTCATTTTTAAGACGAACAAAAAATAAAGTCGGTCTTAATATTAAAATCAAGACCGTTCATATTTAAGGCCGGTCTTAAAAGTAGTTAATTATTTGTTTAATTTTCTTCAATATCGAGTCTTGGCCCCCACAATTTAAGTCCGGACTTAAAATATTTAATTTTACGAACGGACAAATTATAAGACGGTCTTAAAAGTTAACTTTTAAGACCTGTCCTTATAAACGCCTGGTCTTAAAATTAATTAATTTTTTATGACCGGCCTTATTATATCTCCGGTCTTAAAAGGTTAACTTGTAAGACTGCTTTATTACATATGTGCGGTCTTAAAACCTTGAGACTTTTATATTTAAATTTTTCCTTATTATGTTGGACCACGAAAAATATAAGTACCTATTTTTGTATGAGATTTCTCTATAAAGTAATTGAAATTTGAATTTTTTTTAATAACATTTGTAAAACCGGTTGTTTTTATGTCCGGTCTGAATAATATATTTAAGACCGATGAAAATATGATCCGGTCCAAAAAGTTCTTTATATTTACGGAACTGCCATCGGTCATTTCTTTAAGACCGGCAAGTCAAACCTCCGGTCTAAATGAGGCGGTCTTAAAGCCCTTTTTTGCACTAGTGTTTCATGCAAATAAAATGTTTATCATACATAACTTCATAAAAATTCATATATGCAAATGAATTCACATTGAGGCACATGAAAAATGAGGACGTTACAATGGATTTGATTATTCCACTTTTACCCTTACATTTTATTAAAAATGCAATTCTGAATTTTATTGGCAGATTTTGCAGCAACTTTGGAAAATCATAATTAATTCTACAAAAATCATTTTTTAGTGCTGTAAAATTCATCATGACCCTTGACATATCTATTTTCAAGAAAAAATATTTCAAGAAGCTAGAACATCACGGATCATTCCCAGGTTTAACATTTTTAAACATTGTTCAGTTTATATCTCCAGAAATAAGGCTTGACCTCAAAAATATATAACTCTTTGTGTAGAACTCAAAATGCTACATATTTTATATATTTGGAAATTTCTACATGTCTACTTTATTTCTGTAAAATTTTGTAATTTTCGAAGATCATTTCATACATAAAGTAATAGCCACAATATGTGCTGCCGGTAGAAAGTTTAAAATTAGAAATTCTACAATTTTCACAATCTTGATCATTTGATTTCAAAACTTATTCCCTAACATGTTTTCCACTCCATTTTGCATTTTAAAAGCAATGGATACTTCCAAACATAAAGAGGAATTTTCCTAATCATTTCCTAGATTAAACTACAATCTTACTAAGAACTAAAAAGTTAGAGCTCAAGAACTTACCTCTTAAAGTTCTTACCCCTTCTTCTCCTTGCTCCTATTTTTGTCTTGCTCTCTATCTCAATCAATTTGAATTGAGTTTTGGTGTGAAGAAAATCAAGAGAAGAGCCCTCTATTTATAGGGAAAGTTCAAGCCTAAAGTGGACCCCACCATGTGTCTCTTCTTTCCTCTCAACCACCCTTGCATCTAAACTTAATCAAGGAGTTTTAATCCTCCCCCTCCACCTATGCTAGAGGACTTTTGGGGCTTTGTGATGTCATCCTTGTGATGTCATCTTAATGACATAATCAAGGCTTAAGTGTCCCTTAATGCCACATGTCCATGCCCTATTGATTTGTTTGTTAATCATGGTCATTAGAACTTTATTAATTAAGATTATACACTTTAATTTACTTATTTCACTAGTACAAAAAAGGGCTTTAAGACCGCCTCATTTAGACCAGAGATGCGACGCCTCGGTCTTAAAGGAATGACCGGTGGCAGTTCCGTAAATACAAAGAACTTTTTGGATCGGATCATATTTTCATCGGTCTTAAATATATTATTCAGACCGGACAAAAAACCAACCGGTCTTAAAAATTTTATTAAAAAATTCAAATTTCAATTACTTTATACAGAAATCTCATACAGCCATACTTATATTTTATGTGGTCCAACATAATAAGGAAAAATTTAAATATAAAAGTCTAAAAGTTTTAAGACCGCAGACACATAATAGGCGGTCTTACAAGTTATCCTTTTAAGACCGGACATATAATACGGCTGGTCACAAAAAATTAATTAATTTTAAGACCGGATGTTTATAAGGACAGGTCTTAAAGGTTAACTTTTAAGATCATCTTATAATTTGTCCGTTCGTAAAATTAAATATTTTAAGTCCGGACTTAAATTGTGGGGGCCAGTACCTCGATATTGAAGAAAATTAAACAAATAATTAATTACTTTTAAGACCGGACTTCAATATGACCGGTCTTGAATTTTGAATATTAAGACCGGACTTCATTTTTAATTCGGTCTTAAAAATGAAGCGCCAAATATACATTTTTTCGTGCGAAAGCTTTTGTTACTCTCACTGAAGAACCTCTGTTCACGTTGCGAAACCCTTCCTGTTGCATTACTTCTCTTCCTTGCCCACGTACGATAGCCTCTGTTAGTCTCTCATTTGCTCAGGCATTCCTCTCTTCCTGTCTCGAAAATGAACAATAAAAATGATTCTATTCGTGTTCCGTGAACGCCGACATGGTGTGAGTCAGAACAAACCCTCTTGATCTCACAATGAGCCTCGTAACCGCCCTACACGCCGTGGTAGAAGAGGCACACGAATGATGGATGTAACCCTAAGTCGGACTTCTGGGTCAAGGCTCGACATTAAGTTTGATGAAAAGTTAGAACCTTTCGGTCCTAATAAAAGCAAATATACTAGTTTTGTCGGCTATCTTACACGTAGCAAGGTTAGCATCCTGACAGATGAGTGGAAAAATGTCGACTTTGGCAAAGTAAAGCAACCTATTTGGGACACTATCCGGCTTACATACATTGTCCCTGACTCTCAGAAGTTGAAAGACAAGACATTGTCTTATTGTGCTGATCGGTGGAGGAAGTTTGAGACCTTTCTCGCTAACAAGTATATTTGTGCCGAGGTTCAGCCCGACGAAAATCCTTGGGACAAGTACAGTTATTGATGAACAAACTTGGCAACAATTTGTTCAGTCAAGGACCACTCCTCGAAGCTCTGGTGAGTTTATAGTTAGTTTTTTTTTTTTTTTGCCCTTTTGTTTGCTTATTAACCTATGCGGATATGTGAATGTTGTTGTGTTCATCTAATCCTGTTAGTTAAATGGTTTGGTGTGTGAATAGAAGTATACATTTCCTGCCTTTGTCTATGCAAGTCTGATATGTAAACCCTGAAAAGGTAAACTACTAAGAAGGTAATTAGTGGAAATAATAATGGCATAAGAGTCAAGCCATTATTATAGTCTTAGTTCTCGTTATAGTAGGTAGTGGTTAGACATTGTTAGTTAGTTAGTATGTTAACCGTGGAATGATTTCGGTGCAAGTTGTTATTGGGCCTTAAGAGTCAAGCCTCTAACTATATATAAGAGGTTAGTCTAATATGTGTAGGAACCAGTTATGATGAATGAATCAATTGATGAGTTGTCGAATTCCGCAACTCCCTTTCCTCTCGTTTCTCCCAATTTCTTCTACAATTCTACATCTTCCTTAAATAAAATGTTGAAACTTGATGAACTGAATCGACTAATGTTTGACGTTCATATCAAGCGTAAGTTCTCTAATTTCAAGTTAGTGACATGGCTGGAATTCATAATTAATAGTTGTTTTCAATTCGATTCACGGAAAAGAAGGGAACAACCACGGAGATACGGAGAAAGAATGATTGCCGCATGGGCTTCGTGGCGGATATGAAATGGCTAAAAAAGAATTGATGGCGGCCAAGCGGAAGAGATTGGAAGATGAAGCTGAATCAATCCTTCGCCATAGTTGATCGCAAAGATCTCCAATACGTCGCGAGGAGTTGTGGTTGCACATTCGGCAAAAGCCAAGTGGAGCCTACACGAGTGAAAAAACTCGTGTAGTTGCTGAAAGAATTGTAAGTATCGTTAGTGTTATCTTTTAGTCACTAAACATGTTTCATTACTAAGCCTCTCGTTATCTGTATCTTACAGTAAGATCTTAAAAAGAAAGAAGCAGAGGGATCTTTTGTGTCGGACGGGGAGGAGTGATGTTCGACCGTTGCGACTTAAAACCAGATCATGGTGGGCGTGTAAGGGGGATTGGAGGACGGGTAGGTTTGAAGGAATACTTTGGTAAATCCAAACGCCATAGGCAAAGTATGGTTACCCGGGAGGAGATGGACCAAACGGTGGCCAAAATGAATGAGTAAGCATCGGCTAAAGAAGCAAGGTTTCAATCCCAGATGGGCCAGATGAGGGAGGAAGTGAATCAGATGAGGCTGCTTTTGAGCTATCATCCAGAGACCAGTGTTCCCTTCACACATTCACCTGCACTTGTGCAGGAGAGCACTAGAGGAAGCTGCATTGTTGGACAGTCAGAGCAACCTTGTGACCTGTATGTGGAGGATCGTGATAGTCCTAGATGATTAGTTGTAAAAGGGACTATTTACAACTTATTGGAATCAACTGTACACCACCAACAAATGGCTGATGATGAAGTCAGAGTGTCAGTTAAAAAGGTGATCATTGATGCATCTCTCCCTCTCCCAACTGATCAGCTGAAGCTTGTGAGTCATGTCAAGGGAACCTTCATCTCTTGTCCAGTGAAGTTTGTACATGTCTCTACTCCTCCTAAAGCTTCATCCCCTCCTCCTCAAGTTTCATCCCCTCGTCAAGCTCCACCCCCTCCTCCTCAAGTTCCATCCCCTTGTCAAGCTCCATCCCCTCCTCAAGCTCTAACCCCTACTGCTAAGTTGACTGCCAAGGAAAAAATATCTGATATGGTGAAGAGTGGATATTTTAAAGATAAATCGTGGCCTTGTCAATGAAGTAGGCGTCCATCATCCTCTACTACTGTTCAAGTTGACACCGTTGATGTTGAGTCCCCGTCGCTTCGGAAGTGAGCTTCGATGCAATTGTACAAATTTTTATGAAGTAAGTATCTTCTTCTATGAGTACATAATTTAAATGCATCGTTGAGACACACATACATATATACTAATTCCCCGATCGATGTCATTATTATAGGTTTATGCATCAAGAATTGGTTCAAAGGCGTATGAGGAGCAAAGATTTTGGATTCTTGTGCCCTGTCTATGCAAGTGCAACATCCATGCAGGAGAGACAGGAGTACATATCAAAGAGGTTGTGTGAAGTGAGAAGAAAGGGGTACTTGTTTCCATACTTCCACATGTACATATCACAATTCTTGTCTGCAATTCACTTAATTCTGCTACATATATCATTGAGTACTTTACTGCTGTGAATTTTCAGCCGCCACTAGCAGTTGGTCCTCATATCCATGGAGGAGCATAAAGTTATCTTCTTATGCTTCACTCACAGTGATCCAGTGTCTACGTTGACGTAGACCATCAACAAGTAAACATGTCATTTTGATTCTCTAGTTTGAAATTTTTGCTGTGAATTTTCAGTTAACATTATTGATAAATTTGTGATTTTGATGATAGTGCCATGAGGACCTTCCAAATCGAGGTAAAGAAAAAGCGTGGGTATCAGGCCACTAATCCTAAATGGCTCACACCAAAGGTTGGTACAAATATTTGTACACTGGCACACTACCTTGTGAACTTGGTCAGTAAGCTATATATGCTCTTATATATAGTTCTTGTTCTTTTTAGACCTGTCGGCAACCACCGGAGTTCAACTTATGTGGCCTGTACGTCATGAAACACATGTATGATATTATCACGCAAGGAAGGACTAAATTAACTGCAAAGGTAAATGTATTTGATGTTACATATTATGCACGCAAGTTAATTTAGTTTTCGGCTTAATGTTACATATGAAATATGCACGCAAGTTAATTCAGTTTCTGTCTTTGATGTTACAGATGTTTGAATGCCCTAATCCCTTTTCTGATGATGAAGTGGATCACATACGCAATGTGTTTTGTGAATATCTGTATGACCTGATCTTAAAGTCAGGCCAATAATTAATGCCCTAAATTCATTTGTAAATATATCCTGTAGCAACAATAATCTTTTGTAAATTTGTTTATTTTTTCAATCAATTCATTCATTTGTATATATACATAGGGAATGTAAAATTCAATAATAAATTTTTTTAATTTTTCAAACAATTTTCTTGTGTCCATTTTAGGTTGCTTTGAATGTATTGGATGGTGGATAAAGCTATTTAGTGCTTGAAATTTGAGGTTGAGGATGTTGTAAATGAGCAAGAAGAGACTCTGAAATGTATTCATGACTTTTAGGATTGCATATTTTTAAAAGATCCGGTCCTAAAAGATGTCGTTTAATTCGAAAGGACTTTTAGGACCGTATATTAGTTAAAAGTCCGGTCTTAAAATTCCGTATAATATACATCCGGTCCTAAAAGTCTTCGGTCTAAAAAATATGATACTTTTAGGACCGTATATTAGTTTAAAGTCCGGTCTTAAAAGTGTTCATTCTATTTTAAAAATAAGGCGTGACGTTTAGGACCGCATATTTATTAGACGTCCGGTCCTAAACGTCTATAAATGACCGGTCTTAAAAGTCTTCGTTTATTTTATTAGGACCAACCTTTAGGACCGTGTAATCGTTAAATGTCCGGTCTTAATAGTCTTCCCTTAAATAGATACTCGCTTTTTAGACAAATCATTAGGCAAGACAACCGAGGTTCTGGCATTCTACTCAAGCTAGGACTTTCATTGTCGTCGTTTTCTTTGTCTATTTTCTTTTGTCGGAAAAAAGAAGGAATATAATGAAAAGGACACTCGAGAATATTCAAATCGGGGTGAGGTAAAACCGACGACAATGATGGTCCAACCTTGAGAAGAATAGTCACTTTGTTTGTTTTTACCTCTCCTGTTTGTTTTTTTTTTTTTTGTATGTTCTTAACTATATTCTGTGAATTTTTATTGTTGATTTACACGAGGACAATGTTTTGTTTGTTTCCTTTTTGCAGGAGAAAAAAAGACGATAATGAAAAGGACAAGGCGATCGAATATGGAAACCAAAAATAAATTAATTATATTTTTAAAATGCTGCCCTTACGAGGCGGCGGTACGAAAAAAACATAAAAACATCTACTCCTCCCCATCGTTGTCGGAGGGGAGGGAGTCGTCGGAGAGGTCAGAGACGTCGTCATCTAAAGGATTGTGCTCAACGTCCTAGGCATCGAGTATCACGTTGATCTTGTTGTTGACGGTGTTGTAGACCTGAAAAAGCTGGCCCAATCGTCGGTCTATATGATCGACGCGGGCCAGGAGGTGGTGCATCATCTGTTTGAAGGTTAGGTCCGGAGGCAGCGGAGGAGGAGGGTATGGAGGAGGAAGAGGATTAAAAGGAAAAGGAGGACCTCGTGGTGGTGGAGCAGCCATTACGGTGGAGGTTGTAGAAGTAGAAGTGATGGAGAAGAATGTAAAGAAAGTAAAGTAATAACGGGTTTAAATAAAGAACTCATCCTGAACAATGTGAAACGCCGGAAACTTTAATGACGAGACGCATAGTTCATCAGAATACGAGGAGACGCCTGGTTGGGAAGCTTATCTAGAAGCCGAAGAGACTCTGATTCATTCATTTGAACAGAGTGTAGGGACGCGACTCTACTATCTCGATTTAATACCGAGATATTGTAAAAGATCCATTCTTAAAACTAATATTTCTTAAAAAATCTTACTTTAAGAAAAATTGAATTGAAAAAACTTAATGTATTTTAGGATCGAATAAACGATAAAAGGTCGGTCTTAAAAGTAATTAAATTGATTAAAAAAATAAATAATAGACTTTTAGGACCGGATATATTATAAAAGGTCGGTCTTAAAATCAATTGAATTGAAAAAAATTAAATAATAGAATTTTAGACCGCATATTTATAAAATCCGCTCTTAAAGTACCTCATCTCTTATTAACTCCTCACTACCTCGTAACTCCAAACAACGTACGTGGCTATCTGGGAACTGCTATCTGCCTTTCTTAACTTCTCATACCTCTCTGTGTGCCCCACTGCTCAAACCATGGTTAGATACAAGAGAACTGCTCGTAGGGGTAGACTTACTGGTGATGCTCGTGCCTTCCGTAGATCGTTATACGATGCGCCTCTTCCAGCGAGAGTGTGTTCTATTGTGACAGAAGAGTCTCGGGTCGTTGGACCCATTCTTATTTCTTTGGATGATGAAGAGATTGCCACACCCCCAGCCTTCAGACCATGATGCGCTAATACGAATAAGACAGGAACTTGCTGATCTCCGGCGGGAAGTTAATGCTGCTCACGCCGATATCGCCAAGGCTTTGGAGGATAATAAGCTTTAAGATGTTTAGTCAGATTCTTGTTTTTGATAATTTTCTGCTTATTTTTCTTTTGTATTTTTTTCTTGTGTACGTGCATATTCAAGTAATATATGTAGCATTAAGAACTAAGCTTATGTCTTTTTTTTGTTCATATTCTCCAGTAATTAAAGAAACTCCAATTTTCCTTTAATTTTTATTCATTCGATTCACAAGCGCTCACCAAAGCCAATCCTTTTTTTAAAAAAATGAGGACTTTTAGAACCGGATGTTTTATAAAACCACGGTCATAAAATTAACTGAATAATAAAAATTGGGAATGGAGTCTTATAAAACTCCGATCTTAAAAAGTTCGTCTACTTTATAATTTAGGTCCTGGAGTCTTCTAAAACTCCGGTCTTAAAAATTTAATTATATATTTAGGACCTAGCTACTTTATGATTAACCGGTCTTAATAAAATCCAAAATACTAAATGTCTCTCGTCGCGCGGAATATTAAATTTCTCTCTCGAACTTCTCTTGTCGCGCCAAAAGTGAATACTCAGGTTCTGTTTCCACTGGTTGTGTGTTGCTTCATCACTGGTTCGCGTTGCTCTCTCGACAATCACTTTCTAGTTCCTTAGCTAAACGTCTATAGACCAAGCTATAAGAGGTGTTTCGGTTATATAACTTTATAATTTTCCGCTTATCGTTTGGTTTTTTCATGGGTTGAACGAAATTGATGAAATGCTCTTGTGGTTTCTCTCGTTGTTAATGAATATTGTATTTTGAAGATTATATTTGCACTTTAGACCTACCCAACTGACCAATAAATGTTTTTAGGTTAGTCTTGATGTCTGCAACATCAACGTTCGTGGCGGGAGAAGAAAGACTCCGCAAACGCATTTGAATTATATGCTACAGGTGAGTCGACAAGACCTTCATGCGATGCATTTAATTTCCTCATCATGCATTTATTTTGCTTCTTGGATTCTTGTGATATATTTATGACCAAAAGTGAGTCTTCGTTATGCATTTAATGGGCAATTTTCTCCAAGCTTATTTTATATGCAAGTGTCAATTTTTCCGGATTATGTATATGTTAAATCTTTCCGTCTATAAGAATTCTACTATGGATCACAGTTGGATAAATAATGCTTTACGGACGAGTGTTGAATATCAGAATGGGGTGAGGGACTTTATAGAATTTTCTAAACAAAATGCCCATGATGATAGTGGAAAGTTTTATTGCCCTTGTGTAGAATGTTTCAATGAGAGGCGACTAAATCCACGAAGTTATACACACACATTTAATTTGTGAAGGATTTTGTAAGAATTATACGGTATGGTCATGGCATGGTGAAAAAATGCCAAGTGGGTCTCAACATGGCGAAGTGGCATTTGATGATAATGACATGAATATGGATGATCGCATAGAGGACATTATGCGTGATGTAGGAGAAGAGGCTTTTGAGCAATCACATGCATATAGTAATATGTGCAGTGATGCAGAGACCCCGCTATGCCCTGGGTGTAAAAAATACCAATTGTTGAATGTTGTATTGAAATTGGTAAGCTTAAAGGCACGTCATGGATGGAGCGACAAGATTTTTTCTGAAATGCTTGAGGCTTTTAAGGACATGCTTCCGGATGATAATGTGTTGCCGCATCGATACTATGATGCTAAGAAAATACTTGTCCACTGGGGATGGAGTACAAAAAGATCCATGCATGCCCGAATGATTGCGTGTTGCATAGAAAAGAGTTTGAAGAGAAGCAGAATTGTCCGATATGTGAAACCCCAAGGTACAAGTCGGATAAGGGCTCGCAAAAGTGTTGTGGTATCTTCCAATCATTCCAAGGTTCAAGCGGTTGTTTGCGAATGACATTGATGCAAAAAATTTACGGTGGCTGGCATGCAGATGAGAGGATTTCTGATAGAAAGCTTCGTCATCCGGCCGATTCTTCTCAATTGAAGAAAAATGATCAATTATTTTCGAACTTCGGCGAAGAACCTAGGAACCTTAGCTTGCCCTTAGCACGGATGGCATGAATCCATATGGAAGCCTTAGCAGCATACATAGTTCATGGCCTATACCCTGATTATTTACAACTTATCTCATATGTTATGCATGAAACGAAAGTACATCATGCTGTCTATGTTGATTTCTAGACCAAAACAACCCGAAAATGACATTGATGTTTACCTTGAGCCCTTGATCAAAGACTTGAAGGAGTTGTGGGAAGAAAGTGTCGACGTTTATGACTCTTTCAAGAAGGAGGTGACGTTTATGACTCTTTCAAGAAGGAGGTGTTTAAAATGTGATACATGATATTTTGTACTATAAACGACTTCCCAGCATATGGGAACTTGTCAGGGTATAATGTAAAAGGCCATAAAGCATGTCCGGTTTGTGAAGAAGGCACATGCTACCATCAACTTCAACAGGGAAGAAAGACGGTTTTTCTTGGACAAAGGAGACTTCTTAGACGGGGCCACCCATATCGTCGATTAAAGAAAGCCTTTTTTGGTGGCCAAGAGTATGAGATGCTCCGGTGGCATTGACTGGGGAGAGAGTATATGAAAAGGTGAAAAATATCAATGTCATCTTTGATAAGACTGCAAAGAGTATAAAAGAAACAAATATATGGAAAAAGAGATCTGTATTCTTCAATCTTCCCTCTTGGCGCAATCTTGATGTGAGATACTGTATTGATGTCATGCATGTGGGGAAAAACGTATGTGATAGTATTGTTGGCATGCTTCTCAACATACAAAGTAGTTGTTAGTTCTTTAAAGGTTTTGATGATTTCCATTGGTTGTAAACAAAGCATGAGGTTTTGCTCTCAATTGATGAAAAACTCACTATAAGAGAAAACCTCGAGGTTTGCCAAGAAACCTTGAGGTTTGGCCTTACGAGAGGAGTCCTCAAGGTTCTACGTTTTTAACTTGAAAACCTGGTTTCACAAAGTTATGTGAAACCTCGAGGTTTAGCAAGAAACCTCGAGGTTTTTCCCTTCCAGGGAAAACTCAGTTTAACGTCAGTTTTCAAAACCTCCGGGTTTGAGGAAAACCTCCAGGTTTGATCTCAATCAGTGTTTTACAAGTTTCTCAAAAATTGAGAAACCTCGAGGTTTCGGACAAACCTCGAGGTTTGTCTTAAGAGCTTCTGCATTTTTTCCAAGTTTTTCAAAACCTCCAAGTTTCACTCAAACCTCTAGGTTTCTGTTTTGGCGCAAAACTGAGAATTTGAAAATTAAGGAGAAACCTCGAGTATTGTTGGAAACCTCGATGTTTCTGGATCCAGAAAGCAAACCTCTTTTTACTGACTTTGAAAACCTCCAGGTTTTGGAGAAACCTCCAGGTTTGGTGTTTTGGACTTAAACCTCTTTCACTTGCTACGTCTAAAACCTCGAGGTTTCCGGGAGAAACCTCCAGGTTTCTCGAGTCTTTAAATTCAAATCGACGATTTTGCTATACCTTCTTGTTTGATCTTAATATTTCCTATGATTATTCTCTAATGTTCCTAGACATGTTTAATCACTTTATTTTGAGTTTCAGACAGATTAGAGAATGTACATTGAAGGTTTAAAGCAAAAGCAAAAGTGATGTCGCACATTAAATGCAAACCCGAGAAAGTTGCATTCTTTTGGGTAATCCATCTGCACACGCCTACAAGGGATTAAAGAATGATTTCTACATCTAGTAGTGCTATTCCAACGGACAAATTTGAGTGTCAACTCGACTTACCCCTTGTTGGATTAAGTGAAGTTTAGAGAGAGAAGAAGACCAAAGCTTAACCAAAACATTGGTTAATCAAAGCAACGTTGTATTGATAAATCCAATGAGTCATTTAATGCACTCGAGTATAAATAGAGTTGTATCAAGTCTTCTCAACAACTATAACTACTGAAAACGCATAGCATTCAAAGTTCTTCAACTACCTTTCAGTTTTCAGTAATATTGTGTCTTTTGACATTATAAGCTTCAGTGTTTATCATTATCCACTCTTAGAGAGAGTTTCTATTTGTAAAACATTTATTGTAAAAAATCAGAAGTCAAGGGACTTGGTGATTTGGGAGTTCATTGATTACAACTTGTAAGGGGAAGTGAGTTCTAGTGAGAGAACTACTCTTGAGTGCAGAGTGTGTAATCAATTGTGATAGTGAAAATCCCAGAGAGTCTGGGGACTGGACGTAGGTCAAGTGGTTGGACCGAACCAGTATAAATCTCTGTGTCTAGCTCTTCTTCTCTACACTCTGTTCATCCCTGTTTTGCTGTTACAAAACAGAACAATTTTAAAAGTTTTTGAAATACCCAATTCACCCCCCTCTTGGGTATTTAGCTCCATTTTCAGTAGTTCCAAGGATGGTGTGAAGGCAAGATTGGATCTGATAGCAATGGGAATACACGAAGAGTTACATCCAATGCCACATGGTAACAGAACTTATTGTCCCCCAGCTTCTCATACTTTGTCTAAGGATGAGAAACGAAGTTTTTGTGAGTGTTTATATGGCATAAAAGTTCCCTCGGGGTATTCTTCAAATTTTAAGAGGCTTGTATCGATGAAAGACTTGAAATTAGTAGGACAAAAGTCTCATGATTGTCATGTCTTGATGCAATAACTACTCCCGATAGCTATTTGAGGCATCGCCAGAATATGATCTTCGTGTCGTTTTTGACTAGACTTTGTGTCTTCTTAATGCGGTTTGTGGTAAAGTTTTCGAGATTGAAAAGTTGGATGAATTGGAGAATGAAGGATATCTTATCTTGTGCCACCTTGAGAAGCTTTTTGTTCCTACATTTTTTGACATCATGGTTCATCTAATTGTTCATCTAGTGAGTGAGATAAAGTTGTGCGGCCCTATCCATTTACGGTGGATGTACCCAATTGAAAGATCTATGAAATTCCTAAAAGGGTATGTAAAGAATGCATACTAGCCAGGAGCATCAATTGTTCAGAAATATGTTTCTGAAGAAGCCATGGAATTTTGTCAAAATTATTTGGCCAAAGTAAGACACATTGGGCTTCCAAAACATCGGATCTTTGAAGGGGTAGATGAGAGGCTTGTAAAGAGTGTGGATCTTGATGAATTGTCACAAATCCACTTATACATCTTGAATAATGTTGATGAAGTTCAAGCAATAGATAGCTGCACATAAAGCATTGTAAGGAAAGAAAATCATCGAATGATGAACAAAGGTTGATTAGGGAGCATAAGAACTTTTGCAAACTGGTTCAAACAAAAGGTCGGGGAGAGGAATGTGTTTCTGATACAATCAAATGGTTAGCACGTGGTCTTGAGGTTGATGTCATAAGTTGGAATTCATATGCGATCAATGGTTATACATTTTACACGAAGTCCCTAGATGATACGAGCACAATCCAGATTAGTGGTGTTATGTTAGAGGCTGAATCTATGCACTTTTCCAATTCGAAAGACAAGAGACCTTTATTGGCAGTCATGCCATATTATGGGGTTATTGAAGAGATTTGGGAGGTGGACTATGTGAAAATTAGATTTCTCATTTTCAAATGCAAGTGGGTTAATGTCAATAATGGTGTTCAGATCGATCGGCTTGGATTTACATTAGTCGATGTCAATGGTAGAATTTTTGGAGATGAACCTTTTATTATGGCAGACTAGGCGAAATAAGTGTTCTATATCACCGATCAAGAAAATAAAATGTGGTCTGTAGCTCTCCAAGGAAAAAGGGTCATTGATATTGATGGGGAAAGTCATTCAAATTATGGTCTTCCTAAGAGTACTCCTTTTTCAAGGGGTCTAGGACATGAACGAAGAAGATGAAGCGAGATAATGAACCCGATAAGAAATGATCATCAAGAAGGGATATGGGAGGATATCACTTTATAAAAGAGTCAATTCAAAGGTAATATTCATATGCAGAATTCTTTGAAAACTTTTAGGTTTTAACTATATTATATTCCTTCTATGCTCATAAACAATTATTTAATGTCATTGACTATGAAGTTTGTTCTTGTTTTATTTTTGTGGCAGGATCCGATCCAAAGGGGCATGTTATAAAAGAGGATGTTACGTTGTTGGGTAGGAATCAGATGAAGGTATGGTGAATATTATATTGGGCATGTATGTTGTATTTGTAATTGTATTTGCTAACTTGTAAGTAAGTTATCTTATTGTATAAATTAATTTAGGTGTTGTAGTCATAGTATAATCATTAATTAAGAGACCACATAACTCATGGTAAATAATATTTGTATTCTTTTTCCCAATTCGATTTATTCATAATTGTTCATAGCTTGTAGCTTAAAGTTTCGACTTTTATGTGCTGAATTGGGTGGTGGATTTGTGTATATATATATTGATCAGGAAGAACAAAATAGGGAACAAATTCGGGAAAATTTAGACCAAAAATAAATACGCTGGTCTTAAATGTTCAACTCTTAAGACCTGATGTATTTATATGTCCGGTCTTAAAAGTATTTGATATATTAAGCCGGTCTTAAAAGTCGATCTTTTAAGACCGGTGTATTTGTACGTCCGGTCTAAAAATTCAATTTTTAAGATCGGATGTATTTATAATCCAGTCTTGAAAATCAGTCTTTTAAGACCGTGTATAATTAGTCGTCTCGTCTTAGAAGCCGCTATTTTTTAGACCGGATCTATTTTTGTCCGGTCTTAAAAGTTCTATTTTTTAAGAGTGAACTAGTTTTTGTCCGGTCTAAAAAGTTGAGTTTTAGGACCGCACAAAAAATATTTCAGGTTTATTTAGTACGACTTTTAAGACCTAATGTTTTAAATGTCCGGTCTAAAAGATTTTCCAGAAGATGGTTCTAGTCCAGTCTTAAATGATATACTTTTAATACCTTTGGAACAAGACCGGTTGTGGGTCAGTCTTACGATGCCTCTTTTATCTCGGTCTTAAAACCCTTTTTTGCACTAGTGTTTCCATTGTCTTTTATCAAGTTGAAGACATATGCTACTAATATTTATCTAGTGCAAGCTTAATTGCCAATTAGTATTTGCTAATTTGTTCTAATTTAATTAAGTGTTTTCGTAACATTTCATTTTCTCTTTTGGTTATAAATTAGCTATCTATGTGCTATGTATATCACATTAAACAGTCCTTAAAATGTAGTCTCATAATTAAACATTGGTTAATTAATTCGAAAATGATAAGAATATGATCAATAGATCATAATCTTTTTGAGACACATATTCACCTTTGTTTTTTTAGTAATTATTTGCTAAAATACAATGTTTATAAGAGTTATGAAAATTAGGGTATTACATCTGGCCTCCCTTCATCAAATTCATGTTTACTTGCCGGACGCCACTAACATCCATTATTGCCAAATCAACGAGATCCCTAGCAGTGTTGGTTGATAGAAAAGAGAGTGAATCGAGTTGGGTGGCTTCACTATCACTTGGATGTGATCGATACTGTTCCTTATCAAAAGGATAAAATCCTACATAAACCGCCCAACCATCATCCGGCGAGGTTTCCATGCATTTTAGTTTTATTGGTATGACATTGATCTTTGAACCTCCAAACTATGTAACTTTCCGATGCTTGAGATAAGGATTTAAGATAAAGGCATATAGCGATTCCCCAGCATTCTTCATTAGAATCTGCAACAATATTGTTGGAAGGTATGTCTGCTGTTATAGTTACAAATTCACCTGACGTATCTTTACGCCAATAATATTCGGTCCGAAGTTGGCGAAGAAGAAATCATTTTAATATTTCTGCTCCTGCTCTGAATTGATCACCTAAAATGTGAATGGAACCCTGCAGATCTCCAGGACGCTGGAACCCAAAAGGAAAAATAAAAACACAAAATAAAATATGTTTGTAATTTTAGGGGCGGAAAAATTGCAATTCAAACTATAAACACCCGTTGAAACAGTATTTATTTATTTTCTCTATTACAAAAAAAAAAAAAAAAAAAAAAAAAAAAAAAAAAAAAAAAAAAAAGTGACGGTTTAGATCACAGTAAGTCTGTTTTTATTTTTAAAAATAATAATTTTGGAAATATATTTGATTGTAATTGATTTATAAATTTGATTTTAGGTATAATTGAAAAGTTAAAATCATGATTTTCTTAAAAAATATCCTGACAGTCCAATACTTGTTTGGAACACTTAAAAAAAAATTTATATTTATGAAAACTTTCGTCTTTGCGTACTCCTACCTAAAAAATATACATTATTATTAAATTAATTATCACACCATCAACAAAACACCCATATTTTGATCAAAAAAATATATAAGACTATTAATTATATTTTTCATAAGCAGTTCCCACACTTTTCGGGTGCATTTGGATTAGAGTTACATAAAACATAGCTTATGAGATTTATTTTTTAAGAATATAATTGATTTAAAAATAGGGAGTTAGGATAAATTTTTAGGAAATTAAAGTATAATAGAAAAACAAGTAATAGTTGTTAATGAGATTACCATGTCTTCCGATTCACAAATGTGTTTAGTGCTAACCATTTTTTTTGGGGGGGGGGGGGGGGGGGGGGCGGCTTCTAATTGATTTTGACATGTATGGTGTTTGGTAGTTTGTAACATAATCATAGTTTTGAGTTCATAGTTTATTTTGGCACGTAAATTTGGAATTGCCTTGCTGCGAATTGGAGTTATCTAGCTTTCGCACACTAATTAAATTGATGATATAATGATTTTATGAAAATAATTAATAAATTTATTCTCAATTTAAAATCGTGAAAAAAATAAAATTAATACGAGAAACACAGAAAGATCTAGAGATGACTTACCTTTGGAAGAGGCGATGCACTGAGATTAAGTTGAGCTATTGCGTCTTTTAGCATGAGAGAGTTGCTTGCACATACAATTAAATGAGGAGGAAGATCAGCAGGTAGGGACTTAAGTTCGTGGCAATCCCACAAGTCTAAAATCTTGAGATTTATTAAATGTCTGATGGTTGAAGGAATTTTAGTGATACGAGTGTTGCTCACATTCATGAAATATAGACTGCTTATATGTTCACCCAAGTTGGGCAGCTTCTTAAGCTTTCTGCATCCGATAAGAATGAATTCTTGTAGATTATTCGTTTCCAAGTGAGTGGGAAGAATTTCAAGTTCTACACACTCTTTAAAACTCAACCTAACCAGCTTCTTCAGCCCTTTTACAGAGTCATGAACCCGAGTCAATTTTCTACAACCATTAAGTAATAACTCTTCAAGGTTCAATCTGGGGTTCCACTTAGAGATTCGGAACCACTCATATCAATGATTTTCAGCTTATTCAAAACCTGATCGAGAAATAAGACATAAGGAGATCATGAATCAGTACTTATAAAAGTGTAGGGTAAAAGAGCAATTTTACATGTGTTTTTCCCAGTGAGCCAAAGACCACGAGAAATTTTCCTCTGGGACCAAAAATACACATGTGTTTACGTTTTGGAGCGCCCAGCACCACGCGGCCCGTTAGTTGACCGTCAGTTGACCGTTAACTTGGATGGAGCCGACGTGGCGATAATTTGACCGACACGCCGAAATGGACGATGATATGGAATAAAAATTCAAAAAATTAGGAAAAAATTTGAAAAATTAGGGGAAAAAATTCAAATAATTAGAAAAAATTTCAAATAATTAGGAAAAAAATTAAAATAATTAGAAATAAATTCAAAAAATTAGGAAAAAAAATTAAAATACCCCGCTAGTGGCCCCACATAACCGGCCACCCTAAAATCGACCGCCGCATGATTCTGTCGGTGGTGGGGACTGACCGCAAAATTTTAAACTTTATTAATTCTATCACAAAATTTAACAATTCTTTAACTTTAAACCTATTTAACTATACATTTTTTTTAAAAAAAATAATTATTTACATAATAATAAATAAAGAGTAAAAATATTCATATGAAAATTTAATGCCGTAAAAGAGTAAAAATACATTCTTTTCCGCTTCGAAAATAACCGACCGCCGCCTGAGTGGCGTCCACAAGAACCGATCGCGCCGCCGCCGCCGGCGGTGGGCCGACGATAGGGTGGCCGGTGGTCGGGCCCACTGGAGGGGGTATTTTAATTTTTTCCTAATTTTTTGAATTTTTCTAATTATTTTAATTTTTTTCCTAATTATTTGAATTTTTTCCTAATTATTTGAATTTTTTCTAATTATTTGAATTTTTTCCTAATTTTTCGAATTTTTTCCTAATTTTTTGAATTTTTATTCCACGTCAACGTGTCGTCCAAATCATCGCCACGCATTGTTCCATCCAAGTTAATCTGGTCAACTAACTGGCCAGTGTGGCTTTGGCGCTCCAAAAACGTAAACACATGTGTATTTTTTGTCAGGGAAAATTTCTCGTGGGTCGGGCGCCCGGGAAAAACACATGTGTAAAATTACTCATTTACCCTAAAAATGTATGATAGTAGTAACATTTGTTATATCGGTGTCTTATTCAAGATTGTGGAAGGAATACATACCGTTTTTTCTCCCCATAGCGTTTGGATTTTGCTATTGCACAATTGAAGGCTTTCAAGATTCCATAATTTTTCAATTGACGGTAGACAATCCTCTGCATAACCATCCCATCTCAGAAATTTCAATGCAGTTGGAACAGACTCGAGCTTTGTCCATACCTTACTCAAGTCCAGCAATCTAAGATTTATCATCTTTGAAAAGCAGTTAGAGCCCCAATCTGCTTCAAAACCTTCTTGCGTCTCCAAAACTATGCTATTTTTTCCTTGCAAAATTGGGGGGAATTTCCCCCCACATTCCGTTAATTTTGCGAGGGAACTCGTTTTCCCTCACAAAGTGGTCATATTTTGTGAGGGAAACTTATTTCCCTCGCAAAAATTGACCTTTTTACGAGGGAACAAGATTTCCCTCGCAAATTAAATATGTTTTTTTTTCTAATATCTCTCGCAAAGTAAAGCCAAGGCAATTAAAACAAAAAAATTCACCTCTCTCACTCATTTCCGTCTCTTTTCGACTCAGTAGCATATTGATTAAAATCAAGACAATTTTCTTCTAAACAATAGTATTTTGAAATATATTGATAAGCATTTGTCTTATAATTAATATATTTATTATTTCAATATATCTTCCGTTTTACTATTTAATCAAAACAGAACATATGAAATATTTGGTAGAGATGTAAATTAATAAAAACCTTCATAAGAAATATATCGAAATTTGAAATCACATGATTAAAAATGTTTAAATAAGCGAATAATTATTGCTACTAAATATTAGAATAAAAGCCCCGGAAATCATGAACTATATGACCATTGTAATCTTATCTCTAATTTATAGGCATCTTAGAATTTATAACACGAGGGGTTATCTCAACTTGCGATGTTGTCATGAATTATATATAAATGTCGCTTAGGGTTAAATGGTAAAAGGTTAGAATTTATAGGCAAATGTTGCTTATACATGAATTATATATAAATACTCATTTTCAAATATAGCACCTCATGTTAGTCATTTTGGAAAATTTTCTTTAAAAAAATGTTAGTAATCCTGGTGTCTTTTCCTTTCTCACATATTAATGAGGTCCCAAAACTGAAACTGGATGCACCGAGATCTTAGGTGCTATATTTTTATTTGGAATTTGTCCAATGTGACATAAGGAAAATTGTTTATTTCCTTAGCTTTCCTTTTTTTAATATTTAACATCCTTAATGATGTGATGCAGATTTTCCATCTCACTCTTGGATATAAATGCCAAATACTTCAAAAATAAGGGGATAGACGAGAGAGTGTGGAAAGATCGTAATTTTATTCTATATATTTTAGGATGAAATGAAGTAAGGTTTTAATTTTTTAAAAAAAGTTAAATGTCACATTTGAATCTTGAGCTGTCAACTTGGAGTCTTTAATAAAGGTGGTGAAGCATATGATAAAAATTGGCAGGCATTTCAATAATAGATTTAAAATTCACTTCCACAGTAAATTCAAATTTCTCTCGTTTTTCATGATTGAAACTTTCACTTAAATAGTCATTTTCATTTAGTATGCGTTGATTTTTTACACTACTTAATGAAATATTTAGTTTTGAAGTTACTACACGTTATTCATACCACCATTTCTTATACATTTTACTTATTGACATTATGATTTTTTATTTTGGCTTTCGGAAATTGTGATTTTTTATTCTTGCTTTTGTTTCATTATATGAAAAATCTTGAAATCCATGGAATCATTTTGTATCATTCTATTGTATTGCAAGGATATTGATCTGTTGTGAGTGTCATTGGACCCGATCAAAATGCGGATGAAGAAATTACTTGGGCTAAGCCAGCTTATACAAAATTCAACTGACCCATTAGATAAAAAATTATTGGGAAGAAATCAACTTCATTACTGGGAAGAATTTTCTCAATGAAAAGACAATATTGACTTTGTTGCTTTGTTTTTTTTTTTTTTTTTTTTTTTTTTTTTTTTTTGATACAAAAGAGGAGGGAGAAACCCCTCAGCCTATGCCACAATTACCACCCGTCTGTCCCTTATGTTGCTTTGTTTGGTACACCTGGAGAAGCTAAATGTAAAATTTAATTAAGGAATTTGAGTAGATTAACCATGTTAATTAATATCACATATTTTTTCTAAAACATTCTAACTATCTTCCTTAATTCACTCACTTCCTCTACTACTTGAATCATGTTAAGAGAATATCAATATGTCAATTTAGGAAAAAATTGATAAGCATATGAAATATATCTTACATTAAGAACCCCAATTAAGTTGACATTAAAAAACAGAGGAGTATTTATTTTTGCCTAGATCAAACAAATTTGGGTATGGCCATAATAGAATAAAGAAAAATATGAATTCTCTCATTCCTCATTGAGAAAATAAAACAATTTATTTTAAATAAAAATCTTCTTATTTAACAAACTTCACTTATTATTCACATATTCATTTTATTCATTTGCTCCTCGAAAAGCATCAATTTGTGAGGAATTTTGCGAGGACTTCTTTTTCCCTCGCAAAATTTAACTAAATTTGCAAGGGAATACTTAGTCCCTCGCAAAATTTAGTTCAATTTGCGAGGGAATCCTGTTTCCCTCGCAAAAGTTAGTTCAATTTACCTAAACTCCCTCACTCGCGTCCAGGTTTTCAGCCCTAGGTTTTAGATTTTGAAGTCCTCCACTCTCTCCCTTCTCCGCCTCAGATCCGCCGGTTCTTCCCCGTCAAGCCACCGCGAGTCCGTTCGTAAGCAACCACTGGTCGTTTCCCTCCTCCTTGCCCCACCACGACTCTGCTCTTCCTTCAGATTTGTCCCCTACTCCGGCGTCGCGACCACCAGTCGTTTCCTCCTTGCCCCACGGTTTCACACTACCGGTCCTCCCCTCCTCCTTGCCCCACGGTTTCGCAGCTCCAGCGGCCCTCCCCTCATCTTCTCTCAACGTCCTGCAGCAAGGTTAGTGCACACACATATCACAGATGAAGTCAGAATGGATTGCTTGTTTGGCTCAGGTTGTTTCTTTATGAATTGTTTTATTACATGAATTTGTATTTATTTTGTTGTGATTTTGAAAATTCTATCTGGGTTGTAGTGTGTGGGGTTGAATTTTGTTAGAAATTGGAAAGAACAGCAGTTTCTTCCTTCATCCACAGACTGGGCATGGGATTGTTATACGCTGTTGTATTTTTCCAGAACTAGATTGCTGTAAGAAAGCTATCAATAATACGTATAGGGAGGAGCAGTGAATTTTATTTATTTATTATAGGTGTCAAAAACGTGAATGCAATGTCTCTTCTGACTGAATTTCCACCTTGATAATTTCAATTTTTCTTTGCTTAATTTATTGTTTTATAATGACAGATGAAGTGAATGAATCGTACAGAGTAGTAACTCGAACAAATCAGGAATTCATTTGCAATTGGTTGTTAATGAGAATATTGGCTTAAAATCACTCTATCTGTGTGACACAACCAAGCATGCTGAGCAGTAATGGTGAATCAAACTACAAATCAATTGGCACTTAAATGAAGTCGTTGCAATCATATGTGGTGGCTGTCTGTTATTTGTCCAGTAAGGATTTGATTTCTTGTTATACGTTTTCAATTATTAAGATTTATTGCCATTTGCTTAACCCATAGGACATTCTCACGGATATGCAAGTTAGCAACATCTTTAGACAAAATAAGTCAGTCCATATACAGTGCTGTGCTGGCAACTATATAGCTATGTGAATATTACATAAGTAACTAAAATCCCCATAAAACCAATGTAAATTGAACTATCTATTCCGGTTTGCTAAGCAAAACAAAACGCAGAAGAAAAGATGAAGAAGAACGCGAAGAACAACTCAAAGAAAATAAAAAGCTTCTAATTTAATCCGAAAATCCCATAAAGCGTAATTGGGAATATGTTTTTAGCCATCTAATCTAACCTATAAATAGGAAACACTAGGGCTACAAGATTGGCCCAAAAAAATAGGAAATCTCTAATAAATGGTCTTTATTAGAAAATTCAAGCAGAATAAAAATCCAGAAAAATGGGTCTGTCTTTAGCTCCAATTTCATCCATCTTCTTGTCTGAATCAGCCTTCCGAGTCTTCATAACAATTGTAGCTCTCTGAATCATCTAAAAAAGGAAAGAAGAATCAGGCTGATCGGATATCTAGATTAAAAGTTATGGCGAAAATACTAAATCACTGTAAATCTAGAATTTAATCATAAAAGTAAATCAAATCCAATTAAAAGCTCAAAGCCCAATTAAGTAACAAAATCCATGATTTATCAGTCAAACCTTCTTAAATTTACTCACCAAGAGATACAAATAAGTGTAATAATATTCAATTATCAAGACTCCATGGTGTACCTAAGATCATTGTCTCTGACCGAGATCCGCGATTCACATCCTGATTTTGGCAGGCATTGCATGAGGCGTTGGGTACCAAGCTGAAATTCAATACGGCTTATCACCCTCAGACCGATGGCCAGTCAGAAAGAATGATATAGACACTTGAAGATATGCTGAGGGTGTGTGTATTGGACTTCAAAGGGAGTTGGGATCAACATCGCTCATTAGCGAGTTTGCGTACAACAACACTATCATGCGAGCATACAAATGGCTCTGTTTGAGGCATTGTACAGGAGAAAGTGTCAGTCACCTATATGCTGGATGGAGTTATCTGAGAGAGAATTTCTCGAACCGGATATAGTTGATCAAACCTCCGAACAAATCACTTTGATCAAAAGGAGACTCCTAGCAAAGACAAAGATTTGAAGAGCTACGCCGACAAAAGGAAAGGAGTGTGTTTGAAAATCTCCCCAGTAACCGGTGTCGGTAGAACACTCAAGAGGTGAAAACTAAGTCCTCGTTACATAGGGCCTTTCGAAATACTGGCAAAGCGTGGACCAGTCGCTTACCAGATAGCCTTACCCCCGAACCTGAGCAACCTCCATAACGTTTTCCATGTTTCTCAGTTGAAGAAATACCAATCATACCGCAATCATGTCATTGAGTATGAAGATGTCGAAGTGCGACATGACAATACCTTTAAAGTCAAGCAGGAACGAATTCTCGAACATCAAGAAAAGCGACTTAGACAAAGGAGTATTCCGATTGTGAAAGTAGTCTGGAAGGGGTTATCTCCTAGGGAGGCAACTTGGGAAACGCAAGAAGACATGAAGGAGAGATATCCGGCGTTTATGGCCTGAAGTATAGTTAGTATAGAGTAAATTTCGAGGGCAAAATTTTGGGCTATGGATGAATTTTTGACTTGGTCTGGCCTAAATGAGTATTTTTGTTGAAAATAGACATATTAAGGGTTATTTGGGATTTGGAATCAACCCAAAAAGATTTTTCTAGATTTAGTTATGAATTTTTGAAGTTGGGCCGTTATTTCTGGAAATTTCAGAATAAGGACCAAAATTAAGAGAATATAGACCCAAATCAAATTCCTTAATAAGAAAAGGAATTTAGTCAATATGGACACAATAATTGGGCTTATTATTGCCACTAATGTAGCCCTCTCTCGAAGGAAAAGGTCACGAGGAAGCCTTTGTCCAATTTGTGTGGAAGAAAATGAGACTATTGAGCACTTGTTCATGATCCATTGCTCCTGGACTAGGTGTTTCTGGTGTGGCTGCATGCATAGTGCTAGAATTGATGCATCTAGAGTGTCAAATTTCAATGCTTGATAGATGCAAATAACTGGTATGACCTCATTTGGTAAACAGGATATTTCTCTCATTTGTTGGATTTGGTGGTTTATATATCTTGAAACGGCAAAATGATATGGTGTTTAATCACAATGAACCAAAGCCTATTGATATTATTGAAAAGGCTATGAGGAGCAACTTAGAATACTAGGTTACCTGTGATCCTATGCATCTGGGTTCTGATGTGCTTAGCGCTGATAAAGCTCCTAGTTCCAAATGGAACCTTTCCCTTCTAGGTAGTCTAAAAATCAAATGTAATGGGTGTAATACCTGAAAATTTCTACTTAATATAAGTATTGTATTTTGGTGAATAATTAGTATAAAAGGAAGGTAAATATGAGTCTCAAATAATTATAATTTATCAATTATAATTTTAGGCCAATTTTATATTGAAATAAATTAACATAGGATTAATTATGAGACTAAGATTAGAGATATAAAAAAAAGTGATATAATTAACATATAAAATAATGATTATTTTATAATCAAAAGAGGTAGGAAATATTATGAAAACATTTAATCAAATTAAAGGAAATTAGCAAAAACTAATGAGTAATTAAAATTACACTAATTAAGATCATTTGTATAATCCTTCAATTTAATTATAGATAATTAAATACATCAAAGGGGGCTGATTTAAGTAAAAAGAAATTAAGGGCCAAAGATGAATGATTAAAGCTTGTCTATTAGAGCACTAATGACCATAATCAATTAACAAACCAACCTTACTTTAGCACTTGTGATTAAATAACATATAATCAATTGTTTAGTATAATAATCAACTAATTAAATCACTCCCCAAAAGTCAACATAAGTGGCGTGCACATGGAATGAATCAGATGGAATGTATAATTGAATAAACAAAGTATTTGTCAATAAGAAAACCAATAAATAGCTGATTGGTTAATGTATGTCGACCAAGGCATGGAGGGCAAGGATGAAACTTCAAAAAGTGCATATTTAATCCAAGGCTTAGGGTGAATGTAGGTCGCATTTAATTGCCAATTACGTCCTTGATTTTTCTCTATAAATAGAGACCCCCCTCCATCACATTTCTTCACACCACCACCACAAACACCTCTGATCCTTTGATTAAGAGAGTGAGAGTTCTCTTGGAGCTAGAAGGAAGGAGTAAGGTTCTTCAAGGGTAAGTTCCTAGTTCTTGAGCTTTAGTCCTTAATTTTTAGTAAAATGTTAGTTTGATCTAGAAAATGGTAAAATAAATTCTCATATTTTTTTAGGCCTCATTGTATTGAAAGATGTCTGACGAGGTAAAAACATAGTAGGGAATAATTTTTGGGAAACAATAGATCAAAATTTGTGAGGATGGTAGGAATTTCGATTTACTGTTTTCTGGAGTCAGCAACATAGAGGCTATGATTTTATGAAGAAGATGAAGTTATAAAATTCTGGAAATTTTCATGAGTAAATTAGACATCAATACCTTTCTAAATATGTATAATATATGTCATTTTGAGTTTTTTGCAAAGAGATAAAAATTCTGGAAATAAGGCTACGTTTTCTGGAAAAATTTCTGGGCAGAGGTTGAAGATCGTTAAACTGGGAATGATTCATTAATTCTTGGTGAAAAAAATTATTTTTTCTCAAAAATATACATGCTAAGGTTTCGAGGAATTTTACGGAATCTCATTTCGATGTTTTTGGAATTAATTATGATTTTTTAAAATTAGCAAGAATTCTGCCTAGAAATGCTAAATCAGTGTTTTCTTAGAAATAAAGGGATATAATTGGAATAACAAATCCACCAGGGGTAAAAAGGTCATTGGTGGTTAAAATACCTCTTAGGATGTTATTTATAAGAGAATAATGTGGTGGTACTATTATAGGCTATCCAAGAGGCGTACCGAACCGACGGACATACCGCTCAGCTCTACGAACTAAAGTACGGACGCATACTGTAACATTAACTCTGATGCTTATTGTATGCTTATATGTGATAGATGATTTCATAGAGTCATGGACAAGACCTGGTCTTGGACATGCACCGTGACTAAGACTCGGTCTTAGATCACTACTTATACATTCAACTTTATACGGGTTATAGTCTTGATAATACCATTGAGTTTTCCTAGCGATGAGGACACGAGGAACTGTCGTGGCACTGGTTAGTGCAGATGTGGATGACTTTACATTTGTTGTGTGCTATGTACTGTTGTTATGTTAACCTTACATCTGCTGTGTGCTTATGTGTTGGTTACTGCTGTAATGTCTTGAATATCTGTCATACATATATTGTTTTACTTAAGCATGTGGTTAACCGTTACCTGAGGTCCAATGGGCATTGGACCTCAGCTCTTACCATAGCTTCAGGGTCTGGAGGACCAAGAGACGACGATAAGGGTAAGCAAAACGCTTGAAGGACTCAGCTGGAGTTTTATTTTGGAGACGTATTTATATTTCTACATAGTTAGAATTTTAATACTCGGATGAATGTACCGTTACTATAACCAGCCGGATACACCATAGTTAACATTTTACTTATCAGTTACTCACTATTTGCTCCGATGCTCTACTCTGATAAAAATACATTGTTCCGCTTTTGAAAAATGGGGTGTTACAATGGGGCTCTCACATCTAATAAGGAAGCCGATGCCATTGGGGTGATATGCTGGGATAATTTTGGCTACTTGTAATGGGGTTAGTCGATAAGGTGAAATATATTTCATCTTTTATGATTGAGGCCTTGGCTATGAAATGTGCATTGCTCTTAGCAGTGGATCCAAGGTATAATAAAGTGGTTTTTGAATTTGACTGTCTTTCCTTGCTCAATTGTGTTGATGTCAAGTCGCCAGATATGATTGATTGTAGAAGTATTGTGCAGGACATCATTCATCTCCTATATTCTACAGTTGGATTTTCTACGTCCTTTACCCCAAGACGGGGCAATCGTGTAGCTAATTTTCTTGCAACTGATGCTTATAAAAGGGTGTGTTCTATTGAGTGGGTTTCACTACCGACACCTTTTTTACTATCACTTCTAACCATAGATGCGCATGAAAATGATGTTTAGCTAAGGATTCTTCTCCTCTCCATCCTTTTCATGGATGATGACTTATTTTTGTTTTCTTTAATCTGTTTTATTTGGACTTGTTCATTTGTTTAGCTATGTCTTCTTTCTAGATGTATTTCTTTGTGCTTTTGCTTATGTATTTGCTATTCTTTCTTTTTTTTTTTTTTTTTTAACCGCTAATATAATCGACATCTTCATTATTACCTTGCTTATAAGAATTTCGTATTTGAAAATTTGAAGAGATATTACACACACACAAAATCCTATAGTTGTAAGTGTCAAAATTGTGGGAACTAAAAAACAAAACTTGATCAAGGAACGAAAACGTTACCCACATCCTATATGCTGCCAACCAGACAAATCAGTAATCCCACGCATGGCATCTCTCTCCATCTTCGAACTTTATCAACTGATGATGAAAATCTTTCTTCATGCTTCGCAAAACAATCAGCTATCCTTCCTCTCTGATGTCGTACGTCTGATGGATTTATATGATAAAAAACTGGAACAACTATTAGACCCTGCTTGTTTTTTGATTCCATGATTTTCAGCAATTCATCCAAACACCACGTGGAAAAAAAATAATCTTCAGAGAGCGCAACAACGGCAAACTGAGATTTCTCGATAGCTTGGAGGCTTTGAACTGAAATATGTTCTCCTTTCTCAATACTTTCATCAATGAAAGTTTCAATTCCTTTGCGACGCAACGCAGAGTATAAGGGAGCAATAAAACTATGTCTAACGTCGGCCCCACAGAAACTCAAGAAAACATCATACTTAATTGTTGGTGAAGTTGAAGGAGCAGAGGGACCAGGAGCACCGATGTCCGACGTAGCCAGAGCCATATAAAGTTGGCAAAGGTAAGAAATTGATGGCCGATTGAACTCTGAGGCTGTGGGGCTAAGAAGCGCATAACTTAGAATTTCAGACTATATATCGATGATACTTAGATGATGATCCAGCTATCAAAATATTTAATAATTTCTACTGAACTTAGTTATGCCTCACCTTACATGATTAATATCTCTCAATAATGAAATCCTCCAGGCAGTGTTTAATTAAGATTTATACCATAGGTACCACAGCTTATGGCTTATCCTCCGTCGTCTTTTGGTTATTTTTATGGCTTAAATGTATGGCCGCAAGATTTGCGCCAAGTTAATATATACCAACTAAACCCAAACCCACTTGTCCAAATTCCCATTTTTAAACGCAAGCCTCAAGACAAACTAAAATTTTTTGTATGAGAATTATCGTTTTGTGTTGTGGCTGTGTCTCAGTGTGTTGAGAGAGACAGATAATTGTTTGACTAATTTGGTAGTTTCCACGAAGCCTGTGAAGAATCTTGTGAGAATATATGCTCCTATCAATAAAATATTATAGTTAATAGTATAAGTTATGATGTTGGCAACCGGTAAACCTCAAATCTCCCTTGATTATTAATATGAGATTGTCTTTTATGGGGTAAAATTACAATATTAGTAAGAATTAGGAGCATGTGGTATTAAGCATTTGAAATTGTGAATTTTGAAGATCTCAAAGGAATTTTCTGCGACAGCTTTTGGTCAAAGTTTCTAGACACAATGTAAAAGCCAGCTGGAAATGACTATGTCACTTTGGATAGTCCATCATGGTGACACGTGGAAAGTTTTAAACTAAATTCACTAAAAATTAAGATTTTTTTTTTTTTTTTTTTTTTTTTTTTTTTACGGCGGTTACATTGTAGCATTTGGAAGAAATCAAACCGCTATAAGTTTGAACATTTGTTGCAGTTAAAGGTGGCGGGAGCATTTCGTGGACATTTGTAGCAGTTGTTAGGACCAACGGCTACAAGTTGCTCACGCCATGCATGTAGCATGAACAAGGTGCCACAGTTGACATAAACGGTCATTGCGGTTTCTTTGTAATGGTTTGGTGAAGCATAACTGCTACCAAACTACCAGGTAACAATTCAAGTGACTATGCGTGCAGTGGCGGAGCTTTTAAGGGATCATGTCCCCCCCCCCCCCCCCAAAAAAAAATTGTGAGGAAAAGGGCGTCAGGAGACATTACCGGCCGGAGTAGTATTATATTGGCGGTGACATTGAAGAATCCAGTGGTGGTACCAGGTCCAACCAACCCCGAATTGCAAAACATCAATAGAATTAGCAGAACGAAGCAAACTCTCATGTTGCTTTCCTGATGGAATCGAATGCCGAGTATATATAAGTTGCACTCATATGTTTCTCAATTACTCTATCAATTTCCATAATCCATGCCACCTCCAGCGAGTTGCAGGGACAAATGACTTATGCGTGGCTTAGCTTGAGAAGAAGCAAAAACAGGTGGTGAAAGCCTTGCAGTGTTTCTCAGAGACCAAATAAATAGAAATTTGCAACACGTAGCAGCCAATTAGACGTTGAAGCAAAGCCTTTAACCACCACCCGGACCACGTGTCAGAGATAGATGCCCAGGGAGCCAGGGTGGGGGATTAATGTCTCTACGAAACAGTATGGATTGGACTCCCAAAAATTTATACATTTGGCCCTCAAACATTTTTTTTAATTAGTTAATGAATATACGTTCCGGCGCCCCAAACATTTATCCCAAGATCCGCCACTATATGCGTGAATACTTGTAGCAATTTGTATGAACCACTACAAAAGCGACATAATGGCAGTTATTTGTAGCGGTTTAATGATGTATTTAAATTAAAATTTCATAAAGATGCGCATACTGCATAGCTTTCTTGTATCATTTTTTTATTGCAGGAGAAGCTAGACTTTTGTCCCCTGGTTTTTTCATTTTCTATCGAGTTACCATTAAACCCACAATTGGTTTATCTTTTAGTGCGGTTGGTTTAAAAAATCACAGTTAAAAGAAAATAATAATAGTGAGAATAATGTAATGAAATGATGATCGCTTAAACTTTGTTTAATATGCCATCAACAAATCATGAAATAAAATGTGCATTTTATCTATAAAAATAAAAATAAAAATAAAATAATATTTATTAAAATAAAATTAAGAAAAAATGTCTAAATGTTATTAGAAATATAGAGTTGGTCTAGCGATATAAGGCCACATTAGATCACCCCTGAATCTCAAGTTTGAATTTCAAGAGAGACACTTATACTAAGAGGGGCAACAACAAACTTTGACTCATATTAATCAGTTACACCAATATATATTTGTTAGGAAATAAATCAAGTATAAATATATTATAATTAATTAGTATCACACATAATTAAGGATTGTAGGAATTATGAGTGATTAGGAAATCAATCATCATAATGAGTCATTACTCTCATGTCTTCTCACTTGTGTATAAATAGGCTATTGAGCATATGAATAAATAGATTCATTTGAGAGTATGTTTTCTCTATCTTTCTCTCTATTATTTCACTACATGGATTACTACATAATATCAGAGCTTGGTTAGTTTTTGGCTAATTTGAGTTTTCCGTGGCCGACGTCGTCCGTATAGTTACGTGTGGCCAACCTCCCGACTCTGGCGTGTGTGTTCGTGCCATTTCAATTTCTGTCCATTTTTTGGTTATCCTTTGGTGATGCTCCTTCTTTTCCGTTTGTGTCGATTTGCTGTCTTTTTTGTACTGTTCTGTTTATTGTTTCATGAACAGTGAACCATGTCGTCACTATTCATAGGGGGAGAGAAAGTGTGTACCTCGTTGTATGGTTGTCGTTTGGTTGTTATGACAATTTTATAGTCGTACTTCATTCTCCGACGTTGAGCCTTCATTCCCGATATGTATAGACCGGATCTTTGCTTCGAAGGTTGCGTTGTGAGATTGGGTTTCTACTATTTCAGCACAATTGGCATTTTGTTTCATGCACGTTCACTTGTCTCTAGTGGCTAGGTTCTTCGTTTGTTATGTTTTCCAGCACGTTTGTGAAGTGCTATTTTGTCTTGAATGCCGTGCTTGTGGTGGGTAATTTCATTGGCATCTGCTATGCTTTGTGTCCTCTGATGAGGAGTTTGGTGGTCCTGGTATGACCCATCTGTTCTTTGCCTCTGGTGAGGTGTTTCTTTGGTGTTTGTCTCTGTGAGATGTTTGGAGTATTGTTTGATCGCTTGTGACACCATTTGCTGCAGCCTCTACTTTGATTTGGTACTCTTTGTTATTCGAACTCTTGGTGAAGGTGTTTGGATTGTTTCTTTTGAATGTCCTCAGTGTGACATTTGGTTGAACTAACTATTCTTGGATGTGGTAGAACTTATTGGTGGATTCAAGATCTCATGAAGAAGAAGATTATTTTGTTTGGATTTATTTATATTATGTTTTCTTGTAACAAGTTAGACATATGCTCCAACTTGAGGGGGAGTGTTAGGAAATAAATCAGTATAAATATATTATAATTAATTAGTATCACACATAATCAGGGATTGTAGAAATTATAAGTGATTAGGAAATCAATCATCATAATAAGTCATTACTCTCCTGTTTGTATATAAATAGGCTATTAAGCATATAAATAAATAGATTCATTTGAGAGTATGTTTTCTCTATCTTTCTCGCTATTATTTCACTACAATATTTATGTTTAAAATGGCATTTGGCCATCCTAATCATGCGACCAAAGGGTAAAAAGCATGTTTCTTGCCTTTTTGTCACTTAAAAAATAAGAAAATAATTATAATTATAATTATAATTGCTGCCGCGGGAAAAGAAAAAAGAAAAAGAAACAAAAGTAGCCTTCTTTAATTAAAAAAAGATAAAATTATTCTAAAACACCAACTAATAAATTTTAGAGAAAATGGGAAAAAGTCGTTCTTAATTAGAAATCTAATGGGTGAGAATGAGCTAATAAATTTTCATACATAATATTATGCAAATTTTGCGCACACACAAATTTTGCACTACACAAGTATTCTTATAATTAGGATTTGGAGGGAGTAGTATTTAAGTATTGGTTAAAGTATACTTTGAGTCATTTACGTTTACATGAAGTATATTTTTAGTCCAATAACTTTATAAAGTATACTTTGGTCCTATAATTTAACATCATCAATGTTGCTAACATAAATTTAAAAAAAAAAAAAAAAATCTTACAACAAACTCAAGTGATGATTTGTATAATTAAATGATATTAATATTTAATTTTAAAATATATATATAAATTGAAAAATATCTAAAAAGCTAATGAAGCAGTCATATCAAAACCTCAATTGTGTTAAAAAAAGATTATTTAAATAAAAATCTAAATATATTAGTTAAATAATCTAAAGATCAAAACCTCAATTTCATTTGCAATTATTTGTCACTTTATTTTAGTTTATAATATAATTATATGACATTAAAAAAATTTAAACTTGAATATACTTTGTCACCTGCATACTCATCAATTGAGTTTGCAATGTCAATATTTTCCTTTAGTAGCATTAACAATGTCAAAAATATAGGACTAAGAATGTACTTTATAAAGTTAAGGAACCAATAGTATACCTCGAGGTAAAACTTAAAAAACTAAAAGTATACTTTAACTTTAAGTATTTAGTATTTTCAATTTTTTTAGATAATATATCACTATTTTTATTTTATAATTTAATTTTAATATTTCTCTTCAGTTATTACATTATATGTCTACAATGTGTGTGTTATTTAATAAAATTCATGTCCTTTGAGTCCCTATGCATCTAAGCTTGCTTTTTTCATTAATCATCTAAATCAGTTTCAATTTGTCAAACTGACCCTTTTTTTAAAACAAAAAATCAATCAAAACATAAATCACATTATACTATCTACTCGAATCTTGTCCTAACTTAAGTTTGTAAAAGCCAAATGAAATAAAAGCCATTTTTATCACCATTAATTCAAACAGACAAAACTCTAAGATAAAAAAGAGATTTTAGGAACAAAATCCCAACAAATTCTAGGATTAAAAAAAAAAACAGAGAGAGAGATTTTATTTTTCTATCATTGAAAATATTAGCAAAATCATCGCGAGAGATTTAGTCAGCAAAATGCTTATGGGAAAAATAGATAAGAAAGAAAGACATCATTTCAATTGGTAAATAAGTAAGCAAATTAAATCATTCATGTCAAACTTACCCAAGTTCTTCTAGCTTCAATATATACAATTTCTTAATCCGTGAAGAGAAAAGTCAATTGATCAGTTGCAATCAAAAGGGAAATTCCCTTGGCCACTACCAATTGTTCTGTTCTTAGCGATGTTGACTTCAAGCCAATCCCGAGAAGCCTTTAAAATAATGGTTTTGATTTTTACACTTTTCATTATTCGTTAGTATGCCACACTTTTGGTTATGTTCCCAATAAAGCGATAGCAAACTTGTTCTCTTTTTCTCAATATGATCATAAGTGAGATTATTAAACCCATAACTTCAAACAAACTCATTACAAAAGCGTAAATTCATATTAGCAATATTTTCATTAAGAGCCATTTTCATCATCATTGTAATTTTTCCTCATATCATCATTATTCAAATATCCTAGTATTTATGTCAACATCAAATGTTGGATTAGCAATACTTTTATTAAGAGCAAGATAACAAAATTTTGTTAATTATATATCACGAGTTCAATAATGCATTGACATTATTTTGTAAGCTGAAAACATAACGGTAAATTCAGTAAATCAACTTTTTGGTTTAACCACAATAATTACTAGCAGAACTAACAGAAAATTTTCCGGCCATTAAAAGATATCCAACTGATAACATCATCTTATTTAAAAGGTCAAAGTAAAATGACCCTAACAATCAATCGTTTTGATCATTTATTTCGGAAGAGATACCCATTCATCTTATTCATATTCCATGATCCTAATAATGAAGTTGTGAAATTTCCTAGTCTTTCACATGGAGAATAGCTTCCATACTGTTAGAAGCATGGGGGACAAGAGAATAAGTGGAGTTTGACAGTTGTATAGTACTGAAAATGATGTCTTATGAGCTTTCACAAATATCTAATAATGTAACGCAGCAATAATATCATAGCAAGTGCTTATTTCCTTACAGAGCTGAGCTTGACTGCACCAAGGTTTTCAACCAGTAGTGGTTTTGAATATCAAATATTAAATAATAATAATCATAAAGAAATAAAGAACGAAATATGTGTCACTTGTTTCATAGCTAGCCTCCAGAACTTGTCCATTTATTTGGTAAAAAAAAAAAAAAAAAAAAAAAAAAAAAAGAATTTGTCCATTTAGATGTATGGTCCAAGAGTTTTTTTATTTATTTATATATATACACCTTTTCTTAAGAAAATCTAGCTCTTAAGTGACTCGAGATTTGGCTTCTACTAATCATAATAGGGTTTTTTGTTTATTTAATAAATAATTTGGCACTACCATTATTATCCCTAAAGTAAACGCAGTATAATGCGCTTCTTATATATCGCTGCCAAGTGAACCAATAAGATGTTGCTCTTCAGAATCAGATAAATTAGATACTTTTATATATATATGCAGGGATCTTGAAGTGGTGCAGAAGATCAATCACATCCTCAGGCACTGTCCACTAGGCCACTCCAGTCTGGCAACTCATTGTTCATGGTGGCCTCTAGCTACTACATTGTTGACTTCTTAAGCTCTCCCTTCAATGAATGGCTGCAGACAAAATATTCACCCTAACACCACAGTTGGGTATAGCAGAAAAAGCTTCTCCTCAACTAGGTGCATTAATATTTAAATCCTCGCTAAAATCGATCCCAACATTTAATATCCAACATTATTTCAAATAGGGGATCGTCTTCCGTGGGAATGTACCTAGCTATGCTTCATAAATAAATCTCCACCGTACCCCACCACCTTCAGAATTCATCAATGGAAACTTTGGGAAGAACTCGATATTGCAGTGGCAGAGAGGGACACTGATGAGGGTCATAATCTCTAAATTAAATTAAATTTAAATTGTTTTAATATTAATAGATTCTATGCGTCTCTGATTTTTTGAAATTCATATAAACTTTACACTCTATCAGATCCTTGATGTAATATATATAGGGTTTACATTTTTCATATTGTATGAGAAGAAGAAGATTCCTACACACACGAGAGGGACGGAACCAGGAATTTGAATGATGGGGGTGAAAATAAAAATTACTATATTATAAATGAAAGTACTTGAAATATAATGGAGATCTAATATACAAAAAATTAAAAGAAATCCATTAGATCACTTCACTTGACTCTTAATTTGTGTGTTTTCATATTGTTAAACTCATTTATAATTGAATCGTACCAAAACTCAAACTAATTTTTTTTCAATATATGTAATTAAAGAATCATCAAGAAATTAGTCTTCCATTTTATTTCAAAGCATGTTCTTGATTATCTTCATAACAAAGAAAGATATTTAATTTTAGTGGTTACTGTAGAAATTGAAAGAGTAAGTACAAATATAATCACTCAAAGAGTAAGTGACTGACTTTTTAGCTCTTGTTAGCCCTTAACATAATTCAGATATAATTGATAAATTAATCAAATCTAGATGTTTAGGAATGTCAAGCTCAAAATATTGTAACTCTATCTTCAAAAATATAATTTGTCCTATTCTATAAAATCTCTAGATTAAAATTTCTCAATAAGTTTGCAAATATCATTATGGTTATTATCTCTTCTTATATGACATTTTTCATTCATAAATTTAAAAAAAAAAAAAAAACCCTTGTTTTGGTGGAGCATTTGAATTTAACAAGTCAAAAACAACAATAGTAATAGTGTTTTGTGGAAAAAAGGAAGGAAATGGAGGAGCCGGCGCGTGTGAAAATATATTGTGGGAAGCTAGGGCCACTGCTTTTTTCACTCACTCCACACCCCTCGGTTTATACTTCTCTCCTTATTCCTCTCTGCTGTTTATACTTCTCTCCTTATTTTTTTTTTTTTTTTTTCCTTTCCCTCTCTAATTCATTTGGCCTCCTCCATTTTTTCTTTTTTTTTTTTTTTTTTTTTGTTAAATTTCAGTAGCCCCCTAATTCCGCCATTGCACACACGTGAAATGATGGTACCCACATTTTTTTTTTTTTAAAAAAAAAAAAAAAACAACTCAAGCATGGAAATGATGGGACCCACATCTTTTTGTATCAATGACATGAAAATACACTTCTCCTAAAACATAAGAAGTGTATTTCCCAATATATATTTAACTAACTTGATTAAATTAAATTAGTTCAGATAGTTAATATAACATATTTTTTCGAAAGCACCTTAATCATCTTCCTTAATTCTCTCCATCTCTCTTTTGTTTTATTATGGTTGAAGAAGCATTAATAAGAGCATTAATTCCCTCCATCTCTTTTGCTTAATATAAGAACTAATCAATTAATTTAAGTAGATTAAGGAACTTATCTTAGTTATTTATAACAAACAAGCTATATCTCCTTATATCTCCTCATGCGCTGCATGAGTAGTGTTTTCCCACACTTGGGCTAATAGTATATATGATAATGTTACTTGTTTGAATTAGATGTATAAGAACAAAACTTAGGTGACATGATTAATGAAAGTATGTTGAGAAGACAATCAATATGTGGCATCAAAGTTTAAAAAACTCATAAAATAGATCTTACATTAAGGATTAAATAAGAGCACATAATCCCAACTTGGACAACTTAAATATCAAATTGGACAACTCCCCACAGAAAAAAGCTTCAAAACTTGGTTTAAATCTAAATTTGGATACTCTCCTCATCTTTTTCTCTTCTTCTTCTCCTCATTCTATCTTCACCTTTAGTTTAAAAATTGAACTATTAATATTTAATATCTTATAAAATTATATTATAATATTAAATAAAAATTAAAAATAACTGGACATTTGACAACTATAGTCTATCCATATTTCTAAACTCATCTTGCATTACGTCTTACTCTCATATTCAATATGTCCAATTAAGTTTTTCATGTTATGTATTCTTGCGCATTGAAGAATTTGTTGTATATGAAGCCTTCTACTAAATGCTTGATTGTATAAAAGTCTGACACAAATGGGAACCAAGCAAACATTGCAACTGGTGCAAATATAACCAACCCCATTAATTAGGTAATTGTCCCCTCTTACTAGTGCTCTTACTGACAACCATATTCCAATGCTCTTCACCACAAACCTGCATGCTTCTGCTATCTGATGATGCAACCAACTCATTTTCAACTATATAGTGATTTTTCAATACTATTTAATTAAGATATCTGAAGCTTTTATTTATATACACACACATGAAAAGAGATAAATAGATAGTCACATGACGAGTGCCCCCCAGAATAGAGATATTCTTCATCTTTAGGTTGAAGTATCATTGAGTACTACTATACTAATCTAAATGTCAAAGAACAATATTACCTAAAACCGCTATCCATTCACTTCTTCTTCCCCAGTGCTTTTCCATCAACTGGTTTGCTTTCTCCATTTCAACTGAGTTTGAAATCCTCACGGAATGATCTTTTTCTCCATTATTTTCTACCACTCAAAGCCCATAGGATTTAATAAGGAAATGAGTGAATGACCAAGAATACACCATGAACCACATTGAGCCCGGCATAAGGATACATATTGTCGGACCTCGACAAAATAACGCCTGAAAAAATAACCAGCACTACTAGTAGTGCAGTGGTATTGGGATTCATTTCCCCCTCCAGGTCCGGGTTCGATCCCCCCCCCTATCGCCTTGTATCAAAAAAAAAAAAAAAAAAAAAACGCCTGAAAAAATATAGAAGGAAACTTTCTGTTACTATCATTATTGACATAAAAGGGAATTATTCATGATTGTGGCATATTGGCATATAATTAAATAAATAAAATAAGAGAATAATGATATTTAGTAACATTGAAAGCATTTTGGAAATACTAATTATGTCTATATTACATATTGTCATTAATCAATTAAGTATCATTATAATTAGGACATAATTTAGGGGATGGAAAAAAGGAATCCTCATTTTTATAAGGGTGTAATACCATTGATGGGCATATAATTTTCGCACCTATTTTGTCAATTTTAGGGGGAAAAAATTGTCAAATGGAGGAAGTTATAAAACAATGAAAATTAGGGGCCAACGCCTTAGTAGCGCAGTGGCATGGGAGCTTGGCTCCCCTCCCTATGTCCGAGTTGAACCCGCCCCCTCCCCCTACTATGTGTATTTTAAAAAAAAAACAATGAAAATTAGGGAACTTAAAATATCAAATCATTTCCAAATATAATTGATTAACTAATCAAATATGAAAAATATAATCAATTAAATATCATTAAACACGCGGTATTTAAAATCTCTATAGATTTCTATCAATCCATTAATTAGTTTGATGAATTTCTAAAATGTCTCTGAAAATTTTTAGCATTACATTAAATATTATTAACAATTTGATGATTATTCTTTATAATCTCTATTTTTTTAGCTAGAAATTTGGAATGTTATAATTATGTATAACAAATTATTATGGTTAGAAAATGTTTGATGATTGTCAAGAGCTAAAATATAAGCTATTGGGAAAAAACGGGATCACTATTTTCAATCAAATTGTTATAATTAAGACATAATTTATGGGGATAGAAAAAACAGATTCCTTATTATTTAGGGGATGTAATGCCATTGATGGAGAGATAATATTCGCACCTATATTGCTGTTTTTATTTTTGTCAAATGGAGGAACTTATTTTAAAAAAAATAGAGATTTAAAAAATTATCAAATCATTTCCAAAGATAATTAATTGACCAAGAAAATATGAAAATTATAAATAAATAGAATTAGGAAATGTTATGAAATAATAATTAACATAGTGTATTTAATGACGGATAGATCCAACACGTTTCTTATGGAATCAGGTATTACAAGCTTTCAAGAATAAAGTTCATGATATATATGGATTTTCCTAAAAGACCATCTTTCATCAGAACTATATTGTGATATCTTTGGATGGAAACTCTTTAATACATACAATCAATATGGATATTTTAAGAAAAAATTATAAATTTGAGAGACAATTTGAATTCAAATTTTATATTTAGGACTAAATCCAATCTCCAATTAACTCTTATATCAAGGATTAGATGTAGTACTTGTTTTTAATATTGGTTGTTACTTCCTTATAAACACACTCATCAACAACTAACAAAATCATGTATATCAAAATATTGATTGAAATTAGTTAAAAGTAACAAATGTGTATAATATGTATTTCTTTAACAAATGAGCAAATTAATCTGCAAGTCCTTATAGTTTCAACCAATTTTTTATTAGGACCCTATAGCTTTTTATTTTATTTTATTAGGTCCTTATACTTTCACTTGTTTTTAATCAGGTCCTTCTAAATTCTTTCCTTTCTATCAGCTCCCTATTGTTTCATCGGATTTTTAATCAAGTCTTAGTAAGTTTTTTGGATTTTAATTTATTTATTTAATTGAAAATTAAATGAATGCATCATATTAAAATATAATTTTATAATAATAAATTTTAAAAAATAATTATATAATTTGAAAATAATTAATATAATTATTTTGTAATTCTTAATTAATTAATTATAATTACATTCTATTTTTTGGCAAAATATTATTATAATAATTAAAAGGTTATAATTATACAAATAAATAAAAATTATAATTAAAAATAGATAATAAAATATATATTTAATTAAAAATTACCATACTAATAAAATACTTCGTAACAAATAATGTTAAAATAAAATTATGACAATATTGTATTATTTATTGAGTATTATTATTATAGAATAATATTTAATGATATTATAAATAATAATATTTTATTTTATATAATATTGTTATAATTTATTGATAAAAAATCTAAAATATTACAGGGACTTAATTAAAAATCATCTGAAATTATAATGACCAGATAAAAAGAAAAAAAAAAACAAGAACCGGCAAAAAAAACAAGTGAAAATATAAGTACTTGATAAGAAGGAAAAAAATATATAGGGACTTAATTAAAAATTGGTTGAAATTATAAGGATCTACAGATTAATTATCCATAATAAAATTACTACATGGACCTAATTAAAAATCATGTGAAACTATAAGGACCTGATAAAAAGAAGAAGAAAAAAAACTACAAGAATCTGATAAAATGGAAAAAATATATAGGGACCTAATTAAAATTTAGTCGAAATTATAAAAGTCTACAGATTAATTGTCCCTTAATCAATACTCATCAAATCTTATTTATGAGTTACTTCCAATATGTTTCACATAACCCAAGAAAGACCTTAAACTTTATTGATTTTAACCCAGTCTTAAAATTCAACAACATTAGAAATATATCTCTATTATACAAAATAATACACAAATAGTGAAATTGTATATCTATATAAAAAATTATATAAAAAATTTAATGATGTGACTTATTAATATTACCAAAAAAATTCATTTCTCTACGATCTATAAATAGGATCAAAGGAGTATAGCCGTATTTATGAAAATGATGAGTGAAAAAGAGAATGAGTGGAAAAAATGAGAAAGAATAAGTAGGAAAAATATATGAGAGAGTTATATAATCAATTAAGGGTAAAAATAAAAATAAAAATGCATTAAATTTTTAGAGAACCAAAAATTAATCTTTATATAAAACACGAACCCTATTTGAAAAAAAAAAAAATCTTATTGTGTATATAAGATCAAAGGGAGTATTAATTAAGTTAGCCAAAAAAGGAGTATTAATTAGGAAAAAATACATATAAATACCATGTGAACTTCCAAAATCCAGAAAAGTCTATTAATACTTATAAAAGACAGACAGATGATAGGGGATTAAACTAGGATTTTAAAGTGTTGATGATTTTACCATAATGCCCTCAATTTTCTAATAATTTATATAGGGCACTTGTACCAAATATTGTTTCACCAGTATCACAGAGACAATTAAGTGATTGAAATATAATTCAATTAATATTGTTCTCCGAGGCCGAGCAAGACAAAACCCAGCCGACCAAGGAAGAGATTTACAAAATATCAACAATGATCTAAACAAAAGAGGGAAAAAACATAGATACAATAAACAAGCTGTCCATGGGGTAGCCCTACAGTTACAAAAAGAACTCAATTGTAGCAGCTAGCTGAATCACAAAGGCTATGTTGGTTAGGGGTGAGAGAGGGAGGGGAGGTGCCCTCCCAAGTGTGAAAAGTCGGATATGTCTATGATGTGACCTGCTTCCAAAGTTAATGTGCGGAAAATAATGCAAAAAGCTATGTAATTTTTAAAATTTCTCATGGGTAATTTGGTCAAAATTTTATCTCCCCTCCCCTCCCCTCCAACCAAACAAAGCCTAAAGCCTACTAATATACTACTCCCTCTAGTTCTAAATAAAAGATTGAGTCAATTTTTTTAGAGTTATTAAGAAAATTAATTCAATTACTTTAAAGTATTTATATTTATCTTTTTTCTCCAAAGCTATTTTTTTCTAACTTATAAACTAATATATAATTTAATAATACACAATATATGATATAGTTAAGTAATTTATTAAGCTTCCTTATGTTACTTGAATCGGGATGAATTGGGTGAATTATAAAAATTAAAACGATTTCAACACATAATTAAGTCGCAAAGGAAAAGTTAGAAGGATATCACCGAAGTGTGTACACAGACAGTTATACTAGTTCGGTCTTAATCTCGTGACCTACGTCCAGTCCTCATAGCTCATTTGAGATTTCCACTATCTTCAACAACGATTACAATAAGCTTAGAGCTATCCTCACTAGGACTCACTCTCCTTTAGAACTTGTCATCAAACAACCACAATCAAGGTCCCACTACTTTGAGATTTTATAACAATCAATTTTACAATTGATTAAAGATAACCCCCTCTCTCTCTCAGAGTAAATATATGATCACCGAATAATTGAATATCAAAAGATATCAGAAAGTATAATTAAGCAATAAATGATATCATCATTGATTGTTGGCTATGAATTGAATGCTCATCGTATTTATTGTTGAGCTTCATTGATGGCCGTTGGAAAAGCTTCAAACTATCTGTTATGAAATTTCAAACATTCTAGTAGTCACAAAAGCTTTCGGTTAGACACAAGCTGAAATCATTAGAAGATTTTGAGGATATGTCAATTTCATGTATCGCTACTGCAAATCTTCTCACAACATGCCTTTGGTTTGTGTTTTTCAATAAGGTTGAGTCGCTTTTGCTTTCGCCGAAATGTGTGTCTGAGCGTATGATCATTTGACCTACTCTGACTTAGTTTTCATGCCTATGCTATGTTTCTATAACTGCATTTAATGCTTCTGACACAAATCTTGCTTTTTAAAGATTTTCACGTAATCATTTGTTTGATCATCTGAAACTCACTAATAAATATGTTTAGAAGCATTAAGAATAATAATGAGTGGTAATCAGGGATCACTAATTGATAATCAGTAGTTTTCAATTTTACGAAGATGATTATATGCTACAAAAGCAATCAACACTCGAGTTGTGTTTATCTTAACTCGAGTTTCGAACTCAAGTTTTGTTTTACAAGACTCGAGTGTAGATGTTTTTTTTTTTTTTGTTCTCAAAACAAAAAATGTTTCAAAAGGAGTTAAGTTGACAATAAGCTTTTCATATGGACACTCGAGTTTTGGAATTTCACACTCTAAAGTGGAACTCAAGTGTATATTCTCAATACTCGAGTTTTGGCGTATGAGAGTTTGGTAGAAGAGTGTTCAAAAGATAACCTTTTAGTGAAAGACTACCAAAACTCGAGTTTCATTCAATTACACTCAAGTTGTAAACTCGAGTCTCAACAAAGGAAACTTCAAGTGTGCTAAAGACCATTGAGTATTCTTAACGGTTAAAGTATTACTTTGGCACTTGAGTTTTATTTAGGAAACTCAAGTGTTTCCTTGGAACTCAAGTTTTGTTTACAAACTGTTGTTTGATCCAAAATGTATAAGAGTGATGCCCTTCAAACATTGGAGCACTTCAATTGTTTGATCCCTTTGTGATTTTAAGATTAAAACTCGAGTTTTTAGAGAATAACTCAAGTGTGTCTGCATCAATCATTTTAAAACTAACATTCTGATTCAAGATTTGGTTTAAATAACTATATTTCACTCAAGTGTTAACTATCACATACTCAAGTAATTTGAATCATCAAGTCCACATTCTTGTCAAGTAGTTGTTATCATCAAACTTTAAAACTGAGAACTAACACCTTAGTCTCTTCAAAAAATAGTTAACATTGCTTTATATTTAGTGTCTTACATTTAGGATCGAAGGGAGTATACCTAATGCTTGAAGACTCCGCTTTATAGAACTAGTTAACTCTACGAACATACAAGTAAATCCTTTCATAATAATGATGCCCAGTCGATCTCAGAATGGTACTTTTATAGATTAAAAGCTTCTGCCATACTCTCCTACTGAGGCTCGCTGACATCTCCAAATGTCAAATCAAACATAGGAGATTAATCACCATACTTGCCACTCTTAGTCACCACTGTAGACGTGGAAGTCTCCGTCTTGTTGTAAGACTTCTCAGCTCCCTTCAAATCAGCTTCGCTAGCCACTAGCTGCTCATCCGAGAGGCAGTTGAGTGGCCTTGGAACGACCTTGGACCACCCTAAAGACCTCCTCAACCTGTATGACTGCCCCTGTTCCTACATTTCAACCATCCTTTTGCAAATTTCTTGAAGCTTCTATCTATACTTTGTTAATCGTGGTCATCGACAATATGGTTGAGAAAAACATAGTCGTCGATCATCGTCTCTTCTCCTTCGGCCACAAGTTATGCTTCTGTTGTGGCTGCAGATCGTCTAATCGGAGATCGAGGAAGGGAGAAGATGAGATAGAAGGAGATGTCAGAGGAGAGGCGAAGGTGGTGACGGAGGTGGTTGCCTGTGGGGAAGGAAATAGAGAGGAAGAGGAGAGAGAATGTGCATGTCTCTGAAGGCATAGATCAAAGAGAAAGAGGAGAGAGAAGAAGGTGAGAAACATAGAGAAGAAAGAAGAGGTCATTTAAGTCTTTTCATTTAAACTTTGATATCTCATAGTCCTACCAGATGACTTATCGATCATTTACAAGTGTTAATGGACTTTTCTGGATTTTAGAAGTTCACATAGTATTTATTAATCTTTTTCCTATGAATTAACCAATGTTAAAAAAAGTTAACCAAACAAAACAAAAATGCCTATCACTTTCTGTACTAGTTGTCAAGTAGAAAGTAATACTTTCTATACCCATTATTATCACAATCGGTATATCAATTCCATTATGCTCGTTTGATATCATTGAAGAGCTTTCTATGGAAGTAGAAGTGGAAATAAAAGTGGAATTGGAAGAGGAAGTGGAGGTGGAAGTGAGCTCTAAATCATGTTTGGAATGCCAATGGAAGTGAGGTATAATTTTTAATAAATATGTATATTTTTCCACTAAAAAGACTAAAATGACATTGCTAATCTTTTATTAAAAGGAAAACCCACCCACAAGTAAACCACCACCACAAAGAATCACTTCCAACGACTTATGGCTATTAGTTCTCAATTTATGTTTTGAAAATTATAACAAACTTAGAAAAGGAAAATGACTTGATGATTCAAGTCACTTAAGTGTATGTTTCAAGACACTCGAGTGAACAACAATTGTTTGAACTAAAACTTGAATCTAGAAACTATTATAAAGTGTTCTGAGATGAACACTCGAGTGCTGCAGAGTATTGTACATGACACTCGCAAAGATTTTGCATGGCACTCGCTTCATTTCTAGAAGTGTTGTGATGGACACTCGAACACTTAAGTGAACACTCGAGTGCTGGTTAAAACACTTGCAAAGTTTTTTGCCTAACACTCGTTTGATTTATGAAAGTTATTATGTTGGAAACTTGAGTGCATAAGTGAACACTCAAAGGTTGGCTAACACTCGCAAGAATTTCGCATGACACTCGCTTCAACCCTGGAAGTATTGTGACGAACACTCAAGTGTGAACACCGACACTCGAGTAAAAGGTAAACACTTGCAAGTTCAGTCCAAGACACTCGTTGATGAAACAAGAGTGCCGTTTCTTTAATAGGGTGCACTTGAGTGAATCAATGTGACATGACTTTGTGTCACTTCAATGTCTAGTAGAAATTGAAACCATTTTAACTAGCACTCAAGTGCATGTTTCAAAACACTCGCACATCCTATTTTTCAATAGTCTTCTACTAGAGATAGAATTAATCAACACTCGAGTGTGACATCAAGTCCACTTGAGTGTAGTGCTCGAGTGTATCTGTAACAGCACTTGAGTGTTTGTTCTTGCTCAACATCCATCGTCTCTGAGATTTCAAATTTACTTATTAACATATGATTACATTTGATTTATACTCATACCACTTATCAATGCTACTAAACATATTTGTGAATAAGTTTCAAATGTTTAAATCCATGGATTAGGTCCAAAAGCTCAAAAGCAAAATATTGTGTCAAAGCATTAAGTACGATGACAGAAAATAGAGCACACAGAAGTGATCATAAAGCAAGTCAAATGAATATTATCTAAAGCACCTATTGTGGTGAAGATGAAAACGATCCAACCTTAGGCAATCCCATAGTAGACCAAATGGATGTTGTGTGAAGATGCATTGCAGCAAAGCGACAATGACCGAAACTCGAATTCTTCCAATGACTCCAATCTGTCTCTTACAGAAAGCTTGATCAGTCTAACAGAAAGTTTGAACACTCTTGAACCTTTCACGGTCATTGATAATGTTCAACTATAAATACCTGAGCATTCAATACGAAGCTGCCAATGAAGCATGCGATCAATTTTTTCTCATTCATTGCTCATAAATTCTTTGTGAAATAGCTTATGATATTTTATTGTTCATCAATGTTTATTTATTTACTCTATAAGAGAGTTTAACAAATTATTTAATTTCTGTAAAATCTCAAGGTAGTGGGTCCTTGAGTGTGGTTATTAGATTACAACTTATAAGGGGAGAATGACTCTCGGTGAGGATAACTCTATACTGAGGTGCCAAGAACTTGTATAATCTTGGAATAATAGTGAAAATCTCAAAGATGCTCTGGGAACTAGACGTAGATCAGAAAATTAAGACCGACCCAATATAAACTAATGTGCACACTTCAGTGATGTTTCTCTAACTCTTTATCTTCGATTAAATTGATTATCATCTCCGGTTTAAATTTTTAAATATCACTCAATTCAACCTCCTCTTGGATAAAACATTGGCACTAACAATGGCCACTGAACTAGATCTTGAATTCAAACTCAAATATTGGAATCAAAATCAATCAATCCATAGATCTAAAAATCGCATAATATAGAAAGCATCAAATCTGAATCTAACAAAGTGACCTTGAAAATAAAAAGAACATTCCTCTCCTATAATTGCATAACATCAAAAGCAACAAATGTATCAGATTTAAGAGAGAACATAGAACATTTGTTCAAAAATAGGAATGGGCTCACATGAACAAGTTGAAAACTTTAACCAATAAATTTGATTTGCCATGGATGAACGAATGGTGACATAGATTTGAGTACGTGTGGACGAACAAACGGAGCAAACGGTGGATCAAGAGAGAGTCAACTGAGTCAAAAGATGTGGGAACCGAAGGTGGATGTGCAAACCCAAGGCTGAAACTCAAATTGCATATCAAAGGGAAGAAGGAGGAGAAGATGTCATCTTGCAAAGTGAAGGGAAGAGGGAGCACATCATCTCCGTCCTTGCCGTTATTGTACCTCACCAGTACTCTCGTTGACGTTGATGTGCCTCAACGTCGCCGTCCTTTTTGTCTTTGTATCTTGCCATCATCGTCATTACCATCACCGTGCATCGCCGTGGCCGTAAGAGAGAGGGGTTGTCAAGTCGGGGGTGAAGAAAGTTGGAGGAAAGTCATGTAGGCAAAATTGTAAATTGGAAAAAAAAATGTATGAGGGTATAATGGCCATAAAATTTCACTTCCATGGAATCCATCTCAATTCCATGGGTCTACCTAAGGAAGTGACTTCCATCTCCGTGTCTATCCATGTGAAAGTGGGCTCCCACCAATCAAACAGCTCAACTTATGGAATCCACTTACACTTCCACTTACTTTTCCATCCCCACTTTCAGTATACCAAACGGGTATTAGTTTTTGATGTAAAAAGTCAACCGTGTCATATCTTATCTATAATAATATTATTGGTCGTATTTTCTACATTGTCTACGTAAAAAGCTCAACTACAACTAAGGAAATGCTATATTTTGCAGAGGTGTATGATGGTGGTGGAATTCATACCAATATCAGTACAAAACAAAAATTTTAATGCCGTTAAAAAATGGGGAAATTTTAGATGTCGGGTCTAGGGACGGAGGGGGAGGATGAATATATGTATGTGTGTGTGTCAGTGTGTGGGAGGCCCATCAACATAAACAAATCAAAAAGGAAATGGGATACAGTCTGTGAAATTCCACTTCAAGTATTATGTTTTGATTTGTCTCCCTTTCCACTATACATCCCCATAGCCCTACACTAAATGCCCTAAATATCTCCCCACCGACAAATATTCTTTCCATTTACATCATTCTTTTCCTTGAAAAAAACATGGACCCCTTTTTTTTTCATTTTTTTAAAAAAGAGTTTTGGAAATTAAAAGTTTCAACCATTATTCGTCCTTTTCAATGACTAAAAAAGGGTTTTCTTTGTTTGAGGGAGTGTTTTTTTACAGGGACCAAATAGGGTATTTACTCTTTATTTTTCATTTTTTTATCACTAAAAGTTTAGGTGGATTAGGTCTTAAGGCTCACTAAAGTCAGGAGATGCCTTTGGGCTTAAAAAACACATACAGAGGTATGTACATATCATTTATCAATAGGGTACTCACATTTATGAAATTTGAACTCACAATCTTATGGTTATAAGCCAACCCCTTTACCAACTAAACTAACCTTTGTTGGCCGTTCATTTCGTTTTTACTCAAGTCATTCACTACCTAATATAAGAGTTAGTTAAGAGGTTAGACTTAATTTTAATATTTCCTCCGGTTCTAAATATAGGATAGAGTTTGTAGTATAAATTGCACTATGAACTTTATTAGTTGAGATAAGGTAAGATTTCAATCCATTTTAGACGTTATTTATCATTTTTTTCAAATGAATCTTATAAACTTTAATTCATTTTGACTATATTATATATGAATATTTTATGATATCTCATTTATTTAAATGAAGACATTAGGAGGAAGTATCTTACATAATTAATTTATGAAGTTAAAGTTTTCGGATTCTTCCCCACACTCCACCACGTGAGGGGGGAACTTTTATGCATCCTTCCATAACACAGTATAGTGGACACATGTAAGTAATGATTACATATATAATTATATTTATTTATTTTTATTTTTTAAAAAAAGAAGTGCCATTTGATTGTGTTTGTGTTTTTATTATCAGTAACATGGTTAAGTCTGATCGAACTAGACCAGTTGGTTTAAATCGCAAACTGGCGAATCGGTCTAGGCTGGTCAATCTGACCTGTTTGATATTATTTTATTTGAAAAGATTATTTAATTCATTACTTAATTTTATTTAAAGTTTATATTAATAACCTTAAAATATTTACTTCTTTATCAATTTGGTCCAAGTTAGCTTCGGTCTAATTTCAATCTTACCTATTGACCCTTACTTGAGCCCTTGACCCATTACCTTGATAGGTTCAACAACTGGTCCAGGTTTAATAATCTTAAGTGAGAATGACAAAGTTCACTTTAAATTAAATTTAATTGGAAAAAAATAAGAAATCGGGTAAAAATAGGTCAAAGTTTGACTTGTTGGAGCCTAGTAAGGCCTAGCTTATTTAACAAAGAGATATACTAACCTTCACACTTATTTTAAGGTTTTACATTAGGTGATTCTTTTATATACTCATTCTTCTAATTTTGGGGTAAGAGCCTTTTTTATTTCTTTTTATTTTTTTTTTATTTTATTATTTAGATTAATTAATATTCTACATAGTGAAATATTTTTTGCATCTACTATTTCAAATTAATTAATTTTCAGTCATACATTGAGAAATATTTTTTCCCGTAGCATCAATATCCTGGAAATTAATTAATTTGAGATACTGGATGCAAAAAACATTTTAAGATGCAACATATAATTTAATCTAAATAAATCAAAAATAAAAAATAAATGAAAAAATAAAATGCCCCAGGGATGAGCACCTAAGGAACACATAAAAAAGAAGCATGAAATGTGAATTACTTATTTTAAGGTATTTTTGCTTAAACAAGCTACGCTTTTTATTTTTAGGAATAGCCTACCAGCTTACAGCCATTACCTATTTAAGACATTATATATTTGTGTGTGTGGTTTAATTTTTAATATTGTAAATATATAATTATAATCTTTGTGAGTGCTAGAGTGCCTACTATTCTTGTCATTTTCTGTAACAGTTCACTTGGAACATACATGAGTCCTTTTCCTTTAAAAAAGCAAAATTAACCCTTATCGATTTGTGGTTTTTTTATAAAACACAAATCTCGGGAAAAATTATTTATTTAATATACTTCTCATCTAAATTTGTATACTTAATTTAAAAGTACATTTAAAGTAGAGTACAACATGTAAGTTTTGTAACATATCAAAAGCTTACATAAATAAAAGCATAGGCTTAAAGCCTACTTATTATGGCCTTCAAACTTCAAAACTTGAAATATGATGTTTTTCTATGGGTTGACATTTTAATTAGGCTTTAAGAAAAAAAATCAGGTCTTCTAAAGAGTCAAACTCGAGCCTAAAAGCCCTAGGTATAATTATATACTCATGTTAAAATATTAAAAATGATATAACATTTCTCCTTTAGATATTTGTTATTTTAACTGATATTTGATCGAGAAAATTGCTGAAAATTTCATAAATAATTATAAATAAGTGCCTTAAAATCAGCATCAATTAAATCCCAAAAGTTACAAATAAATAACAAAGAGGCTAATGTTAATTTTTTTTAGTAACAAGACATGAATCTACAACCCTGTTTTGGAGAAATAAGTAAATTAAATAAGCTGAACCCAAGTATGGTCCTTTCTCTATAAACTCTCAACAATTAATTATATATCCTAGTAGTGTGCCAATTTCCAAAAAGCAAGAAAATTTCTCATGTCTATAAATACTGCTATATGCTTCTCTCAAAACACACACAAACACATCAAAAGAACAACCATGAGAAACACAGTCCCTCTTCCACTCTTCTCTTTCCTTCCGATCTTCTTCATCTTCTTCTCTGAAACCCTAGCATTGAACCCCAAATGTGAAATCCAAGACCATGGATCAACCCTGCAAGTGTTCCACATCTTCAGTCCATGTTCCCCATTCAAACCCTCAAAACCACTCTCATGGGAACAGACAGTTCTTGATCAGCAAGCCGAGGACCAAGCCAGGGTTCAGTACCTGAGCTCCCTTGCCGTTGCTCGAAAGTCCGTTGTGCCGATCGCCTCCGGCCGGCAGATCATACAGAGCCCCACTTACATTGTGAGAGCCAAGATTGGTTCTCCTCCTCAGACCTTGCTTGTGGCCATGGATACCAGCAATGATGCTGCTTGGATCCCCTGTGCTGGCTGTGTTGGATGCCCTTCTTCGACGTTCTTCGATCCTGCTAAGTCTACTTCCTTCAAGAAGCTTTCTTGTGCAGATTCTCAGTGTAAACAGGTGATGATGAACTTTTCTCAAAAACACTTTATGTACATTCTTTTTTCTTTCTGGGTTTGTTAGAGTTTTGAGGTTTTAATGATCAGATTCTTTAAGAAATGAAGAGAACATTAATTGTGTGTTAGCTAGAAAACAGTGTTTTGGATCTATGAGAACAGAAGCTGATGAGGTTGGAAATTACAGAGAGGATTTGAATAGAAAAAGTGAAACGTTAGTGTGGGGTTGAGGAAGATGACAAATAATACTGTGAAGTCACGTGTTAGCTTCTCTGATTTCCTTTAATCATTTTGGCACTTTCCTTCATTTGTGAAAATATTCTTCATCTATTAATTTATACATTTATGCAACGACTCCGTGTCAAATCATGATGATTGATCCTTGAGTCTCTAAATTGAATATAGATTATTCAAATGTATTAATTCATTTAACTTTTATATTTTTTGAGCATTGTTACTTCTGATTTGAAAAATAATTAGTTTAAAACATTCATATCAGATTGAAAGTATTTTTAAAAATAAAAAAGAAAAATTGCTAAAAAGTCTCCATTGCAAAATTTATCATCTCATGGTACCTGAAATTTGTTTAAGTACAAATATAGGTACAACTTAGGGAAAATTTCAATAAAATACCATTTTAATTTCCAGAAAGCCCGAGAAGTCTTTCGAGTTTGTAAAATTCAGTAAAAGAGGAGAGAAAAATGGATTTTATGAGGGATATGCGAATTCGAGTGAAATTACCATTTTATCCTTAGTTTTAAATAAATAAATAAATAATAAAACAAAATCCCCTCCACCCCTCCATCGCGGGCCACCACCACCGCCGGTCAGCGGTGGGGGATTTTATTTATTTTTTTATTTATTTAAAATTAAGGACAAAAGGGTAATTTACCCGATTTGCAGATATCCCTCATAAAATATTTGTACCTCTCAGTCTTTTTATAAATTGAAAACTACAGGGTTTTGTAAATTAAAAATGGTATTTATTTAAAATTTTCCCTATAACTTATTGTCAATAAACTGCTAAAATGTCTCTCATTCAAAATTTATTGTCCAATGGTATCTAATATGTATCACTCTCAGATCAGTCATGTATGATTTATCTTTAACTATGTACAAAAATTAAAAATATTTGTACATAATTAAAGATATGTTGCAGAAAGATGAAGAATAATTATACTCACTTAAAGACATAGATCCTTGAACACATTTTAAGTACATCTTAATGATAAACTTTACAATGAAGAATATTTTAGTTTTTTTTTTTTCTTTTTTAAAGGAAAGTAACATGAATATAGGTGGGATTATAAAAGTATAAGTAATCATCCAAGTATTCATGATTTTTGCGGCGCCCCACTATGCACCCTTGCTTGGCCAACACCCTATGAGGTAGCACTCCGATCATAATCAATTACACGCCACGCGCCACTCTCATCGCACGTGGAGTTCACTCACCCATCGTCTTTTGCATTATTGATGATCCAAATCCAAAGCCTTGTTTGATTTGATTTGATTCCCATGCCCTGCCATTTAGCAGGCACAAGTTCACGGGACTAACATTATGAAAGCTACCTTTTTTTCACTTTTCAGGTCCCCAATCCCACGTGCGACGGCAGCGCGTGTCTGTTCAACTTGACATACGGTGGTTCCACCATTGCTGCTAACTTAGTGCAAGACACTGTGACTCTAGCCACTGACCCAGTTCCGGGCTACACGTTGGGCTGTATTCAGAAGGCAACAGGGAACTCTGTACCGCCACAGGGTCTATTGGGATTGGGCCGAGGCCCATTGTCTTGGCTATCACAGACCCAAAATCTCTACCAGTCCACATTCTCTTACTGCTTGCCCAGCTTCAAATCTCCTAACTTTTCTGGGTCGTTGAGACTTGGACCTGTAGCCCAGCCCATTAGAATCAAGTTTACTCCTCTCCTCAAAAATCCCAGGAGGCCATCTCTCTACTATGTCAACTTGGAAGGTATCAGGGTTGGTCGGAAAATTGTTGATATCCCGCCGGCGGCCTTGGCCTTCAACACCGCTACTGGTTCCGGCACTATTTTTGACTCAGGTAATGTTTCACAACACAATCAAATTAAAATAATTTTTTTTTTTAAAAAAAAAACAACACTCATGATGACAATATAGGGTTAAGTAGTAAATCTATTCTTGAAGTATACGCCCAAGAAAACGATGTTGTTCTTGAAGTTTTTGGGTCTCAATGTCACTCTTGAAGTCTAAAAACATAGTAATATTGCCTGTCAGTTAACGTTAATTTTTTAATAGTCAATGTCAATTTTTTTTAATTGAAAATGATAACATTGCTACGTTTTTAAACCTCCGGGATGACATTTAACTTAAAAAAACTTCTAAGGCAACATTATTCTTAGATATATACCCACACGCCGGATTTACTACGGGTGACCAATTATCTTTTTGAACTAGCAAGTGGCAATTGAACAATATAAGGGAACATTACATACAAGTCCCAAACTAAGGAACTTAACAAAACCCACCGGTTTCTCAAAATACAATTGTTTAATAGCCGAGTGATTGATTTTTGAGTTTAATATATATTATTTAATTTAATTTCCTTTTGACATTTCAAAGTCAAGTGGGGCATGTGGAAGAATCCTTCCATTTTCCTTGTGTTCACATTTTACATGTTCACATTATGAAGTCCAACCTACTCGCTTACTATCTTTTTGAATCATGCCAACAACCTTACTGGTTTGAATTTAGGTCAAATGATCTCCAAGTTTAGGTACCATATAGCTTAATGTGATTGGACCATGTGTGCTTACACTTTTACTTTTTTTATTAGTAATTCTATTATTTATTAATATTTACATCATCGTAGAACTAATTTTTTGTCACTGTTTATTCAATGGAGATAAAATTGAATATTCTCATATACCACATAGAAAATGTATGCTTATGGTTAAGGGAAAATCCTATGAAAATAGTAACTGTCATCCTAATTATAAGATTAAATTGATTTTTTTAAGAGATTAAGGAAACTAAATAAATTACTTAATCAATCTTTAGACTTTAGATTTTATATTAGTTTATTAGTCAAATTAATTAGTTTGAGTAAAAAAAAAATACTCTATATAATATAATTAGCTTTCTTAATTTCTCCAAAAAAAGTCAATATAATCTTATAATTAGGATTGGAAGTACCATATCAAAATTTTAAATAGGTGATTTCCCAATAAAACGAATTGTCAATTGCTTTACTGTTTTTGCTAATCTTATTACTGTTGTTTTTAACATGATTTTAAAGTTCAAATGATATTTTTTTTGTCATTTTTCCTATAATTAATGCCTAATTTAATTGTTAAATGTTGTTGTATTAGGTACGGTATTCACTCGTCTAGTTGAACCAGCTTATATCGCTGTTCGAGATGAGTTCCGACACCGAGTGGGCAAAAATCTCACGGTGACATCCTTGGGAGGGTTTGACACATGTTACACGGTTCCAATAGTTGCACCGGCGATCACATTCATCTTCTCCGGCATGAACGTGACGCTCCCACAAGACAACATCCTAATACACAGCACAGCCGGCAGCACCACTTGTTTGGCAATGGCGGCGGCTCCGACCAACGTGAACTCTGTTCTGAATGTGATAGCCAACATGCAACAACAAAATCATCGTATTCTCTATGACGTGCCTAACTCAAGGCTAGGTGTTGCTCGCGAGCTTTGCACTTCATGAATTATTTAATTGTTTTGTTGTCTACTTATTAAGTGTAGTGAATTTGGTCACAATAAATCTTGTCTCTCTTAAGTTATTTTTGTTAAGGTGTTTGATTTTTTTTTTTTTTTTTTTTTGGGGGGGGATTGTATGTGGCTTTGGCTTTGGGTTTTTATTGATAATTATGTAGAACATATTGAACACTATGATATATGTGGTACTAATTAAATCGAAGTTTCTTAATTAAGTTGAAGGTTATATTTCCTTGTTTTAATTAGATCTGATATAATAATAAATGATAAGTGTGAGATTATGTATCGTCTGTCGCAAAGTTTCCATCTGTAAGAATGTGACATTGTGCTATTTCATAGTAGTATTTCATAATACTTATACAAGTGATATATAATATTTCTCTCGGAATTTAATTTAATTTAAACTAAATTAGAGTCAAACTTTTGATATTAAACATTTTTTTCATGTTTTTATTACTATTTATTATTCTATTACTTAAAAGTAGTTTTCCTTCTAGCTAACTAGTTAAGTTATTTATTAAAAAATACGCTATTGTCCATTATGAACTCCACAAATCACTACCAAAAAAAAAAAAAAAAAAAAAAAAAAAAAAAAAACCATCATTAGTCCGGTTATTACAGTAGCGATTACTAATAACCATTACAAAATCATAAAAATTGTAGAGGTTTTAGCCAAAACCGCAACAAATTAGTAGCGGAAACATTGACCCCAAAAGGCGGACATGTTTTTCGCGAACTTTGTAGCGGTTAGACGAAATAAAACCGCTACAAATTTGGCGCCAGCTTGGCACGTAATGGTGCGAAGTTTGTGGGGCGAATTTTGTTGCGGTTAATTAAGAATAACCACTACAAAATTGGCGCCAGCGTTGGCGCGCAATGGCGCGAACTTTGTCTCGGCTAATTTGTAGCGGTTATATAAAAAAAACCGCCCCAAAAAAGCGAAACGACACAGTTTTGTCGCAATGAAAGTTCAGTGACACATTAACCGCGTCAAATTTGTACGTTTGTCTCGGTTATGGAACAAACGCTACAAAAATTAACTCTATTTATAGTATATCAAACCGTACATCAATTACAAATAATCAAAAAATTACTAAATCTGGATTGTCGCTAAAGGAACATTCTCGGCTTGGTTGTCGAAGAAATGCAAATATCTGCAGCGTTGATCTCAGGAGATGAGCGCTGCAGATATTTGCCTCTCTTCTCATCATTGAAGTCGATGATGTTCCTTCAGTGACAATCCATATTTCTCGATTCCTTTGACTTAAAGACTTCTACTCTTCTAAAGATAGTCCAAGATGCGACCGAATATTGGGTTTCGTTTGAGCCACCATTCTCTCTGGAAAATATCTCTGATCAAAATGAGTCAGTGAGTTTTTCTTGGGAGATTGTTGGCTATAATGAATCGAATCTTCGGGCATGTTGGATTATTTTCAGTAATCTTATTACTCTTAACACATTTGGGAAAACTAAAAAAAAACCAATTAAATTGATTGAGAAACTTATTCTAATTTTTTTCACCAAACTAATAAGTTTATAGAGTTTTAAACTCTGTAAAGTTATTAGTTTGGGAAAAAAATTGCAAAAAATTTCAGTTAGTAGCGGTTGGCTATAATAACCGCTACAGAATGGGAAAAGACAATAATTTGTAGCGGTTACTCATAAAACCGTGATAGAATAGCAAAGGTTTTATATTTTGTAGCGGTTAATTAACCACTACAAAATATCACGAAGAACGAGGCATATTTGTCGCGGTTCTTGAAGCGGTTCATGCAAAACAGCCACAAATTGTTTCACTTTGTCACGGTGAATTGGTAAAGCCGCTACAAAATGTAGCGGTTTTTTAACAGCCCACGTCATTTTCAAAATAACGCGCAAAGTTTTGATTTTTCATCTTTTAACCTTTCCAACTTGTTCCTTTCAACTTTTACCTTTGAACATCATGGTTTCTAACAATAAAGGAAAAGGAAAAGCTGTTGAACGGGAGAAAAGACCTATAAGGGGCAGTAGTAGCAAAAGGGGTCGGACGAGAGGGCATGGGCCTGTAAATATTCCCCCTCCGCCCCCTGAGGTGGGGAATGAGTTTGAACACCTCTTCGTCAATGAGCCGATCCCAAACCCAGAGACCCTAGAGACGGTAGGCGGATCACGAGGCGCAAGTTTGTCGTTCGAGGACCTCGAAGATGAGGAGATCCATATTGACATTCCTATAACGGAGGCGGAGCAGTTTATCGATCAGGAAAACGCGAGGGACCATGGGAGCCCCCAACTGTCGGCTTTGCATTCAACCGGATTTTGGTGGATGTCCAAGGTAAATAAAATTAGTTTTTTGGCGAAAAATAATTTTAAATTCCTTACATGTAATTAAATTTTATTTAAACACAATATTTTTTTTAAATTGTGCAGATGAACATGGGAACATCGCAGTAGGATTTGGATGTTGCCACAGTCACTTCGATGGACGGGTATCACGTCGTAGTCCCCTGGAACACGGACACGGACCAACCGATCGGCAACGGTGGTCACTTGTTGAATTGATTCCTGTCCGAATTTGGCGGGAATTGGGGATGGCTCCCGATCTTTTTCCACGATTGGAAAAAGATTCGCCCGGAGAACAAGGGCAAAGCATTTGAAAAAATTGTGCAGGTAAGTTATGTTGTTTAATTAAATTTTACATCTTAATAATTATAAGTTGTGGTTTATTTATTTATTTCTTAATTAATTATTACTTAATTTCTAATTAAATTATGATACAGAAAAAGTTTAACGTGCGAGTGACAAGAAGAGGTATGTATGCTGAAAATGGGGGGAGCATGGAAGAGCCGGAGGGGTCGTCTCTATAAACCAATGAGAATGGAGATGCGACTATACCCGCAACAACTGATCGAGAACATCCCGGACGGCGTGGACCCAAATGAATGGGCGGGTTTTGTCCACTATAGGAGGAGTGCAGAGGGACAGGTACGTTTTTTAATTAATCATAGATTAGGGTTTTGTTTAAGCATGCGTTAATATATAGTTTAAAATTTCTTTAACTTAATTTTTGTTTAAATGTGGTATAAAAATATAAATATAGATTAAATTAATTTATTGTTCACATTTGGATTAAATTAATTTATAGTTAACTTAATTTATAGTTTAAATGTACTTGAAATATAGTTTACAAGATATCAAATTAATAATTAATTTCACTTAACTTTTTGTTTGTCCCTCCTTGCAGGCTCTATCGCAGAGAAACACCAGAAACCGAGCACAGCAGAAGGTCCATCACACGGCAGGAACCAAGACATTTGCTATGACTTACAATGAGATGGTATGTTGAAAGTTAAATTAATTTTAGGTTGAAATGGTGATTGTTTTGTTTTTGAAATAACAAAGTTTATATTCTTTTAACTCTTTCAGCAAGAGAAGGTTGGAGCGGAGAACCGTCAGACAGACTATGGGGAGCTGTTCACACGCACACATAGACACCGTGATAGGATGCTGACCTCTGAGGTGGCAGAGGAGATAATAGTAAATTACAAAAATATTTTTTATATAGTTAATGTACTTTATTTAAATAGAATTAAATTGTTTGATTCTTGTTTTTATGAAATCTTTGAGTCAAGCCCGGATTGAGCAGACCCAGACATAACTACGAGCGTCGCAGACCCCGGAGTCACAAGGGTCTGTGGATCCTATGGCTCCATTGAAAGCTGCTGTGGGTCCAGTCAAGCATCCTGGCCGCGTTAGGGGCTTTGGGCTAGGCGTCAGGCCTAGCATGGTGTACAACAAGGCCTCCTGCTTTGAAGCCGGAACCTCTAGCTCGAGAAGGCCACCACCGGAGGCGGTTGATGCGATGATTGCCGAGAAAGTTGCCGCGCAGGTTGCCGAACAGGTTGCTGCAGAGAGGCTCAGGAATGACGTTAGGAATAGGCGCATGGCAAAGAGATACAAGCATTGGTACGCTAGTCAGAGGCAGAGCTGGGATGCTGTTACCGGGTCCTTGACATGGTTGTTACCTCACAGACGGTTTTCATCTCCCGAGCCTCCCCCTCCGTTCATCTACGAGGATTCCCCCCCGCCTCCCCAGTCGTCCGTCTATGAGGATCCCCGTCTGAGTCCTATTGCTGGTGAAGACGAGGGCATTGTTACCTCGGGTCGTGGACACACCCCCTTTACGAGAACCCCCCGAGACAGGACCTGATCATCAGGCTCGTGATAGTTATTTTTTATTTTCACATACAATTGTTTACCGCTGGATATTTATTATGTTTTTTATGTTATTTGGAGTATTATTTCATTACTTATTTCATTTTTATTGTGTTATTATTGATTTTACTTATATTTCATCTATTATATTATGTTATTGAAAATAATTAATTAATTTATAATTAGTGAGTAAATAGATAAAATTTATTAACATTTGTAGCGGTTTTAAATGAAACCGCTACAAATTTCAAAATATTTGTCGTGGTTCTAATGAATAACTGCAACTGACATCCATTTTGTCGCGGTTTATGGTAAAACCGCTACAAATTTGAATTTTGAACTGAACAAAAGGGCGCGAATATTTGTCGCGGTTTTGATGAATACCACAACTGATATCAAATGTGTCACGGTTTATTGAATAACCGCTACAAATTTGAATTTTAAATAGAACAAAAGGGCGCCAATATTTGTCACGGTTTATATGAGTAACTGCAACTAAAATCCACTGTGTTGTGGTTGTTGTAGCGGTGATGAAACCGCTACTAATTTCAGGTGGGAATTTTAATTCAAATTTGTAGCAGTTAGCCAACCGCTACTAAATTTCTTTTATATCTGTCATGGCTTTTGTAGTGGTTGTGCAACTGCTACAAAAGACTCCATGTTGCATTTAAAGATCGCAAGTGCTTCTATGAAGGTAATTTAATCATTATCTCTACATTTATATTCTATCCTAGCTTTGTTTATTGCAAATGGATAAGTCATGGATCAAGTTGCCGCACAGTTCTCCCGTATATTTAGGCGGATTGAAAAATTTCTTAGATTTCACCTTCTCTCACGCTAGCGTTAATGGCAAAATCGTGTGTCCTTGTTGTCGTTGCAAGTTTAAGAAGTGGCAAACACGAGAAGGTGCTATGGAACATATTCTTGTGAAACCTTTCCTAGAAGCATATACATCTTGAGAAGTCCATGGTGAGGAACGTGGTATGAGATATGGGGATCATCTTCCTCGAACCTCAGAAGTAGGAAATCAAGTTGATCAAGATGATCCGGTTAATGAAGCTGTTTGGGATGGTTTTGGTGTTCAAGACGACAACTTCACTGCAGAAGTTCAGGGTCCAGAACCTGTTTTCTTCAGGAATGAAGCAGCTCGGGAATTTTTCAGCCTCATGGATGAGATTGATCGTCCTTTGTATCAAAATTGTCAAAAATACTCAAAATTATCCTTTCTGATCAAATTGTACCATATCAAGTGCTTGTGTAGGATCACTGATAAGGCAATGTTGATGTTGCTGGAATTACTACAAGATGTTTTCCCTGATGCGGACATTCCCACAACCTTCTACGACGCCAAGAAGATAATCAACAGATTAGGCTTGAACTACAAAAAAATCAATGCTTGCCCCAACGATTGCATGCTTTATTGGGGGGAGGACGCTCGGAGGGAGACTTGTAAGAAGTGTCACACTTCGAGGTTCAGGACAGTTCAGAAGGGAAAAAAACAGAAGAAGAAACCCGCAAAGATTCTAAGGTACTTTCCTTTAAAACCTCGCTTACAAAGATTATTTATCTCGTCTAAGACAACTGAGCATATGAGGTGGCATGAAGCCGACAAAAAAAGAGATGGTAACTCAGACATCCATGAGCTGGTGAAGCGTGGAAAACGTTCAACTCAGACTTTCCTGATTTCGTAGTGGACCCTAGAAATGTTCATCTTGCTTTGGCGACCGATGGTTTTAATCCATTTGGGAATCTTAGCACATGTTATAGTATATGACCAATTGTTTTGATACCTTACAACTTGCCCCCTGGATGTGTATGAAACAAAGCTCCTTCATTATGTCCATGATCATTCCAGGAAAAAAGGCACCAGGAAATGACATCGATGTGTATCTACAACCGCTTATCAAGGAGTTGGTGGAGTTGTGGAATGTAGGCGTCGAGATGTATGACGCACACGAGAAGACACTGTTCAACTTGCGTGCAGCGTTGATGTGGACTATCAATGACTTCCCTGGACTAGGAACATTATCTGGGTGGAATGTGCATACTGGCCTTGCGTGTCCGGCTTGCAATTTTGACTCTGACTCAGTACACCTTCACCACAGTCGTAAGTGGTGCTTCATGGGTCATCAGAGGTTTCTGATGGTACGCACAGGTTTAGGTTGCAACGCAATCGTTTCAATAGGTAGCAAGAAAAAAGAGGGCCTCCTCAGAATTTATCTGATGCAGAAATCATAGAGCAGCTTGTGGATGTTGAATTTGAGTATGGGAAAAAAGACGATCCAGGAAAGGACGGGACAAAGACGGCCAAGGCTTCTAGCTCTGCAACCCAGCAATGGCGAAAGATAAGCGTCTTCTTCACTCTTCCATATTGGAAAGATAATTTACTTTGACACAGTCTGGGTGTCATTCACATTGAAAAGAATGTGTACGACAATGTGTTGTACACGATTCTGAACGAACCAGCTAAGTCAAAAGATCATCTTCAAGCGAGGAAATATTTACGGGAGATGGGAGTTCGTGCAGATGCGTGGCCGAATGAGCATGACAGATTTCAACCGGCAAAATTCACCCTGACAAAACCGAATAAGGAAATCTTCCTCACGACGTTGAAGAATATAAAAGTTCCTGATGGGTATTCAAGCAATATTTCACGATGTGTTGATGTGCGGCTTGAAAGGTTACTGGCCTAAAGAGTCATGACTCACATGTGCTTATGCAGCAGTTACTTCCGCTGGCCATAAAAAATACGCTTCCTCTCGATGTGTCGATCATTTTGGTCGAGCTTTGTACTTTCTTTCGGAAGTTGTGTTCTAAGGTTTTGATCATGGAGGAGCTCGACCAGCTGCAACAGAAAATCATTCTTACACTGTGTCATTTGGAGATGATCTTTCCTCCATCATTTTTCACGGTCATGGTTCACATGACAGTACACCTTGTTCACGAAACCAAGCTTGCTGGCCTAGTTCACTATCGATGGATGTATCCTATTGAGAGGTATTCATTTAAAATTAATTACTTTATGATTACTTCCTAGTCACACATTTCAGCATTAATGTATCACCATTTTTTCTTCATTACTTTATAGGTTTCTTGGGAAACTAAAATCTTACGTGTGGAATAAGGCGTGCCCTGAAGGTTCAATCGCAGAAGGTTATATTGGGGATGAGGTCTTGTATTTTTGTTCCAGGTACTTTGATGACATTGAGACGTCCTTCAACCGACCGCCCCGTGTGGACGATTGTCCTAACCCAGAGACAGAGCCATCAGTAACAGAGTTTTTAGTCTCTCATGTTGGTAAACCAATTGGAGGAACTGAGAACTTCAAACTCACCGCACTTGAGAAGATTCAAACACATAGACATGTCTTGATTAATTGCACTAAAGTTGAACCGTACCTTCAGTAAGGATTGCAAACATATATATATGTTATCCTATATATTTTCGTACATTTTATACTCACATTTCAGATATTCTTTAATAAAATTATACGTTTTATAATTAGGCCTCCTAATGTATATCGTTCTTGCTTGACTCAACTTTTGGGTTCATTTGCTTACAAGTTTGACTATAATTCAATCTCAATTCTGTAATTGTTCATTTTAAGATTATGAGGACAGTGGTTAATTAGGAAGCACATCATTTTTTTTATTATTATCTCTCATCCACTTATCCGAGAGCTGATTGGAAAAATGAGAGAAAAACTAAAGTAGTATTTTGATTTTTCATATTGATTAAACGAATATGATTTAAAATTATTTGTGGAAAAATGATGATAAGAAAAACTCAAACTCGATTAATTAAACCTACATGATCAGTAAATTTGAATAGTGTAAAAATTAAAAACAATTATTTGTTAAAAGAGGTTTTTATGTTCTAATAAATCAATAAGAAATGTTATTCCAAAAAAAAAAAAATCAATAAGAAATGGTTTACATATGTATAAAATTCAAATTTACTTTTATTCAATAAATATTAAAAGAAAAAAAAGATGTTATACATTTTCTCTCACATGTTTCTTTCATTTATTACGGGTAAAATAGAAAAAAATTAATAACTCTCAATGTATAGTTATATTTAGGATTTTTTTTGGGTTAAATAACTAATTTGCCACGAAAGTTTTGCTAAAGGAGTGCCCAAAGACACCGGAAGTTTTTAGGGTACCAAATTTTGCCCCGGAAGTATTAAAAAGGTAGCAAATTTACCCATCCGTTAATTTTTACCGTTACGTTTAACTGAGTACATGCGTGGCATGCCACCTCATCAATCAAAAGTATCATTTTTGCCCTCGAAGTTTTCATTGAGGAGCAATTTTGCCCCAGAAGTTTACAAAAGTAGCAATTTTTCCCTTCTTTCTCCCAATATTAAATTTGACTATTAGATTAGTCAAAGACCACACATGTCATGCCTTGAAAAGGTCGAAGTTGGAGTCAGAGAAGGAGATCCTTGACATGTTGAGCTCAAACGGCCAGAATTTGTGAAGCCGAACTGGTCACAGGGACTAAAGTCGGGAAATCAAGTCGGCCTGTTTAAGCCCTGACCTTGGAGGGCCTCGGGCTTAATCGGGCCGGCCCTACAGTTTGTATAGGCGATCATTTGCTTAGATCATAAGTGATGCTTCATGTGACTAGTTCGACTTCACAAATTTCGTCGCTTGAGCTCAACATCTCAAGGATCTCCTTCTTTCGACTCTAAGTTCGACCTTTTCAAGACATGACATGTGTGGCCTTTGATCGATTTAATAGTCAAATTTAATATGTGGGAAAGAAGGACAAAATTGATACATTTTGTAAACTTCCGGAGTAAAATTGCTCCTTAGTGAAAACTTCCGGGGCAAACTTGCTCTCAGTGAAAACTTCCGAGGCAAAAATGATACTTAACTCTTATTGGGTTGATGAGGTGGCATGTCACGTGTACACTTAGTTAAACTTAACGGTCAAAATTAACGGATGGGCAAATTTACTACATTTTTCATACTTCTGGGACAAATTTGGTACATTTTTCATACTTCCAGGGCAAATTTGGTACCCAAAAAACTTTGGGTCTTCGGACGCTCCTTTAGCAAAACTTCCATGGAAAATTAGGCCTTTAACCCCCTTTTTTTTTTTCCTAATTAGATTTATAATAAAAACCAGAATGGTAATTGAAATTTGTCGAACCGTAACTAAATAGGGAAGGACACACATGATCCTCACCGTATGATTTTACTTGATTTTTTTTTTTTTTTTAAATTTCAGTGGGCCTGAGATTGTATTTGAATATAATATTGTCCATATTATGAAATTATTTAATATAGTTCAAATGATTTGAGGGGTCTGTAATCCTTCTGATTATATTAACAAGTACTTGCATTTTTCAATTAATATATTGCTTTATAACATAATATGATTCATGAAACCCATCCTCACTCTATTTTTTTTTAACAATATCTTGATTTATTGATTTATGAAGTGGATAAAGGATCTGATTTATCATAGTGATTTAAAATGAATTATTTAACTTAGATTTGTATAGTCTAAATTAAATATTTAAAATTTTAAACCTATATTAATTGTTAATTAAAATTATTATTTAAGCACCGAAATAACATTGAATCTGATCCACTTAATTTCAGTATGAATAGAATCATTATTCCTGGTGTACATCACTAATGCCGTTTCCGTCTCTAACAAAAGTATGATATTTAATTTGGTATAATTAATTTATATTTAAATATTGTGAGACTTATTAGGATAACCTTTTTTTTGATTATATACAAATTAGGATAATTTTTTAGACTAAACCCCAATATTTCTAAGCAAACGTGTGCACTATAGTATAATAATGGTTAAGTTGGATTTAGAACCGGTCTAGATACAGACGGTCTAAAAAACCTATTATATTTAAAACCGGATGTGCGATTGGTCTTAAATTTTTTTCTTAGACCGGACTTTTAAGTATGTGATCTTAAAAGTTGTATTATATAGACTTGACATAGTTTATGTGAGGTCTAAAAAGACTAACTTTTAAGACCGGATGGATGTATAAGATTGACTTTCTTTAATTCCATTATGTTTCCTTTCTCTGGGTTTAATGTTCCAACCATACCTTCTTGGTTTGTAATCTTTGAACAACAAAATAAGTCAATGCAGGTTTGGTGAGCAACTCATCATAATAATAGGGGGTCAAACTTTCACTTAATTAAAATTAAACTTATGGCTAAAGTATTAATGTGAACCTTTCAATATTATTTTAATGCTTCTATATATTGGTTGATTAGAAAGCGATATCTTTTTGATTGTAGCATTATTTATTTTTTAGATATGAGAATATATTAGAAAATTGAGTGATAAGAAAACACAATTAAAATATACAATATGATATATAAAATACTATTTATAATTTTACATGTCAATAAACACTACTCATTAGAGAGAAAACGGTGTGGCTTATTAAAATATGAAATGAGAGTGAAGGATATTTTTGCCCCCGAAGAGAGAAGGATAATATATTAATGATTAAATAATTTAATTCTTTAGCTTGTTTGGATAAACTTTAGTTTTTTTTTTTTAATCTCTCAAATTAGAAAATTTAAAAATAAATGACATATGAATTTGAAATAAATATTTGGCATGACAACCAACAAACTTTGGTTTTACTGGAAAGATTTTCTTTCCCATTTATACAAAAAAAAAAAAAAGTCTTTAATAGAGCTACTCCAATTAGATTCCAAATAGCTATATCAAAAAATATATTTTGAATGACAGCTCTAGATATTCACTATTTTCTTTTTTTTGGTGAAAGAAAAGTTTAGGTGGGGATTGACACCGATACCCCACCAAGACCAGAGCATGCCTTTAAGCTCGTGAGAAGCACTTAAAGTATTTACAGATCGCCCACCAATGAGGCCCTCACATCAACCAGTGGGTATCGAACCTTCTCTCTTTTGGGGTGAAGGCCGACGTCTTAGCCAACCCAACTGTGTCACTCTTCATTGGCATCACTATTTTCTTTTTATTATAAGTACGTAATTCAAAAAATATTATATTTTCAGGAGTTGAAAGTTGAAACATTAAATTAAATTATTATTGTTCGAACTTAACTTTAAAGCATTAAATAGTCTTTTTATTTTATTTTTATAAGTAATGATAGTGATACGAAAAGCAAGAAAACCATGGTCATAAATGTTAATCTAAGGCTAGCCATCCTTGCTTTTCAATTTTTTTTTATTAGGCAAAATAAATTTACTTATTTATTATCATTGCACGTTTTAGCAAGGATCATAAGTATATATTTGTGGCCCAAAAAAAAAAAAAAAAAAAAAAAGAGTTCATGAATGTATTTTCCACATGTTTGGCTTTTTTTTTTTTTTTTTTGGGGGGGGGGGGGGGGTATCCATGTGTTTGACTTGAAACCTATAACAAGGTAAAAATATATTTAAATATCATTTCAACTTTCAAAATTTAGAAAAGATCATTGGAACTTGTAAATAACATAGAAGGGTGAGGTATGAATTTGAGTTTTTAATGTTTTGACTTAAAAACTAAGATACCCTTTTTACACATTATTTCAGTACTTAACAATTTTATTAAAATCATTACGATTTTGTTAAAATCATTAACGTTTTAGTCAATCTCGTTACTTATGTGACTTATCTATGTGTTTTGATGATAACTAACAATTGTAAACACAATTGAAGTTATTGGTTTAAGATAGAAATGACTTTAAACTTGTTTAAACTTAACCAAAAAAACTTACTGTCAAGGATTTGTCAAAGTAACTCGAGTTTGGAGTTTTAAAACTCGAGTCAGTGCAAGGCAGCGAGCCTTCAAAACATTTTTAAAGTTAACTTGACTCGAGCCAGTCATGGTTAACTTGAGTCAGTGCAAGGTAGAAAGCTTTCAAAACATTTTTAAAGTTAACTTGACTCGAGCCAGTCATGGTTAACTCAAGTCAATGCAAGGCCAAGAAATATCAAGGTATTTTAAACATAAAGTAACTCGAGCATGTACATCTTGACTCAAGTCATGTTTTATGAACTTAAACTAATTTTCAAAACATAAGTCCTTAACTCAAGCCTATGATCTTTAACTCAAGTTTACCTTTTAGAAAATATTTTCAAATATATCAGTTGACTCGAGTTAGTCACTTAATGACTCGAGTGAACGCAATCTCAAAACATTTTTCAAAATGTAATCTCGAAGTTCATTTCGAAAACAAAGCTTGACTCGAGTCATACACTTAAGTTACGTTTTAACCTCGAGCCTAAGTCATACAGAGACATCTTCATTTAAACTTCAAACTCATTTTCAAAGAAGATGATCCAGTGACTCGAGCTAGAATGCCAAATTCGAGTCATGTACTCCAGTTTTCTTTAATTAATTCGATTGCAATGTATCCATGTTCTTGAAATCTCCATGTCCGTAATCACGAAATCTTCTAATATGATTTGTATACTTTGTATCATTACTCATTATTGTTTCTAACTATGTTTAATCAATTTATTGGTGAGTTTCATATGATCAAACAAATGTTTAAACTGAAGATTAACCATAAAGCAAGTGATTATGTTAGAGCATTAAATGTTGGGTTCATAAAACAAAGCACAGATTTGGACAATCTCTTTCTGTACATTCCTAAGGCATTAATGTTTTCTATCCTTTTTTGAACGCTAGATCATCCAACGGATTAATCTTAATGAAAGTCAACAAAGAATGTCTGGGCTCCTTGGCTATTTATTATTTCCAACAGCTTCATTAAGTCTTCAAATGGTCATTAAATGCTATCATCATATATAAGCCGAAGCATTCAATTTGTTCAAAAAAACCAGAACAACCAAGAATGTCAGAAACTCAAATGTTCGTGATACAAGCATTTACTATTTCTACTCATCTGTATAGTATTTTCGGATACTCTAAACTTCAGTGTTTATTCATCTACTCTTTTAGAGAGATCATTATTGATTATAAATCTTTCTAAGAATCTCAAAGTATTAGGACTTTGGGATTGGGTTATCAGATTATAGCTTGTAAGGGGAGTGTATTCTAGTGAGAAGATAACTTTCAAGTAAGAGTGTGCAACTGATTGAAGTGATAGTGAAAATCCCAGAGTCTAGGGATTAGACGTAGGTCAAGAGTTAAAACCGAACCAGTATAAATCTTCTGTGTTCATCTTTCCTCCTCTCTCTTTGTTTGTCTCTATTTTGAGCGTGAAGTTCTGGGTTTATCGAAAAGATTTTAAATCCCCAATTCACCCCCCTCTTGGTGATATTTTGTCATTTACAATTTAATTGCTCACAACTCACAAAAATAGTATTATGTAATAGTTTTGACAAAAATTGTAATGGTTTTGACAAAAATCATTAGGTATTTGAAAAAAAAAATGTGTAAAAGGGGCATTTTGGTTTTTAAGGAAAAACATGAAAAAACCCATATTCACATCTCATTCATTCTTTATCCTTTACAAGTTTTAATGATCTTTCTGGGTCTTAAAAATTAAAATGGTATTTAAATGTTTTTTCCCCTTAAAGCAAAGTTGACCTTCGGAGTTGGGAAAAGTAAACAAAACTGAAAGTCCTTATAGTCTACCTTTGTTTTTAATCAGGTCCCTAGACTTTTTTCTTTTTTTTAGTGGGTGCTTTAAGATTGTGTTGTTAGACATGTTAGTCCCTATTGCTAAAAAAAAAAAGGCTGACGGTGTTAATAGTTCCGTTGAAATTTGCTGATGTGGCGAGAACTTTGATTAATTTGCTAACACGGAGTTTGACTGAGATTAAAAGTGCCACATAGGAAATTTTTTTTTTAAAAAAAGGAAAACCCGAAAATCAGATGGGAACTCTCACTCTCGTATCACCGATTGCCATTTTCATCTCCTCCAACTCATGATTCTAGAATCACGGAGATGAAAATGGCAGTCTGTCATGCGAGAGTGAGGGTTCCCATCTAATTTTCAGTTTTTCCTTCTTTTTTTTTAAATTTTTTTTTCTTCCTATTTGGCACTTTTAATCTCAGTCAAAGTTTATATTAGCAAAATAACCAAAGCTCTTGCCACATCAGCATTTTTAACATAACTATAATAGATTTACATTAGGTACACATCTTTTATGTATACCTTATGTGCTATCTCTATAATTTTGGGTGAACACATTTTTTTTAATTTTTTTATATATTATATTTATTTAAATTAAATTATATATTGCATCCTGAAATATTTTTTGCCCTCATCTCAAATTAATTAATTTTAAATCCTGTATTCATAAATATTTTTATGTAATGCCGTATCCTGGAAATTAATTAATTTGAGATGTTGGGTACAAAAAAATATTTCAAGATGCAACATATAATTTAATCTAAATAAATAAAATATATATATAAAAAAAATATGCTCACCCCAAAATTAGAGGGATAAGCATATAAGGTACACATAAGGATGTGCACCTAATAGATCTATCTAAATAAATAAAATATAATACCGTGAGTCTTTCTGTTTTTTTTTTTTTTTTTTTTTTTTTTTTTTTTTTAACCGCAAGGACTCAATAAAAAGAAAAAAATAGTCTTTTAGAAGAAAATACTAACAAAATACCTTCACAATATGGAAAACCCTAATCAATTATTTGGGTATTTTTAAATTTTTAAACAATTCAAATAAGGACTATAAAAGGTTCAACTAGAAATCTAAATATTCTCTTGTAAAAGAAAAAAGTAAAGGTGCAAAAATACCCATAAATTTTTACTAAAAATACTCATTAAAATTCAAAATAGATGAAAAAATAAATATCGTTACTTTTCATAGTGAGATCCACACACATTTTGCACATGTATATGTGATGGTGTTAGGTTAAAACATTTTTACTCTCATTTTAAATGTTCATAGGCATTTTTACTACTCCAAAATTTTTATAGTGCTTGATGCACTTTTAATAAAAAATTATAGATATTTTTTTCTCCTCAACCAAAAGAAAATGAAATCTAAATCTTCTAAAATTGAGAATAATGAATATAAGTGAGATTTATCAAATCAGGAAAGATAGATGGTAAAAAAAAAAAAAACTTATTTTCTTTATTTCTTAATTGGGCAAATTTCACCCAAATTCACCATCCTCAATTTCTGTAAGTCATTCAAAAACTGTTTTAAAGATATTTTTGATATTATTAAGATAAAAGGCCTTTTTTTTGGGGTAAAAATTGGGGCTTAATTGCCCATTACTTCAATAAAAATTAACCAGGATTTAGGCGTGGGTAAACAACTCCCACAATATCCCTAAACTGAAAATCTACCACCCCTGCTAGTGGAGAATCTAAAATAGTAAAATCATCATTACAAATAAAGCTATGCTTGGCTAACCAATCTGCCACAGCGTTGCCTTCTCGTAGAATGTGAGAGAAACAAATTTGTAGCTCATTGCTACTGTCTTGTAGTCATGCATTAAGAGTTTTGTCTCTCGTGCTTCTTTGGATCCAACCATCCTGAATCATGTGTGAAGCCATCACTGAGTCTCCTTCTGCAAAGATCTTGTTGAACCCTAATCCCTATGCCAATCTAATACCCTGTACAAACCCCCAAATCTCAGCAGCTAACACCTGACATCGTCCTAACTTCCTAGCGAAGCCACAAATCCAGCTACCATCACTCCTCCTCAATACCCCTCCACAACCAGCCAAGCCTGGATATCCCCTAGTAGCACTATCAAAATTTATTTTCACCCACCCCTCATCCAGGAAATTCCATTTAATTTCCCTTGGTTTCTTTAACAACTCAAGGTCATCAAATCTGTTTAGTGAGGTAACACACTCTTTAACATAACTCTGGATAATAAACTTAGGATGATCAGGCATATTAAAACCCTCTTCAAATAATAACTTGTTCCTCCATCCCCAAATCATCCAGCTGCACACCGAAAATACCGTACTCCATTCTTCTCCAGTTTGCAAATTATTTAGAAACCAACAATTCTTGTGCTTTGTAAAAAATTGTGGATGTACCTTTAACACCTTTAAGGCCAGCCATTCCGACGAGATTCCAGACAGCTTCTCAATACATGATCCAGGTCCTTAACTCCTCCACCACACCTACTACAAGTAGGTGCACCTCCCAGGATACATGCTCTTCTAGCGGACGTGAGTAGCCGATCATGTTCTGCCAACCACAAAAATACTTGGATCCTTCTTGCGGTTTTCACCTTCCAAATGGCCCGCAACTCCTCTCAACTTCTGATACACTTGAGATACCGAAAACCTGTTTCCATGTCCCCCTCTCCACACAACTATGTCGTCACCATCCTCGGAACATGGTGGGGGAATGGCTTTTAATAGTTGAGTAACCTCATGCGGTAGAACCCCTTCAAGCCATGCCCAGTCCAATTCCCTTCTCTATTTAGGGTTTGACTCACAGTGAGAGTTGGATTTAACATTCTCAACCCCCCTACAAAATAGTTTCCCAATTTAAGATAAAAGGCCTTTTTTATTTAATTGATTTTTTTTTTTTTTTGGCAGAACAGACTACAGGCAATGAATTATGAATATTGAAATGATAGTAATAAAATGTAGTAAGACCTAGCTTTATATTCGCTGGAAGGTTTTGTTTTGAATAAAATTAATTTTTCACTTTTAACAATTTTGGGCTGAATTCTTTCTTTCTTCTTTCTTTTTCTTTTCTTTTTTTTTTTTTATGAAGAAATTTTCTTTAAACTCTAGCAACTAGTCAATTAACCACCTTTAATATGCACCAAAGGCCTCTATTTTTAGGCATAAGAAAAAAGTGATGAAAGATCCAAAAAGATAGTAATAATATCAAACCTGCTCTTGCCTTTGGTTAATACTTTTTAATTTCTTTTTTTGCTGTCTAGGCGAATACTTTTTTAAGGTTCAATTAACCATATTTTCAGGTAATATAGATTATATGGAGTTTAATTCCAAACATATGTTTATGACTTATAAATAATAATAACACTTATGTTAAATTTGGATCTCTATGAAGTTATTGATTTTTCTGTTTATTTTTTATGGGATTAGTTTTTTTTTTTAAAGTCTAATTGATATTTGCACTTAATTTGATTTAGAATTAAGTTGGTGAGTTAATTTTATTGAATTAATATTATAAAAAAATTAATTAAATCATTTTTTTAAAAAAATATCCTTTAATAAAGGGTTAATGAGTAAAAATACATACGAGCTTTACCCCAGCGCTAACACCACATGCTTTTTTTGGGACCAAAAATGCACATGTGGTTACCTAATTGGAGCAAAAGTCACACACTTCCTTTAAAAACTGGAAGTTGACCATTAACCTGGGTTAGTTGACCGTTAGTGATGATATGGCTGCTGAATTGGAGAGAGAACAAGCCAAATGGGAAAAAAAACTGGTGATTAGGATTCTGACCAAAACATAAAATAAATAAAAAAATAAGTTGGGGCAAAATCAAAAAAAATTAGGGCATTAAAACAATCGATCGAGCTAGGGTTCCAATGGAAATCAAATCCACGGGCTAGAAACTGATTGAATCGAAGGAGCATCGATCTACAAATCGAGCTAGGGTTCTTGGGGCTTGTTGGGGTTCTTAAGCGTCGATCTACAGCAAATCGAGCTAGGGTTCCAATCGAAGGAAATCGAGCTGGGTTGTTGGGGGTTCTTGGGTTTCTTAAGCATCGATCTACTAGCAAATCGATCTAGGGTTCCAATCGAAAGAAATCGAGTTCGGTTGTTGGGGGTTCTTGGGGTTGTTAAGCTTCGATCCATAGCAAATGTGAGAGTGAGGTGAGGGCAAATAGATTGAGAGCAAATCGACGCACGAGAATCTAAGATCGAGAGGCAGGAGCGTCGAAAGTTAGAATTAGAAGCACGGAGTAATCTGAAATCCACTCTCCTCGTCGCAGCTAATTGTTCCGAACAGCCACGACAGGAACGACAACGGTGTCTGAAAGCACTATAACGGAGGGTCCTAGATCGTTGTCCATTCTGATTTGCTGCGACGCCGAGGTTTGGTTTACATTGTTTATTTTTTCCCCTCCAATTTGCATATGGATTTTAGCCAGCCATTGTCTCTGATCTCTGCGGTAAAATGCTAAAACACGTAGTTTTGTACCATTAGTTTGCAATAAAGACGCAGCTGCATCTTGTATGTATTAACCCAGTGATCAAAGAAGTTCTTATTTGTTTTGATACATCTTAGCTGAAGTCTAATATAACTTTTAGGCATTGGTTGGTTTGATTGGCAAAAAAGAGAGGTTAAAGCAAGTTTGAGAAATTTATGAACTTCAGCCAAGGCATACCTTCACTTTTTTCATGTTTTTTCCATTAAACACTTAATCTGTTGTGTTGAAACTGAACAATGTTACAGTATTGGATGTTTAATATCATATTTTGTCCTGTAAAATAGAATGGTAAAGTGGTTTCACAACCATAACACTAATGCCTGCATCTTAACTTGGATGTTTAATATCATATTTTGTCTTGTAAAATAGAATGGTAAAGTGGTTTCACAATCATAACACTAATGCCTGCATCTTAACTTTTGCATTTTCTTTTGCTTTAAGCTAAAATGTAAATGATTGCTTGTTTGGATAAGAATAGATCAACAAAAGACTCTGTGTGCTTGGAAAGATATTCTTTGGATGAACCCATCAGTGAAAGTAAATAATGCTTTCTTGTCAATAAAGCTTGCATGCTGAAAATCGTTCTTCATTGCCTTTTGTTTTTTGTTTGTTTGTTTTGGTTTGGGGTTGGATTAAGTTCTTTATTTTTTCCAAAGCTACATTATATCCTAACTAGCGTAATTTGAGGAAATCTCATGGGCCACTGAACCTGATTGTTGCCATTGTTGTTGCTGAGAAATATATTTCTTTATTTCTTGTCACCTATTGAATGGGAATCTCTTGTGTTATTTCAAATAGTAAACTTTTAAATTCCAAGCTGAAAAAAAAAATCTGTTTCTGCGTACCTTAACATGGTTTCCATTTATTATCATAATTTGTTCTTACATAGTTATATATTTTGGACCTTTGCATATGTGTAGTGGCAATGGCATCAAAGACCAAGGACAAAGTGGTAAATGAAGAAGGGAGTGAAAATAGGAAGGGTCAAAGTGCAAGACATGAAACAGTAAATGAAGAGTACAATGTTCAAGCAAATGTTGAAGGGTTCATTGAAGAAGCTGGACCTAGTGATGACTTTGATGAAATAGAATTCCTTCGGGAGGAGTACAATGGTCCAGAGGATGAGGAGGACAGTGATGTGAATGTGTATGACAAACAGTGGACAAGGTCTTATGATGATGATAGTAACGGTGATGAAAGTTATATGGGCCAAAGTACTAGTTCAGATATAGAAGAAAGCCTCTATGATGACTTCGAATCGGGGGAGTTTGATATGGAGGCTGAGAGTGATGCTCATGAGGATGGCTTGGGCAGCGAATATGATAACGTGTCTCTCCAACAACTTTGTGTCCTCCCTGAGGCTGAGCCGTCGGGTACAATGCCCTCTTTTGTTGTTGGGATGACGTTTGAAGATAAGAAAGAGCTGAAAAGGGTTATAGATGAGTATGCTATCAGCCGCGGGGTTAAGCTAAGAATTGTGCGTAGTGATAGGAAGACTTTTAGGGTGGTGTGTCAAGATGGCTACCCTTTTACACTATATACGTCTACACATAGGCAAAGTGTGGGGTGGCAAGTGAAGTCATTGGATAATGAACACATGTGTGCACGTGTGTTTGAAAATCCAAGAACTTCGACAAAGTGGTTGGCTCGGTATTTCAAGACCAAGGTGCAAGAAGACCCAAAATTCAAGTCGAAAGAGATGAAAAAGGATGTCCAAAGGGATCTAAAGGTCAATGTTAGTGTCTATAAATGCAAGAGGGCAAAGAAAATCATAACGGATGAAATGGAAGGGAGTTTCAGGGATGAGTTTGCAAACTTAGAGGCATATTGTAATGAGCTGAGGGTGACAAACCTTGGTTCAGACGTGTGTGTGGAAGTGAGCCAAGAGGGTTTGGAACATGGACGAAGAATATTCAAGAGAATGCACATATGCTTCAACGCCTCAAAGGTATCACAACCATTTGACCCTCTCCTTTTATTACGACAATGTTTTGGTTGTTTGACTTTTTTATTGTTGTCGCCTTGTTATTGTTGATTGAAATGAAAGCCTAACTTGCTGTAACTATTACTGTATTATTATTTTGATTCATTGTAGCATTTTTTTTATATTACAGGTTGGGTGGAACCAAGGGTGTAGACCACTGATTGGTGTGGATGGCACCTTCCTCAATAATCCAGGGATGATGAAATCTCTGTCTATGAAAAAAATAATTTATTCTTATTATTTGTTGTTCCAAAACAATAATCATTCTTCACAAAATGGAGAAGAAGCTATAGTGTCTAGTAAGTGTTGGTTAAAATGCAGATAGCATTTTCAAATTTGATATAGAGATCAACATGCTTACAGATGCCCTCAGATCGACAAGAACAAGGCTTCAGCTCAGAAAGCGTAGCTCTAATCTTCTGCTCATTCACTCTTATCGATCGTCGTTCTAATCGTGTGCTCACTCACACACAGTCGCGCGATTCTTAGCTGTGATGGTCGAACGATAATGTTAAACCCAATGTCAGCTCCCTCATCCGCAATCGATCGACCTTCAACCCACCTTGGAGACCTAGCTTTTCCTTCCTCAGCTCAGCAATTTCAGATCACTTTCAATTCTTTGTGAGTGAGCTGCGTTTCGATTTCCCACCGTTTCAATCGATACGATTTCGGGTTGCTTTTTTCCCTAATTTCAGCTCACTCTCAGATTTGCTGGAGATCGACGCTTAAGAACCCTAGATCCATTTCCTTCGATTCACTCAGTTTGTATCACGTCGATTTGATCTTCATTTGCTTCAGGAATGCCCTAATTCCTTTTTGATTTTGCCCCAACTTATTTTTTTATTTATTTTATGTTTTGGTCAGAATCCTAATCACCAGTTTTTTTTCCCATTTGGCTTGTTCTCTCTCCAATTCAGCAGCCACATCATCACTAGCAGTCAACTAACCCAGGTTAACGGTCAACTTCCAGTTTTTAAAGGAAGTGTGTGACTTTTGCTCCAATTAGGTAACCACATGTGCATTTTTGGTCCCAAAAAAAGCACGTGGTGCTGAGCGCTCCTGGGGATAAAACTCGTGTGTATTTTTGCTCCTTAACCCTTTAATAAAATTATACGTTTTATAATTAGGCCTACTCATGTATATCTTTCTTTCCTGACTCAACTTTTGGGTTGTCCTTGTTCTGATCCAGCTGTTAGATCATTTGCTTACTACTTTGACTATAATTCAATCTCCATTCTGTAATTGTTCTTTTTCAGATTATGAGGACAGTGATTAATTAAACCTACATGGTCAGTAAATTTGAATAGTGTAAAAAATAAAAAAAAACAATTATTTTTTCAAAAAGTTTTTTATGTTCTAATAAATCAATAAGAAATGGTTTACATACAATTTGTTAGGACAAAAATGAACTTTGCTCAAAGTAATTTTAAAACATATCATTACGGTTCTTATTTTAAATATAGTTTGTCAGATCTCACAATTAATATGTCTGAAATTTATTGAATTTTTTCAAATTTAATCTTATTCAATAAATATTAAAAAAATGTTAAACATTTTCTCTCATATATTTCTTTCATTTAATAAGGTAAGATAGAAAGCAGTTATTAATAACTCTCAATGTGTACTTATATTTAGGATCATTATTATTTTTTCTAATTGAACTTACAATAAAAATCAGTGTTAGTTTTAATTTGTCGAAACCCAATAGGGAAGGACACACATGATCATCACCGTATGATATTACCTGAGTTTTTTTTTTTTTTTTTTTTTTTTTTTTTTTTTTTTTTTTTTTTCAGTGGACCTGAGATTGTATTTGAATTTAATATGCGCCATGTTATGAAATTATTTAATATAGTTCAAATGATTTGAGTGCCACTATCTTCTGAAAATGTCTTTTAAGTCCCAAGGGATAAAAAAAAAATGCCAAAAAAATCCTAAGGAAAATTCAGATATCAGAAAAGTCTCAAATAGTTATTAATCCCACATATGAGAGTTGTTAATGAGATTCTTATAACATCTGAATTTCTCTTAGAACTTTTTTAATATGTTTTTGTCCCTTGAAACCTTAAAAGGAATTTTCCCTTATATAAACAAGTACTTGCATTTTTCAATTAATATATTGCTTTATAATATAATATGATTGATGAAACTCATCCTCACTCGATTTTTTAACAATATCTTGATTTATGTTGGAATTTTAGGATAAAATCCCATGGGTTATGAATAAGAAGAAGGATGGAAAAGAAGAGGAAAAAATGAAGAAGGAATGTGTGTGAGAGAATAGTCCCACATTGCTTAGTTGGAGAGAAGTTGGAGGGTATATAAGCCCCAACTTGGCTCCTACTAATTGGGCCCTTGGGCCAACCCACTTTGTCGAGGGGTGAGGACTTAGGTGACCCTTGGTCCACCACACACCCTTATTCGCGTCATTGAGCCGTCCGTGGTCCGGCTCGGGTTCATCGAAGCGGATAATCGCCCGGTCCGGTTTCGCGCGTGTGAAATAAAATATTAATTTTTTATTAAATTATTTTTAGGACTAAAAAATAATTTTTTATTAAATTATTTTTTGAATTTCCGAACGTTTAGATATTCCCTGTTGTGCCTCTCCGACTTTTCCAACCACCGTACATTAAAGATACAAGGCCGCGTTTTTGCGATCCGTTCGCTTCATTCCGGTGCGTCGATTCGTGAAGACGCACCAGTTCACCGTGACAGATGCGGGTCGCCTCCGTTGTTCGTCAAGACGCACCAACCCGCCGTGAATGCACGCGGTCACCTCTGTTCGTCCGTTCCGGTGCGTTTGTTTGCACAACGCACCGGCCGCACCATGCCAGACTTGTCCATCTCGATCGTGTTCTTTCGAGTTTATAAATAGGCGCCCTAGTAACAGTTTAGATACACAATTTTTCTGCACACTCTCTCGTGCATTCTCCGCATAAACACTCGTGCGTTCCGAAAGCAGACTCATTGGCTTCACTTGGGCTTCGCATGCACGAGCCATCTTTCGGGAGACGAATAATCCGCTCTATCCGGGAGGCAATTGCTCGAAAACCTTCGGCATCCGTATTGAGAGAGCAAAATTGTCTTAAGGACACAACGAAAATTGGGTCCGGATTTACGTATTTTTCCATTCCATATCGGCGAGTCTTGTGAGTTCGTTTACAGACTTTTTTATTTTATACCAAAGACTAAGTGAATGTTCCCTGTATGCTCTATTTAATAAATACAGATTCTTGTTTTGATATTAAAATGTACTTTATATTCAATTTCTACCTACTCAATATATTAGAAACAACAATTTATTGATTTATGAAGTGGACCAAGGATCTGATTTCGATCATAGTGTTTTAAAATGAATTATTTAAGTTAGATTTGTATAGTCTAAATTAGAGATTTAAAATTTTAAACCTATATTAATTGTTAATTAAAATTATTATTGAAGCACCGAAAAAACATTAAATCTGATCCACCTAATTTCAGTTTGAACGGAATCATTATTCTTGGTGTGCATCACTAATTCCGTTTCGGTCACTAACAAAAGTATGATATTTAATTTGGTATAATTAAGTTTGATTTAAATATTATGAGACTTATAGGATAACTTTTTCAATAATTTTTTTCCAATAAAATTACTCAATAGAATTAACGGTTTGAACTTAAGAGTATATTTTTAAAATAGAGAGGAGGTCCGTATAATTAAGACAAAATACAAAAGAGGTTGGAGTATTTTACTCTATAAAAAAATATATTTTGAATGACAGACTTTAGATTTTCACTATTTTCTTTTTATTATAAGTACGTAATTCAAAAAATATTTTATATTTTCAGGAGTTAAAAGTTGAAACATTAAATTAAACTATTATTATTCGAACTTAAATTGAAAGCATTAATTTATAGTCTTTTTTTTTTTTATAAGTAATGATAGTAATACGAAAAGCAAGAAAACCATGGTCATATAAAATGTTAATCTAAGAGTGTATTAAAAAAAAAAAAAAATTAATCTAAGGCTAGCCATCCTTGCTGTTCAATTTATTTTTTTATGAGGCAAAATAAATTTATTACTTTATTATCATTGCACGTTTTAGCAAGGATCATGAGTATATATTTGTGGCAAAAAAAAAAAAAAAAGTTCATGAATATATTTTCCACGTGTTTGACTTTTTTTTTTCCCGCTAATCCATGTGTTTGACTTGAAACCTACAAGAAGGAAAAAATATATTTAAATATCATTTCAATTTTCAAAATTCAGAAAAAAAAGACCATTGGAACTTGTAAATGGTATAGAAGGGTGAGGTGAGAATTTGAGTTTTTTATGTTTTGGCTTAAAAACTAAGATGACCTTTTCGACATTCTTTCGACTTAACGATTTTATTAAAATCATTACAATTTTTGTCAAAATCATTAATGTTTTAGTAAATCTTATTACCCAATTGCTCACAACTCACAAAAATAATAATAGTTTTGACAAAAATCGTAAATGATTTTGATAAAAATCATATTGATTTTGACCAAATCATTAGGTACTAAAAAAAGGGATAAGGGTTTTATTTGCCTTGGAAGTTTTGGCCGAGGAGCATTGGATGGACGGAAGTTTTTTTGAACCAAAAGTGTCATGGAAGTTAACAAAACGTAGCAATTTTACCCTTCCGTTAATTTCGACCGATTAAGTTTAACTGAGTGCACAGGTGACATACCACCTCATCACACGTGACATGCCACCTCATCAATCAAATAAGAGTTAAATATCATTTTTGCCCGGAAATCTTCGATGAGGAGCAATATTGCCCGAAGTTTACAACACGTAGTAATTTTGCCCTTCTGTTCCCCAATGTTAAATTTGACTATTAAATTAGTCAAATAAGACACATGACATGCCTTGAAAAGGTTGTACTTGAAGTCAGAGAGGGAGATCCTTGAGACGTTGAGCTCAAGGTGGCTGGAATTTTTGAAGCCGAACTGGTTAAAGGGACTGAAAGGTTTATCGCAAAAAACCCAGAGGAAGCATCACTTATGATCTAAGAAAATGAAATGCAAAACGAGAAATGAATTGTCCCAAAATTGGTTCAGTAAGACAAATGAATAATGATAATATTTACCTTTGTATGGATTGATTTAGGCCACCCACCCTATCCCACAAGAATAATGAATATAAGTGGGATTCATCAAATTAGGAAAGATAAACACTAGTGCAAAAAAGGCTTTTAAGACCGGACAAAAGAGGCATCGTAGGACCAGACCGGCGGCGGTCTTGTTCCAACCGGTATTAAAAGTCTACATTTAAGACCGGACTATGACCGGTTTTAAAGAAAATATTTTAGACCAGACATTTAAAACATTGGGTCTTAAAAGTCGTACTAAAATAAACTGAAATACTTTTTGTTCGGTCCTAAAACTCAACTTTTAAGACCGGCTAATAATTAGGCCGCTCTTAAAAGATAGAATTTTAAGACCGGACAAAAATAAATACGGTCTTAAACTTAGCGGCTTCTAAGACCTGACTAATTATACGCGGTCTTAAAGACTGGATGATAAATAAATGCGGTCTTAAAAATTTTATTTTAGACCGCATGTATAAATTTACCAGTCTTAAAAAGACCGACTTTTAAGACCGGGCGCTTTCTGACCTTTAAGACCGGACATATAAATACATCCGGTCTTAAAAACTCACCATTTAAGATGGCGCATTTATTTACGGTGTAAATTTTTCTGAATTTTTCCCCGTTCGTTCTTTCCCGATTGTATTATACACACAAATCCACCACCCAATCCAAGCACATAAAAGTCGATACTTTAAGCCGTAAGCTATGAACAATTATTTGAATAAATTGAATTGGAAAAAGAATACAAATATTATTCACCATGAGTTATTTGGCCTCTTAATTAATGATTATACTATGACTACAACACCCAAATTAATTCATACAATAAGATAACTTACTTTCAAATACAATAAGTTACAAATACAACACACATGCCCAAAATAATATTCACCATGCCTTCATCCGATTCCCACCCGATAAAGTAACATCCTCTTTTATAACATGCCCATTTGGATCGGATCCTCGCCAAAAAAAATAAAACAAGAACAAACTTCATAGTCGGTGACATTGTTTATGAACATAGAAGGAATATAATATAGTTAAAACCTTAAAGTTTTCAAAGAAATTTGCATATGAATATTACCTTATGAATTGACTCTTTTATAAAGTGATATCTTCCCATATCCCTTCTTGATGATCACTTCTTATGCCGGGTTCATTATCCACTTCATCTTCTTCGTTTATGTCCCAGGTAGACACCGTTAGTTCTCTTAGTGTTTTGATGATGCCTAGCAATTGTATTAAATAGAACTAAAAGTAAGTTTGAGTTGATTTGAAAATGTTTTCAGAAAATGAATAACTCAAGTTACTGTTGATAACTCAAGTTACATTTCTCATAATGCCAAATTTACTGTTCAAAGTAACTCAGGTTAATAAATCGTAACTCAAGTTATAAGATTAAGAAAAATCAGTTCTGCAGAGCTCCTAACTCGAGTTACCACTAAGCAACTCGAGTTATGAATGTACTTCAGCATGTCAGAAAGCTTTTCGCGACATCATTTTTCTGTGAGCTGAAGTAACTCGAGTTATCTGGTATAACTCGAGTTATAAGCTTATCAGAGAAGTTCATCTGATATAAAGTAACTCGAGTTACATGTAGCAACTCGAGTTAGAACAAATCACTTTTGCTCTCGGCCTGAATTCTGAGATAACATAACTCGAGTTATGGATTGTAACTCGAGTTACTATATTTGTAATTTCTTCTCTCGCCTCAATGAGCACTCGAGTTACAATCTATAACTCGAGTTACCCTTGCATCTAGAAATATTCATTGAACTCATTTATAACTCGAGTTATGACAGACAACTCGAGTTACTCGCATCAGTTTTTGAAACTCGCGTTCTTGAATTTTGAAATCTTATCATCATGCATTGGGTACTTGATATTATTCATTCTAATCATTTCTAACCAAGTTTAATCAGTTTGTTAGTATGTTTCAGACTTGACTAACAGGTTTAAACTTGAAATTATCATAAAGCAAGAAATTTGTCAGAAGCATTAAATGCAAAGCAGTCACATTCACCATTTTGGCAAGAAACCCTCTGAACAAGTGAAAAGCACTCCAACTGTTCCCAGACGACATTCTCAGAGTATTTCAACGGACAATTTTAATTAAGAATGTCAACGGAGAATAACGGACGAATGTCGGAAGCATACAAAGAGACCGTGCAACGTAATCTCAACGGATATATTCATTACTCACAACGGCTCATTTAATTTTGTCTCAACGGTCACAAATGCTATCATCTATAAAACCCAGGAGCATTGAAGTCTCTACCTACCGAAACACTGTGCATTCAATTAGCCATTAAGTTCATCTATTGTTTCAACTCTAAGAGTTAATATCTTCGGATACATTACACTTCAGTGATTATTATTCTACTCTTTTAGAGAGTTCTTTATTGATTATCTTTCTTGTAAGAATCTCAAAGTATTGAGACTTTGGGATTGGGATATTTGATTACAACTTGTAAGGGGAGTAAGTTCTAGAGAGAGAATTATTCCGTGAGTTACGAGTGTGTAATCATTTGAGTTAGTGAAATCCGGAGAGTCCGGGACTGGACGTAGGTCGAGGATTTAGACCAAACCAGTATAAATTGCTTGTGTTCATTCTTCTTCTACCTTACTCTGCTCATCTCTGTTTTGGTTCCTATAAAAAGAGTATTTACGAAAGAAAATTTTAATATCTCCAATTCACCCCCCTCTTGGTGATATTCCGTCTTTCATTTGGTATCAGAGCGGGTCTTCTCTAAAAAGCTTAACATCTCGAGAAGGATCCAATGGAAGGCATTCTACCTGATGGAGCTTAAATCAACAAACCTCCAGGTTTCAGTGGTGAACACTACTCATTCTGGAAAGCCAAATTCAAGGTGTTTGTAATGGCTACTGAGTATGGTCTCTGGAGAGTTTTTGAACGAGGTGACTACGCTCCAACTGTCCTAGAGAATGGTCTCAGGGTTCCAAAGGAAGAAGAAGATTATGATGAAAATGACAGAAGAAATGTCACACTCAACAGCAAGGCGGTTCTCCTTCTGCAAAGTGCTCTTAGTCAATAAGAATATTTCCGCGTTTGCAACTTAACCTCTCGCTAAAGCCATGTGGGACGCTCCGGAAATTGCTCATGAAGGAACCGTTGGAGTTAAGCAAAATAGAGTCAACACTCTAATGACGAGAATATGATCTCCTTCGTATGAAGTCCGGAGAATCTATTGGTGATTTTCAGCCGAGATTCACTCATCCGATCAATCAACTTGCCGCATTGGGCAAAGAGTATGAGCAACCTGTCCAAGTGAGGAAAATTCTCAACATTCTCAATAAGGAATGGGAAGCCAAAGTCACCGCCATTGAAGAAGCTCGTGGAGATTCTATGGCATCTCGTGGCACCCTCTTTGGGAGTCTTTCTGAATATGAAGCCAAGCTCAAGTTCAAAAAGGACTTGATGAAGTCCATGGCAAAAATAAGGGAATTGCTCTTAAAGCTGCCAAAGAAACTAAGGAATCAGATGATGATGAAGATCCAGACGAAGATGAGGAGATTGGTATGATGGTCCGGAGATTCAAGAAATTCTACAAGAAGGACCAAGGTTTCAAAAAATTTCACAAGGGTAGCTCCAGCTATGAGGCAAAGAAGCCAATCATCTGCTACGAGTGTGAGAAGCCTGGCCACATCAAATCAGAATGCCCCAATCTGAAGAACAAAGACAAAGAAAAGAACAGATTCAACAGATTCAAAAAGAAGGCTTATGTCTCTGGCATTTGGGGAGATAGTTCATCTGATGAAGATGATGAGGATGAGGAAGAAAAAGCAAACGTATGCTTAGTTGCCGAAGAAGAAGAACAACGTATCAACTTCGAAGAGGTATATGATTGCAAACCACCTTATGATGATTTATTTGCTGAATATATGGCTTTGCAATCCGAATTTGAAAAACTTGCTGAAAAATATTTCAAATTGAAAAACAGAAATCTTACTCTTGAATTTCAAGTTGAAAAGTTTTCCTCTTCAGAAAATATTGCTTGTGAAGATTGTCTTGATCTCGAAGAAAAAGAACTCATATCTTACAAAGGCACTTGAGAAATTCACTAGAGGGAGTGAAATGCTCAATGTCATTTTGAAACAACGAAGATTTATAAATGACAGATCAGGAGTTGGCTACAAACCTAATTTTGATAAAAAGAAAGGAAGAAAGAAGTCTGGCGAAAAAACTATATGAACTATTTTACAAAATCAGTCCATTCTTCAAACCCGTTTGCACATTGTAATTATCGCAATGAAAGGGTCATACTACTTCTTCCCCGCTTTCATAAGAAGGAAAGAAAGAGTAAACCCATAGGAAATTATCAATGGGTGCCAAAGGGATCTTACAAGATTCCTAAGACACAAACTAACCCCAAAGGACCCAAGAAAAGATGGGTACCTAAGGCATGATTTGCTATGTCTTGCAGGTTTGCCTAAGAGCATCAAGATCCAACAAATGGTACATTGGGTGGATGCTCTAGGCACATGACTGGGGATCAATCCAAATTTGCCTCAATCAAGCCTAAGGATGGTGGCAAGGTGACCTTTGGTGGAAATCAATCTGGAAAGATTCTTTGGAGTTGGTGAAATTGGCAACAATAAAGGACCACTAATCAAAGATGTCTACCTAGTCGAAGGACTTTGCCACAATCTCCTGAGTATAAGCCAAAGCACTGATAAAGGTAACTTAGTTATCTTCGATTCTGAGGAGTGCCTGATTGTGAGTAAGGATGTGCTCCCTTTAGAAAACATAAAATCAAAAGCTTTATTTAGAGCCCCTAGAGATGGCAATTGTTATACACTCAGTCTCTCTAGTAATGGTTCCGTTTCGAAAATTGCTTTGTCAAGTAACTTGGATGAGAGTTGGCTTTGGCACAAGCGATTAGCTCATGTCAATATGATTCAACTTGATAGATTGACTTAAAAAGGATCTGGTGATAGGTGTTCCTAAACTACATTTTAAAAATAACATGCTTTGTGATGCTTGTCAAAAAGGGAAACAAACCAAATCATCATTCAAATCTAAAAACGAGATCTCAACTAATAGACCTCTTCAATTGCTTCATATGGATCTAGTTGGACCAGCTAGAGTGAGAAGCCTTGGAGGCAATCTTTATACTTTGGTCATAGTTGATGATTTCTCAAGATTTGCATGGACTATATTTTTATCCTCTAAAGATGAAACATTTGATCAGTTTGTTGTTTTTGCCAAGAAGGTCCAAAACGAGAAAGGATTCTTTATTTCAGGAATCAGAACGATCATGGAGGAGAATTTGAAAACAATGCATTCGCTGAGTTTTGTGACAGCATGGGAATAGACCACAACTTCTCAGCCCCAAGAACTCCCCAACAAAATGGTGTTGTGGAAAGAAAGAATCGAGTTCTCATAGAGATGGCAAGGGCCATGCTAAATGAGAACAACACCTCTCAAGTGTTTTGGGCTGATGCAATGAGCACCGCGTGCTACATCTCAAATCGGGCATACCTCGGAAGAAGCTGGACAAGACTCCTATGAGCTGTACAAAGGAAGAAAACCCAATCTAGCTCATCTGCATGTATTTGGATGTAAGTGTTTCATCCACAACAATGGTAAGGATAACTTGGGAAAGTTTGATCCCAAAGTAGATGAAGGTATATTTCTGGGTTATTCAAATAGGAGTAAAGCTTATAGAATCTTTAATACTCGCACTCGTATTGTTGAAGAATCTATGCATGTTGTTTTCTGTGAATTCAAGTCTAATAAAACTATGGATGATGATGAAGCAAGTATCTTCAAAAATCAATTCTTTTTGAAAACTACTCCCGCTTCTATTGAAAATCCCGAAAATGTTTTTGAAGCTAATCCTCAAAACAATGTCGAAATCCTGATCAAACTCAACCTAGAGCTTGGAAATTTATTAGAAATCATCCTTTGGACCAAGTTATAGGTGATGTTAATCAAGGAGTAAGAACCAGAAATAGCACTTTAAATGAAGTAACCTTTACAGCTTTTATATCACACATTGAACCCTCTAAGATTGATGAAGCCCTTTCAGACAGTGATTGGGTAATAGCAATGCAAGAGGAGCTACATCAATTTGATAGAAATCAAGTTTGGGACTTGGTACCTAGGCCTAAGGACCATCCGGTCATTGGCACTAAATGGGTATTCAAAAACAAATGAGATGAGTCAGCAATCATTGTCCGTAACAAGGCAAGATTGGTTGCCAAAGGCTATAATCAAGAAGAAGGAATTGATTATGAAGAAACTTATGCTCCAATGGCAAGATTGGAAGCCATAAGAGTTCTTCTTGCCTTTGCCTGTGTGAAAAATTTTAAACTCTATCAAATGGATGTGAAAAGTGCTTTTTCTAAATGGTTTTATTCAAGAAGAAGTTTATGTAGAACAACCTCCTGGTTTTGAAAATGTCCATCATCCAGATCATGTGTATCGCCTCAAGAAGGCTCTATATGGCCTTAAACAAGCTCCTAGAGCTTGGTATGAGCGATTAAGCAAATTCCTTCTTGATCAAGGTTTTATTAGAGGAAAAGCAGATACAACTCTCTTCATAAAGAATAACAAGCTTAATGAAATCTTAATTGTTCAAATATATGTTGATGACATTATATTTGGTGCCTCTAATGATGCCTTGTGTAAAGAGTTTGCTAAGAATATGCAGGGAGAATTTGAGATGTCCATGATGGGAGAGCTCAATTATTTCCTTGGTCTGCAAATCAAGCAAAAGAAGGATGGAATCTTCATATCTCAGACCAAGTATCTCAATGATCTGCTGAAGAAATTTGGGATGGATCAATGCAATGGAGCTGATACTCCTATGAGTTCAACTGCTTCATTAGATGCTGATGAAGAGGGCAAGGACTTCAACATCACAAGATATAGAGGAATGATTGGATCATTGCTCTATCTGACTGCCAGTCGTCCTGACATCCAATTCAGTGTAGGGATGTGTGCAAGGTTCCAATCCGCTCCCAAGGAGTCCCATGCTGAGCATGTGAAGAGAATCTTTAGATACCTTGCTGACACAAAGACACTAGGATTGTGGTTTCCCAAAGGTCAACTGAACATTTGATAGCATATTCGATCTCGACCATGCCGGCTACAAGACTGATAGAAAAAGCACAAGTGGCCAATGTGAGTTTCTTGGTGGTTCACTTGTGTCTTGGTTCAGTAAGAAGCAAACAAGTGTGGCTGTATCCTTTACTGAAGCTGAATATGTGGCTGCCTCAAGTTGTTGTGCTCAAATACTATGGCTAAAGCAAAGAGCTTTCGAGACTTGGGAATCCATTTGAAAGAGATTCCAATATTGTGTGACAACACTAGCACAATAAGCTTGGCTAAGAATCCAGTACAACATACTCGGACCAAGCATATTGATGTGAGGCATCACTTCATAAGGGACCATGTTCAGAAAAAGGATGTCAAGGTTATGTTTATCCCAACTCATCTCCAACTTGCAAACATTTTCACCAAACCATTAGCCAAGGAGCAATTCACCTTTATAAGAAGAGAATTGGGAATGGTAAATCCCAATGAATTGTAAGTTGACTTACTCAAATAATGTTAGTTATGTGTTTTTGATGATTTACTCCTACTAACTTAAGCTTCGGAGTGTTTAGATGTTGCCTTGCAGGAGCTTGTGTGCATGCATCAATGAAATTCTGTCTCTAACAGATATCTGGGTTTATCCCTTGTGTAAGTGTTATTTTGTCAGTTGTAACTTGAGTTAATCGTGTCATAATTCGAATTGTGTTCCTTCTAGTTGCTGATAAGTCTGATATTTAATGTTGTAACTCGAGTTACACCAGCTAACTCGAGTTAGTCGTGCTTTCAGTCTTCAGCAAAATTTGAGACTTATAGCAGCAACTCGAGTTATATCAGATAACTCGAGTTATCTTGTTAAGCAGAAGCATTTCCCAGGCTCAAGTATAACTCGAGTTATTGAGCATAACTCGAGTTGTGTGTCAACCCGAGAAGAAAATGCCTCTTTGGTAACTCGAGTTACCACTTAGTAACTCGAGTTGTGTCCTCTGATATATGATTACCACTCGCGTCTTTTCCCTTCAGTTGCGACCGGTCCTTTCATTTTCTCTCAATCCTTTAAAACCCTAACTCGAGGTCCTCGCTTACTCCTCAATCCATCGATTCCACTCTTCTCTGAATTTCCAAATGGCCCCCAAATCCTCGAAAAACCCTAAATCCTCGAAACACCAGCAACAATCCTCCTCCGATTATGAACCCTCGGCATCCTCATCACCCTTCGACCCACAAGAAAGAGGAAACCACCTTCAAAGCTTCAAGATAAGCACCTGCGAAAAAGCCCAGAAAATTGAAGATTCAAGAATCTCCTGAGGTTCCACCATCAAAATCTATCGACCCAGGGGCCTTCACTCGAAGAGACAAAGAACCAGTCATTGCGCCTCACAAGAAGAAGAAAGTTGTGATTTCTGATGTTCAAGAGTCTGCGTCCAAAGCTCAAGCTGGTTCAAGAATGGAAGGGTCTGGCTCAAAGGCTCCAAGTGGCTCTAAGCAAGGTGGCTCAGGTCCTAAGGTATCTTCCACACCCAAATATGTCTTTAATCCACCCAACCTTGAAAAACCACCAGATTCTGAGTTTATCACCTCTCCTACTCCCTTTTCCCCAGCTCAGCTTCTTGACTTTAAAAAACAATATCAACATCGTAGCTTTTGTCCAACCGTATATGTCAATCTACCCAAACTCAAAGAGGAGTGCAATCTCGATTTATCTCCTTGGTTAGAACAATTCAGAGACCTCTTAGCCATTAACACTACTTATTGTCCCTCTCTTGTCAAACATTTCTATTTCAATATGACCATGGCTGATAGGGTGAACAAAAAGGGGGAAATCATAGAAAGTAAATGCATTACTTCTATTAGCGGAAAGCAAATTTCTATCTCTGCTAATATTATCAACAACCTGCTGTTTATTGAGAATCCTCCTGATGTGCCTAACATTAAGTATGATAAGGAGAAATTCTTCAAAACTCTTTTGCCTGACAAACCTTACAAGGGTGTGCTTAAACTATCTCCAGTTGATATGTCCGCTACCTATAGAGCCCTGTGGTACATTTATTCTAGGAATCTAGTTCAAAAGAGCAAAAACTACACTTACTTCAATTCCACAAATTATATGTTATTTGCTCCCTCATAAACAAAGTATCATTCAACATTGGTCACCGGGTTTACCAAGAGATGAAAAGATTCAGATTTCAATCGGGTGATTCTCGCACCAATTCCTTTCCCTAACCTTGTATCTCTCCTAATGTTCACCAACAAAATCTGGTATCTTGATTCTTCGAAGAACCAGTTAAGCCCACAGATGTTTGGGCAAACCCACTTGAACTACATGAACATATCCTTTCAAGAGGGTTCGGGGCAATCAGAGCACCTTCTAGATCCGAGCTTCGTCTCTAGGCCACTTGAGGTTGAGTCTTCTCCCTGGACCTTCTCGTCTCGGCCAGTTCATCAATCCTCAAGTCTCAATACGTAAATCCAGAACATTGTGGTCAAGGCTATGCAAGAGACTTTTGGCACTCTCCAAACCACCATGATAGCAAGTACTATGAACTTTCTGATAAACTTGAGTCAGAAATTGGAAAGTTGGTCCAATCAGTCACTTCTACTGAATCTCAGGTTGGGAATTGGCTAGAACAGTTGCTTCTACAGATGAGAAAGTAGATTGCCTGGATGAGAGGTTGGACAATGTTGAAGGTCATTTCGATGATCTTGGTCATAGATTTGAGAATATGCATGTTTTATATCAGCTCTTGGACATCAAGGTCTCCAAATTGCTCAAAAATGATGATGGTGCTGGTCCTTCGGGTGGGATTCCTTCTCCCAGACACTCTCCTATTGCATCTCCTCCACATGTTTCACCCCATTTGTCTCCCGTAAATTCCCCCATTTCTTCTCCTCCTCATCGTCTCCTCCTCACCCTTCTTCGTTCCACCTACTCCCTCTTATCTCTCTCTCCATCTCATCCTGACTCCACACCCATTTTGCCCACTCCTCCTATCTTAGCTCCATTCATATCTTCTGCTCCTCCTACTGTTAAACTCCCCTCTCCTCCAACCTCTTCTGCCTCTCTTCCTTCTTCAGGTGACACAGCAGATTTGTTTGATGAACACTCTTCTGGCACTTCTGTCTCACCTCCTCCCTCTCCCAAACCAAAATCTCCTCCATCTCCCACTTCCCTACCTACACCACCATCTCTCGTCTCTCACCTGTCTTTTCCCCTTTGCCTATTCTTCAAGCCCTCCGTGCTTCTTTGGCCTCGATTCTCTGTTTTGCCCGATGACAAAGGGGGAGAGAAAGGGAAGAAATGAAAATGAAGAAGAAATGAAAATGAAGACAAAGCAGCTTAGATCTGTCGTGTTATCAGTAGCTTAGTCTTCCTTTTTATTTTTTATTTTGTGTTCTTGCATCTATGCAACTTGACTTTATGTTTTTAGTTGAAACTCTACAAAGTACTAAGTGTTATTGTCATCTGTTGTTTCCATGATTCTACATACAGCTTGTTTATGATAGTTGTTTCATTTTCTCGGGCTCTATTGAAAAGCCATTTTCATTTCAAACCTACAAATATTGTCATCATCAAAAAGGGGAGAATGTTAGTTCTCTTAGTGTTTTGATGATGCCTAGCAATTGTATTAAATAGAACTAAAAGTAAGTTTGAGTTGATTTGAAAATGTTTTTAGAAAATGAATAACTCAAGTTATCGTTGATAACTCAAGTTACATTTCTCATAATGCCAAATTTCTTGTTCAAAGTAACTCAGGTTAATAAATCGTAACTCAAGTTATAAGATTAAGAAAAATCAGTTCTCGTTAGAAGCTCTTAACTCGAGTTACCACTAAGCAACTCGAGTTATGAATGTACTTCAAAGATGTCGAAAGCTTTTCGCGACATCATTTTTTAGAGTTTGAAGTAACTCGAGTTATCGGGTATAACTCGAGTTATAAGCTTATCGAGAAGTTCATCGATATAAAGTAACTCGAGTTACATGTAGCAACTCGAGTTAGAACAAATCACTTTTGCTCTCGGCACTGAATTTCGAGATAACATAACTCGAGTTATGGATTGTAACTCGAGTTACTATATTTATAATTTCTTCTTCTGCCTCAATGAGCACTCGAGTTGCAATCTATAACTCGAGTTACCACTTGCATCTAGAAATATTCATTGAACTCATTTATAACTCGAGTTATGACAGACAACTCGAGTTACTCGCATCGATTTTGAAACTCGCGTTCTTGAATTTTGAAATCTTATCATCATGCATTGGGTACTTGATATTATTCATTCTAATCATTTCTAACCAAGTTTAATCAGTTTGTTAGTATGTTTCAGACTTGACTAACAGGTTTAAACTTGAAATTATCATAAAGCAAGAAATTTGTCGAAGCATTAAATGCAAAGCAATCACATTCACCATTTTGGCAAGAAACCCTCTCGAGCAAGTGAAAAGCATTCCAATTTGTTCCCAGACGACATTCTCAGAGTATTTCAACGGACAATTTGAATTAAGAATGTCAACGGAGAATAACGACAAATGTCGGAAGCATACAAAGAGACCGTGCAACGTAATCTCAACGGATATATTCATTACTCACAACGGCTCATTTAATTTTGTCTCAACGGTCACAAATGCTATCATCTATAAAACCCAGGAGCATTGAAGTCTCTACCACCGAAACATTGTGCATTCAATTAGCCATTAAGTTCATCTATTGTTTCAACTCTAAGAGTTAATATCTTCGGATACATTACACTTCAGTGATTATTATTCTACTCTTTTAGAGAGTTCTTTATTGATTATCTTTCTTGTAAGAATCTCAAAGTATTGAGACTTTGGGATTGGGATATTTGATTACAACTTGTAAGGGGGAGTAAGTTCTAGAGAGAGAATTATTCCGTGAGTTATAGAGTGTGTAATCATTTGAGTTAGTGAAATCCCGGAGAGTCCGGGGATTTGGACGTAGGTCGAGGATTTAGACCAAACCAGTATAAATTGCTTGTGTTCATTCTTCTTCTACCTTACTCGCTCATCTCTGTTTTGGTTCCTATAAAAAGAGTATTTCATCTCCAATTTTGGTCTTTCATCCACCTTCCTTCAATTAATATGACATGAGCATTTACAAATAGAAAATTTTAATATCTAGGGACCGTGTAAAATGTATAACCATTGATCACATACGAATTCCAACTTATGACATTGGTGATATTCCGAAACACATTTCTTTCGAGATCTTTCAATTGGGTACATCCACCGTAAATGGATAGGGCCGCACATCTTTATCTCCCTCACTAGATGAACAATTAGATGAACCATGATGTCAAAAAATGTAGGAACAAAAAGCTTCTCAAGGTCGCACAAGATAAGATATCCTTCATTCTCCAATTCATCCAACTTTTCAATCTCGAAAACTTTACTACAAAGCGCATTGAAGAAGACACAAAGTCTAGTCAAAACGACCCGAAGATCATATTCGGCGATGCCTCGAATAGCTATTGGGAGTATTTGTTGCATCAAGACGTGACAATCATGAGACTTTTGGCCTACTAATTTCAAGTCCTTCATCGATACAAGCCTCTTCAAATTTGAAGAATACCCCATGGGAACTTTTGTGCCATGTAAACACTCACAAAACTTCGTTTCTCATCCTTAGACAAAGTATGAGAAGCCGGGGGACAATAAGTTCTCTTCCCATCTGGCCTTGGATGTAACTCTTCGCGTATTCCCATTGCTATCAGATCCAATCTTGCATGCACACCATCCTTGGAACTACCTTGTATGTTGAGAAGCGTGCCGACAATACTATCACGTACGTTTTTCTCCACATGCATGACATCTATGTCTCACATCAAGATTGCGCCAATACAGATCTCTTTTTCCATATATTTGTTTCTTTTCTATTCTTTGCAGTCTTACCGAAGACGACATCGATATTTTTCACCTTTTCATAAACTTGCTCCCCAGTCAATGCCACCGAAGCATCTTCATACTCTTGGCCACCAAAAAAGGCTTTCTTTAATCGACGATATGGGTGGCCCCGTCTAAGAAATCTCCTATGTCCAAGATAAACTGTCTTTCTTCCATGTTGAAGTTGATGGTAGCGTGTGCCTTCTACACAAACCAGACATACTTTATGGCCTTTTACATTATACCCTGACAAGTTCCCATATCTTTGGGAAGTCATTTGTAGTACAAAATATCATGGCTTGCATTTTAAACACCTCCTTCTTGAAAGAGTCAAAAACATCGACACCTTCTCGCCCACAACTCCTTCAAGTCTTCGATCAAGGGTGAAGGTAAACATCAATGTCATTTTCGGGTTGTTTCGGTCTCGAAATCAACATAGACGCATGATGTACTTTCGTTTCATGCATAACATTGGAGATAAGTTGTAAATAATCGTAGTACAGGCCATGAACTATGTATCTGCTAAGGCTTCCATATGGATTCATGTCATTCGTGCTAAGGGCAAGCCTAAGGTTCTTAGGTTCTTCGCCGAACATCGGAAATAATTGATCGATTTTCTTCCATTGAGAAGAATCGGCCGGATGTCGAAGCTCTCCATCAGAAATCCCCTCATCTGCATGCCACCTAAAATTTTTTGCATCATTTTCATTCGCAAACAACCGCTTGAACCTTGGTATGATTGGAAGATACCACAACACTTTTGCAGGCCCCTTATTTGACTTGTACCTTGGGGTTTCACATTTCAGGCAATTCTGCTTCTTTTCAAACTCTTTTCTATACAATACGCAATCATTCGGGCATGCATGGATCTTTTTGTACTCCATCCCCAGTGGACAAAGTATTTTCTTAGCATCATAGTATCGATGCGGCAACACATTATCATTCGGAAGCATGTCCTTAAAAGCCTCAAGCATTTCAGAAAAACTCTTGTCGCTCCATCCATGACGTGCCTTCAAGCTTACCAATTTCAATACAGCGTTCAACAATTGGTATTTTTACACCAAGGTATAGAGGGGTCTCGCATCACCGCACATATTACAATATGCATGTGATTGATGAAAAACCTCTTCTCCTACATCACAGATAATGTCCTCTATGCGATCATTCATATCCGTGTCATTATCATCAAAGGCCACTTCCCCATGTTGAGACCCACTTGGTATTTTTTCACCATGCCATACCCATACTGTATAAGTCTTACAAAATCCTTCACAAATTAAATGTGTGTGTATAACTTCAACACTTAGTCGCCTCTCATTCAGACATTTTACACAAGGGCAATAAAACTTCTCACTATCATCATGAGCATTTTGTTTAGCAAATTCAATAAAGTCCCTCATGAAAGTGGAGCCTAAATACCCAGGAGGGGAGGTGAATTGGGTATTCTTAAAATTTTAAGAACAATGTCTGTTTTGGACAAGTGAAAACAGAGTATATCAGAGGAGAAGGGTAAGGAAAGCTTGCACAAGAGAAATTATCCTAGTTCGGTCTTATCCTTGACCTACATCCAGTCCCCAAGCCACACTTGGGATTTTCAATCCACTAAAACTCAACAATTGATTACAAACTCTATACTCAGAGTAGTTCTCTCACTAGAACTCACTCCCCCTTACATGTTGCAATTAATACACCCAACCACCAAGTCCCCTGACTTGTGGTTATCTCAATCAATGAATGATTTACAGAAATAACTCTCTTACAGAGCAGATAGGATGAACACTGAAGTACAAGTATCAAATTGATACAATACAGAAAGAAGCTGAACACAATAAATGATACTTAATGAATTTTCGCTCTCAGTAGTTGTATCAGCTTGAGAAGAAGTTAATGCACTCTATTTATAGGTAGAGAACATTAAAGGACCGTTGCTTGATGAATCCAACCGTTGTAGGTGATTAGCTTAAGGTCCGGTCATCTTCTCTCTAAACTTCGCTAATCCAGGTGTTAATTTGATCTCGTGTGATTCTCTAAGAATTTGCCCGTTGGAGATTACCTTGCTTGTTGTAGTAAGCATTCTTTAACGTTCGTAAGGCTTGCTCGATGAATTAGCCGAAAGTAGGTTGATTTGCGAGGTGCATTAAATGCACCGTACTCTTTTTGCTTTATGGCTTTGACCTTCAATAATCTTCATCTCGATCTTATCGAAATTCACTCAACAAACTTGTTAAACATAGCTAGCAATATGATTGAATGAATTATGGAAGCAATAAGATCAAACAACAATGATTTGCAAATTCGTATAATTCAAAAAATCAGTTTTTACCGTTGTATATTTGCAAGTATGTTCATGCTTACTCAAGTATTGCACTATATACAAGTGTCCATACTGCAGTATCCAATTGGATACTCGAGTATGCACCTTTCAGAGGCAAACCATCGTGTCTTGTGTTTGAAAGACAAAACCTATACTGGAGTATGCACTCCTTTACTGCAGTATTGACTTAGCTTGAAAAATCCTTTTGCTCTCTGTAAGTCCAATACTCGAGTTTGGCTACCCATACTGCAGTATTGACTTAGTTTGAAAATCCTGGTTGCTCTCTGGAAGTCCAATACTCGAGTTTGGCTAACCATACTGCAGTATTGACTTAGTTTGAAAAACTTGGTTGCTTTCGGAAGTCCAATACTCGAGTTTGGCTAACCATACGCGGTATTGACTTAGTTTGAAAAACTTGGTTGCTCTTCGGAAGTCCAATACCGCGGTATGGCTACCCATACTCGCGGTATTGACTTTGTTTGAAAAACTTGGTTGCTCTCTCGGAAGTCCAATACGCGGTATGGCTACCCATACTGCGGTATTGACTTAGTTTGAAAAACTTGGTTGCTCTCTGGAAGTCCAATACTCAAGTATGGCTAACTATACTGCAGTATTGACTTAACTTGAAAAACTTGGTTGCTCTCTGGATGTCCAATACTCCAGTAAGCAAACCTATACTGCAGTATTGACTTAACTTGAAAAACTTGGTTGCTCTTTGGATGTCCAATACTCCAGTAAGCAAACCTATACTGCAGTATTGACTTAACTTGAAAAACTTGGTTGCTCTCTGGATGTCCAATACTCCAAAGTAAAGCAAACCTATACATGAAGATGCAACTATCAGAATGTTTTTAAACTGACTTTGCAAACTTCAAAACATGTTTTACATTTGTTGTTAATCATCAAAACATATTGAGAACTAACACCTCACCCCATTCTGATATTCAACACTCGTCCGTAAAGCATTTATCCAACTATGGTCCATAGTAGTATTCCTATAGACGAAAACATTTAACATATACATAATCCGAAAAAGGCAGAGACTTGCATATAAAATAAGCGAACTCCAAATGCATATTTATGCTCAATGTCGGTTATACATGTCTTTTTTTTTTTGGTTTTACGGAGAAACTTGCCCATTAAATGCATAACGAAGAATCACTTTTGGTCATAAATGTATCACAGTGGATCCAAGAAGCAAAATAAATACATGACAAGGAAATTAAATGCATCGCATGAAGGTCTTGTGGACTCACCGTACCATATAAATTCAAATGCGTTTGTTGAGTCTTTCTTCTCCCGCCACGAACGTTGATGTTGCGTACAAAGAAGATAAACCTAAAAACATTTCTTGGTCGTTGGGTAGGTCTAAAGTGCGAATATAATCTTCAAAATACAATATTCATTAACAAAGAGAAACCCACAATAACATTTCATCGATTTCGTTCAACCCATGAAAACCCCAGAACCATTAGAAGGAAAATCATAAAGTTATATAACCGAAACACCTCATGCCTTGGTCTATAGACGTTTAGCTAAGGAACCGAGAGTTAATCTCGAGAGAGGAACGCGAAGCATCGACGACGCAACACACACCGGAGACATTTAACCGCGTAATCACTTTCGGCGCGACAAGAGAAGTTCGAGAGGAAATTTAATTTTCCCCGCGACATAGACATGTCTTTATATTTTAATAAGACCGGTTAATTATACAGTATACGGTCCTAAAGATATAATTCTATTAATAAATTTGGGTTAAAGGCCTAATTTACCCCGGAAGTTTTGCTAAGGGGACGCCCATCACACGAAAGTTTTTTTGGTACCAAATGTGCCCCGGAAGTATTAAAAGGTATCAAATTTACCCAAAAGTGACGGAAGTCCACGTAGATCGTTAAAATGTGCCACCTCATCACACGTGGCATGCCACTCAAGACACGTGGCATGCCACCTCATCAATCAAAAGTATCATTTTTGCCCGGAAGTTTTTATTAAGGAGCAATTTTGCCCGGAAGTTTTCACCAAGGAGCAATTTTGCCCCGGAAGTTTACAAAAGTAGCAATTTTGCCCTTCTTTCTTCCAATATTAAATTTAACTATTAGATCAGTCAAAGACCACACATTTCATGCCTTGAAAATGTCAAACTTGGATTCAGAGAAGGAGATCCTTGAGATGTTGAGCTCAAGGCGCGTAATTTTAAAGCCGAACCGGTCACGTGGACCGAAAGGTCCGTCGCAATCGTGACCCGTTCGGCTTCACAAACCTTGAGATGTTGAGCTTAAGGCGGTCAGAATTTGTGAAGCTGAACTGGTCACAAGGACTGAAAGGTGTGTCGCAATCCTGTGACCAGTTCGGCTTCACAAACCTTGAGATGTTGAGCTCAAAGGCGGCCACAATTTGTGAAGCCGAACCTGGTCACGTGGACCGAAAGGTCCGTCGCAATCCCGTGACTAGTTCGGCTTCACAAATTCCGACCGTCTTGAGCTCAACATCTCAAGAATCTCCTTCTCGACTCCAAGTTCGACCTTTTCAAGGCATGACATGTGTGGTCCTTACATCGATTTAATAGTCAAATTTAATATTGGGAGAAAGAAGGGCAAAATTGCTACTTTTATAAACTTCGGGGCAAAATTGCTCCTTAGTGAAAACTTAGGGGGGAAAAATTGCTCCTTAATGAAAACTTCCAGGGCAAAAATGATACTTAATTCTTATTGGTTGATAAGATGGCATGCCACGTGTAAACTCGTTAAATTTAACGGTTAAAATTAGTGGAAGGGCAAATTTGCTACCTTTTTCATACTTTCGGGGCAAATTTGATACCTTTTGAATACTGCCATGGCAAATTTGGTACCAAAAAAACTTCCGTGTGATGGGCGCCCCCTTAGGAAAACTTCCGGGGTAAATTAGGCATTTAACCCAATAAATTTTTAAGACCGGAGGTTAACAATACTGCGGTCCTAAATTTTATTATTCAGTTAATTTTAAGGCCGGAGATTTATAAAGCGTCCGGTCCTAAAAGTCAAACATTTATTAACTAATTTTTAAGACCAGCGGTTAAGAATACTCCGGTGCTAACTTTCGCATTCATTTAATTTTAAGACCAGCGGTTATAAGAACTAATGTCCTAAAAGTATTTCGTTTTTTACTTAACCAAAAAAAAAAAAAAAAAAAGAGGTTTGCATTTGGCGAGCTCAGTAGAACCGAGTTAACAAAATAAATTAAAGGAAAACTGGAGAATATGAATATTAGAAAGACACAAGCTTAGTTTTACCGCTTCCATACATAATCGGAGAATATGCACATACGCAAGAAAATTAAGAGATAAAAACAAGCGTAAAATTATCAAAAACAATAATCCGACTAAACATCCTAAAGCTTATTATCCTCCAAAGCCTTGGTGATTTCGGCGTGAATGAAGATTAATTTCCCGCCGGAGATCAGCAAGTTTCGTCTTACTCTCATCGACACAATGCTTCATTAGAGGAAAGAGGAGAGGGGTCGTAGTAGTCACGGTTAGGGGCCAAGAGGTTGGGGAGGGGAGCGGGAACCTCTTTATCATCCGAAAAAATAACAATGGGTCCAACGACCCGAGACTCTTTCGCAAAGAATAGGACGGACTCTCGATGGAGGAGGCGCACCGTATAACGATCGACGGAAGGCACGAGCATCACGAGTAAGAGCATCCCTACGAGCAGTTCTCTTGTATATAACCATGGTTTGAGTAGTTGGGGCAGAGAGGTATGAGGAGTTAATTAATAAAGGCAGAGAGCTGTTCTCGATGCCACCACGTACGTAGTTTGGAGTTACGAGGTAGTGATAAGGAATTAATAAGGAGTTAAGGACAGTAAAGGTATGAGGAGTTAATAAAGGCGAGAGAAACTTTTAAGAGCGTGATTTATAGGTACGCGGTATAAAATTCTATCATTTAATTTTTATTTTAAGACCGACCTTTTATAATATGTCCGGTCCTAAAAGTCTATTTATTTTTAAAATCAATTCTATTACTTTTAAGATCGACCTTTTATAATATGTCCGGTCCTAAAAGTATATTTATTTTTAAAATCAATTCTATTACTTTTAAGACCGACCTTTTATAATATGTCCGGTCCTAAAAGTATATTTATTTTTAAAATATTCAATTCTATTACTTTTAAGACCGACCTTTCATCATTTACCCGTACTAAAATTCATTCTTTTCAAATTCAGATGGCGTAGTCGTATCCTTACACTCTGTTCAAATGAATGATTTAGAGCCTCTTCGCCTTCCAGATAAACTTCCCAACTAGGCATCTCCTCATATTCTGATGAACTATGCGTCTCCTCATTAAAGTTTCTAGCGTTTCACATTGTTCAGGATTTGTTCTCTATTTAAACCCGTTGTTACTGTACTTTCTTCACATTCTTCTCCATCACTTCTACACGGTCTCCTCCACCGCCTAGCCTCCACTGTAATGGCTGCTCCCCCATGTCCTCCGTTTCCTCCTCCTCCTCTTCAACCTCAACCCCTCCGCCATTCCCTCCTCCAATTCCGACTGTGAAGTAGTTGGTGCAGTCGTTGGTGGCCTGGGTCGATCACATTGATCGACGCTTGGGCCAATTGGTTCAGCTTGTTCATACCATGAACAACAAGCTGAACATGGTACTTCATGCCAATGACGTGGAGTACGATAAGGTCGAAGACGACTCCAACTCCAACGACTCCGGCTCTCCCTCCCTCTCCGTCTACGAAGAGGATTAGTTGGTTTTTTTAGTTGCTTTTTAGTTGCTTTTTTTTTGTAATCGCTGCCCCATAGGGCAGCGATAAAAATTATTATATAAAATATTATGCACTCTTTTTGTTCTCGTGCGAGTTTAGTACTTTAATTCGTTAGTTTATCCATTATCTCGAACCGGAAAGCAATAAACAAGGCAACTATGAAAGATGGATAATGGCAGACTCAAAAAAGTAAGATGAATAATTCGAACGAAGACTTTTAGGACCGAACACTTAGTTAATCGAGGGTCCTAAAAACACTCCTTTTTTTGTCGCCTTTGGTTTCCATATTCAATCGCCTTGTCCTTTTCATTATCGTCTTTCTTTTTCCGACAAAAAGGAAACAAACAAAACATTGTCCTCATGTAAATCAACAATAGAAAGTCACAGGATACAGTTAAGAACATACAAAAAACATCTTTTACCTTATTTGAATAAAAACAAACACAAAGTGACAATTCTTCTCAAGGTTGGACCGTCGTTGTCGTCGGTTTTACCTCCCCGATTTGAAACAAAGTACCTTTTCAATATCTTCCTTCTTTTTCTGACAAAAAGAAAAGAGACAAAGAAAAGGGAAACCGATGATGCTGCTCAAGATCAGGAGAGGTAACATCGACTACAATGAAGGACCTAGCTTGAGCAGAATGCCAGAATCTCGGTTGTCTCGAACCATAATGATTTGTCTGAAAAACGAGTGAACATTTCTATTTAAATGAAGACTATTAAGACCGGACATTTAACAATTACATGGTCCTAAAGGTTAAGCCAACTTCTAAAATTAAAATAAGAGGACTTTTAGGAGCGGACAGTAAAATAATATACGGTCTTATAATACTTTTAGGACCGGATGTTCAAATATACGGTCCTAAAAGTCTCATATTTTTTTAGGACCGGATGTTTATTATGTGGACTTTTAAGATCGCACTTTTAATTAATATACGGTCCTAAAAATGTCATATTTTTAAAATGAACACTTTTAGGACCGGATGTTTATTATGCAGACTTTTAAGACTGGACTTTTAATTAATATACGGTCCTAAACTCGAGAACTTTCTCAAATTTCAAGCACTAAATAGCTTTATCCACCATCCAATACATTCAGAAACCCAAAATGGACACAAGAAAATTGTTAGAAAAATTAAACAAATTTATTTATTGAATTTTACATTGCCTATATATATTTACAAATGAATATTGTTTGGAAAAATAAATAAATTTACAGAATATTATTGTTGTACAGGATATATTTACAAATGAATTTAGGACATTAATTATTGTCCTGACTTTAAGATCAGGTCATACAGATATTCACAAAACAAATTGCATATGTGCTCCAGTTCATCATCAAAAAAGGGATCAGGGCCGTCAAACATCTGTAACATCAAAGACAGAAAATGAATTAACTTATGTGCATATTTCATATGTAACATTAAGCCACACACTGAATTAACTTGCGTGCATAATATGTAACATCAAATACATTTACCTTTGCAGTTAATTTAGTCCTTCCTCCCGTGATAATATCATACATGTGTTTCATGACGTACTGGCCACATAAGTTGGACCCCGGTGGTTGCCGACGGGTCTAAAAAGAACAAGAAATATATATAAGAGCATATATAGCTTAATGACCAACTTCACAAGGCAGTGTGCCAGTGTACAAATATTGTACCAACCTGGTATGTCCCAGATAGGGTCTTTGGCCCGACGCCTTTTCTTTACCTCGGTTTGGAAGGTCTTCATGGCACTATCATCAAAATCACAAATTTATCAATAATGTTCACTGAAAATTCACAGCAGAGATTTCAGACAAGAGAATCAAAATGACATGCTTACGCATTGATGGTCTCATGGGCAACGAAGGCAATGGAACTTTGAGTGGAGCATAAGAAGATAACTTTATGCTCCTCCATGCACATGAGGACCAATCGCGATGGCGGCTGAAAATTCACAAAGAAAAGTAAAGTATACTCATGATCAGTGATATATGTAGCAGAATTAAGTGAATTGCAGACAAGATTTGTGATATGTACTTGTGGAAGAATGGCAACAAGTACACCTTTCTTCTCACTTCACACACCCTCTTTGATATGTACACCTGCCTCTCGTGCATAGTTTGACTTGAATAGACAGGGCACAAGAATCCAAAATCGTTGCTCCTGCCCTTTTGAACCAATTCTTGATGCAATAACCTACAATAATGACATCAATCAGGGAATTAGTATATATGTATGTGTGTCTAAACAATGCATTTAAATTATGTACTCATGTATTTAAGATACTTACTTCATACAAATTTGAACAATTGCATCGTAAGCTCCGTCGAGGAAGCAAGCAGGACTCAACATCAATGGTGTCAACTTGAACGGAAGAGGATGAGGGACGCCTAATACTTCATTAACATGCCACGATTTATCTTTAAAATATCCAATCTTCACCAAATCGGATATTTTTTCTGTGCCAGTCAACTTAGCAGTAAGGGATAGAGCTTGAGGAGGGGATGGAGCTTGACGAGGGGGTGGAACTTGAGGAGGAGTAGAGACATGTACAAGCTTCACTGGCCAAGAGAAGAAGGAGATGAAGGTTCCCTTGACATCACTCACAAGCTTCAGCTGATCAGTTGGGAGAGGGAGAGGGAGAGGTGCATCAATGATCACCTTTTTAACTGACACTCTGACTTCATCATCAGCCAATTGTTGGTGGTGTACAGTTGATCCCAATAAGTTGTGGACAGTCCCTTTTGCAACTAATCGTGCAAGACTATCACGATCCTCCACATATAGGTCACAAGGTTGCTCTGACTGTCCAACAATACAGCTCCCTCTAGTGCTATGCTGCACAGGTGCAGGTGAATGTGTGAAGGGAACACTGGTCTCTGGACGATTTCTCAAAAGCAGCTTCATCTGATTCAATTCCTCCCTCATCTGGCTCATCTGATTCAATTCCTCCCTCATCTGGCTCATCTCGGATTGATACCTTGCTTCTTTAGCCACTGCATCCTCACTTAATTTGGCCACCGTCTGTTCCATCTCCTCCCGGTAACCATACTTTGTCTATGGCATTTGGATTTACCAAAGTATTCCTTCAGCCTACCCGTCCTCCAATCCCCCTTACACGCCTACCATGATCCGGTTTTCCGCCGCAACGGTCGAACATCACTCCTCCCGTCCGACACAAAAGATCCCTCTGCTTCTTTCTTTTTAAGATCTTCTTGTAAGATATAGATAACGAGAAGCTTAGTAATGAAACATGTTTAGTAACTAAAAAATAACAATAACCATACTTACAATTCTTTCAGCAACTACGCGAGTTTGCTCACTCGTGTAGGCGCCGCTTGGCTTTTTCCGAATGTGCAACCACAACTCCTCGCGACGTATTGGAGATGGTGGATCATGTACCGCAGAAGGATTGGATTCTGCTTGATCATCCAATCTCTTCCGCTTGACCGCCATCAATTCTTCTTCAGCCTTTTCATATCCGCCGTGAGAAGCCCTATGCGAGCAATCATTCTTTCTCCCTATCTCATGTGCTTGTTCCCTTCTTTCCTGTGTATCAGCATTGAAATCTGTTGGAAATTATGCCCTAGGGGCAATTCATTGTACTTTGGATATTTAAGTTATTTAAAGTATTCTCTTTAGTTATCATTTTCGTTTGCATGTTCGTATTGATAATCGCATCCCCGGATACATCTTATAGATTATCCTAAATGTCCCTGGTCGGTCATCTACGCGGGAGCGAAGATGAGTTAAGACTAGTATGACTTTGATGAGGTATGGAGATACGAATCAAAGTCATGGGCACTTGTAAGAGTACAAGGTGCTGGATCGACCCAATATGAGAAAGCTGCATGGATCTAGTCATAAGCTTATCTCATGTATAACGCGCCACGACGCCCTATGACTTGAAATCATCATGGATTCCTACATGATGAATCATCGGTCTTTGACCTAGTCAAAAGTCACCTTTGACCGGGTGATGATAAAGGCGGGATTGGGATCAGTGGTTTTCATGCGGAGGGACGTGAATGGTCAAGATGGAATTTGTCCCTCACATTTGTAGAGAGATAATATCGGGGCCCCTCGATGAGTGAGTGTAAGAAATGTATGGCCATACCGTGATGGAAAGGAGTTTCCATTTCACTTATTAGACTACTCGAGAATTGAGAAAGTAATGGTCAAGAAAAGGAAGTTGACATTATCCATGCCTCATCCTTGACCAAATTATCGCGTGACAAAAGGGACGTGACATGGTTGTACGATAGGTTGTATCGTGTCATCGATCCCCATGTGAATTGAGGAGTCGCAATGTCTTGCTAGAGGCCGCTTGCGATTTGTGGGCTGACACGGTGTTGGCCCACCGCCAATCTCACATGGGCCAACAGGTCGCACACAAGAATAATCCAACACGGGTAAAAGTGTCCGGGGTTCATTGAATCTCGATTAACCGAGATTAATGAATACCGAATTTAATCTAGGGTAAATATATATATATATATATATATATTTAAATTCGAAAATAATATAATAATATTATTTAATTGAGATTAAAATATTATTATTATATTATTTGTTTTATGTTTAATTTATTTGATAAATTAAATATCTAAAACAAACAAGAGATATTGTATCTCATTTAATTTTCGAATAAAGATATTATTGTCTATTTAATTTAAATTGAGATATTAGTGTCTCGATTTAAATAAATAGATAGATGTCATTTCTCGGATTTAATTTATTGAGATAAATTAAATCGAAGGCTTTTAAATTTGGATTAAATAAATAGGTTGGATTAAATCTATCGATAGATTTAATTAATTATTTTTTAATCTAGATTCGAATTCGAAATTTCGGATCTCGCTTTTAATTCGATTAAATAAATATTATTATATTAGATCTATCGGATAGATTTGATTAATATATATTTAATCCAGATCTAAAGTTTGAATTTAAAAATTAATACGATTAATTTTGCATTAAATACGCTGAACAGGTTTTAGAAAACCTACGGGACTTTCAGTCGAGCGTATTCAAAAAAACCGTGAGAAACTCTAGAGTGAAAAATAGAGAGAGAGACGCAAAAAGAGGCGCTAGCACGCTGCCGTAGCCGTGTTCGGGAATTGTTCGTGTGGATACCGGTGGAGGAAGCCGATTCTACGAGTCGTCTTCTGCTGATCGAGGAGGTAGCCCACCTGTTCAACGAAGAAGAAACCGCGAACGAGTTCTCCAAAGGTAATATCCGGATTCCTTAGCCTTGGTTTAAACGCACCTGAGTGATCCTCGGGACGGGATTCATAGAAATTTTAATCCGCTGCGTTGTACGGATCCCAACAAAAACAACTATTAATTATGAATTCCAGCCATCTCACTAACGTAAATTAGAGAACTTCGCTTGATATGAACCTCAAACACTAGTCAAATTCACTTCATCAAGTTTCAACATTTTATGTAAGGAAGATGTAGAATTGTAGAAGAAATTGGAGCTATGTCTTGTACTGCTAGATAGATAGGTTAAGAAACAAAAGAGAATTATGCTTACAGAATAATACAAACTTGATCATTTTTAAGGCATCCAAAGTGGGATCAGCGGTCCTAATTAGATAGTAAAGTAACTAAAAAGAATAATGTCTAACCACTACCTACTATAATAGAACTAAGACTATAATAATGGCTTGACTCTTATGCCATTATTATTTCCCTAATTACCTTCTTAGTATTTTACCTTTTCAGGGTTTACATATTAGACTTGCATAGACAAAGGCAGGAAATGTATACTTCTATTCACACACCAAACAATTTAACTAACAGGAATAGATGAACACAATAACATTCACATATCAGCACAGGTTAATAAGCAAACAAAAGGGCAAAAAAAAAAACTAAATATAAACTCACCAGAGCTTCAGGAGTGGTCCGCAGCTGAACAAATTGTTGCCAAGTTTGTTCATCAATAAATGTGTACTTGTCCCAAGGATTTTGGTCGTGAACCTCGGCAAAAATATACTTGTTAGCGAGAGAGGTCTTAAACTTCCTCCACCGATCAAGACAATAAGACAATGTCTTGTCTTTCAACTTCTCGAGTTAGGGACATTATATGTAAGCCGGATAGTGTCCCAAATAGGTTGCTTTACTTTGCCGAAGTCCACATTTTTCCACTCATCGGTCAAGATGCTAACCTTGTTGCGTGCAAGACAGCCGACAAAACTAGTATATTTGCTTTTATTAGGACTGAAAGGTCGCAAGTTTTCATCAAACTAAATCTCCAACTTTGACCTAGAAGTCCGACTTAGGGTTACATCCATCATTCTTGTGCCTCTTTTACCACGGGTGCTGGGCAGTTACGAGGCACATTGTCAGATGAAGAGGGTTCGTTCGACTCACACCGATGTGGCGTTCCCGAACACGAATGGAATCGTTTTCACCGTTCATTTTCGAGACGGGGAAGAGAGGAATGCCCGAGCAAATGAGAGCGTAACGAGGCTAATGGTACGTGGGCGAGGAAGAGAGGGAATGCAAGCGGGAAGAGTGGTTTCACAACAAGAAGAGGGGTTTCAGAGTTCAGAGGGACAACATAAGTCGTAAGGTAATGTTTTGCGTGGGCGAGGAAGAGAGGTAATGCACAAGGAAGAGTGGTTTCACAACAAGAAGAGGGGTTTCAGAGTTCAGAGGGACAACATAAGTCGTAAGGATTGTTTCGCGCGGAGAAGAATATATTTGGCGCTTTATTTTTAAGACCGAATGAACTAAAAAGACGTTCTTAAATGTTAAGTTTTAAGACCGTCGTTTATTAAACTCCGAACTTAAAAGTAATAAACTATTTAGTACCAGTCACAATTTATATCCGGTCTAAAAAGTATAATATTTAAGACCGCCTGTTATATATATCCGGTCTTAAACGTTTATTTAATTTTTTCCTCATTATTTTGGACCGCATAAAATATAAGTTAGCTCCTGTTTGAGATTTCTCTATAAAGAAATTTGAACTTTCAATTTTTTTCAATAACATTTTTAAGACCGTTTATTTTGTTAAGCGGTCTAAATAATATATTTAAGACTCATTGATAAAGGATGCGGTCCAAGAAGTTCTTTATATTTACAAAACTCACCAACGGTCATACTATTAAGACCGATGCTCATTAGGATGCGGTCCAAGAAGTTCTTTATATTTACAAAATTGCCACCGGTCATACTATTAAGACTGATGCGTCATTACTCCAGTCTAAATGAGGCGGTCTTAAAGCCCTTTTTTCCACTAGTGAAACGGTAAATTTTTTTTTTACTTTCTTTATTTCTTAATTGGGTAAATTTCACCCAAATTCACCATCCTCAATTTCAGTAAGTCATTAAACAACTGTTTTAAAGATATTTTTGATATTATTAAGATAAAAGGTCTTTATTTGTTATTTAATTATTATTATTATTTTTGCAGAACAGGCTACACGGACACACGGTACAGACTACAGATAATGAATTATAAATAATGAAATGAAAATAATAAAATGTAGTAATGAAATAGCTTTACATTCGCCGAAGGATTTGTTTTAAATGAAATGAATTTTTCACTTTTAACAATTTTGGGCTGAATTCTTTTTTATTTTTTTATGACGAAATTTTCTTTAAACTATAGCAACCAGTCAATTAACCACCTTTAAAATGCACCAAAGGACACTATTTTTAGGCATAAGAAAAAAGTTATGAAAGATATCCAAAAAGATAGACTTCTGGTCCTAATTATAAGAATACTTGTGTAGTGTAATTTACACTATAAAATTGTTCCTATAATTAGAACAAGAGGAAGTAATAATATCAAACCTGCTCTTGCCTTTGGTTAATACTTTTTAATTTCTTTTTTTGCTGTCTAGTTGAATACTTTTTTAAGGTTCAATTGAGCATATTTTCAGGTAATATAGATTACATGGAATTTAATTCCAAACATATGTTTATGACTTATAAATAATAACACCTGTGATAAAATTTAGATCTCTATGAAGATATTGCTTTTTGTGTTTATTTTTTATGGGATTAGTTTTTTAAAAAGTATAACGAATGTTTGCACTTAATTTGATTAATAATTAAGTTGGTGAGTTAATTTTTATTAAATCATTCTAATAAAAAATTTAACTAAATCATTATTTTAAAAAAAATATTGTTTTTTTTTTGGGGTCCAAGAATATTTTATTAAAAAAAACTTAAAGAAGTGACGATTACAAAGATAAAGAAAAACAATAGCCTGAATAACAAACAAACAAACATAACAGGAATCAAACAGATACAACAGGAACAAAACATATACAATAAAAACAAACAACAACAAAACCAACAAGTAAACTATAAAACAAACAAACAAACTAGCCACCATCCAATAAAGAACTGGTATGCGAAGGATTATCAACACCAGTACTAGTTTTTTGAACCTCCAGAGTTAGAAGAGATAACAAAGCAGGTGTTGGTTGTGAAACCCACCCAATAGGGTACAACCCATTATAAGCATCAATTGTAAGGAGATTCGCAGTACGGTTGCCCCCTTTCGGGGTAAAGGACAAGGAGAACCTAACCTTAGAAGACAAATAACATCCTGGATAATACTTTTACACCTCCAATCGTACAAATTCGGTAACTTGGCCTCACACAAGTAAGCAGAGAGAGGCACTCCGTTTCAAAGGTCACTTTATCATGATCAAGGTCCACAGCTAGAAGTAAGGCCCTTTTGAAGCCAAGTCTTCGGTCATAAAGGCAAAAATGAACTCAATTTTATCTACAAAACTCCATCTAAAAAAGCTAACATGATCGTGACATATTGCCTCAATAGCAGTATCTTTCTCATAAGGTGAAAAGACTTCATCACAATTGATTTTTAGGCTACCTAAAGTGGGGGGGACCATTTAATGCTAGCACTATCACAGCTCCTCAACAAAAAATGTTCCTTATGCCCTGTATCATAGTTAGCCCAAAATTCAAAGTTGCTTTTCGTGGTCAACTCAATAACAATACTTGGGTTTAGCTGTCTATGGTTAAAAATCATTTATTTTCTATCTTTCCAAGTAAACTATAGAAGCCATCAAATCAGAGAAAGATCATGCTTACTCAGTCGGGGCGTACTTGTCGTCAAGATCCACCAAGCATTAAAGTTTAAAATTCTGGAGACATCAACTCTAGCACTCAGTGAACAGCCGAACCAGATACATTTAGTTCAGGGGCAATGGAAGAATACATGCTTAATAGTCTCCTCTGGGGGCATTGGCTGTTTGAGGATCTCCTGCATCAATACAGTGCGGAATTGGTAGCAATTGAATTATTCAAAAGGTGCCATATGAAATGTTGTACTCAAGGGATCACTTTAATTTTCCAAATCGAGCTCCAGCATGTGGTGTGGATAACAATCGATGAGCTCTACTTTAACAAAATTCCAAAGACATTTTTGATATTATTAAGATAAAATGTCTTTATTTCTTATTTCATTGTTTGCTTTTTCTTTTTATTTATTTTTTATTTATTTTTTCTGAAGAACATACTACAGAGTACAGACTACAAACAATGAATTATGAATAATGGATTGAAAGTAATACAATAAAGTGATGAACTAGCTTTATATTCGCTGGAAGGATTTGTCTTGAATGAAATGAATCTTTCACTTTCAACAATTTTGGGCTATATTCTTTTCTTTTCTTTTTTTATGAAGAACTTTTCTTTAAACTCTAGCAACCAGTCAATTAACCACCTTTAAAATGCACCAAAGGCCACTATTTTTAGGCATGAGAAAAAAGTGATGAAAGATATCCAAAAAAGATAGTAATAATATCAAACCTGCTCTTGCCTTTAGTTAATACTTTTTAATTTCTATTCACATTGATTTTAGTTAATACTTTTTTAAGGTTCAATCAGGCATATTTTCAGGTAATATAGATTACATGGAGTTATTTTATTTTATTTTATTTTTGATACTATGGAGTTTAGTTCCAAACATATGTTCATGACTCATAAATAATAACACTTATGATAAAATTTAGATCTCTATGAAGATATTGATTTTTCTGTTTTTTTTTTTTTATGGGATTGGTTTTTTTAAAAGTATAACTAATGTTTGTACTTAATTTGGTTTAGACTTAAGTTGGTGAGTTAATTTTATTAAATTATGCTATCAAAAAAATTTAATTAAATCATTATTTTTAAAAAATATTTTTTAATAAAGGTATACGTTTTATAATTTGGCCTCCTAATGTATATCTTTCGGTCCTGACTCAACTTTTGGGTTGTTCTTTTTCTGATCCAGCTGTTAAATCATTTGCTTAGTAGTTTGACTATAATTCAATCTCAATTCTGTAATTGTTCATTTTTAGATTATGAGGACAGTGATTAATTAGGAAGAAGATCATCATCTTATCATTTTTTTTTTCTTATTATTATCTCTCATCAACTCATTTGAGCCATTGATTGGAAAGAGGAGAGAAAAGTTAAAGTAGTATTGTAGTAGTTGTGGCCGGCTTATCCCTTTGTATCTTTCGACCTACTAGGGACCATTAGGTCTCCATTTCCAAAAAAAAAAAAAGTAGTATTGTGACTTTTTAAATTGATGAGACGAACATGATTTAGAGATTATAAGGGATGGTGAGAAAATGAAGATCAAAGAAACCCAACCCAATTAATTAAGCATACATTATCAGTAAATTTGAATAGTGTAAAAATTAAAAACAATTATTTGTTAAAAAAAATTATGTTCTGATAAATCAATAAGAAATGTTTCCAAAAAAAAAAAAAGATCAATAAAAAATGGTTTACATATGTCTAAAATTCAAAGTTACCTTTTTCAATAAATATTAAAAAAATGTTATACATTTTCTCTCATATATTTCTTTCATTTAATACGGGTAAAATATTTAAAAACAATTATTAATAACTCTCAATGTGTATTTTTATTTAGGATTATTTTTTTCCTAATTAGATTTATAATAAAAACCAGAATGGTAATTTAAATTTGTTAACTGTAACACAATAGGGAAGGACACGCATGATCATCACCGTCGTATGATATCACTTGATTTTTTAATTTTTTTTCTCAGTGGACCTGAGATTGTATTTGAATTTAATATGGTCCATCTTATGAAATTATTTAATATAGTTCAAATGATTTGAGAGGTATGTAATTCTTATGATTATATTAACAAGTACGGAGTACTTGCATTTTTCAATTAATATATTGCTTTATAATATAATATGATTGATGAAACTCATCCTCACTCTATTTTTTAACAATATCTTGATTTATTGATTTATGAAGTGGACCAAGGATCTGATTTCGATCATAGTGATTTAACATAAATTATTTAAGTTAGATTTGTATATTCTAAATTAAATGTTGGGAAAATAATAGTCAAGTCCCAAAGACTATAAAAAATTACAAAAAGGTCCCAACAGAAATTCACGTATCAAAAAAATCCTTATGGACTTTTTTGATATTATTTCTATTAACAACAGGAAGTGCTATATTTATAACAAAATTTAAAAACCTAGCTATTCACAACTTAACAGGAAGTGCTATATTTATAACAGAAAGCACCGAAATAACATTAAATCTGATCCACCTAATTTCAGTGTGAACGGAATCATTATTCATGGTGTGTGCATCACTAATTTCGTTTCCGTCTCTAACAAAAGTATGATATTTAATTTGGTATAATTTAGTTATATCTAAATATTGTGAGACTGATAGGATAACCTTTCTTTTTCTTTTTTTATACAAAATATTTACACTAAACCCAAATATTTCTAAGCAAACGTGTGCCCTATAGTATAATAATTATCTATTAGTCCTCTCACTAGTACAAAAAAAAAAATTAGATCACACGAAAAACGCCTCTTAAAACTGGATTTGGGATCGGTCCCGATATATCTGGTCTAAAAAGTCTGCTATTTTTAAGACCGGATGCGTGACCGGTCTTAAAATTTTTTTTTAGACTGAAATTTTAAAATATACGGTCTTAAAACTCAACTATATATGTGAAAAGACCGACTTTTAAGATCCAGATGTAAGATTGACTTTCTTTAATTCCATTATGTTTCCTTCTCTGGGTTTAATGTTCCAACAAAATAAGTCAATGCACGTTTGGTGAGCAACTCATAATAAAATTAAACTTATGGCTAAAGTATTAATATGAACCTTTCAATATTATTTTAATGCTTCTATATATTGGTTGCTTTTTTTTTTGTCAAAATATATTGGTTGCTTGGAAAGCGATAACTTCTTTGCATGACATAATTGATTGAAACATTATTGATTTTTTAGATATGAGAATATATTCTGGCAAAAAAAAAAAGATGATATAAGAATATATTAGAAAATCGAGTGATAAGAAAACACAATTAAAATATACAATATAATATATAGTAAGAAATACTATGTACAGTTTTACAAGTCAATAAACAGTGCTCATTGGAGAAAGAAAACGTGATTTTTTTTTCCTGAGGAGAGAAGGATAATATATTGATGATTAAATAATTCAATTATTTAGCTTGTTTGGATAAACTTTAGTTTGTTTATTTTAATCTCTCAAATTAGAAAATTTAAAAAATAAATGACATATGAATTTGAAATAAATATTTTGAATGACAACCAACATAATTTGGTTTTAGTGGAAAGAGATTTTTTTTTTCCTCTTTTTGCCACTTATACCAACAACAAAAAAGTCTTTAATAAAGCTACCTCAATTAGATTCCAAATAGCCATATAAAACATTAATTTATAGTCGATTTTTTTCCCCCAAAAGTAATGATAGTAATACGAAAAGCAAGAAAACCATGGTCATAAAAGTTAATATAAGCCATAAGGCTAGCCATCCTTGCTTTTCAATTTATTTTTTTATTAGGTAAAATAAATTTATTACTTTATTATCATTGCACGTTTTAGCAAGGTTCATGGGTATATATTCGTGGGCCAAAAAAAAAATAGTTCATCAATATATTTTCCATGTGTTTGACTTGAAACTTAAAACAAAGGAAAAATATGCAACTTTCAAAATTCAAAAAAAGACCATTAAAGCTTACAAATGACATAGAAGGGTAGGGGGAGAATTTGGGGTTTTTTTTTTTTTTTTTTTTAAATATTTTAGCTTAAAGACTGAAATCCCCGTTTTACACATTTTTTCAGTACCTAATGATTTTATCAAAACCATTATGATTTTTATCAAAATCATTAATGTTTTAGTCAATCTCATTACTCAATTGATCACAAGTCACAAAAATACTAATGGTTTTGATAAAAATCGTAATGATTGTGACAAAATTGTTAGGTTTTAAAAAAATTGTGCGAAATGAGCATTTTAATCTTAAAAACAAAACATGAAAAAACTCAGATTCCTATCTCATCCCTTTTTTATCCTTTGTACGTTTTAATGGTTTTTCTGGATCTTAAAAAATTAAAATGATATTTAAATGTATTTTTCCCTTAAAACAATGTTGCCTTTCGGAGTTGGGAAAACTAAACTAAAGTCCTTATAGTTTACCTTTGTTTGTAATCTGGTCCCCAGACTTTTTTCTTCTTTTTATTGAGTCCTCTAAGATTGTGCTGTTAGAAACATTACTCCTTGTTGCTAAAAAAAAGAAAGAAAGGCTAACGGTGTTAATAGTTCCGTTGAAATGCGCTGATGTGGCAAGGACTTTGATTAATTTGCTAACATGGAGTTTGACTATGATTAAAAGTGCCACTTGCGGAAAGAAAAAGGAAAAACCGAAAATCAATTGGCAACTCATGATTCCACAATCACGCTATCTTACAGTTCATACAGAATGTGGAATCATGAGTTGCAGATGGAGGAGATGAAAATAGCTGGTTAAGTTTCTTTCATTATCCTTTTCTAATCATATCTTATTATCTCTAAATCATGTCCGTCCAATTAATATGAAAGGTCACAATACTACTTTAACTTTTATTTCATCTTTCCAATCAACAGCTCAGATGAGCTCATGAGAGATAATGAGAAAAATGGATCATGAGAGGATCTGCCTCCGAAAATGGCAGTATGTGATGCGAGAATGAGAGTTCCCACACTAGTGCAAAAAAGGCTTTTAAGACGGACAAAAGAGGGTCGTAAGACCGGATATGCGACCGGTCTTGTTAAATTTTGGTATTAAAAGTCTACCATTTAAAACCGGACTCGAACCGGTCTTAAAGAAACTCTTTTAAGACCAGGACATTTAAAAACTTGGGTCTTAAAAAGTTGTACTAAATGAAGCCGAAATATTTTTTGTTCGATCCTAATGCTCAACTTTTAAGACCGGCCAAAAAATAGGTCGCTCTTAAAAGATCGTAATTATAAGACCGGACAAGACACATACGGTCGAAAAATAGCGGCTTCTAAGACCACACGACTAATTACACACGGTCTTAAAGGACCGACTTTCAAGAGTGGATGATAAAAACATCCGGTCTTAAATATTTTGATTTAAGACCGGACGTCTAAATATACCGGTCTTAAAAGACCAACTTTTAAGACCGGGTTTAATATCAAAAATCAAAAGTCGTCGACCTTTAAGACCGGTCATATAATTACATCCGGTCTTAACAAGTGAACATTTAGGACCGTCTTATTATTTCCGGTCTAAATTTTCCCGAATTTTTCCTATTTGTTCTTCCCGATTATATATATACACAAATCCACCACCCAATCCAAGACATAAAATTCGATACTTTAAGCTACAAGCTATGAACAATTATTTGAATAAATTGAATTGGAAAAAGAATACAAATATTATTCACCATGAGCTATTTGGCCTCTTAATTAATGATTACTATGACTACAACACCTAAATTAATATAATTCATACAATAAGATAACTTACTTACAAATACAATAAGTTACAAGTACAACATACATGCGCCCAAAATAATATTCACCATGCCTTCATCTCGATTCCCCCACCCAACAACGTAACATCCTCTTATAGAACATGCCCTTTGGATCGGATCCCGCCACAAAAATAAAACAAGAACAAAATTCATAGTCGGTGACATTAACTATGAACATAGATAGAAGGAATATAATATATATAGTTAAAGCCTTAAAGTCTTCAAAGAAATCTGTATATGAATATTACCTTATGAATTGACTCTTTTATAAAGTGATATCTTCCCATATCCCTTCTTGATGATCACTTCTTATGCCGGGTTCATTATCCGCTTCATCTTCTTCGTTCATGTCGGTAGACCCCTTGAAAAAGGAGTACTCTCGGGAATACCATAATTTGAATTCATTTCCTCATCAATATCAATGACCCTCTTTCCTTGGAGAGCTACGGACCACATTTTATTTTCTTGATCGGTGATATAGAACACTTGTTTTGCACTGGTCTCGCCATAATAAAAGGTTCATCTCCAAAACTTCTACCATTGCATCGACTAATGTAAATCCTAGCCGATCGATCCGAACACCATTATTGACATTAACCCACTTGCATTTGAAAATGGGAAATCTAATTTTCACATAGTCCACCTCCCAAATCTCTTCAATAACCCCATAATATGGCATGACCGCCAATAAAGGGCTCTTGTCTTTCGAACCGGAGAAGTGCATAGATTCAGCCTCTAACATAACACCACCGTTCGGGGTTGTGCTCGTATCATCTAGGGACTTCATGTAAAATGTATAATCATTGATCACATACGAATTCCAACTTATGACATCAACCTCGGGACCACCGCTAACCATTTGATTGTATCGAAACACATTCCTCTCTCTCGACCTTTTGTTTGAACCGGTTTGCAAAAGTTACGTTATGCTCCCTAATCAACCTTTGTTCAGTCATTTGATGATTTTCTTTCCTTACAAATTTGCTTTATGTGCAGCTATCTTCGGCTTGAACTTCATCGACGTTATTCAAGATGTACAAGTGGACTAGTGACAATTCATCGGGATCCACATCTTTACGGAAGCCCCTCGTCTACCCCCATGCATGCGACGTTTTGGAAGCCCAATATGTCTTACTTTGGCCAAATAATCTTGACAAAATTCCATGGCTTCTTCGAAACATATTTCGAACAATTGATGCTTCGGCCGGTATGCGTTCTTCATGTACCCTTTTAGGAATTTCATAGATCTTTCAATTGGGTACATCCACCGTAAATGGATAGGGCCGCACATCTTTATCTCCCTCACTAGATGAACAATTAGATGAACCATGATGTCAAAAAATATAGGAACAAAAAGCTTCTCAAGGTGGCACAAGATAAGATATCCTTCATTCTCCAATTCATCCAACTTTTCAATCTCAAAAACTTTACGACAAAGCGTATTGAAGAAGACACAAAGTCTAGTCAAAACGACCCGAAGATCATATTCGGCGATGCCTCGAATAGCTATTGGGAGTAGTCTGTTGCATCAAGACATGACAATCATGAGACTTTTGGCCTACTAATTTCAAGTCCTTCATCGATACAAGCCTCTTAAAATTTGAAGAATACCCCGTGGGAACTTTTTGTGCCATGTCAACACTCACAAAAACTTCGTTTCTCATCCTTAGACAAAGTATGAGAAAGGGGGACAATAAGTTCTCTTCCCATCGGCCTTAGATGTAACTCTTCGCGTATTCCCATTGCTATCGATCCAATCTTGCCTTCACACCATCCTTGGAACTACCTTGTATGTTGAGAAGCGTGCCGACAATACTATCACATACATTTTTCTCCACATGCATGACATCAATACTGTGTCTCACATCAAGATTGCACCAATATGGAAGATCGAAGAATACAGATCTCTTTTTCCATATATTTGTTTCTTTTCTACACTTTGCGAGTCTTACCGAATACGACATTGATATTTTTCACCTTTTCATAAACTTGCTCCCCAGTCAATGCCACCGGAGCATCTTCATACTCTTGGCCACCAAAAAAGGCTTTCTTCAATCGACGATATGGGTGGCCCCGTCTAAGAAATCTCCTTTGTCCAAGGTAAACCGTCTTTCTTCCATGTTGAAGTTGATGGTAGCGTGTGCCTTCTTCACAAATTGGACATGCTTTATGGCCTTCTACACTATACCCTGACAAGCTCCCATATGCTGGGAAGTCGTTTATAGTACAAAATATCATGGCTCGCATTTTAAACACCTCCTTCTTGAAAGAGTCAAAAACATCAACACCTTCGCCCACAACTCCTTCAAGTCTTCGATCAAGGGCTGAAGGTAAACATCAATGTCATTTCCGGGTTGTTTCGGTCCCGAAATCAACATAGACAGCATGATGTACTTTCATTTCATGCATAACATTGGAGATAAGTTGTAAATAATCAATAGTACAGGCCATGAACTATGTATCTTGCTAAGGCTTCCATATGGATTCATGCCATCCGTGCTAAGGGCAAGCCTAAGGTTCCTAGGTTCTTCGCCGAAGTTCGGAAATAATTGATCGATTTTCTTCCATTGAGAAGAATCGGCCGGATGTCGAAGCTTTCCATCGAAATCCTCTCATTTGCATGCCACCTCAAATTTTTTGCATCATTTTCATTCGCAAACAACCGCTTGAACCTTGGTATGATTGGAAGATACCACAACACTTTTGCAGGCCCCTTATTTGACTTGTACCTTGGGGTTTCACATTTCGGACAACTCGCTCCTCTTCAAACTCTTTTCTATACAACACGCAATCATTCGGGCATGCATGGATCTTTTTGTACTCCATCCCCGAGTGGACAAAGTATTTTCTTAGCATCATAGTATCGATGCGGCAACACATTATCATCCGGAAGCATGTCCTTAAAAGCCTCAAGCATTTCGAAAAACTCTTGTCGCTCCATCCATGACGTGCCTTCAAGCTTACCAATTTCAATACAAAGCATTCAACAATTGGTATTTTTTACACCCACGGTATAGAGGGGTCTCGCATCACCGCACATATTACCATATGCATGTGATTGATGAAAAGCCTCTTCTCCTACATCACGGATAATGTCCTCTATGTGATCATCCATATCCGTGTCATTATCATCAAAGGCCACTTCCTATGTTGAGACCCACTTGGTATTTTTTCACCATGCCATACCCATACCGTATAAGTCTTACAAATTCCTTCACAAATTAAATGTGTGTGTATAACTTCGGGACTTAGTCGCCTCTCATTCAAACATTTTACATAAGGGCAATAAAACTTCCCACCCTCGGCATGGGCATTTTGTTTAGCAAATTTTATAAAGTTCCTCACCCCATTCTGATATTCAACACTCGTCCGTTTAGCATTTATCCAACTGTGATCCATAGTAGAATTCCTATATATATAGACGGAAAGATTTAACATATATATATATATGCTCAAATGTCGGTTATGTCTTTTTTTTCTTTAAATGCAGAACGAAGAATCACTTTTGGTCATAAATGTATCGCAGAGAATCCAAGAACCAAAATAAATGCATGACGAGGAAATTAAATGCATCGCGTGAAGGTCTTGTGGACTCACCCGTATCATATAAATTCAAATGCTTTTGCTTAGTCTTTCTTCTCCCGCCACGAACGTTGATGTTGCGACGAAAGAGTACCCTAAAAACATTTATTGGTCAGTTGGGTAGGTCTAAAATGCAATTATAATCTTCAAAATACAATATCCATTAACAACACAAAAACCCACAAGAACATTTGATCGATTTCGCTCAACCCAGAAAAACCCGAACGATGAGCGGGAAAATCATAAAGTTATATAACCGAAACACCTCTTACAGCTTGGTCTATAGACGTTTAGCTAAGGAACCAAAAAGTGATTGTCGAGAGAGCAACGCGAACCGGCGACAAGTGGCGACGTAACCCGAGTAACACTTTAGGCGCGACAAGAGAAGTTCGAGAGAGGGAAATTTAATATTCCGCGCGACGTAGCGAGACATGTTTTATATTTGGGATTTTATTAAGACCGGAGTTTTATAATCCTCCGGACCTAAATTGAGACAATTAAACCGGTTCATTAAAATGAGACGGTTCTATATATAAAACTTTTTAAGACCGCCATTTTATAATACTCCGGTCCTAAAATTCTTAGTTTTTGTGATTTCTAAAAAAGGATTTGGCGAGCGCAAAGAATCGAATGAATAAAAATTAAAGGAAAACTGGAGTTTCTTTAATTACATATATTACTTGCATATGCACGTACACAAGAAAAAATACAAAACAAAAACAAGCGAGAAAATTATCAAAAACAAGAATCGACTAAACATCTCCTAAAGCTTATTATCCTCCAAAGCCTTGGCGATTTCGGCGTGTCTGACATTAATTTCCCGCCGGAGATCAGCAAATTTTGTCTTACTCGAATCAGCCACAATGCTTCATTAGAGGAAAGAGGAGAGGGTCGTAGTAGTCGCGGTGGGGCCAAGAGGTTGGAGAGGGGGAGCGGGAACCTCTTCATCATCCGAAGAAATAACAATGGGTCCAACGACCCGAGACTCTCTTCGTCACAATAGGACGGACTCTCGATGGAGGAGGTGCACCGTATAACGATCGACGGAAGGCACGAGCATCACGACTAAGAGCACCCCTACGAGCGGTTCTCTTGAATCTAACCATGGTTTGAGTAGTTGGGGCAGAGAGGTATGAGGAGTTAATTAATAGAGGCAGAGAGCTGTTCTCAGATAGCCACGTACGTAGTTTGGAGTTACGAGGTAGTGAGGAATTAATAAGGAGTTATAGGTACGCGGTATAAAATTCCATTATTTAATATTTTTCCAATTCATTTTATTTTAAGACCGACCTTTTATCATTAACCCGGTACTTAGAGGTATGCGGTATAAAATTCTATTATTTAATTTTTTAAGACCGATCTTTTATAATAAGTCCGGTCCTAAAAGTCTTACCTTTAAGACCGACCTTTTATCATTTACCCGGTACTTACACACTTTGTTCAAATGAATGATGCGAGAGTCTCTTCGGCTTCCAGATAAACTTCCCAACTAGGCGTCTCCTCGTATTACGATGAACAATGCGTCTCATCGTTAAAGCTTAGGTGTTTCACATTGTTCGGGATGGGTTCTCTATTTAAACCCGTTGTTACCGTACTTTCTTCACATTCTTCTCCCCGGGTCCTCCGTTTCATCCTCCTCCTCTTCAACCTCAGCCCCCACCGTAATGGCTGCTCCCCCAGTCCTCCGTTTCCTCCTCCTCCTCTTCAACCTCGCCCCCTCCGCCACCGCCTCCTCCAAATCCGACCGTGAAGCGCGGTTGGTGCGATCCTTGGTGGCCCGCGTCGATCAAATCGATCGACGTTTGGGCCAATTGGTTGGCTTGCTCATACCATGAACAACAAGTTGAACATGGTACTCCACGCCAATGACGTGAACTACGATCCCGCCGAAGACGACTCCGACGCCCCCTCCATTTCCGACTACGAGAGGGATTAGTTTTTTTTATTGCTTTTTTATTTTGCTTTTTTTTTTGTGATCGCCCTATATGGGGCGCGTAAAAAAATTAGTAAATAAAATATTTTTAAATTTTGTTCTTGTGCGAGTTTAGTACTTTATCTCGAACCTGGAAAGCAATAAACAAGGCAACTATGAAGGGCGGATAATGGCGAGACTAAAAAACCTAAAATAAAAGAACGAAGACTTTAGTTAGTAAATCGACGGTCCTAAAAACACGCCATTTTTTTCAGCTTTGGTTTCCATATCCGATTGCCTCTTGTCCTTTTCATTATCGTCTTTCTTTTTCCGACAAAAAGGAAACAAACAAAACATTGTCCTCGTGTAAATCCAACAACGAAATTCACGAGAATACGGTTAAGAACATACAAAAAAAAGGAGCTTTTACCTTATTCGGATAAGAACAAATAAAGTGACTATTCTTCTCAAGGTTGGACCTTCGTTGACGTCGGTTTTACCTCCCCATGTGAGAAACAAAGTGTCCTTTTCATTATCTTCCTTCTTTTTCGACAAAAAGACAAAAGACAAAATAAAAGGGACACCGATAATGCTGCCTCTACACATGGAAAGGTAAAAACGATGATAAAGAAGGACCTAGCTTGAGAGTAACGCCGTAACCTCGGTTGTCTTCAACCCTAACCATTTAATTTGTCTGAAAAGGGGTATTTAAAGGGGAATGACTTTTAAGATCGCACAAATAACAACATACGGTCCTAAAAGTTAAGCAGACTTTTAACCAAAGGACTTTTAAGACCGATTATATATAAAAATACGGTCCTAAAAGTTAAGCGGGGACTTTTAAGACCGACCTTTTATAATACGTCCGGACCTAAAAGTTCATGTGGTCTTTTAAGCTTTTAGGAGCGGACACTAAAGCAATATACGGTCCTAAAAGTCTCATACTTTTCACACCGAAGATTTTTTGCGGACCTCTAAGACCGGACATCTTTGTTAATGAACGGTCCTAAAAGTCTCGATTTCAAACACTAAATTAAATAGCTATATCCACCATCCAATAATACATTCGAAACCCAAAATGGACACAAGAAATTTGTTCGAAAAATTAACTAAATTTATTTATTGAATTTTACATTGCCTATGTATATTTACAAATGAATTGTTCAAAAAAATAAACAAATTTACGAGAAGATCGATTATTGTTGCTACGGAATATACTTACAAATGAATTTAGGACATTAATTATTGTCATTTTTCGACTCTAAGATCAGACCATACAGATATTCACAAAACACATTGCGTATGTGCTCCAGTTCATCATCGGAAAGGGAGTTTTGCATTGAAACATCTCGTAACATCAAAGACAAAGAATCGAATTAACTTGCGTGCATATTTCATTTGTAACAAGAAGCCGTAAACTGAATTAACTTGCATAATATGTAACATCAAATACATTTACCTTTGCGGTTAATTTAGTATCCCCTCGCCTTGTAATATCATACATGTGTTTCATGACGTATCGGCCACATAAGTTGGACTCTCGTGGTTGCCGACGGGTCTAAAATGAACAAGAAATATATATAAGAGCATATATATAGCTCAATGACCAAGTTCACAAGGCAAAGTGTGCTACAAATTAAATATTGTACCAACCTCGGTCCGTACCATGTGGGGTCTTTGTCCCGAGTAGCACGCCTTTTCTTTTCTAGTCTTTGGAAGGTCCTCATGGCTTGTCATCAAAATCACAAATTTATCAATGATTCACTTAAAATTCACAAAGCGAGAGATGTCGACAAGAAAATCAAAATGACATGCTTACTCGTTGATGGTGCGCACCAACGAAGGCAATGGCTCGGTGTGAGTTGAGCATAAGAAGATAACTTTATGGTCGTCCATGCACATGACGACCAATCGCCGATGGCGGCTGAAAATTCACATCGATAAACTATACTCGGTGATATATATATGTAGCAGAATTAAGTGAATTACGACAAGATTTTTGATATGTACTGTGGAAGAATGGCAAAAAGTACAACTTTCTCGATCACTTGACACAACGTCTTTGATATGTACTCTGTCTCTCCTCCATGGTTGTTTGACTTGAATAGACGGGGCATAAGAATCCAAAATCGTTGATCCTGCACCTTTGAACCAATTCATGATGCAAGAACCTACCATAATGACATCGATCGGGGAATTAGTATATATGTATGTATGTCTAAACGATGCATTTAAATGATGTACACATAGATAGAAGATACTTACTTCATAAAAATTCTAACAAGCGCATCGGTAAGCTCCGTCGAGGAAGCAAAGCGGGGACTCAACATCAACGGTGTCAACTTGAACGGGCATAGGATGAAGGACGCCTAGTACTTCATCAGCAGGCCACGATTTATCCTTAAAATATCCACTCTTCATCAGATCGGATATTTTTTCCCTGGCAGCAGCCAACTTAGCAGTAGGGGATAGAGCTTGAGGAAGGGATAGAGCTTGAGGAGGGGATGGAGCCTGACGAGGGGATGGTACTTGAGGAGGAGGGGTTGAAGCTTCAGGAGCAGTAGAGACATGTACAAGCTTCACTGGCCAAGGGATGAAGGTTCCCTTGACATCACTCACAAGCTTGACTCATCGTTTGGAGAGGGAGCGGTGCATCAATGATCACCTTTTCAACTGACACTCTGACTTCATCATCAGGCATTTGTTGGTGGTGTACAGTTGATCCCAAGTTGTGAACAGTCCCTTTTGCAACCAATAATCGTCCATCATGATGATCGGGATCCTCCACATAAAGGTCACAAGGTTGCTCTGACTGTCCAACAATGCAGCTCCTTCTAGTGCTGCGCACGGTTGCGGGTGAGTGTATGAAGGGAACACCGGTCTACGGACGATTGCTCAAAAGCAGCCTCGGTGACTCGGTTCTCCTCCTTCATCCGGCTCATCTCGGATTGAAACATTGCAGTCATTGAAGCTTTATTAGCAGCCATTGTCCCGGTCCATCTCCTCCCGGTAACCATACTTTGTCTATGGCGTTTGGATGTACCAAAGACTTGCTTTATGCCTACCCGTCCTCCAATCCCCCTTACACGCCCGGGTGATCCGATTTTTGGTCGCAACGGTCGAACATCATTCCTCCCGTCCGACACAAAAGATCCTCTCGCTTCTTTCTTTTTAAGATCTTCCCGTAAGATACGGATAACGAGAAGCTTAGTAATGAAACATGTTTAGTAACTAAAAAATAACAATAACGATACTTACAATTCTTTCAAAGAACTAGACGAGTTTGTTCACTCGTGTAGGCGCGCTTGGCTTTTGCCGAATATGCAACCACAACTCCTCGCGACGTATTGGAGATGGAGGAGCATGTATCACAGAAGGATTGGATTCTGCTTCATCATCCAATCTCTTCCGCTTGGCAGCCATCAAATCTTTTTTGGCCTTTTGATATCCGCCGCGAGAAGCCCTATGAGGGCAATCATTCTTTCTACCTATCTCCTGTGCTTGTTCCCTTCTTTTCGTGAATCGGGATTGAAAACATCTATTAATTATGAATTCCAGCCATGCATGTCACTAACGAAATTAGAGAACTTCGCTTCATATGAACGTCAATCAAAAAGTAGTCAAATTCTTCACTTCATCAAGTTTCAACATTTTATTTAAGGAAGATGTAGAATTGTAGAAGAAATTGGAGCTATGTTTTGTAGTGCTAGCTAGATAGATAGGTTAAGAAACAAAAGAGAATTATGCTTACGAATAATACAAACTTGATCCTTTTTAAGGCATCCAAAGTGGGATCGGCAGTCCCCATTAGATAGTAACAATTGGGTATATAAAGTTTCCCCTTTTTAAGACTATTCATTTCCTCCTTTGCAAGACAAACCATTACACAATTAATACCTTCTCATCGTAATTTACCTTTTCGGGGTTGACATATCGACTTGCATAGACAAAGGCGGAAATGTATACTTCTATTCACACACCGAACCATTCTATAACTAACGGGATTACATGAACACAATAACATTCACATATCCGCACAGTTAATAAGCAAACAAAAGGGAAAACAAAACTAAATATAAACTCACCGAGCTTCAGAGTGGTCCGCGAGAAGAACAAATTGTCGCTAAATTCGTTCATCAATAAATGTGTAAACTTCCCAAGGATGTTTGGCAAAGGCGGAATCTCGGAGAAAATATACGTGTTAGCGAGAAAGGTCTTAAACTTCCTCCACCGATCAGCACAATAAGACAATGTCTTGTCTTTCAACTTCCGACGTCGAGGGACGGTGTATGTAACCCGGATAGTCTCCCAAATAGGATCCTTTACATTCTTAGAGTCCACACTTTTCCACTCATCCGTCAAGATGCTAACCTTGCTGCGTGCTAGACAGTACCGACAAAACTATTATATTTGCTTTTATTAGGACCGACGGGTTCCAACCTTGCATTAAAGCTGAATCTCGAGCTTTGACCCGAAGTCCGACTTAGGGTCACATCCATCATTCGTGTGCCTCTTCTACCACGGCGTGCAGGGCGATTACGAGCCTCATTGTGAGATGAAGAGGGTTCGTTCTCACTCACACCAGTCACACCAGGAACTGGCGTTGCCGGAACACGAATAGATTCGTTTTCACCGTCCATTTTCGAGACAGGAAGAGAGGAATGCCTGAGCAAATGAGAGAGTAACAAGGGCTGATGGTACGTGGGCGAGGAAGAGAGGTAATGCAACAAGAAGGGTTTCGGAACGTGAACGAGAGGTTCTCCACGAGTAGTAACAAAAGCTTTCGCGCGAAGAAATGTATAACTTGCGTGGATTTTTAAGACCTAGGATGAAAAAGAGACGGTCTTAATATTTACATTAATCCGGTCATATTAAACGTCCGATCTTAAAAGTTTAACCTTTAAGACTCGTTCCTTTTAAAACGCCGGTCTTAATATTAATGAACTTTTTAAAATCTTAGGAAGTATCGTATGTCCGGTTTTGAAAGAAAACTTTTAAGACCGTCTTCTTGATAAGTTCGGTCTTAAAACTTTAGACTTTTTTATATTTAAATTTTTCCTTATTATGTTTTACCGTAGAAAATATAAGTACGGCTATATGAGATATATTTAGAAAGTAATTGAAATTTCGGTTCAATTTTAAGACCGGGTTGTATTTTAGTCGGTCTCAATAATGTTTTTAAGAGCGGTGAAAAATTTGTCCGTGCAAGAAGTTCTTTATATTTACGGAATGTCACCGGTCATTCCTTTAAGACCGGGGTGTCCATTGTCCGCTCTAAATGAGGCGGTCTTAAAGCCTTTTTTGCACTAGTGCCATCTGATTTTCAGTTTTTCCTTTTCCTTTTTAATTTTCCTATATGGCACTTTTATTGTCCATCCAAGTTTGTTTGGCAAAATAACCCAAGTTCTTGCCACATCAGCACATTTTAATGGAACTATAACACCGTTAGTCTTTTTTTTGAGCCGCAGGGACTAATAGATCTAACTGGACAACCTTAAAGGACTCAATAAAAGCAAAAAAGTCGAGGGACCTGATTAAAAACTGAGATAAACAATAAGGGCCTCCAGATCAGTTTTCCCTTCGGAGTTTGAGTCCAAGGTATTGGACCATTAATACTATAAAAAATTTTAATTGTAAATCTTTGAAAACTTGTGCAGAAATTTTTTTATTTTTTATTTATTTTGGCTCATAAGTTAATTAGTGGCTAAAGTATACTTTTAATCCTTTAAATTTTACATAAGGTATACTTTTATGGTCTCTTAACTTCATAAAGTATACTTTTAGTCCTAAAATTCTAACACCGTTAATGTTGCTAAAAGAAAAACCGACACGGCTTTTAACTCAAGTGATGACTAATAGCATTTAATTACACAAATTTTATATATTTTTTAATTTACACATATTTTAAATTCAAGCCTAATTGCATTTAATTACACAATCATTATTTAAATTTTCACCGTTATCACTTGAGTTTATGTTTTCGTTAGGCAATCTAAAGTCGATGTTACATAAATATAATTAATATATATATTGCTTTATAATATAATATGATTGATGAAACTCATCCTCACTCTATTTTTTAGCAATATCTTGATTTATTGATTTATAAAGTGGATAAAGGATCTGATTTCAATCATAGTGATTTAAAATGAACTATTTAAGTTAGATTTGTATAGTCTAAATTAAAGATTTAAAATTTTAAACCTATATCCATTTTTAATTAAAATTTTTATTTAAGCACCGAAATAACATTAAATCTGATCCACCTAATTTCATATGAACGGATGCATTGTTCATGGTGTGTATCACTAATTCCGTTTCCGTCTCTAACAAAACTATGATATTTAATTTGGTATAATTAAGTTATATTTAAATATTAGTAGACTTATTAGGATAACTTCTTCAATAATTTTTTTTCCAACCAAAATATTTAGACTAATCCCCAATATTTCTAAGCAAACGTGTGCACTATAGTATAAAAAAGTCTTTTTGGATTGGATGAAAAACGCCTTGTAAGACCAGATTTGGGACCTGTCTCGATACAAATGGTCTAAAAAGTTTATTATTTTTAAAACCGGATGCACCACCGGTCTTAAACAATTTTTGTTAGACTAAACTTTTAAAATATTTAGTCTTAAAGTCGTACTATATAGACAAGAGATTGTTTATGTGAAGACTAAAAAGACTAACTTTTAAGACTGGATGTATAAGATTGACTTCCTTTGATTCCATTATGTTTCCTTTCTCTAGGTTTAATGTTCCAAGTTCCAACAATACCTTCTTGGTTTGTGATCTTTGAACAACAACAAAAAGTCAATGCAGGTTTGGTGAGCAACTCACAATTTTTTTTTTTTTTTTTTTTTTTTTTTTTTTTTTTTTTTTTTTTTTTTGGGGGGGGGGGGGGGGGGGGTTGTCAAACTTTCACTTAATTAAAATTAAACTTTTGGCTAAAGTATTAATATGAACCTCCCAATATTATTTTAATGCTTCTATATATTGGTCGCTTGGAAAGCGATAACTTTTTTGCATGACATAATTGATTGCAACATTATTTATTTTTTAGATATGAGAATATATTAGAAAATTGAGTGATAAGAAAACACAATTAAAATATAAACTATTATATATAATAAGAAATACTGTTTACAATTTTACGTGTCAATAAACAGTACACACTGGAGAAAAAATGGTGTGGCTTATTAAAAAAATGAAATGAGAGTGAAGGATTATATATATATTTTTTTCCTGAAGACAGAAGGATGATATATTGATGATTAAATAATTCAATTATTTAGCTTGTTTGGATAAACTTTAGTTTGTTTATTTTAATCTCTCAAATTAGAAAATTTTAAAGATAAATGACATTTGAAATAAATATTTTGAATGACAACCAACATACTTTGGTTTTAGAGGAAAGAGTTTGTTTTCCCCTCACACAAAAGAAATGTCTTTAATAAAGCTACCCCAATTAGATTCCAAATAGCCATATAAAAAAAAAAAAAAATTCAATGACAGCTCTAGATTTTTACTATTTTCTTTTTATTGCAAGTACGTAATTCAAAAAAATATTATATTTTCAGGAGTTGAAAGTTGAAATTTTAAATTAAACTATTATTATTCGAACTTAACTTTAAAGCATTAATTTATAGTCTAATTTTTTTTTTTTTTTTTAATAAGTAATGATAGTAATACGAAAAGCAAGAAAACCATGGTCATAAATGTTAATCTAAGGGTGGATTTAAAAAAATAAAAATACAAAATAATCTAAGGCTAGCCATCCTTGCTTTTCAATTTATTTTTTATTAGGAAAAATAAATTTATTACTTTATTATCATTGCACGTTTTAGCAAGGATCATGAGTATATATTTGTGCTCCCCAAAATAAGTTCATGAATATATTTTCCACGTGTTTGACTTTTTTTTTTCCCTCCAATCCATGTGTTTGACTTGAAACCTACAATGAGGAAAAAATATACTTCCTCTAGTTTTTATTATAAGACATCAACTAATAAGTTTATTTTGTCTTATTTATAAGGCGCTTACTTGTTCTCAAGGAGCATTGATTTTTTCCCCCATATATATCTATAATTAATAAGGGTAGTGGAGAGAGTAATTATTAATATGATATTAGTTTAGTGCAATTAGTAGGGGTAATATTAGAAGTTATTTAAATTGTAGGACAACTTTATTGACTTTAACTATTTTTATTGGTTTGTTAAAATATTTAGTTGATGTCTTATAATAAAGATCAGGGAGTATTTAAATATAATTTCAACTTTCAAAATTCAGAAAAGACCATTGAAACTTGTAAAATGACATAGAAGGGTGAGGTGAGAATTTGAGTTTTTCATGTTTTGGCTTAAAAACTAAGATGCCCTTTTCATACATTCTTTCAATATTTAACAATTTTATCAAAATCCTTGTGATTTTGTCAAAATTATTAATGTTTTAGTCAATCTCACTACTACTCAATTGCTCACTGCTCACAAAAATAGGAGTCATGATTTTGACAAAAATCATAATGGTTTTGACAAAATCGTTAGATATCCGAAAAAAAAAATGTGTGAAAGAGGTATTTTAGTCTTTTTAAGGGAAATATGAAAAACCCAGATTCACGTCATCAATTTTTTGTCCTTTACAAGTTTTCACTGACTTTCTAGATCTTAAAAATTAAAATGGTATTTAAAATTTTTTCCCCTTAAAACAATGCTGACATTCGGATTTGGGAAAACTAAACTGAAAGTCCTTATAGTTTACCTGTGTTTTTAATCAGGTCCCTAAACTGTTTTCTTCTTTTTAGTGGGTCCTTTAAGATTGTGTTGTCAACCCATTTGGATGTAACTTCTTGAAAATGATTTTCACAATTTATGAGGTAAAAATAGCTTTTAAGATTTACGAGGTACAAATGATTTTTGGAAAATAGCTTTTTGAAAAGTAGTGTGGATAACTTCAAAACCTAAGTTTTGACAAAAGTTTGCCAAATACCCCAAAATTGTCTAGAAGCTATTCTGCATTAAAACCTAGGTTTTGACAAAAGTTTGCCAAACACCCATAATTATTTTCCGGTATCAAAACCTAGGTTTTGTCATAATCTTACCTAAATTTTTTCCAGAAGTTATTCTGCATCAAAACCTAGATTTTGTGAAAAGCAATTTTTTTTTTCTACTTTTTCTCTCTCCTCTGCCATCATCAGTATTTTTTCAGTATCAGTTAGTATCCTTAAGATTTTTTTAGTACCTTCTCAGATTTCGAAATATTTTTTCATTATCTTAATTTTTTTCAAGATTAGAAAATATTTTTTCAAGTATCTTTAAATATCTTTTTAGTAATCAAGTTAGTACCATTAAATACTTTTTTAATATTTTAAAATAAATTTTTAAGATCATGAAATATTTTAGGATATTGACTGGGACTGAAAAATATTTCATGATCTTAAAAAATTACTTTAAGATATTAAGAAAATATTTTAGGGTAATGACTGATCTTGAAAAAATATTTCATGGTACTAACGGTACTAAAAAGATATTTAATATTGACCTGTACTAAAAAAATACTTCTCATGGTCTTAAAAATTTATTTTAGGATATTGAAAAAATATTTCAAGGTTATAACTAATCTTAAAAAAATATTTCATGGTATTGACGGATATTAAAAAGATACTTAATACTGACTATTACTGAAAAGATACTTCTCATGGTCTTAAAATTTTATTTTAGGATATTGAAAAAATATGTCGGGCTATGACTAATCTTAAAAAAATATTTCACGGTACTGAAGTGTACTAAAAAATACTTAGGATCGATTGTGATCTTTGAAAAAAATCGATGATGATGAGAGAGGAGAGAGAAAAATCTATAAAAAAAAAATCTCTCACGATCCTTATTATAAGGCATCAACTAACAATTCTCATTAACCAATAAAAAAAGTTAAAGTCAATAAAGTTTTCCTATAATTTAAGTGACTTCCAATATTACCCTACTAATTGCACTATATTCTAATATTACATTAATTATTACTCTCATCTACTACCCTTATAATTAGAGGCATATATGAAAAGATATAATAAACGCTCATTGGGAACAAGCAAGTGTCTTATAAAAAGGACCAAATACACTTGCTAGTTGGTGCCTTATAATAAAGATCAGAGAGAGTAATTTTTTCCAAAACCCAGGTTTTGATACAAAATAGCTTATGACAATGGGTGTTTAACAAACTTTTGTAAAACCTAAGTTTGATGCAGAATCACTTTTGGAAAGCAGACTTATAACAAAATATAGGTTTTGGGAACTTTCAAAGAGGCACGCTGTTACTAAAAGCAAGGCTAATGGTGTTAATAGTACCGTTGAAATTTGCTGATGTGTGAGAACTTTGATTAATTTGCTAACGCAGAGTTTGACTGAGATTAAAAGTGCCACATAGGAAAAAAAAATTAAAAAAAGAGAAACCAAAAATTAGATTGGAACCCTCACTTTTGCGGACTTCCATTTTCATCTCCTCCATCTACAACTCATGATTAGGGGCGGATCCAGAAATTTATAGAAGGAGGGGCACTATTGGCCAAGGGGTGCGGGGGTTTGGGGGCAGCACCCCTAAAATTTTTTTTCCACTTGTCATCAGTTACAAGTTTGATAATCATCAATAAGAAAAAGAGCAAGTGTTAAAAGAAGTAAGCACCGAATTGATCAAAGAAGTAAGCAACCACTCATTAGCAACCTTCAAGGCACCCCACCCTGCCCATTTTCTACAACTTCTTGTTCGACATGAAATGTGCTAAGACCGCACTATTCATTTCCACAACATTATATGGTTTATTATAGGGTCATGTATAAAGTGAAACTGATTAAAGAAGTAAGCAACCACTCATTAGAAATGAACTTTACCATTGGGAGAAAAGCTCAGAATTGGAGCCCCGACCCGGTGGAGCTTCTTCTTCTTCGAGATTTAGAGACACAGAACCATCGGGAGTGAGGCGAGAGACCCAACCACATCGAGCCTTCACGTTCTCCACCGCCGTTATCACGTTCTCCGTCGTCCTTAATCTCCTCCCAACCAAAGTTGCAACGGAGAGAGACAGAGGCGTTGAGATGAAGCTCAGAGTTTTGAGGAAGATTCACACCAGTTTCCGGTGAAGCTTCACCATTCTTCTTCTCTTCCTTCGATCAACTTCACATCAGTCGCCGATGAAGCTTCAGAGAGTTTCCTGTCTCTGTCTGGCTGTCTCGCTAGGTCATAAAAGAGTAAAGAGGAGCAGAGTGAGCCGGCATGTTGAGGAAGACATAGAAGAGGGGAAAAATCAAGGGGGAGCACGTGCCCCCTTCTCACATACGTGGGTCCGCCATTGCTCATGATTCCACAATCACGAAGATGAAAATGGCAGTATGTGATGTGATGCGAGAGTGAGGGTTCCCATCTGATTTTCAGTTTTTCCTTTAAAAAAAAAAAAATTCCCATTTGGCACTTTCAATCTCAGTCAAAGTTTATGTTAGCAAATGAACAAAGCTCTTTCCACATCAGCACATTTTAACAGAACTATAACAAGTTCACATTAGGTACACATCTTTTATATGCATCTTATGTGCTCATCTCTCTAATTTTGGGGTGAGCACATTTATATATATATATATATATATTATTTAGATTAAATTATATGTTGCATCCGAAATATTTTTTTCCCCAAAGCATCTCAAATTGATTAATTTTCAATCCGGCATTCATAAATATTTTTCATGTAACGTTAGTATTTTGGAAATTAATTAATTTGAGATACTCAAGACAAAAAATATTTCAAGATGCAGCATATAATTTAATCTAAATAAATAAATAAAATATATAAAAAATAAGAAAAATGTGCTCACCCCAAAATTAGAGCAATGAGCATGATGTGCACCTAATGTAAACCCAACTATAATACCGTTAGTCTTTTTTTAACCGCAAAGACTAATAGATCTAACTGCACTATCTTAAAGGACTCAATAAAAAGGAAAAAAATAGTCTAGCTACCTGATTAAAAACTGAGATAAGCTATAAAAAAAAAAAAAAAAAGCATCCAGATCAGTTTTCCCAGTTTTCCCTTCGGAGTTTGAGTCCAAGGTATTGGACCATTAATACTATAGAAAATTTTAATTGTAAATATTTGAAAACTTGTGCAGATTTTTTTTTTTTTTTTTTTTTTTTTTTTTTTTTTGGGCACGAGTTAATTACTCTATTTGATTTTTTTCACCATATTTTAATAAAATAAGTCTCGATTAATTTCCTTTATTATACACACAGAGATTTAAACATGCATGCATGTGTACTTAATTAAAATCTGTAATAGAAGTAAATGTTTTTTCCCCCCTTTGACCTGAAGAAGTAAAGGCATTCAACTAGAGAAAATCTCTTGAAGGTCTTAACAAAATGTCAAAAAAAATTTAGAGAAAATTTTGATGTAAAAAAAGTCTCAAGGAGTTGTTAAAACCCACAAATGGAATTGTTAATCCCCTACTGAAAAAGTTGTCAATGAGACATTTTCAACATCAGAATTTTCTCGGGGACTTTTGTGACGTTGTCTTGGTCTCTTGGAACTTTAAAGGGATTTTCCCGTTCAACAAATTCAATATTCAGCAATCTAATCAAAGTCGATGTTAAATAAAGTTAGTCTTTTTTTAATATAGTAATTTGTTCTGATTTGGGTAAGAAAAACCCCAAGGTATATATATGTATTATTTATATTATTTTTAATTTTTTATGAACATTAATTAATTTTATAAGATTCACTCAACCTTGCATTATCAGATTAATTAGACTCATTTGTGGAATTCGTAATGGACAATAGTGTATTTTTATAAATAACTTAACTAGCTAGAAGGGAAACTACTTTTAAATAATAGAATAATAAATAGTAATAAAAACATGAAAAAAATGTTTAATACCAAAAGTTTGACTCCAATTTAGTTTAAATCAAATTAAATTCCGAGAGAAATATTACATATAATTTGTATAAGTATTGTTACGGATTCATATTTTGGGCCCTGATATGGGGTCGGCCCAGCACGCATACACCATTTCGGAAGTCCCCTTTAAGCAGGAAAAAGCTAATAACCTTATAAACAAGGCACTAATCTCGGTAGTACAGGTAGTAGAACAGATGCGTCAGATAATGGAGCAAGCATTTGCAGAACGTGGGTATGCACGTTGCCTAAGGAGCGGACACATGACCAGCAAAACGAAACCCTAGGTAATCTCTATAAATAGGAGATTACCCACAAGGTGCACACATTCTGTTTATATCCTTTTGCTATTCAGTTACACTATGCACACACCACACCCCTCAGGCTAAATGCCATTCTTGTGTAGCATAGTGATTGGGAGATATTCATTGGTGTCTTCCTCATAGACATCATTGAGCAATCCTATCTCCGGTATTCACCTTCCTTGTAACCCGGAGAGATCATCAGATCCTACATTAACCTTATACTAGCCCACTGAGGTTAGACATCTGTGTTCATCAGATAAAACATTGGCGCCGACCGTGGGGAGAGATAAACTTCGATTCCCAAATGATCAGAAATGTCAGAAAATGAATGCAACATTATTAGTGGAGGATTCAAAGGAGGAGGAGATTCAGTGAGCCAGAGGAATAGATACCTAAGGGAGGTTCTCTCCATCAAAGATCGTCCCAAATTTAAGAAAAACTCGTCTTCTACAAAGCTGGAGCCTCCTGTACTCAGCTTCACTAAGGAGGAATTGGAAGACGTGCCACTAGGTCATCACGATGGTTTGGCAATAACTGGAATGATAGCAAAATGTCGGGAAAGAAAATATTCGTAGACAATGGGAGCTCGGTCGACATTCTCCTGTGGGATGCCTTTAAGCGAATGAAGCTCAACTCAGAGGATTTAAAGCCTTGCAGGACAACCTTGATGGCTTTTAATGGGCAAGACACTCACCCAAAGGGATGTATCAACCTCAGGCAAACATTGGGAACTAAGGAGGCGTTCAAATCGGAACAAGTAAAGTTCGTGGTGACCGACTTCCCATCCTCATACAACATCATTCTGGGGTGGCCGACGATACATGATTGGGATATGTTGGTCTCAACCAAGCACCATAAGCTGAAATTAGTTTGTGGCAAGAATGAGGTAGTTACGGTTAAAGGTGATCAAAGGGAATCTTGGCAATGTTATTTCGAGACTGTAAAAGAAAGAAAGGATAAACCATCATCCTCATCTCCAAACCCGAAGGGAAAAAGTGCAGAAAAGGCGGTAAAGACTTTGAAAGAATTAGTACATTTGGTAGAGTTGGATTTACATGAAGAAGAAAAGATCCAGAGGGCGGAGCCAGATAGAGAGTTGGAGGATTTCGTTTTAGGAACTGAATCCGGGCAGGTTACTAAAATCGGAAAGGCGCTGGATCCAATGGTTCGATTTTGGTTAGAGGGTTTGTTTCAAAGAAATAAAGATGTGTTTGCATGGCGGCCGTCAGAAATACCAGGTGTGAATCTAGGGTTTTGTTGCCATAAGTTGGCAATTCTGCCGGGGTCCATCCCGGTGGCCCAGAAGAGGAGAAATCTCGGCAATGATAAAGCAAAGGCATTGGAGGCACACGTAGAGGAGATGCTCAAAGCCGGATTTATTCAGGAGGTACAGTATACTACATGGCTATCTAATGTAGTGATGGTAAAAAAGCCATATGGCAAGTGGAGAGTGTGCACGGACTACAAAGATTTGAACAAGGTATGTCCTAAGGATGCTCTCCCAGTGCCTAGCATAGACAAACTGGTGGATAACTCCTCTGGTTTTCAACTCCTATCCTCCTTTATGGATGCTTATTCGGGGTATAACCAAATCGCCATGCACCCCGCAGACAAAGAAAAGACGGCCTTCATAGCTGAGAGGGTGAACTATTGCTATAATGTGATGTCATTTGGTCTAAAAAATGCTGGGGCGACATACCAAAGGATGATGAATAAGGTATTTGAAGATTAGATCAGGAAAAATGTCGAGGTTTATATTGACGACATGATCATCAAGTCATCAGAACCAGGGAACCACATCCATGATTTGCAACAGACATTCGACAAACTGTGGATACACCAAATTCGGCTCAACCCAGCCAAATGCGCGTTTGGAGTACCGGCTGGGAAATTCTTGGGTTTCATGTTGACAAACAGAGGAATTGAGGATAATCCGGATAAGTGTCAGGCCATGCTTGATATGAAAGCCCCCAGAAACAAGAAGGAAGTACAGCAGCTCAAAGGGAGATTAGCCGCTTTGAATAGGTTCTTGCCAAAATCAGCGGAGAATTCTCTTCCCTTCTTTAGGTTACTAAAGAAGGAGTCCCACGGTGAATGGAACACGGAATGTGAGGCAGCATTCGCCAGGATCAAACAGTGTTTGGCAGCCCTACCAGTTTTGTCCCGACCAGAGTCAGGGGAAACCTTGATTTTGTATTTATCGGTGGGAGACGAAGCGGTGAGTTCCACGCTAGCTCGAGAGAAGAAGAACGGTCAAGTTCTAGTGTATTTTGTAAGCCGGACCCTGTAGGGTTCGAAATGGAGATATCAGAAGTTGGAGAAGAAGACGTTTTCCTTACTTACAACGGCAAGGTGGCTTCGTCCACATTTTCAAAGTCATCCAATTATAGTCGAACGAGCTAGCCAATCCGACAGGTGCTTCACAAGCCGGACTTGGTAGGAAGAATGATCAGCTGGGCGATTGCATTATCTGAATTCGATATTTCATATGAAGCTCGGCATGCTATTAAGTTGCAGGCTCACTAGTGCAAAAAAGGCTTTTAAGACCGGACAAAAGAGGCATCGTAGTACCGGACCCGCGACCGATCTTGTTCCAGCCAGTATTAAAAGTCTACATTTAAAACCGGACTACAACCGGTCTTAAAGAAAATATTTTAGACCGGACATTTAAAACATTGGGTCTTAAAAGTCGAACTAAAATAACCTGAAATACTTTTAGTTCGGTCCTAAAACTCAACTTTTAAGGCTAATAATTAGGCCGCTCTTAAAAGATAGAATTTTAAGACCTAGGACAAAAATAAATACGGTCTTAAACTTAGCGGCTTCTAAGACTGACTAATTATACGCGGTCTTAGAAGATTGACTTTCAAGACTGGATGATAAATAAATGCGGTCTTAAAAATTTTATTTTAGACCGCATGTATAAATTTACCGGTCTTAAAAGACCGACTTTTAGACCGGCGCTTATTATGAAATGTGTTACCGACCTTTAAGACGGACATATAAATACATACGGTCTTAAAAACTCACCATTTAGGACCGGCGCATTTATTTGCGATGTAAATTTTCCTGAATTTTTCCCCTGTTCGTTCTTCCCGATTGTATTACACACAAATCCACCACCCAATCCAAGATATAAAAGTCGATACTTTAAGCCGTAAGCTATGAACAATTATTTGAATAAATTGAATTGGAAAAAGAATACAAATATTATCCACCATGAGTTATTTGGCCTCTTAAGTAATGATTATACTATGACTACAACACCCAAATTAATTCATACAATAAGATAACTTACTTACAAATACAATAAGTTACAAATACAACACACATGCCCAAAATAATATTCACCATGCCTTCATCGATTCCCACCCAACAAAGTAACATCCCTTTTATAACATGCCCCTTTGGATCGGATCGCCACAAAAATAAAACAAGAACAAACTTCATAGTCGGTGACATTGTTTATGAACATAGAAGGAATATAATATAGTTAAAACCTTAAAGTTTTCAAAGAAATCTGCATATGAATATTACCTTATGAATTGACTCTTTTATAAAGTGATATCTTCCCATATCCCTTCTTAATGATCACTTCTTATATCGGGTTCATTATCCGCTTCATCTTCTTCGTTTATATCTGGTAGACCCCTTGAAAAAGGAGTACTCTCAGGAATACCATAATTCGAATTCATTTCCTCATCAATATCAATGACCCTCTTTCCTTGGAGAGCTATAGACCACATTTTATTTTCTTGATCGGTGATATAGAACACTTGTTTTGCCTGGTCTGCCATAATAAAAGGTTCATCTCCAAAACTTCTACCATGGACATCGACTAATGTAAATCCTAACCGATCAATCCGAACACCATTATTGACATTGACCCACTTGCATTTGAAAATGGGAAATCTAATTTTCACATAGTCCACCTCCCAAATCTCTTCAATAACCCCATAATATGGCATGACTGCCAATAAAGGGCTCTTGTCTTTCAAACTGGAGAAGTGCATAGATTCAGCCTCTAACTTAACACCACTGTTCTGGACTGTGCTCCTATCATCTAGGGACTTCGTGTAAAATGTATAACCATTGATCACATACGAATTCCAACTTATGATATCGACCTCAGGACCACGTGCTAACCATTTGATTGTATCAGAAACACATTCCTCTCCCTCGACCTTTTGTTTGAACCAGTTTGCAAAAGTTCTCGTTATGCTCCCTAATCAACCTTTGTTCGATCATTCGATGATTTTCTTTCCTTATAGCTGCTTTATGTGCAGCTATGCTAGCTTGAACTTCATCAACATTATTCAAGATGTATAAGTGGACTTGTGACAATTCATCAGGATCCATACTCTTTACGGAAGCCCCTCGTCTACCCCCTTCAGCATGCAGACGTTTTGGAAGACCAATATGTCTTACTTTGGCCAAATAATTTTGACAAAATTCCATGACTTCTTCAGAAACATATTTCTGAACAATCGATGCTTCTGGCCGGTATGAGTTCTTCACGTACCCTTTTAGGAATTTCATAGATCTTTCAATTGGGTACATCCACCGTAAATTGATAGGGCCACACATCTTTATCTCCCTCACTAGATGAATAATTAGATGAACCATGATGTCAAAAAATGTAGGAACAAAAAGCTTCTCAAGGTGCAAAAGATAAGATATCCTTCATTCTCCAATTCATCCAAATTTTCAATCTCGAAAACTTTACTACAAAGCGCATTAAAGAAGACACAAATCTAGTCAAAACGACCCGAAGATCATATTCAGCCGATGCCTTGAATAGCTATTGGGAGTAGTGTTGCATCAAGACATGACAATCATGAGACTTTTGGCCTACTAATTTCAAGTCCTTCATCGATACAAGCCTCTTCAAATTTGAAGAATACCCGTGGGAACTTTTGTGCCATGTAAACACTCACAAAAACTTCGTTTCTCATCCTTAGACAAAGTATGAGAAGTCGGGGGACAATAAGTTCTCTTCCCATCTGGTCTTGGATGTAACGGTTCGCGTATTCCCATTGCTATCAGATCCAATCTTGCCTTCACACCATCCTTGGAACTACCTTGTATGTTGAGAAGCGTGCCAACAATACTATCACATACGTTTTTCTCCACATGCATGACATCAATACTGTGTCTCACATCAAGATTGCGCCAATATGGAAGATCGAAGAATACAGATCTCTTTTTCCATATATTTGTTTCTTTTCTACTCTTTGCGTCTTACCGAAGACAACATTGATATTTTTCACCTTTTCATAAACTTGCTCCCCAGTCAATGCCATAGGAGCATCTTCATACTCTTGGCCACCAAAAAAGGCTTTCTTTAATCGACGATATGGGTGGCCCCATCTAAGAAATCTCCTATTTCCAAGATAAACCGTCTTTCTTCCATGTTGAAGTTGATGGTAGAGTGTGCCTTCTTCACAAACCGGACATGCTTTATGGCCTTTTACACTATACGACAAGTTCCCATATCTTTGGGAAGTCATTTATAGAACAAAATATCATGGCTCGCATTTTAAACACCTCCTTCTTGAAAGAGCCAAAAACATCGACACCTTCTGCCCACAACTCCTTCAAGTCTTCGATCAAGGGCTGAAGGTAAACATCAATGTCATTTCCGGGTTGTTTCGGTCCCAAAATCAACATAGACAGCATTATGTACTTTCATTTCATGCATAACATTGGAGATAAGTTGTAAATAATCAGTAGTACAGGCCATGAACTATGTATGCTGCTAAGGCTTCCATATGGATTCATGCCATCCGTACTAAGTGCAAGCCTAAGGTTCCTCGGTTCTTCGCCGAAGTTTGGAAATAATTGATCGATTTTCTTCCATTGAGAAGAATCGGGATGTCGAAGCTTTCCATCGAAATCCTCTCATCTCGCATGCCACCTCAAATTTTTTGCATCATTTTCATTCGCAAACAACCGCTTGAACCTTGGTATGATTGGAAGATACCACAACACTTTTGCAGGCCCCTTATTTGACTTTACCTTGGGGTTTCACATATCGGACAATTCTGCTGCTCTTCAAACTCTTTTCTATACAATACGCAATCATTCGGGCATGCATGGATCTTTTTGTACTCCATCCCCAATGGACAAAGTATTTTCTTAGTATCATAGTATCGATGCGACAACACATTATCATCCGGAAGCATGTCCTTAAAAGCCTCAAGCATTTCAGAAAAACTCTTGTTGCTCCATCCATGACGTGCCTTCAAGCTTACCAATTTCAATACGGCGTTCAACAATTGGTATTTTTTACACCCACGGTATAGAGGGTGTACGCATAACCGCACATATTACCATATGCATGTGATTGATGAAAAGCCTCTTCTCCTACATCACAGATAATGTCCTCTATGCGATCATCCATATCCGTGTCATTATCATCAAAGACCACTTCCCCATGTTGAGACCCACTTGGTATTTTTTTCACCATGTCATACTCATACTGTATAAGTCTTACAAAATCCTTCACAAATTAAATGTGTGTATAACTTCAACACTTAGTCGCCCCTCATTCAGACATTTTACACAAGGGCAAAACTTGCCACTATCATCATGAGAATTTTGTTTAGCAAATTCAATAAAGTCCCTCACCCCATTCTGATATTTAACAATCATCTGTAAAGCATTTATCCAACTATGGTCCATAGTAGAATTCCTATAGACGGAAAGATTTAACATATACATAGTCCCAAAAAAGGCAGAGACTTGCATATAAAATAAGCCAACTCCAAATGCATATTTATGCTCAATGTCGGTTATGCATGTCTTTTTTTTTTTGGTTTTACGGAGAAACTTGCCCATTAAATGCATAACGAAGAATCACTTTTGGTCATAAATGTATCACAGTGAATCCAAGAAGCAAAATAAATACATGACGAGGAAATTAAATGCATCGCATGAAGGTCTTGTGGACTAACCTGTACCATATAAATTCAAATGCGTTTGCTGAGTCTTTCTTCTCCCGCCACGAACGTTGATGTTGCAGATAGTAAGAGTAACCTAAAAACATTTCTTGGTCAGTTGGGTAGGTCTAAGGTGCAAATATAATCTTCAAAATAAAATATTCATTAACAACGTAGAGAAACCCACAATAACATTTCATCGATTTCGTTCAACCCATGAAAAACCCAAAACCATTAGAAGGAAAATCATAAAGTTATATAATCGAAACACCTCATACAGCTTGGTCTATAGATGTTTAGCTAAGGAACCGAGAGTTAATCTCGAAAGAGGAACGCGAAGCAGCGACAACGCAACACACACTGGAGACAGAACCTGTGTAATCACTTTCGGCGCGACAAGAGAAGTTCTGAGAGGGAAATTTAATTTTCCCCGCGACAGAGACATGTCTTAATATTTTAGATTTTATTCATTTAATTTTAAGGCCGGAGATTTATAAAGCGTCCGGTCCTAAAAGTCAAATATTTATTAACTAATTTTTAAGACCAAGCGGTTAAGAATACTCCGGTCCTAACTTTCGGTATTCATTTAATTTTAAGACCAAAGCGGTTATAAGAACTACGGTCCTAAAAGTATTTAGTTTATTAATTAACCAAAAAAAAAAAGGTTTGCCTTTGGCGAGGGCAGCAGAAACCGAGTTAATAAAATAAATTAAAGGAAAACCGGAGAATATGAATATTAGAAAGAAACAAGCTTAGTTTTGCTTCCATACATAACCGGAGAATATGCACGTACACAAGAAAATTAAGAGAGAAAAACAAGCGAGAAAATTATCAAAAACAAGAATCGACTAAACATCCTAAAGCTTATTATCCTTCAAAGCCTTGGTGATATCGGCGTGAACAACATTAATTTCCGCCGGAGATCGGCAGTTCTTGTCTTACTCACATCGCCCACAATGCTTCATTAGAGGAAACGGGAGAGGGGTCGTAGTAGTCGCGGTGGGGCCAAGAGGTTGGAGAGGGGAGCGGGAACCTCTTCATGGTCTACAAGACGGAGGAACTCATGGAGAGGGTCGTTGGGATCAAGAGGTTGGGGAATATTGCCGAAGAATGGGTAGGGGTTGCAAAGAATCTCTTCATCATCCGAAGAAATAGCAATGGGTCTAACGACCCGAGACTCTTCTCGTCACAATAGGACGGACTCTCGATGGAGGAGGCGCACCGTATAACGATCGACGGAAGGCACGAGCATCACGAGTAAGAGCACCCCTACGAGCGGTTCTCTTGTATCTAACCATGGTTTGAGCAGTTGGGGCAGAGAGGTATGAGGAGTTAATTAATAAAGGCAAAGAGCTGTTCTCAGATAGCCACGTACGTAGTTTGGAGTTACGAGGTAGTGAGAAATTAATAAGGAGTTAGGAGGACAGAGAGGTATGAGGAGTTAATAAAGGCGAGAGCCGGAGACGCAAGTGATAAATGATCTACTTTTAAGAGTGGGATTTATAGGTACGCGGTATAAAATTCTATTATTTAATTTTTTTCAATTCAATTTATTTTAAGACCGACCTTTTATAATATGTCCGGTCCTAAAAGTCTATTTATTTTTAAAATCAATTCTATTACTTTTAAGACCGACCTTTCATCATTTACTCGGTACTCAAATTCATTCTTTTCAAATTCAGATGGCAGAGTCGTATCCTTACACACTATTCAAATGAATGATTCAGAGTCTCTTCGGCTTCCAGATAAACTTCCCAACTAGGCGTCTCCTCGTATTCTGATGAACTATGCGTCTCCTCATTAAAGTTTTCGGCGTTTCACATTGTTCAGGATGGGTTCTCTATTTAAACCCGTTGTTACTGTACTTTCTTCACATTCTTCTCCATCACTTCTACACGGCCTCCTCCACCGCCTAGCCTCCACTGTAATGGCTGCTCCCCAGGTCCTCCGTTTCCTCCTCCTCCTCTTCAACCTCAGCCCCCTCCGCCATTGTCTCCTCCAAATCCGACTGTAAAGCAGTTGGCGCAGTCATTGGTGGCCCGCGTCGATCAAATCGATCGACGTTTGGGTAATTGGTTCAGCTTGTTCATACCGTGAACAACAAGTCGAACATGGTACTTCATGCCAATGACGTGGAGTACGATCCAGCTGAAGACGACTCCGACGACTCCGGCTCCCCCTCCCTCTCCGACTACGAAGAGGATTAGTTGTTTTTTTGTTTTTTTTTGTTGCTTTTCTTTTTTGTGGGGCAGCGATAAAAATTATTATATAAAATATTATGGACTCTTTTTGTTCTTGTGCGAGTTTAGTACTTTAATTAGTTAGTTTATCCATTCTCTAAACCTGGAAAGTAATAAACAAGGCAACTATGAAAGATGGATAATGGCAGACTCAAAAAACTAAGATGAAAGAACGAAGACTTTTTCTTTTTTTTTTTTTTTTTTTTTTTTTTATGAAGAAATTTTCCTTAAACTCTAGCAACCAGTCAATTAAGCACATTTAAAATGCACCAAAGGCCACTATTTTTAGGCATAAGAAAAAAGTGATGAAAGATAAAAAAGATAGTAATAATATCAAGCCTGCTCTTGCCTTTGGTTAATCCTTTTTAATTTCTATTCACATTGATTTTAGTTAATACTTTTTAATTTCTTTTATTGCTGTCTAGTCGAATACTTTTTTAATGTTCAATTAAGCATATTTTCAGGTAATATAGATTACGCGGAGTTTAATTCCAGACATATGTTTTTGACTCATAAACAATACTAACGCTTTTGATAAAATTTAGATCTCTATGAAGATATTGATTTTTCTGTTTATTTTTTATGGGATTTTTTTTTCTTGAAAGTATAACTAATGTTTGCACTTAATTTGATTTAGAATTAAGTTGGTGAGATAATTTTATTAAATTATTCTTATAAAAAATTTAATTAAATCATTCTTTTCTTAAAAATATTCTTTAATAAAAGTGTACGTTTTATAATTTGGCCTCCTAATGTATAACTTTCTTGCCTGTCTCAACTTTTGGGTTGTTCTTGTTCTGATCCAGCTGTTAAATCATTAGCTTACAAGTTTGACTATAATTCAATCTCAATTCTGTAATTGTTCATTTTTAGATTATGAGGACAATGCTTAATTAGGAAGCAAATCATCTGCTTAACATTTTTTCTTATTATCTCTTATCAATTTATTTAAACCGTTGATTGGAAGACGAGAAAAACATTAAAGTAGTATTGTAATCTTTCATATTGATTGGATGTACATGATTTAGAGATTATGAGGGATGGTGAGAAAATGATGATGCGAGAAACCTAACCCGATTGACTAAGCCTACATGATCAGTAAATACCCAACCTGATTAACTACGCCTACATGATCAGTAAATTTGAATAGTGTAAAATTTTTAAAACAATTATTTGCTAAACAAAAAAATTTATGTTCTAATAAATCAATAAGAAATGTTATGCCAAAAGAAAAATCAATAAGAAATAGTTTACATATGTCTAAAATTTATTGACTTCTTCAAATTTACTTTTATTTAGGATATAAAACAGTTATTTATAATACGGGTAGAATATAAAACAGTTATTAATAACTCTCAATGTGTACTTATATTTAGGATAATTTTTCCTAATTATATTTATAATAAAAACCAGAACGATAATTTAAATTTGTCAACCGTAACTCAAAAGGGAATGAGACACATGATCATCACCGTATAATATTACTTGAATTTTTTATTTCAGTGGACCTGAGATTGTATTTGAATTCAATATTGGCCATCTTATGAAATTATTTAATATAGTTCAAATGATTTGAGCGGTATGTAATTCTTCTGATTATATAAACAAGTACTTGCATTTTTCAATTAATATATTGCTTTATAATATAATATGATTCATGAAACTCATCCTCACTCTATTTTTTTAATAATATCTTGATTTATTGATTTATGAAGTGGATAAAGGATCTGATTTCAATCATAGTGATTTAAAATGAATTATTTAACTTAGATTTGTATAGTCCAAATTAAATATTTAAAATTTTATACCTATATTCATTGTTAATTAAAATTATTATTTAAGCACCGAAATAACATTAAATCTGATCCACCTAATTTCAGTATGAACGGAATCATTATTCATGGTGTGTGCTTCACTAATTCCGTTTCCGTCTCTAACAAAAGTATGATATTTGATTTGGTATAATTAAATTAGATTTAAATATTGTAGGACTTTATTTGGATAACTTTTTCAATAATTTTTTTTCCAACCAAAATTTTTAGACTAAACCCCAATATTTCTAAGCAAACGTGTGCACTATAGTATAATAATCGTTAAGACCGGATTTGGGACTAGTCTCGATACAGACGGTTTAAAAAGTCTGTTATTTTAAGACTGGATGCACGGCCGATCTTAAACAATTTTTTTAGACTTGATTTTTAAAATATGCGGTCATAAAAGTCGTACTATATAGACCTAAAATCGTTTATATAAGGTCTAAAAACACCGAATTTTAAAACCAGATGTATAAAACCGACTTTCTTTAATTCCATTATGTTTCCTTTCTCTAGGTTTAGTGTTCCAACAATACCTTCTTGGTTTGTAATCTTTGAACAACAAAATAAGTCAATGCAGGTTTGGTCAGCAACACATAATAATAGAGGGTCAAACTTTCACTTAATTAAAATTAAACTTATGGCTAAAGTATTAATATGAACCTTTCAATATTATTTTAATGCTTCTATATATTGGTTGCTTGGAAAGCAATAACTTTTTTGCATGACATAATTGACTGTAACATTATTTATTTTTTAGATATGAGAATATACTAGAAAATTGAGTGAAAAGAAAACACAATTAAAATATACAATATGATATATAATAAGAAATACTATTTACAATTTTACATGTCCATAAACAGTATTCATTGGAGAAAAAAAGGTGTGGCTTATTTAAAAAAATGAAATGAGAGTGAAGGATTTTTTATTTATTTTTTTCCTGAAGAGAGAAGGATAATATATTGCTGATTAAATAATTTTCTTTAGCTTGTTTGGATAAACTTTAGTTTGTTTATTTTAATCTCTCAAATTAGAAAATTTAAAAAAATAAATGACATTTAAATTTGAAATAAATATTTTGAATGACAACCAAACATACGTTGGTTTTAGTGGAAAGAGTTTTTGTTTTTCCCACTTGCCAAAAAAAAAAAAAAAAAAAAAGAAGATATCTTTAATAGAGCACTCCAATTAGATTCCAAATAGCCATTAAAAAAAAAAAAAAAAAAAAAATTGAATGACAGCTCTAGATGTTCACTATTTTCTTTTTATTACAAGTACGTAATTCAAAAAAGTATTATATTTTCAGGAGTTGAAAGTTGAAACATTAAATTAAACGATTATTATTCGAACTTAACTTTAAAGCATTAATTTATAGTCTTCTTCTTCTTCTTTTTTTTTTTTTTTTTTTTTTTTTTTTAAGTAATGAATAATGATGGTAATACGAAAAGCAAGAAATCCATGGTCATAAAAGTTAATCTAAGGCTAGCCATCCCTGCTGTTCAATTTATTTTTTTATTAGGTAAAATAAATTTATTACTTTATTATCATCTGCTTTTCAATTTATTTTTTTATTAGGTAAAATAAATTTATTACTTTATTATCATTGCACGTTCTAGCAAGGTTCATGAGCATATATTTGTGGGCCAAAAAAAAAAGAAGTTCATGAACATATTTTCCATGTGTTTGACCTTTTTTTCCCGTCAATCCATATGTTTGACTTGAAATTTAATATAAGGGAAAAATAAATTTAAATATTATTTCAACTTTTAAAATATAGAAAAAACTATTAAAACTTGCAAAATGACATAGAAGTAAGGTTGTTAAACTTGTGAGTTTAAGCACACAATTGTGACAATGCGTAAACTCATATTGTAAACTCGAATCATAAACCTATAAAAGTTTACTTTTATCATTAAATATGATTAATAATGTATAATTAAATAATTAAAATATAAAAATGTTAACAATTTGACTTCAATATATATAAATAGTTGAAATTAAATCTATCGACGTTCAAAACTTATCATAGTTAACCAATAAAGTACTATAAAAATCATATATAAAGTTGCGGAGCATAACCATATCGAAAAAGTTAACACAAGTTTAATAGTGAATTGATATGGTTTTTAAAATTTAGAAACGTAAAAATGGTAAACTCGGTGTGTAAACTTATAAGTTTAAATGAGATTACAGCTAGAACGAGTTTACCAATGACTCGACTCGATTTAATAAGGTAGAAACACAAAAACTGTAAAGTCGGAGAGTCAACTCGCGAGTTTGACAACAATGCATAGAAGGGTGGGTGAGAATTTAGTTTTTTATGTTTTGGCTTAAAGACCAAAATGTCATTTTTCTCACATTTTTTCAGTATTTAATGATTTTGTCAAAATCATTACAATTTTTGTCAAAACCATTAATGTTTTAGTCGATCTCATTATTCAATTGTTCATAGTTCACAAAAATTGTAATGGTTTTGACAAAAATCATAATAATTTTGACAAAATTGTTAGGTTTTGAAAAAAAAAAATGTGCGAAAAGAGTATTTTGGTCTTTAAGGAAAAACATGAAAAATCCAGACTCTCATTGTTTGTTTGTCATTTGCAAGTTTTAAGATTCACTCAACCTTGCATTATCAGATTAATTAGACACATTCACTAAAAAAAAAAAAAAAAAGACCATTAGTAGCAGTTAAAATAGCATACTAGTAGCGGTTTTTGGCGCTACTAACGACATTTGTAGCGGTTACCGTGGCAAGCAAATTTGTCACGATTAGAAAAACTGCTACACTAGAAAACCTGACCGCTACTGTAGCTATAGCGATTCACATGACGGCCACTATATGAGGCTGTGCTCAGTTCTTGTTTGAACATTAGTCCCGGTGACATGACCGCTACAAACTGAATTTACTCATATTTGTAGTGGTTCCATAACCGCGACTAATTACGTGAAAAAATAGCGCCAAACTTTTCCAACTATTTTGTAGCAGTTATATAACCGCTACTAAATATTCCCGCCCAAATTTGGGAAAATTTTTTTGCCGCTAATTCCTTAGAATATTAGCAGAGGTTTGTAACCGCTATAAATAGATCCCGCCACTTTTTTGGAAAAACTTTTTCTGCTTGTCAGTATTTTATTTTTGTAGCGGTGTTAAATCGCCACAATATATTTCCCATATTTTTTCATGTTTGTAGCGGTTTGAAAACCGCTACAAATGGATGAAATTGAAAAAAAAATAAAAATAATTAGTTGTTGTATTATTAATAATTTATCTTTTTATTGAAAATAAATGATATCAAAATATAATATTTGATTAGATAAGATTATTATATAGTTAAACCAATGAGAATATGTAAGTTAATAACAACTAGTTATGAATTAATTAAAATAAAATTAATTCTGAAAAAAAATGTGTGTAAAAGTGGATCGAATAATGTATGTGAAAGTAAAAGGAAAGATGAAAAATGGAATTAATTTTCAGCTATAAAATAAAAATAGTTAGTATCGGCAAGCTAGAAGAAAATTAATATATTTTGATAATCAGTAAATTAGATCCGGTTGAAAGACTTACCCCCTTCAAACACTTAACCTCTTTTAGAAAACGTACAAAAAAGAGAGAAGACGGAGAGAAAACATTGGTAGAAATGGAAACCGAACCATATTACATGTAGTTTGGTGGGGGTATTTATTTTGATATCTGCGCATAATTTTGTAGCGGTTGAGGTGTCACTTTTTGTAGCGGTTTTTTAATTAGTAGCGGTTACTGTTTCGCCTTTGTAGCGGTTTTAGTTAGTAGTGGTTAAGGTGTCGCATTTTGTTACGGTTTGTGCTTTGTAGTAGTTCGGAAACCATTCCAGGTAACCTGATGGTTTTTTAAAAAAAAAAAAATAGGAGTATCACAGATTACATCGTAGCATAATTTTTTTGTCTCAATCTTCGTCACCATCCCTACAAAAAAAGTTTGTATAAAATGTTACGTGTGAGTTAAATATGTTTGAACACAAATAAAACTTTAGTTAAACATTATAATTAATTCATAGAGTGTATATTAAAAAACATACCGAACTATAGGTAAATTGTCATCGCCGTCTAGGAAGAAGTTTTGAGCGCGGCCGGAACAACCACAATCATAGGCGACGTTATCACCATCGCCCATGTCGTAAAGGTCCCGAGGCTTTAAATGAACCACCAGATTCCAATCCTTGTGCCTCTCATGGGCGACATAATAAACCTAATGGGCCTTTGAGGCAAGAATATACGGCTCATCATCGTCAAACTGACCGGTGTGAATAGGCCTGGAGAAATTCATGGATGTGATGCCTAAGTCGTCAGTCATGAGTCCCCGGGACGTTGTCGTATTCGCTCACAAACACTTGAACAGCGTCACGAAGAAAAGGCCTTGGTAAGTTATCCTGACCACATCAACCAGCTTTCCATAATACGGAACGTCACCGAACCGCATGTTCCGTCATTGCTTTGCTCGCATAACTCCTCGTCCCAAATTTGCCATATACACCCGAGTTTTGGGTCGGCAATCCCTGATCTCGTGAAACGGTGCAAAACTTGAAACCATTGACATTGTATGCCGTAAATCTTTGGCCTTGGTCAAGCGGGCCCAATGCGAGAGCTGTGAATTCTGCTGAGTGCGGGTTGTGGTCATTCATTATTCTCCTTCTAAACCAACTCGAGAATTCTCTGTGGACCTTTCTATCAATTTCAGAGGATGTCTGTGTACGGATTCGCAGTTGACGCTTCACATGACTCCTAAATTCCCTGCAATTAAACATGCGATGACGAGCATGTTATAAAAGAATGATTGAATTAATTTTTTATAAGAATAATTTGATAAAATTAACTCACCAACTTAATTCTAAATCAAATTAAGTGCAAACATTAGTTAGACTTTTAAAAAAAATAAACAGAAAAATCAATATCTTCATGGAGATCCAAATTTTATCGTAAGTATTATTATTATTTATAAGCCATAAACATATGTTTGGAATCAAACTCCATATAATCTATATTACCTAAAAATATGGTTAATTGAACCTTAAAAAAGTATTCGACTAGATAGCAAAAAAAGAAATTAAAAAGTAGGGATAATGATCTTACTTGCCACAGAAGTTTTCACACAGAACATTGGGTGGATGAAAGTTTTTTTTGGATCAAAATTCCCACGTAAGTTCACAAAATGTAGCAATTTTACCCCTATGTTAATTTTGACCCCTAAATTTAATTGAGTGCACACGTGGAATGCCACCTCATCACACGTAGCATGACACCTTATCAATCAAATAAGATTTAAGTATCATTTTTGCCCCCAGAAGTTTTCGTTGAGGAGCAATTTTGTCCCGGAAGTTTACAAAACGTAGCAATTTTTCCCTTCTGTCCCCCAATATTAAAATTGACTATTAAATCAATTAAAGAACACACATATCATGCCTTGAAAAGATTGAACTTAAAGTCAAAGAGGGAGATCCTTAAGACATTGAGCTCAAGGCGGCCAGAATTTGTGAAACTAAACTTGTCAAAGGGATTGAAAGGTCTGTCGCAAAACTCAGAGGAAGCATCACTTATGATCTAAACAAATAAAATGCAAAACAAGAAATGAATTGTCTCAAAAATTGGTTCAGTAAGACAAATCAATAGTGATAGTATTTACCTTCGTATAAATTGATTTAGGTCACCTACCTGTCCTATAAGGTAAATCTATACTGCTACTAAAAATTCTAGTAATTTTAAGTGATGCTTACTGAACCGATTTTGGGACAATTCACTATTGATTTGCCCCAAAAATTGGTTTGATCTAGACAGATCACTAATGAATTGTCACAAAAATTGGTTCTGTAAGCATCACTTAAAATCGCTGGAGATTTATCTTGTGGGACAAGGTCGGTGACCTAGATCAGTTTATACAAAAGTAAATACTATTACTATTGATTTGTCTTACTGAACCAATTTTTGGGACAATTTATTTCTTGTTTTACATTTCATTTGTTTAGATCATAAGTGATGCTTCCTCGGGTTTTGCGATAAATCTTTCAGTCCCTTTGACCAATCTGGCTTCACAAATTCTGGCCACCTTGAGCTCAATGTCTCAAGGATCTCCTTTTCTGACTCCAAGTTTGACCTTTTCAAGGCATGATATGTGTGTTCTTTGACTGATTTAATAGTCAAATTTAATATTGGGGACAGAAAGGCAAAATTGCTACGTTTTGTAAACTTCCAGGGCAAAATTGCTCCTTAGCGAAAACTTCCAGGACAAAAATGATATTTAACTCTTGTTTGATTGATGAGGTGGCATGCCATGTTGATGAGGTCGCATGCCACGTGTGCACTCAGTTAAACTTAACGGTCAAAATCAATGGAGGGGCAAAATTGCTACGTTTTGTAAACTTCCGTGGCAATTTTGATCAAAAAAAAAAAAATTTCATCCACCTAGTGCTCCTAAGCAAAATATTCTGTGGTAAATAAGACCCTTGTCCCTTAAAAAGTATTAACCAAAGGCAAGAGCAGGTTTGATATTATTACTATCTTTTTCGATGTCTTTCATCACTTTTTTCTTATGTCTAAAAATAGTGGCCTTTTGTGCATTTTAAAGGTGGTTAATTGACTAGCTGCTAGAGTTTAAAGAAAATTTCTTCATAAAAAAAAGAAAAGAAAAGGAATTCAGCCCAAAATTGTTAAAAGTGAAAAATTCATTTCATTCAAAACAAATCATTCCAGCGAATATAAAGCTAGTTCATTACTACATTTTAGGGTTAAGGTGCAGATTTGCTAACGAACTATTACCCAAGGAGCGTCTGGCATAAAAAACAATTGAAGGAACCAAATTGGCCAACGAACTATTAAAAAGTAAAAAAAAAAACAATTTTGAGCAGATTTGCCAACGAACTATTACCCCGTCACTGTCTTGGTGTCTCCATCTTCCATTGACTGTCACAGTGTCGGCGACGTTAGTGTCTCCAAAGCTTCCATTGTTGCTTGGTGTTCCACTCACCCTCTTGAACTCATCCAGCAATCGACAGCTTTCAACCAGCACGCGCCTTTCACCCTGGTTGCGTCCCTCCGATGTCACAAGTATCAACCGCCACTGCCACAACACCTGCTCACATGGGTCCCATCTTTGTTGGTGTTTGCCTTATCCAACAAGAAGACTTAACCGCTCTTTTCTCCAACATCTCCGCCACCGTCCTACGCTAGTGCCTCATATTTTAATATAATAGTGATAGTTGTTTTTTTAATAGTTATTTGGTATTTTTTTCACTTTTTAATAGTTCGTTGGCCAATTTGGTCCCTTCAATTTTTTGTGTGTCAGACTCTCCTTGGGTAATAGTTAACATTGGTAAATCTGCACCTTAACTCTACATTTTATTACTTTCAACTCACTATTCATAAACCTAGCCAAAGAAAAGAGTATGAACCTGTTTGGGTTCATGAAGCTGGCAGCGTTGAAAGGTAAAAAAAAAAACACAGAAAGAAAAATCCTGGTAGGCAACGAAAATGTTTTTTGGAGTGTTTGGGTTCAAGATAGGACCAATGGGCTTTTGTACAAAAGCGAACAAAAGCTAGAAATTGGATCTTTTAGGTGCAGTGGCGTTGAGGAGAGAGACGGGTTTCAATCATTATCATTTTATTCGATGAATTAGAGGTTGGGAAAGAGAGAGCAGCAAGATTGATGGTGATTTGGCATTCTGCATTCTAGCCAGAAATGACGATCAAAGGCAAGGAAGTCGTCGGCAAAGATTCCTCTGAAAAGAGGAGGCGAAGTGTTGGGGATGACAAGCCTGGTGGTGATCGCAAGACGAGGAACTAGGGAGTTCAACAGAATTGCCGTTAGAGTAAGTCGCTATCGGAGTGCGGTGCTATGTAAAATCACAGATCAGATGGAATTCATATTGCTTTCTCCCCTTCGAAATAATTGCATCTCCACATGTAAACAAATAGCCTGTTTGTGATTTATTATCATGTGGATTAGACAAAAATCCAGCATCTACATAACCAACCAGTTCATGCTTGGATACATTTAAGTAGTATAACCCATTGTCCATAGTGCCTTTGACGTAAGAAATAATGTGTTTTACTCCATTTCAATGCCTTCGTGTTAGTGAAGAACTATATCTTGCTAATAAATTAATAGAAAATGATATACTAGGACGTGTGTGATTAGCAAGATACGTTAGTGCTCTAATAGCACAAAGATATGGTAATTCTGGACCAAGTAGTTCTTCATCACCTTTTTCGCTAATTACTCGAGGTCAGAATAGGTCTTTATCCACTTGCAAAGACCTTACAATCATTGGAGTACATAATGGATGTGACTTATTCATGTAAAATCGCTCTAAGACCTTCATTGTATAAGTTTCTTGATATACAAAGATCTCATTCTTGAGGTACTCAATCTGTAATCTAAAACAGAATTTTGTTCTTCCGAAGTCCTTCATTTTAAACTCTTTCTTCAAACAATTAATTGTCTTTTGACGCTCTTTAGGAGTTCCATTGATGTTGATATCATCAACATAACACATCAATTATCTTATAAATCAATGAAGGACTTTGTGTAATGTAAATTACCCAGCATTATCAAGACGTATTTTCTTGATAGGATAATCAGGGTAATGTGCTCTTAATCTAATCAATTGAGCGAATAATCTCACAAACTCCAGGTTACGGGAAGATAATGAGCAAACATAAGACCCTTTGGTTGATGCATCAATTAAAACCTTATAGTCTGCATGGTGGATGTATTGGCCCACAAATAATTAACTTTTCCCTTGGAACATGCAACACAAGAAAAATCATGAGATTGTGGTATTTGTTTACACTTTAGGGTATGTCCACATGAATTCTCAATTATTTGTTATATCATGATTGACCCGGGATGGCCTAACTGGTCATGCCAAACAAAAAATGTATTAGTAAACTTCTAATTTTCAATAGCATGTGTTTTATTTGTGCCTATAAATATATACTACAAGCCAAAAGAAAAAGAAGGAAAACTTTCTAATATGCATTTTCTACTAAAAACTATATTTGTGATGGCCAAACATTCCTGATTATTTTTAATTAGTTGTTGTTTCTATATGATATCTATTTCAGTGGATATCTTTGAAACTCAATAAGTTTCTTTTAAACTTGGTAGAATAAAATGTATTATCAATACATAATTTTGTTCCTTCAGGTAACAAAATACTAACTCTTCTAGAGTCTTCAATCAAAATTATACCTTTGTAGAGCTAGGAATCGGGGCCTGAGATAAGGAAAATATATGTTTTTCAAAGCCCGACACGATAGTACCAGGGCCAGGGCTACAGGGCCTGAAAATTACTATTCCAAATTTTAATATTTTTCCTTCGATTTTTTTCAAAGAAATATAATTAGTAAATTGCAACCATTAAAGTTCTAATCTATCAAATAAATGTTATCAATATTAATATCTAAACAATATAAATCATTCAATAAATAAACACATTCATAATAAAAAAACAAATAAACACAAAGAATATGTTTTTTTTTTCCTTTTTTTTTCAAAAAATATTAAACAAATGAATTGCTTTATATATGACCACAACAAAATGCATTTCCTCTCGTAATTTTGTATGTGTTTCCAGATTTCTTTGGTTCATGCATGATTTTACTAACAGGTAAAATAATTATACTTATTTTACACAAAATATATTTATAATTTATTACTTATATAATATTGTACTACCAAAATATGTGTTTATTTAATATAAAAACATCTCTTCTTTAAAATTTATAATAACTAATTATGTGTTTTAATACAGAATAATAATAAACATAAAAAAGGATTATAGTTTAAACTAAAAAAAACTAAGTAATTACAAATAAACATATTCATTAAGTGGAAGTCTAAGTAATTAAATTTTTTTTTTAAAAAAAGCTACAGTTAAACGGGCCTAACGGGCCAGCCCGATTAAGCCTGAGGCCCTACAAGGCCGGCCCTGTAGGGCCAATTTCAAATTTCTGACCTATTTTTTAAGCCTGAGCCCTGCAGGGCCAAGGCTTAAACGGGCTCGACCCGATTTCCCAACTTTATACCTTTGGATATAGTCCGAATGTTGACTTCTTGCATTACCACTGAAGAAATATATTTATCATTTTTTAGCATACTATGGGTTGTTGCACTATCAACAAGACATAAATCTTTAGGTTTGATGTCAATAAGATTCATTCTTTTTCATTAAAAGAGACATGAACATAAATAAAAATATAATTAAAAGAAATACATATGATAGAAGCAACTTCAAACACACTAAAACATAGCAATTCAAATAGACATGAATGAGTTATACTCGCTCATCAGTAACATTCTTCCCACATAATTTTAATTAAGAAGTAATCCTAAACATGTCTGAGTTATACTTGCTCAGATTTAAAATCTTGAAAACACAAATGTATTCGGTTATACATTGTTAGGAAATATTCTATATTTACTAGGAAATATTAAAATCTTGAAAACACAAATGTATTCGGTCACAACAAGCTTTTGGCATGATGACCATCTTCTGGTGGTCATACATTTCTTTTAAATTGTTTCGAAGAACAAGTGGGTATTTTATGGTCAAATATTCAATTTTTACACCATCATGTAAATGGTGGCTTTTGAAAAATCATCAATTTAGCTTTATCTTGATTAGATGCCTAATTCCCTTCTTTAATTATTTCTTCTAGACTATGGGCATTCATATGAATTTCTACATCCAGCATCCAAGATAAATAGTTCTTTCTGGTAATGTCAAGAGCCACAAATTCAAGTTTTGCAAGGTTTGACATGGTTCAAGCTTATTAAAATATGAGATATAAAAACACTAACGATAGTAACATGAAATTCATAAAGACAAGAAATAATTCATAAAATAAAATATTACAACAAAATTAAAACCTTTACGGCTTCAGGCCAATAATGAGAAATTAGAATTATATGACTTTTGGCATTTTATCTTCAGGATAAATAAAAGTTATATGGTTTTCAGTCATTCAATAACATAAAAGACAAAAAAGTATATGACTTCTGGCCATATATTAAAAAATCAAATGAAGATGGTTTCTAGCCATATTGTAAGATAGAAAAAAGTATAGGGCTTCTAGCTATATAATATAGAAATAAAAGAAATATGACTTTTGGCCATAATATATCGAAATAAGAAATCAAAATGATATGACTTTTGGTCATATAATCTCCAGTTAAAGTGCAAAAATGCACATGTATTTTACCCCGAAGAGCGTCCAACACCAGGTGCTTTTTTTAGGTCCAACAGTGACTATGTGGTTACCAATTGGGTGCAAAAGTCACACCTGACGTTAGTTGACAAGACGGTCAATGTGAAATTAGAAGGAATGAATAAAATTGCTTACGTGTATGTTGAGGTGGAGTGGGAAGAAGCCACGTGGAAGGACATTTGATGATTATGATTAATATTAATTCATATTTAAAAAAAAATAAAAAATTCCCAACCCTAATCTATCTTGATTCACACATCATCTTCGGTGCCTTTCTTAGCTGCAACCTCACCTCCAATCCTCCTTATCTCCGACCTCTTTCATGGCTATCGTCCGCCGTTACATCCCCTGGTGTTGCTCGTCTTTTCCCCACTTCCTTCCTCAGCTTGTGAAGTGGCAACGTCATCCAAATCCTTCCCTCTTTCTTGATTCCTCTCCCTTCTCCTTTTGTGTCCTTGTTTTCCTCTCAAATCTCAAATCTTCTTCTTCTTCTTGGCCTCTCACTCGCTCACTCTTCATCTGGTGCAACTCTTGGCTTTCCTTACCTTAGATTCGCAGCCTAGGGTCGTGCTTGATTTATTTTTACCTTAGCTCTTGGCTTCTTATACACAAAGATCGTGTCATATTTGCAAAACTCTAAGCTTCCCCCTGTTCTTGGTTTCTTCAATGCTTGGACGTAAAAGCTTGGATTTGTTTTTCCCTCAGTTAGTCGTGTCTTCTATTCCCTATCGACATTGGTTTTGGTGTTGGCAAAGGTGGTTTGGGTTGGGGAGCTGCTTTAATGGTGGTGGGTCTCCAAGCAAGATAGAGATGATGGAGCAGTGCCATGAGCCTGTTAAATCAAAGAGTGTTCAGTAAAAATAGCGATTGGTTGATTCTCCTTTCCCATATTCTTCATAGTGTATGAATTTTCTACTACAACCTGCAAATTTAGCAGTGTCTTGATCATGCATTTTAGCCATTGGTTTCTTGCATAGCTGCTGCTACTGCACTCATGATGAACAAGGATTTGCACTTATGACTTGATTCCTTTCCGTCTTCTTTAATTGAAGATTCGTTTTGATTTGTCCCTTTTATTTTGATTTCTAAGTTTATTGATATGTTCTATGAAGCTTTTACGCTTTGATTTCTTCGATAATGTGATTGATAAGTTTTTCTTTCTCCCTCCACTACTAGCTGGAATACTAGGAGAAATGTTAGCCGTTATGGTCAAATTAATGATCAACATGACTGAAATTAACGATAATCGTATATTTAGCATGGTTTTGAAACCCGGACCGGACCGGCCGGTTCGGACCGGAAACCGGCGAACCGGACGGAAAACGATCGAGTTAGGGCCAGAACCGGGGTTTCAAGTTGACCCGGAGTTAACTCGGTCAACTCGGCCTGAACCGGCCAAGTTGGCCGAGTCAGAGCCAAAAAAATTAAACTGAACGAGAAGAGAGAAGAGTGTCGGTGGTGGGTTCATTGAAGGTTGAAGGTCGAAGATCGGCAACCAAATCCTCCATCCATGGCGAAGGTCCTCCACTATGACAACAGCGAATGACCTCCTTCAGCGACGGCGGCAGACCTCTACCAACGACATTCCTCCATCGTCTTTAACCTCCGCCCCCGCTTTAATCTACAACCTTTGACTAGCGACGGCCCTCCAGTACTGAACATGTTTCCATCCTTGTCTTTCTCTGGCAGCAACACCAAGTCGCCTTCTAAGGGAGAACTGGAACTCTCGAAGAGACGATGAAGAATGGATGAAGAGAGAGGGAGTGAGAGAGTGAGATAAATCAATACACCACACATGTCTGACACCCGTGAGAGAGAGGGAGTGAGAGAGTGAAATAATCAAATAAAGCAATAATGCTAGTAGCAGTAGGTCACTGACTCCATCGGATAAAAGATCTTCAAAGATCTGCTTTTTAAAAAAAAAAAAAAATATATATATATATATATATATAATATCACACCTATCACATCACATCCCCTTATATTTATTATTTAACCAAAAAATATTTATTATTATTAAAATATGAATATTTTATCTATTTTAATTAATATCGATTTGACCCTCGACCCGGTCGACCCATCGACTCTTGACCCAGCACCCCACCGGTTCATCTTTGGCCCAAGTTTGAGTAACCTTGATATTTAGGGTTGGGAATTTTTTTTTAAAAAAATAATGAATTAATATTAATCTTAATCATCAAATGTCCTTCCACGTGGCTTCTTCCCACTCCACCTCAAAGCATATACTAAGTAATTTTATTCAATTCTTCCAATTTTACGTTGACCTTTTGGTCAACTAACGTCAAGTGTGGCTTTTGCACCCATTTGGTAACCACATAGTTAATGTTGGACCTAAAAAAAACACTTAGTGTTGGGCTCGTCGGGGTAAAACATATGTACATTTTTGCACCTTAACCCTATAATCTCAAAATAGGAATAAAAGGAATATGATTTCTGACCATATAATAGGAAATCAGAACAATATGGTTTCTAGATATATAATTTCAGAATATGAAATCAGACGTATATGGCTTCCGGACATACTAAAATAATAATATCAATAATATAGAAGAACTTGTAAAGGAGATTAAAATAAGATATAAAAACAATAACAATATCAAATCTTAGCCATGGAGCCTCGATGTTTTAAACAATTGGTAAAAGAGTTTCTTTAATTCCATAAGTGGATCAGATTATCCCGAATAGATCAAATAAAGAAACAATAAAAGAAAGTAGAGGAAATTGTTAAGGTATCTTTGAGAGAAACAAACTTTGTTAGAGTTACCGTGCTAATAACGTGTTATGAAAATAAAGATAAATCTCGGATAAAATAGCAAGAGACGAGAAGAGAGATATTCAAGAAAGAAATATGAGAGTAATTCCTATTCACTTTTGTGTGTTACAATGCTTGCACAAGACCTCTATTTATCGGTTTTAACGAGTATTACACAAAAAACCATTATTAATAGGAAACTTGGAGAGCAATCTTGTTGGCTTGGGAATGAAGTAGAATAAAGATAAGAAATTATTAAAAGTATTTCCTCATCTCCTAATTATAAGATCAAATTAACTTTTTTTGAAGAAATTAAAGAAATTAATTAAATTACTTTAGAGTATTTTTATTTTTAACTAATTAGCTTGACTAATAAACTAATATATAACTTAAGAATATAAAACATATGATATGAATAAATAACTTATTTATTTTCTTTATTTTCTATATATATTAAAAAAAAATCAAACTGGTCTTACTTATAATTAGGACCCAACGTAATAGCGAGAATAGATGATGGGTCTGTTTGGGTTGGCGATAGGAGCGGTGGCTTAAAAGCTATCTGACTCTAGAAAAAGCTCGGTAAGAAAAAAGTCAGGTTATAGATAATGATTTGTGTTTGAATTGATGATGGTAGAAGTGGCAGGGCTCACGTCAAAAAGCTGAGCGCATTATGGAAAAAGATGGAATCGGAGTTTTTTCCTTAACCTGGTGGTTTTTTTTTTGAGTTTTTTGACAATCCAAAGTTAAGTCAACGCAATGGCAATCCAAACAGAGTTTTTTTTCATTGGGTCGGTGGCTTAAAAGCCATTTAAAATTTTACACACTAACGCTAAAAAATAAGCTACTCCAAATAAGCCCAAGTGACTAGGATGTGAGAACATTTAATATTCATAACAATAAAAGGTGTTTTAGCTTTTCTTTTGTTTTTTTGTTTTTTGCCAACAACGAATGAAATTTTAAATAAATTCTTTTTATAAATTTTTCTAAGGACAAAAACGAAAAGCGGAGTGAAAGGAATCTTTGGAGGGCAAATTGTCTTCTTCCTCAATACCTATCTGTACCCCTCTGTAATCGTCAAAAGCTCTCCCTTCTCGGAACCTGATAGTGACGTCCCTCACTTTGGTCTTTCGTATTTCACCAAAGACGGCGAGGCCTTTTTCGTCTTTTCCATCTCCTTCCCTCAGCAGTTATCCCTCTTCATCTTCTTCTCTGTTTCTTCTCTCACACTTATTTCTCTGCTCTCTCCCTTCGCTTTCAACTGCTCCCACAACTCAATCAAACCTTATCCCCTCACGCTTCTCACACCAAACCTCCTGTAAATTGAAATCCTCATTCTCCGCACAATCGCCTTTTCGCCTCAGAAATGAGTTTCTCCGATTCTTCTACGGAGGCTAAACGCCGGACGGCTCGTACCCTTGTCGGAAAACTGAGTTCTGTTTCTGAGAAAACTCGGGTCGATGCTCTTTGTCAGCTTCGTCTTATGACGAAGCAAGACCCAGAAATTCGTCCTTTGATTGTTGATTCAGGTGCGATTCCTTACTTAGCTGAAACACTTTATACGTCTACACCTGATTCTCAAGAGAACGCCGCCGCGACGCTTTTGAATATCTCGATTTCCTGTAAAGAAGATCTCGTCTCCACACGCGGTGTCCTCGACGCGATTTCACACGTTTTGTCGAATCATAGATCTACGTCTTCTTCCACCGCCGTTCAATCGTCCGCCGCCACTTTACACAGTCTCCTCGTTGTTGATGAGTATCGGCCGATCATCGGATCGAAACGTGACATCGTGTACGCGCTTGTGGACATAATCAAGTGCCTCAATTCGCCGTCTAGGTCGATTAAGGACGCTCTCAAGGCCTTGTTCGGGATCTCACTTTATCCGCTTAATCGGAGCACGATGATTCATCTCGGTGCGGTTGCGCCGTTGTTTACTCTGGTTGTGAAGGACGGAAGAATCGGGATCGTGGAGGATTCTACGGCGGTGATTGCGCAAATTGCCGGTTGCGAGGAGAGCGAAGAGGCATTTCGGAAGGTATCAGGAATTTGTGTGCTGGTAGATCTATTGGATTCAGTTACGGGATCGAGCATGAGGACTAAGGAGAATGCTGTATCAGCGTTGTTGAATCTGGTGATGTGTGGAGGAGATAAGGTGGCGGCGGATGTGAGAGAGAAAGCGGAGAGGGGAATGGAGGGCCTCGCCGACGTGGCGGAGAACGGCAGCGCCAAGGGGAAGAACAAGGCGGTGGCGCTGTTGAAGGTGTTGTTGGATGGATTTGGAAGCAATGAGAATGGATTGAGGGATCAAACTTCATGAAATTCTTTGAAAATCTGAGTTGATTTTGCTGTACTTGATCCGATCTGAGTACGATTTTTGCCTTTTTTTTCTTGTTTAAATTAAATTTAGAGTTAAGATTGTACAAATTAGGGTGTTAATTATGTTGTAAACAGTATCATATTCATAACCATCATCTTGTAATAATCTGACAGAAAATGGCGTTAATTAATAACAGATTTTATACCATTCTTTTATATTTGCAGATGGTCCAGATAAAAACTTTTTTTTTTCCCACATATTTTACATATCTATTTTCTTAACAACTAGTAACATTTTAAACCGTGTTTTTTCCGAGAGTTGGTCCAGAACTCCAGATGAAAACGACCAACGGAGTTTTTTGGGTTAAACATTAAGCGTAATTTTACTCATTTTAATATATACTTTCTAGTTATCCTCTTTTAGACAGAAGATTAACTTAATACACTAATATAAAATTTTTTTCCTCTCTGGACCTATAAACAAAGGCATATTTAAAAATTAAAATAAAAGTTCATATATACTCCTTTTAATCCTAATTATAAGACATATTTAATCGATTTTAGTTATCTTCTTTTAGGGATTAAAAAATAGCATAGTTAAATTAGTTAATTTTTATATTTACTTTTTTAAAATGGAGTTATATAAATTTAAAATGGCACTTCAATTACCTTGATAATTTCACCTAATCTCTAATTCATATCAATAGTGGTATTTTAGGAAGCTATTAACAAAAATTAGAATATTGTCTTATAATTGGATTAAAACAAACTTCTAAATGTTGTCTTATAATTAAGATCGGAGGGAGTATTTACCATTTTTAGCTTTTTTTTTTTTTTTTTTTAAACCACACAATGTTCACGGGAAGAGGAAGTATCATACAATTGGTTGATTTATTTATTTATTTAACTTCCTAAAGATGGTATGTAAGTATGTAACTAATTGGCAAAAGAAAAGGAAGTGTGTAACTAAATGAGATTGAAATATTAAATTATAAACAAATTAGAATAAGATGCAAAGAGGGTTCAAATTTTTTTTTGGGTTAATATGTAGATATTATTATTTTAACACATAGCCTAGGTGTCCTCCAAATTACTCCCTAATTAAATATAAAATATTAGATTTTCTTTGATTTTAAATATAGGATCTCAAATTTATTTTTTCCACTATATTTATAAAATTTTTTGAAACAAAAAAAAAAAAAAAAAAACATAATCGGAATTTCTATGAATTAAAGATCAGAGAAGGGAGAGAATACATCATGTTTTTTTTAGTGTTTGGACTTTGGATTAATATTTTTTCAATTGAGCATTTTTTTTTTTTGGAGAAAAAAACTACTTGAAGCTATAAGCTAAAATTTCATGATTTTGGCTTTTCCACCATGAAGGGAAAAAAGTTTTCAACATGGAGAGAGAAGAAATTAAATACCTCATGAAGAAAAAATAATGGGTCCCACATTTTTTTTATTAAAAAACATTTTTGTCCTTATTATAAATTTACTTATAGATGAAAATTTTGGTCATAGTTATATAAATCTACCTAAAGGTAATGATTATTTTCCAAATTTTATCCTTACGTAAATAAGGAAAAAAATGAATAATAAAATTTAAAGGAAATTGGGAAAACTCATTCATTAGAAATTTAATTAGCATGAATAACTTCATAAAAATAACAGTACTTTGATTGATGTTATCTTCACTTATTAAATTTTTAAAAGGGGATCTTTCTCCAAATTTTTCTAAAATTTTAGTAATTTAGTATTTTCAAATTTTTTTCAATAGTAAATTAACTATTTTTATTTTTATTAAATTCATATCATTTTTAGTTATTTAAATCTAAATTTACCTTTTATGTTAATCATCCAAACAATTTTCAATTTATCAAACTAACTTTTTTAAAAAATCAATATGCAAATATAAATCATATTATGCACTATAACTTTGATCCTATTTAGAAAAGTCAGATTTTAAAAAAGATATATCATTTTTTTTTTAAAAAAAACATGATACCGTCACTTTTCAAATGATTATTTATGATTGTTTATTTGTTTTGGTAAGGTGGGAAATGGAATTTTAATGCTGGGCGACCTTTTCCTGAAATGACTGTTTACAATCCTAAGATTACATTCGTTGATATTACATTGGTTGTTTGACTTGTTTCCAACATTTAATTTTCCAATTTTACTTTTCCATTTTCTCTGTGGGTTTTACTTTCTCTTCATCCCTTCCGTATCATTTGGCCTCCGTATCTCTCTATTGGGTTGCTCTATCTGCAAGCAATACCTCTCTCCTGCTTCAACCTAAATACTTTGACTCCCTATTAATTTAATTTAATTTACTTTAATTTAATTTAATCCCCTGCGTCGTTTGCCAAAGAAATTTCATTTAAACCACTTTTTATCAATATATATAAAATCTCCAAAATAACTTGTCACGTCATGCCCATACTCCCATTCCATGAACAATCCTCTTCCACACTGTATTTGTTGGAATATTTGGACATCAAAATCCAACAAACAGTTTAGATGGTAGGTTACCATGATCCATCACCTTGATGCTTAATACTTCTTCGGTTCTTAATATAAAACATATATGATGAGCTGATATTTACTCTAAATATAAGACATTATTTTTTTTATATTTGTTTATTTTTCCCCCTAATTTACCGTTATTGATACTCTTTCAATAATAATTAAGGAAGAGAGGAAATGTGTGAATTGAGGAATATGACTATGATGTTTTAAAAAATATATATCTAGTAACTAATATTATCAAATTAGGTAAATATATCTTATATTAAAAATCGGAGGGGTAACATTTTTTCAGTATCATGATCAAGATGGAGATTGATGGATCAATTCTGCCAAGTGGGAGAAGTGGTTCGGGCCGAAGAAATTTGTGACAATGTCAATGTGCATGTTTTGATATAAGGTTAAGTAGCAAATTAGTTCTAAAAGTACACGCCTAGGAGTAATTTTGTCTTGAAAGTTTTTTTGGGCTCAATGTAACCCCGAAAGTTTAAAAACGTAGCAATATTGTCATTTTCCATTAAAAGAAACTAAAGTTGGCGGTTAAAAAAGTAACATTGACTATTAACTTTTTGACGGAAAAGGGTAACATTGCTACGTTTTAAACTTCCGAGGCTATATTGAGCTAAAAAAAACTTTCAAAGTAAAATTGTTTCGAGGTATGTACTTTCGAGACAAATTTACTACTTAACCCTATTATAAATGAAACTATTTTTTTTAGTTCACAGGAATTGAAATGTTTTATTCACACATGTTCATTGGGAGGACATTATATTCCTTGCCAATTACTTGGCTACATTTGCTCATAAATAGAGAGAATTTTCTGTATTATTGACCCTTCTTCACTTCTGAAAGAAGATGGTGGGAGTTGGTAAGAAAAATGGTTGTTGTCTTATTTTATTGTTCTCCTTTTAAGGTTATGAATATAGTATTGTTTTTTTTCTAAAAAGCAGCTGAACGTGCAATCCTTCGGGGAATCACTAATGACAGTGCCGAGCGACTTGCAAGCTCTCCTGTTATTTTTTTGATTTCATCTCTTAGGTTTAGGCTATGTTTGAGAGTTTTATTTTGGAGGGAAAGGAAAGGGAATAGAGGGTTTTGATAGTCCCTTCCTTTGTTTGCAAGTTTTAAAAATAGGAGGGGAGGGAATTAGGGAGTTTTACAAATCCTCCAAAACCCTCGTTCTTCTAAAAAATAAAGTTCCCCCAATATGGAGGGTTTTAAGAGAGAAGATAGGTAAATTACTTCTTTACCCTCGTTAACCACCACCGCTTGCGCCGTGCGCCCCACCGCCGCCGCCACATAAATAATATTTTGAATATAAAAAATACATAAATAATTTTTTAGAAAATTTAAATTTAAATTTATTTGTAAAGTATCATAATTATATTAATTATTAAAGAAAAAGACAAAATAGTAAAAATAACTCATTAATAATTCATCTTCCTTCCTTACTATTTTTTTAACTCCCAAACAAGGGGGAAATATCCTCCATTTCCCTTCCATCCCTTCCTCTCAATTATCCTTGCATCCCCTTCCTTTCCCTCCCTTCCAAACTCCCAAACAAAGCCTTAAAGTTCTATATTTTAAACATGATGTCCTGAATTCAAATCAGATTGTGGGTATTTGAACAATTTTATTAGGAGAGATAAAACCCACTTCGCCGATCTCTACGTCTCGAAAGGATTAATCTCTAACTATGTTGGGAGAGACAATATCCACTTCGGGCATACTGTTTGGATTAAAAAAAAGAAAAGAAAAGAAAATATATCTTTTAATTTTGAGGACTATAGTCTTTTAGATCATGTAATATGCTCTCATAAACTATGTACTTATGACAGTCCTATCTATAATATATTGAACATTTTGTATAAAAAAATATAGTACTTATTTTAAATAAAAAACACATTGTTTTGATTGCATGGAGCGTTTTTTTTTTCTTTTTAATCCTCAATCTTTTCTTTCTCCTCTTTTTTTCCCCAAAAGATTGTATGAAGTAATCTGAATGGTTCATGGCCTTTATGTCAATGAGGTCCCTCAAACAAACGACACCGTTTATTTGTTTCAAAATCATAGCCGTCTGTATTGGTAAAAAAATCTCAACCACCCGCTATTTTTGCGATGTTTCTTTCACCGTACCTGCGGTGTGAAGTGTGAACCCAAATATTTGGGGTCCGGTTTCTCTCCTTAGATCCTCCCCATCCCTCCCATCAGATCTGGACAGATCGTCAAATCCGCATCCAACGAAAAAGACAAAAAACAAAAATTTTGTTTTTGTTTTTTAATCTGGACCATTGGATGCGGATTTGGACGGTCCAGATCCGCCTGTGAGAGATGAGGAGAGAGGCGGAAGAGGAGAAAATCCTCTCCCAAATATTTGACACCGACGGTTTTTTTTTTTTCCTCCAAACAATTGACACGGACAATTAATTTAAGGTAAATCAACATATCACTTTTTTTTTTTTTTTTTTTTTTTTTGGCCAACCAACATACTTTCACATTTTAGTCAATTCAATTCAATCTGTATATCCTTACCGCCAATTAATTTCACATTTCTATCATTTTCAATTTTTCGTCATTTTTTACATATATCTATAAATTATTACATACAAGCATATTATATTACAATCAAATTCAAATGTTCATGCGTTCAAGTATAATTGATTGACCCCAGGAATTTATATATAGCAAGCACTGTACTAGTGCACTATTAAAAATTTAAAATGGAGTTTTCTATTTAGGAATTTTAATTGCCTAATAATATGCCTACATTGCTAAACACTAACCATTAAAGTGAATATAAAAATATAATAACTGAAAAAAATTATTTCCTTATTTTTATAATTCAATATTTTAGAAATAATTATTGTGTAAGAATATTTGTTGGCAAAAACAATTTAGTGATTGAAATAAAAGAAATAAAGATATAGATATAACAAAATAAATTTGGATTTAAAACCAACAAGCTGGAATAGCTCAGTTGGCTAGAGCGTGTGGCTGTTAACCACAAGGTCGGAGGTTCAAGCCCTCCTTCTAGCGCTTATGTATTTTAATTTTCTTTTCCTTTTAGCTGGGCCTTTTTGCTTATTTTTATAAAAACGATTAGATTATGGGCTTTCTTAGCCCCAATGAACGGTTTTGGACTTTGCAGTGATAAATACTGTCTCGGAATAAAATTATCATTGCCCCCTACAAAAAAAAAAAAAAAAATCCAAGGCCCAGTTATATATTTTATAATTTAAAATTAATCATATTTACCTTTCTATTAAAGCTTGTTACGATGGGATGGGAAAGAATAGATGTCTTCAAATTGGTAAGAATTTTTCCTTTTTTTTTTTTTATACATAAAAGTTTAGTTGGTGGTAAACATTGGCAACCCATCGGGTTAGCCGGTTACAGTGCACTTCCATACTCAAATAGTCTTTATAAAGATACTTACAGATCGCCCGCCAACGAGACCCTCACCTCGACCCATGGTATCGAACCTCCTCACTTTTAGGGTGAAGACCGATGCTTTACCAAATTGTACCACTCCTCATTAGCAATATCAATATTTGTTTTATGCATAGCCTAGCCTAACAAGAACATTTTCTCCATAGCTTAACAAGAACATTTTCATAATGTTCGTTTTATTTTAGTTTCAATGTTTTTTTAAAACAACTTACGCAATGCTCAGCCTAACTAATGTATACCATAGAGAAGTAAAATAAAGTCAATAATGTTTTTATTATTTGTTTTGACAAAATGAGTAAAGCATACAATAAAAAATAATTATAGGAAATAAATATAATAGGTAAATGAGTTTAAGTCTGGGCCTATTTAACAAAACATAAACTATTTAATTTTATAAATTATGTATCAAAAAAAATTTATAAATTATAAATTATAATATTTAATTTATAATAATTTTTCAATTTAATGTCCCATAATAAAATAATGAAACTGTAAATTTTTTTGGATCCTTTTACCTTTTACTAGGTGTTTGAGCAATCTACTGCCTTAGTTTCAGGGTTTATGATTGTTTTTCTCAGCATAAATATCTCTTTTTCGACCTCAACTTAAAACCCAAATATCTAATAGTGTCTTACACCGCAAAATGAACCTCGTTTTAATCATGAAGCTATACTCCTATTCATAAGGGATCAACTAAATTTGATGCTTAATGAACGAAATTAGTTTTGAGAAATTTGAGATGCTGTATTATGCAGAACTAAGGTACAAAATCTAAAATCAAATCAAAGGGGTAAGTTATATATAACATCTTGAAGTATTTTTTTAGGGGCATTAAGCACTTTAAAGTATTTTTTGGTGTATCCAACACCTTACCGCATTTTTTAAGGGGCGTCCATCACCCTAAAGTATTTTGTTGTGCAATTTTGCACTTAACAATTTAGGGTATTGGAACTAAAAGAATACTTTATGGTGATGAATGCACATAAAAAATAGTTTATGGTACTATGTACAGTTGAAAAAAATACTTCAGGATGCTAGATATATTAAAAAAGAAATACTTCATAGTGTTGGGTGAACCACAAATACTTTAGGTCACTGGATACATCTAAAAAAATATTTCTGGGCGTTAGATACACTTTAACCCTAAATTCAAATGGCTTTTTTTTTTTTTCCTCATTATATGACTGTTGCAAACGTTTGACTTTTGCCAATGTTTTCAAAGTAGCGAGTTAGAGTTAAAACTATACACTGCTGTTGCAAAGATTGAGCTATAAACTTACATTTCAATCAAACTCATAAGGGTTAACAATATCTTTAGCTCTTTAAGTTTGTTCTCATTTTGATTTTGGTCCCTTAAATCTTAAATTATGAGTTTTGTTCCATACAAGGGGGAAAATGATCTAAGTTTTTATTGAGTTATAGAGACCAGTATCTAAAAAATAATAATGAAATTTAAGGGAATAAAACCTATGGCCATGAAATTTGAGGAACCAAAACTAAAATGAAAACAACCTTAATGAGCCAAAGATTGTATCATCCTAACTTATAAAGAACAAAAGATTAAATTTTTTAAAAAGGGAAAATCTCAATTAAATCTAATTGAAATACTAAAAATCTAATTTCAGGCCCACACTTTTAACAAATTCCTATAAAGGCTGAAAAGCCTAATTAGGGGTTTTCTAAAGTTATTAAAAGACCAAAATATCCCTACATAGTTTTTGATGGAAAAAATGGTGGCAAGTGTGCAACCACTCCGGGTTCTGCAGTGGCAAGGACGACCCTCCCAACAATGGTAACTCCCTATGTAGTTGAAGAAATTGAAAGTTGGTAAGAGTATGTGTTTACTATTTCAATTGCATTTAATTGAAAATTTCTCCATAGCTTTTATCAACTGGGTTGTGAAATGATATAGGTAAATTCTCGAATCCTCTTGAAGAGTCAGATCGATGCACTGAGGATGATGGCCTTATAATTATCCATGGGAGGATGAATTCTGAGCAAGGTCTTTCTTCTTAATTGGACCTCCAGGATTTCGAAACGGGTTCCAATAGTTCAACATCATAGGCAAATCCCCCTACAATCCCCATAATTTGCTTTTACAAGTTACCATTTTGAGGCAACTGACTTATAGTGTCGTTTGCATTAGCGATGAAAACTATTTTTCTAACGTGATTTATAGTATATGAGGTAAGTATGTGAGAAGAATTTTATCTCGACTTGTTTGAACGTGTTTTTAAAACGTCAACCCAAAGCTGGTCACCTGTCTATACAAAGGATAAGCTAGAGAACTGGCTTCACTTCTTTCCATCTCTATTTGGTGTGTAGATTGTCCATATCGTTGCATGTTTTCTTCTGAAATTTTCAAGCGATATCATCAAATTCTCAAAAACATAATAAATTGTGTATAACCACTTACTCTGTCTAAAGAATATATAGATATAACATTCAACTTTCAAATTCCCCCAGCTTAATTTCTACTGATGATAACTAGCAAGATTTGCATAATCTATTCATCTTCATTGTACATAAACATATTTAAAGAGTCTAAATAAAAACCGTTTGGTGAGCTGAAGTAAAAACCCACCGATTATTGCTATTAGGAGCATCACATAACGAAGGATTGAATTAGGGTATATTGAGAAAATTTCAATTAAATACACTTGAAATATTCAATACTTTTAGTGTTTCTTTTTTACTTACATATACATATTTTGGTCTTTTAATATGCAAAATTGCTTAATTAGACCCTCGGCCCAATAAAAAATTTCGATTAGATGTAATTAATATTTTTTGGGTTAAGTAACAATTTTACTTTGGAAGTACACGTTCGGGAGCAATGTTGCTCTAAAAATTTTTAGGTTCAATTTTCCCCCAAAAACATCAAAACATAATAATATCGCCTTCCTATAACAGTCGGGTTGGCACACTTGAGTGTGACACCCTCACACTGAGTGTGCACGTCATTTGTTTTTACAAAGGGCACACTGAATATGCACAAATGAGCACATGTCTCATTTGTGTGCACTCATTTGAGTGTGTGCAGGAAAAAAGAAAAGTGTATACTTGAGTGTGCTAACATTGTTAGGAGAGAGCAACATTGATATTGTGCTAACATTGTTAGGAGAGGGCAACATTGATATATTTTAATACTTTCGAGGTAAAATTAAACCCAAAAAAACTTTCAGGACAATATTACTCCTGACCGTGTACTTCCGGAATAAAATTGCTACTTTACCTATATTTTTTTTTTAAAGATCAGTAACCAATAATTTATTGAAAACACTAAAAAAAAAAAAAAAAAAAAAAAAAAAAAAAAAAAAAAAAAAAAAAAAAGGAGAACCCGGGGGGAACAAATCTTGGTCTGAGAGATAATAATCCAAGTGACCCAATAACTTGCGGAAGTCTCTTGCCGGTCTCTTCTCTCCAACTTCGCTACAATGGCTATGCGTCTTCATTCCCACATACCTCAAACTCATCGGAGCATAGCTACACTCTCGCCTTTCACCACTTTCACTTCTAAATCGAAACCCTTTTGCATTTCCTTCGCTAATCCTTCATCTTCCTCCATAACCATCCATCAACGTTATCCACTCTTCACTTCCAACGATAAAGATAGGCTTCTTTCTCTCTCCGCTACAGTCCCCAGAAAATTGCTCTGCGAACCACCTCAAGGAACATTTGTCAGAGAAGATTATCTTGTGGTATGCTTTAATGTTATCCAAGCTAGGCTAGGCTTTCAATTTTGCTGTTTGTCACTCAAGCTAGGCTAGGCTTTCAATTTTGCTGTTTTCTCGGTTTTATATCCTTATTGTGTGTCTGTCTATATTTTTCTTTCTTTCTTTCATTTTTGGCATTAGTTTTTACTAATAAGGAATGAACCGTTTAATTTTGGTTGGTGCCTCTCTTCATAGCCATGGGCTATGACAATGACAGCATTTTTCAGTTCCTTGAAGAGTAAAGTTCGAATTCTGAGAATTACTGGCAAAAAATGAGAATATTGGTACCGTTTTTGGTGTTTTATTTTTAATAAAAACTGGGCTTTACAGGGTTTTTCCTTAATTATATTATTGTTTATGAAAACAAATGAAGTTTGGGGTTGTGGTGATGCTATTTGTTTCAATTTGGTTGTGCAGAAAAAGTTGTCAGCCGATGAAGTCCAAGAGTTGGTGAGGGGAGAAAGAAATGTTCCTCTTATTATAGATTTCTATGCAACTTGGTGTGGACCTTGTATTTTAATGGCTCAAGAACTTGAAATGGTATGTGCTTGACTGACTCTATTGATGCTTAAATCAGTACTCACTTGATTGTGAGATTGTGGTTGCACTGCTCTTATCCTTGAGTGTCCATTCTGATGTGTTTTTATAAAGTATATATCTTTTCTTCATGTGATGCAAAGAGATGATAAATTAAAAAGTCTCTCAATGATTGTACTCATCTTTCTTAACAATTAAGCCCTATTGCAATATGTGGAGAAATGTTGAAAAGGAAAAAAAAAATATATACTAAAGCGGATGAAATGTCTAGAAAATGATTGAAAGAACAAAAAAAAGGTTGCACACCGGCCAAGAGGAGTCATATTGTGAAAGGATACCAGAAGCCTGTTCCATAAAGAAATGCTAAAAGATGTAAAAACAATTGAGCCACTGTTTCAGAGTTATTCACACTAATGAAGCTTTTGGTGTGGGAAAGAACCATTTTCAACCTGAATATCTGAAGCAGGTCAGGAGTATTGATTCTGTTGAGTACTGTTATTCACATTGCCTATGATGAAGATGTAGGCTAAAATGAAGTCTTGAGGAAAGTGAATTAGGACTTGCATGTATAGACGCCATAAGGATCTAAATACCATTCTCATTAATATGACACGAGGTAGGGTGAACAGAATCAAGGAGGATCAGAAGAGATTTTTGTCCCTCCATGTTGACTAGACGGTTGAAGGATTTTATGACATGAAAGTTCCTAGAAAATCCATTTCCTTGTGCTGTCTGAAAACAGTGGGCTGTTCATTTATTAAAGAATATTGTTATAAACTTGGAAAGCACCTGAAAGAGGGAAAGATCTCCCACACAATTTGGCCTATCCCACACGGGATTGGAATTGGGTTAGAAATTTCATGCGTAAGCCTTGACCCAAATGTTCAGGCTGCCACTAAGTTGTAAGGATAGGTTTGACCTCTAGTTCTTGGAGGTTCACTATTAATTTGGAATTCACTTGTTAGGCGACAAAAGCGCATAATTGACTGAATGGACAACAAATACAATGACCTAACCTTGAAAAGAAATAAGTAAAGAAATGTGGTAAGGGCCACATGGCAGTTAAAACATGAAGAAGTTACAGTCTTTATCTGGAGCTTCTTTCCTATTATGGTTTATTGATGTTGAGAGTGATCTTCAAGATAACTAAACAAGCATAGCCTGATTCTAATAATACACGCGCATTAGTTGATGTTGAGAGATATTGGCGGAAGTTATATGGTTTTTTTGGAGGTGACGATGCACATGTCTATTCTCATGTTGAGGACCATGCTTCCTCTGGCATTGGGAGGCATGAGCCCCTACTTAATTTAGTTCTAACTCCTAATTGCTTAGCATATCACTGTAGAGTTTTAATTTGTTTCAATAACCATGATTTTTTCTGGCCTGACGATGAACTTGATTTAAGTAATCATATTTCTACATAAAATCTTAGATATTTTGATCTCCGAAAAAAAATCCCTTTTTCAACGCAATATGATCAATAACTATTCAGTTTTGTATTATTTTTATACTTGATCCTCCAGCTGTTGGCTTTTTGCGAGATTTTGAATCCCAAATAACCATGACAACTTGAGTAGTTTTAGAAAAACTGACCACACATCCAAAAGACAATTAACAGTAGGAGGAGCTTTAGCCAACGTTCATTTATGAAGGGTGAGTCCATATGGTGAAAATATTTTCTATTTATTCTAAATAGAAGGCAGTTAGCACAATTCTGTAGACGACTGCACAAGAAAAATCATTGAAACTTATGCTCCACTCTAATGAGTGCTAACTATATCTATTATTAAGTATTAGCCATAGTCACAAGCAAGCTAAAATTACTATGGGAAAATCATACTAAGGTCCCAACCAAGAACAATAAAAGCAAAAGAATCCCATAACTTGTCAATGACAAGCGAAATAGCCACCATTGACAAGTGAAAATGTCACTATTAACAAGTTATGAGATTTTTATAATATTATCTTTCTTCGTTGGGACTTAGGAGTGATTTTCCCAATTACTATTTTGTTTCTCCATCATTGAGGCAAATAAATGAACTTATTGTTAATAATAGCTGTGGCGGCACTAGCTGATTTTTTGATAATGTAGTCATTCTAATCACTATCCAGAGCTATTAGACCAGTTTTAGTATTGCTCAGCTTACATTTTCTGATAACTATCGTTTATTTTCTCAAATTTATTGACTTATAGGAATCACAAGCAGTGGATACTTAGTCTGAATATGATATAACGCCATTGTTTCAGTCAGTTGTGTGGTTCCTGTTTCTACAGTATCTCCCCATGTTTGTCATTGGTGATTGTTTAATTTGGGAGCTAAGAAATAACTTTCCTCATATGGATTTCATTTTCTGCAGCTTGCGGTGGAGTATGAGAACAATGCAATTATTGTCAAGGTTGATACAGATGATGAGTATGAATTTGCACGGGACATGCAGGTAATAAACCAATTGGTATATGCATATGCAGTAGAGTATAACTTTATTGGAGTGACTCATTACTGGGATCATTATCCTAAACATCCAAGATTAATTTAATGATCACTGTTCTTTTGATTGGGTGCTTTGAAGATAAAACTTATCAATTTAAACCCCCAAATATTTGTTTTCCTCAATCAATTGGTCCTTGTGTTAGGCAAAGTGAAAGCAACTTAACAGATTTGCTGATGTGGCATAAATAGGAGCTTATATCATCATTAACTTAAACGTTGGGCTCACACTAGTTTCATTTCCTTCCTTAAAATGACCTTTTTATTTCAAGTAGACCGGTCTAAACCCTGGACTTCTATCTATGCTATACCCCATTCTTACCATCTAAACTAACCTCATGTGAGAAATGACATATTCTAGACACAATTGATGGTAAACATGTTTATCATAAAAAAATAGAAAAAGAAAAGAAAAGTTGATGGTAAACGACACATCATTTTGTGCTGGCTTATCTGGCTGCAATTTTCCCAATGTTGAATTTAGAGGGATAAAATTCACTCTATTAAACTCAGTAAAATAAAAGAGAGTACATAGGAGCCTTTATATAGGCAAATAGAAGAGAAACTTAAAAACTAAGATAAATTACAATAAAGGTTAATAAAGGCGATATAATTAGGATCCTATAATCAAGGAGCACAATAATTAAGGGATCCTAATAATAAAGTTGATTTATTTCCTAATATTCTAACACTCCCCCTCAAGCCGGAGAGTCTATGTTGTCGATCATACGTTGACTTGCCTCGAAATCCTCCAAACTTTGTTCTCTTTCGCTTCAATCTTCAAAATCTTTAGGCTTGTACTTCTTGAGTCTCGGCGCCCCATTTATTTTTGTCTCGGGCTTGTACTCTTCTTGAGTCTCAAAGTGGCCTATTTATTTTGTTTGGGCTTGTACTCTTTTTTAAGTCTCGAGATCCCATATTTTGTTTGGGCTTGTACTCATTTTTGGAGTCTCGAGGTCCCATATTGAGTAGCGTAACTTACCCGAAAGAATCTCAAGTCCCTCAATTTGATAAATGAGATTGGACCCGCCACAAACATTTAAAGATAGGTCCTTGGTCAAAGCTTCAACGTTTTGATTTGCAGTGGCTAAGGTTTTGTTCGATTTTTAGCTCAGCTTCCGGTGAATCTGGACTTTCCTTTTTTTGGTGGTGAGATCGTGGCTGTCCGACGGTAAAGGTGGCAATCTACGTTGCTCTGGCAATTCGTGTTGCTTTGGCAATCTACGTTGCCCTAAGTTCTCCTTCTGCGGTGCTCTCTTCTCTTTTCCTCTTTTCGGAACGCTCGCTCGAATCTGGGAATATTGCCATAATTTGCAACTCTGTTTTGGTGATTTGTGGATCTAACTATGGTGGTCCTGTTTGTGTTCTCTCGGTTTAACTAGAGTTTGTGTCTCCGTATTTGTGTAACTCACCGCAAGTCACCAACGCCGAAAACTGAACAGTAATCGTTAATTTTCTTCGGAATTAATCCTACTCTGATGCCATGTTGAATTTAGAGAGATAAAATTCACTCTATTAAACTCAGTAAAATAAAAGAGAGTACATAGGAGCTTTTATATAGGCAAATAGAAGAGAAACTTAGGGACTAAGATAAATTACAATAAAGGCTAATAAAGCTGATATAATTAGGATCCTATAATTAAGGAGGACAATAATCAAGGGATCACAATAATAAAGTTGATTTATTTCGTTAGAATCCTTCTCATTAATCACCATAATTATTACCTGATTCATAGGGATCTACGCGTCTACTTTACGCGTCTACTTTATTGTTATTTATTTCACGCGTCTTCACGCGTCTACACTCTGCCTATATATATTGTACTTCTTTCATCTGAATAAAAAATCAATATAGAGTGTTTTCTCTACATCTTCTCTTCTACATTCCGCAATATGGTATCAGAGCTAAGGACATCCGTCCGAGGCCTGAGAAAGCTAGAGAGAAACAGTGACGGAGAGGCAAACCAGTTCGCAGCGTGACGTTTTCCCATGAGTGGGACTACACCACCTGCCCGAAGGACCGGAAGGCTCCGATCGGCGTACCCCGAAGTCCGGTGACCATCCGAAGTCTCCACGGCGGCGCGTGGGAGACACGCGCTCGGACGGCAAAGCAAGACGTTGGCGGCGCGTGACGGCGCGTGATTTGCGGTTTTTGAACAGCCGACTTTCGTTTTTGCTCTTTCCTCCGATTTCCGGCCAAACCCGGTCATTTTCACATTTTTCCGGTGAGTTTTCCAGATTCGGCGACATCTCCGGTGGAGTTTTCAGATTCCGGCGACCATTTCCATCCGAATCATGGATCCTTCTCAACTTCCACCTCGTTCGGATCAATACCCGAAATCGGAAATATTCCATCCGCTCTTATGTCAGGTTCCAATTCTCAAACTCACAACTCCTCATCTTCATCCTCCTCTACCACAATGCCTATAGCTAAAGAATCCGCAATGGTGATTACCCATAAGTTCAATGGGCACAACTACCTTCAGTGGTCACAAGCTGTGCTACGGTATGTTCGTGGTAAGAGGAAAGAGAAGTATATCAATGGTGCTGCACCTCAACCAGCCGCAATGAGACCCCAACTTTGATACGTGGTTTGCTGAAAATAATCAAGTTATGACTTGGTTATGCGGCTCAATGACTATGGAAATCTGTGAAGGTTATATGCTTGCCAACACGCCCAAAGAGATGCGGGATCCGCTTCGGAGAACCTACTCCTCCCGGAGAATCACGCCTTGATTCACGAAGCGACAACTTCGAGAGTTAAAACAAGGTAACATGTCGGTGACCCAAGTATTATAATGCATTGATCGGGTTGTGGCAACAACGGGACTTGTTTGAGGCTCATTCTTGGCATTGCATGGATGATTCCCAAATATACAAAAAGATTATGGAAGATGGAAGGGTACATGACTTTCTCCTCGGGCTCAATGACACATTCGAAGAGGTACGAGGCGAATCATGGGACTCAAACCTCTCCCTCATCTCGTTTGATATAGTCAACTCGTGCAATTTGAGGAGAGCCGAAAATTGTTGAATCAAAGAGGCCCAAGTCCAAATGAAGGCTCCGCCTAATCATCCAGGGACCACCGGAGAACGGAAAAACAACAAATTTTGCAATTATTGCAAAAAGAAGGGCCACAACAAAGACGAATCTTTGGAAACTTCACGGGAAACCCTCCGGTGGAAGAACAGCTCTCAAAGCCACTTAACATCAACTCGCACCCGAGAGATGAACCGAGATACCCACCGAACCAGGAAGAAGCACAGATGCTTCAGATACTCCTTGCCAAACGAATAAGTCATCTTCTCGTCTCGCCGGTGAATCGGTTCGGTCGGGTAATTCTATTGTTGCCCTTAATGCTATGACAACCGGTGGTGATACTTGGATTGTTGATTCGGCGCCAGAGATCATATGACCAGAACCAAAATTTACTTCACAACCTTAAATTTTGTCATAAGCACCTCAAAGTTAAAGTCGCTAATGGTGTATTCACAAGAGTTGAGGGGATTGGTACCGTTACATTATCTCGATCAATTGATGTGCATAATGTTTGTTTGTACGTAACTCACTTGTAATATGATCTCTCGGTCAAGAACCGACTAAAGGACATATATGTAGAGTGATATTTAATGATGATTTGTGTGTTTTTCGGGATTTAAGAACGAGGAAGACGATTGGGACTTCTAGAGAATGGGATGGATTGTTCTACTTCAAGGTACAACCTCAAAGAACAAAGAACCGTGGATGGCACGACGAGCTCAGCAAGTTAGCTCGAATTCACGTAATAATGATTTATTGTTGTGGCATCGTCGATCAGTCACCCTAGCTTTAATTATATGAAACATGTATTTCCCAGTTTGTTCAATAAAAATTCTGTTCCTTTTCATTGTGAAACATGCCAATTTGCAAAGCAAACACGAACCAACTATCCTAAACAACCATATACTTCCTCTTCTCCATTTACGCGATTTCGATATTTGGGGTCCCGCCCGCATAACAAACCTCACTCATACCAGGTGGTTTGTCACTTTTATTGATGACCATACTGCGTACCACATGGGTGTACTTGATGAAAGATAAGTCGATATTGCCAAAGTATTTCAAAACTTCTATAACTTTGTGCATACTCAATTTCACACATCCATTAAAGTACTCCGTAGTGATAATGCAAAAGAATATATGAGTGTCTTTGTCTTCAAAACCTTTCTTGATCAAAAAGGAATCCATCACCAAACTTCCCGTCCTTACACCCCACAATGTAATGGAGTGGCCGAGCGGAAAAACCGACACCTATTGGAAGTCACTCGTGCCTTACTAATGGAACGCAATGTTCCTACCATTTTCGGGGAGATGCCCTCCTTACGCTTATCTCATTAACGGGATGCCTTCCAAAGTTCTCAAATATGCCACTCCCGTTCAAACACTTCTTGACCATTTTCCTAATTGCCATCTCATTAACTCCTTACCTCCAAAAATATTTGGGTGTCTTGTCTACGTTCATAAAACGGATGGCAACAAATTTGGTGCGAGAGCTGAAAAATGTATCTTTCTAGGCTACTCACCAACCCAAAAAGGGTACAAATGCTACGCCCCACTTCCAAGAAACTTATTATCTCTCGAGATACTTGTGTTCTCCGAAGCCGAGGCTTATTATCCTAAATTACCCATTCGGGGGAGAATTCAGATATTGAATGGCTAAATCTGGAAACAAGTTAATCATACCAAAATCCCGACCCACCAAATCTCATAGTCACGACTTACTTGACTCGAGATGATGACCCACCAATTCTTGACCTAGCCCTAATGAACTCGGAAACACATGTTGAAATCAATTCAAGGGTGATGACCGATATGACCGATCCACAACAGAAATAGCAACCATTTCACAAGGTCAACCCGAACGGGACACCGGTAGAACAATCTCTCCCATTCAAAGGAACGACCATGACTCCAACTCGAATTAAATCCCGAGGAACAAGGATGGCCCATTGCATTAAGAAAAGGGGTAAGATCTTGTACTCGAGATCCTATTCAAAGGTTTGTCTCGTATGATAGTCTCTCTCGCAAAGATGCAAAGTTTTGTTGTAAAAAGTGCACGAGATACAAATTCCAAAAACATTCCAACAAGCTATGGAGATCCAAATTGGAAACAAGCCGAGAAGAAGAACTGAATGCTCTCAAAGAAAATGAGACGTGGAGGATTACAACTCTTCCCAACGGAAGAAACCATGGGATGCGGTGGCTCTTTGTTCCGAAATTCAATCCAGATGGTATGATCAACAAATACAAGGCAAGACTTGTTGCAAAAGGATATACTCGACGTATGGAATTGACTATCAAGAGACGTTTGCTCCGTAGTCAAGTTCAACACCATTCAAGTACTATTGTCAATTGCAAACAAACTTGGATTGGTCGCTACACCAACCGGATGTAAAGAATGCATTTCTCAATGGAAACTTGGAGGAAGAGGTATACATGGAAGTTCCGAGATGGAGTAATAGCTCCTAAAAACTCGTGTGTAAACTCACTGGTCATTGTATGGTCCGAAGCAATCTCCAAGAGCGTGGTTTAGCGGGTTCGCCAAAAAGCGAAAAGGGCTTGGATATACACAAGGACAAGCGAGATGACACATTATTCACCAAACGTGTCAATGACAAAGTCACCATACTAATTGTGTATGTTGATGACATAATTATTACAGGAGATGACGAAGAGTCCATTTCTCATTTAAAGCAGGATTTGTCAACTGAATTCCAGGTAAAAGACCTTGGTCAAATGAGGTACTTCCTAGGAATGGAAGTGGCAAGAACTAAGAAGGGTATCCAGGTATCTCAACGCAAGTATACACTTGACCTGTTACACGAGACAGGAATGTTGGGAACTCAACCAGAAGGGACACCAATGGAGGAGGGATGCCACTTAGAGATCAAACCTAAAGGTGTTCCGGTGACTCTAAAGATATGAAGATTGGTGGGAAAGTTGATATACTTAACTCACACTCGTCCCGATATTAGTTATCTTGTTGGCATAGTGAGCCGCTTTATGCATCACCACAAGAAGAACACATGGCGGCAAAGATACCAAATTCGAGTTACCGAAGCAAAACCCTGGAAGAGGAATATTCTTTAAGAAAGGAAGCACCGAAACATAGAGATCTACACGATGCGGACCATGCAAGGGATAAAGAGACCAGGAGGTCAATCTCAACGATCGTACATACGTGTGGGGAAATCGGTTACATGGAGAAGCAAGAAACAAACAAGTGGTGTCACCCAAGCAGCAGGGCGTAACTTTAGAGCTGTCCAAAAAGGCGTGTGTGAAGGACTCGGGTCATCGATTACTAAAAGAGTTGGGGATTCAACATGAGGGCCCAATGCAAATGGGTGTGATAACAAGGCCGTATTGAAATGGTCAAGAACCCAAGTATATCACGATAGAACTAAACATGTGGAAATAGATCGACACTTCATTAAAGAAAAGATTGAAGTGGGGATAATAATTCTCTCACATAGGATCTCGGAGACCAAATCGCAGATATTTTGACTAAACCCCTTGGCGAACAAAATTTGAAGGATTTCGAGACAAGTTTGGGAATGGTTGACATATATGCTCCAAACTTGAGGGGGAGTGTTAGAATCCTTCTCATTAATCACCATAATTATTACCCGATTCATAGGGATCTACGCGTCTACTTTACGCGTCTACTTTATTGTTATTTATTTCACGCGTCTTCACGCGTCTACACTCGCCTATATATATTGTACTTCTTTCATCTGAATAAAAAATCAATATAGAGTGTTTTCTCTACATCTTCTCTTCTACATTCCGCAATAATTTCCTAATATTCTAACACCCAAGAATTGTCAAGTTCGGGTAAATTGGCACTTAGGCTTAATCCAGGTTAGGAGCTAATACTTTTATTTTTTTTTGTGAATGGACAAGAGATCAGGTGAGTTGGGTTTTAGATCTTTTGAAGAGGCTTCATAGCTAAAAGAGCTCTTACAGAGCTCCTTACAAATTACCCATCAATGAAGTCTTCACATTGGAAATGAGATTGAACATCGGATATAAGTAATAATGTAATATCTTTACTATTAAGACCAACTTTTATTTGCATCTCTGACCTGTTCCATTCTAAAAAGTTCTTTTTTTTTTTTGCTATAAAAATTTTAGGAAAGAGGTTAGGCTCACCCACAATCCAAGGGTAGGGCGTTTGGAGCCCAATCCATAGGACATGATAACTTTGTGAGCTATTATGATTTGGGCCTGCCATCCTGGCTCATGAACAGCCCTAAAGTTTTTGACCAAATCACTGGAACAATTCCATGTCAATGCTGCGAAACAATTTTGTCAGAAACTTAATTGAAATTTTAAAATGATGTTCATTACTCTCTTTTTTGGCATCAGAGATTGATTACCCTGTCAAGATAATTTTTTTCGGCCCTAAGACTCTTTCAAGATAATAACCTCACAATAGTTAAATGCATTTATTTTTCTATGTTTCTCTATCAAACTCTTGGGAGTGCCTTAGATCCAATGGATTTAGTTTTTAAATGTAGTAGGTTCAATATAACACAGACATTGATCATGTTTCAGGTTCGAGGATTGCCTACCCTGTTTTTCATAAGCCCTGATCCAAACAAAGAAGCGATCCGAACCGAAGGACTTATCCCCATACAGATGATGCGAGATATCATCGACAAGGAGATGTGAAAAATAGTGATTTTTCTTTTTAAATGACCTGTTGTTGTAATGTTAGCTTTTGTAGTAGGAAATTATCTGATCTATGAATCGCATGAGCCCTTCTGCTTTCGCTTCGCTGTCAAAGAGATGTCAATTACGTACATGTGGACACTTAAAAGCTATCATGTTTTGTTTCTTTCCCCTTTCGGATAAGAGAAAAAATGTAAAGGAGCCTTTCGGGATGGTCAGAGGAACCATGAATTTACATTTGATTCATCGAATATGGTTGTGGTTGTTGAAGGCTGCTTAGTTTTGTGCGATGAGCTTGAAATATTAAAAACGTGTTTTCATGTTTTCAAGCGCGTTTGGTTCGCAGTATATGAAAAAGAACTGGATGTCAGATCAAAAAGGCCAGTGAGTCTCGAATTTTAGGATTCACCTGGATATACTGGCACTTGAAAATATAATAATTAAATAAAGGATAGAGTATAGTTTTAGTGTTTTAAGTTTATATGGGGTATATTTTTTATCTTTTAATTTTATAAAGTATACCTTTCATCCTATAATTGTAATACCGTTAATGTTGTTAATAGAAAATCTTGATGTAGCAAATTCAAGTGATGATTGTATTATTAAATGGTACTAATCTTAAATTTAAAATGTGTAAACTGAAAAATATATGAAAACCTAACAAAGTGGTCAATATTGAAACCTAGATTGTATTAAAAAAATTTAGTTTAATAATATAAATATCAAAATCATGATTTTTTTTCAGTGATTTATTGATTTATTTTAGTTTAATAATCTAAATATAAAATAAAAAAATAAAAATAAAAATATGTTTTATCAGCCAAATAGATATCACTTGAGTTTGCAACATTGACATTTTTTGTTAGTAACATTAATGGTGTTAAAAATATAGGACCAAGAATGCGAGAAAAACCTAGTTGAGAGACTCACCCACCATAGTCGGGTGCGCCACCGGGTCGGATTCGATTAGTCGGGCGAAGCTCGGATACAGGATGGACAACAAAAAAAAAAAAAAAAAACATAGGACCAAAAAGTATACTTTATAGAACAAGAGACCAAAAGTATTCTCATGTAAAATTTAAAGAACTAAAAGTATACTTTTTTTTTTTTCAGAAGCTCAGTAGGGGAAAAGCTATCCCAAACAGGAAAAAATAAGTTGGTTTTTTGGACTGGACTTTTTTTATTTATTTAAATTACTGGTCCAAACGCTTGAAAACAGTGACTCCAAACAGGGGGATATCCATGCCAATAGCTTCAGTGTAGAGTTTAGACTGCAATTTTCACCAATTTTAATAGACTTATGTAGCAACTAGCACCTTTCAGTAATTTTTCAATAGCATCCAGTATCTTAAACTAATTTTTGTTTTTTCAACAACATTCTATAGTCTAAATGGAGGGTGCTCATTGTTGAAAAAGATGTATTGGCAAAATTGGATTAAAAATTACAATAGGATAGGAAGTGCTACTAGATAAATATTTAAAGATACTGAATAATATACCAAAATTTAATTTAAAGTACTGAGTGCTACTAGAAAAATCTCCCTCCAGTCCTAATTATAGGACATATTTAACCAACTTTGGAGAGATTAAAGAGAGAAGTTAAATTAGTTAATTTTACTCATTTTCCTAAAATGCCCTTATATAAATTTAAAATGACACAAATAAAAATAAATAACAACTCATACCACATGGCTTCTTCGACCTAATTTTTTTTATATGCTTTCTAATTGAAATAATAGTCTTATTATATACACATATATATGTGTATATATGTATAGGTACACAAACCCACACACACATATCTACACACACACATATATGTATATATATGTGTGTGTGTTTATATATGAACACATACACATATATATTGACAAGACACATACACTCACAGATATATGTGTGTGTGTGTGTGTTTATATATGTGTCTGTGTATATATGTATGTATATTTGTGTGTAGACACACATATAAAAACACACACACACATACACCAACACATATCTACACACACACATATATGTATATATGTGTGTGTGTGTTTATATATGTACACATACACATATATATTGACAACACACACTCAAAAATCTGTGTGTGTGTGTTTATATATGTGTCTGTGTATGTATGTATATTTGTGTGTAGACACATATATAAACACACACACACACACACACACACACACACACACACACACACACATATATCTATGTGTATGAATATGTATGTATACATGTGTGTGTCTATATATATATTGGTAAATTAATGACAATTGATTGATAAACAGATTAAAATTTAACAATTTAAAAGTTTCAATGATTGGAAGAATTTATACATCCACATACATATAATTACATTCACAAAAAACTAAACACACTTGAGAGAATAAAAGAGGGGTATTTTAGGAAGAAATTGACAAAAATTAGAATGTTGTCTTATAATTAGGACCAAAACCAACTCCCAAATGTTGTCTTATAATTAGGACCGGAGGGAGTACTTCATAGTGATGAGACTTAACCTATTATAATATGAATACTAACTTTTGATTTACCATATTGTTTCAATGTGCCATATCTTCTTTTTCACCATTGTAACTGTGTCTCTCAGTAAACTATACATCATTAGAGACAATTAATATTAGTGACAAAGCACCCTACAATAGATAAAGTATTCCTTTTTTTTTTTTTTCTTTTTTTTTTCCTAATTCCCCTTGCATCTTATGTAGAAGAATAATAAAAGAAAATATGATAGCACAAGTTTTAAAGAGAAATGTATATCAAGATAAGTGACACTAACAATCACATTAATTAAAAACTAAAACAGGTTTCAAAGTTCTATTTAATTGATATATGTAATTGCAAACAATATTAATAATGAGTATATATAAGTGTGCATTTCATGTAGGTGTGTATATATAAGATTAAAAAAAATTAAAGTCTTAATTGATGTTTAGATTGCATAATTTCAACACGTAGAAAATGTAACTTTGACCAATGTTGAACAAGTTTCACAAGGCTTTCAAAACCCTAGAAAAGCTAAAGAAAAGGAGATAGTGATCTACAATGACATCATAAATGAGTAATGACATGACAATTTATAGCAGGTATTTTTATCATTAATTTTAAAAAGAATATTGTCGTGTTTCTATATTCTATACTCTAAATAACAGAACAATTCATTGTTACAAAGAAGCGATTAAAATAGAATATGTCCAATATACATATACAAATACACACACACATATAATATGTGTAATTTTCCAATAAATACATATTATTCCAATTTAACTGATTCATTGCATATTGTCCTTCTCCTTCTAATATAAAAGGAGTAAAAACGCAAGATTCTATTTCTCTAACTTCATTTGAATATATGAATTATCAGGTAATTTATCAGGTAACTTCTCCTCCTATTATGCGGCGTTGTTCCAAATGAGGCAATTATAGATGTTACACCACAAAAATATACCCATTGTTGCTCTTCTGCAGTTTGAGTTCTATTCATTTCTTGGAATATAATATGATAATCTGCTGCTCTTATATTTGTCATTTTATTATGAAATTCTTGCTCATCCTCAATGTCTTCTTTTATTTCTGGTTCTCCTTCCATTGGTTTTCTTGTAGTTCCAAGCCTGATCAAGTTTATTGGAGGATAAAATTTATCTGGTGTAATTTCTGCAATTATAGAATAAAATCTTATATATACCTTGTACTGTCTTACAATTCCAAAATACGTCTTTATAGCATCCTTAACAGACGGTGGTAATTTTGAGATCTCCTTCAAATCATTAGAGGGGTAGACAGCCTGAAGTAATCCATACTGATATAAGATTTTTACAAGAGTTGATGAAGTTCCTGGATGAACAATCACCTTATTAAATGCAAAATGGGAAGCATATTTTATATGAGGATTAATTCCATGTTTAAGTCCTTTTAGTTAAGGATTTGAAATACTTATATATATATATATATATATATATAAGGATATGAAATACTTAAATTGTTCATTAAAAGCTGGGTTTGCAATATTTTTAGGGACTGATCTAAATGTTGAGGCTTGTTAAACTTTTTCTTCGCCTTGTTTCTGGGCTTCTGATTCTTACATTTGAGCTTTTATAATTTCATTAAGAGGGGATATTTTTTAGAGTGTTTGGGCAGTAGGCCCAATTGCTTGGGTAATGATCCAATTCCATGACTTAAAATTTCTACTTTTGTTTGTGCTACTGAGTTAGCTGTACTTACATGTCTTGCATTAGAATTTCCTTCAAGTACTTCTATCCTTTCGGATAGGTCTTCTATCTTTCTGGATAGTAGTTCTGCCTCCGCTTGCTGGTTTATATGTACAATATTTGTTAAAAGATTTTGCACACTTGTGCTACATTGGCTGGATAATATATTAACATTCACTTTTAGAATGTTTAGCTATGTTTTTGCACTTTCACATGTATTACATTTCTGATTATTCGTCATTTTGTGGCTTGCACTTCTAGGACTTGATCATTTTATGGCTTGCACTTCTGGGACTTGATTGCATCTAAAATCAGCAATTAGATTATTTTTTCTTGGAACATATTCAACAATATAATCATAATGAGCAAATCACATTGCCATTTCAATAACATTTTATTAGCCAACTTTTCTGTTTTAATTCCTTTATCAAGCCATGATTTTACTTGTGTATTATCAATTCTTATTATAAATTGTGTATTTACTATTAATAATTTAAAATTTTCTATTGCTTTAACTACTGCTAACATTTCTTTCCAATTTGAAGGATATTTCCATTGAGCTTCTAAGAATTTTTCACTTGCATATCTAGTTATAATTTCTTTCCCTTCTTCATTTTCATGGTATAATGCAACATCCCAATAATAATCTTAGGCATCTGTATATATTATACATTTTATATCTTTTTTCAATGGTATTGTTAATTTTGGTAAATTTTGACAATTCTTCTTAAGTTGTTTTACTATTTTACTGGTTTCATTGTCTCATTTCCATTTAGTTTTTTCTCCTGCTAACTTAGATATTTTTTATGTTAATTTTGCTAAATTTGGTACATAATTTCTCACTTGATTAATTAGTCCTAAAAATGCTTGTAAATCCTTCTTATTTTTTATCCTGCTAACTTAGATATTTATCCTTCTTATTTTTGTTCTCCTGCTAACTTAGATATTTTTTATGTTAATTTTGCTAACTTAAATTATAGTTATATTGTTTGATTTTTTATAAGTTATAACCATTCTATTTTTCCTTTTCTTTCTTCACTAAACTTTCATACAATTATTGCTGTGAAAAGTATTCACTTCTACTTTCTCTAATTAAATAATATTTTTTATTTCATTTGTATGCATTTTAAATTCTTCTTTATCCTCGGTTGTCCAACGATAAGGTTTACAATTAATTTCTTTATTGTAAACTTTTAATTCTATTTTTTCTATTGGCTTAGATTTTTCACAATGTATCAAAGAATTATCACTATAATTTTCTAATATCCTTTGTTCTATAGTTTTTTCTTCAATTATTGTTAAAGTTTACATTACGGACCGCCCAAAAGCCCCAAGTCCATAGCACGGCCCAAGCGGAGCAGGAGGCATAATCCACTAATCATAGTAGGAGATCCGGAAATCTCGGCTAGGCAAGATCCACCCTATCGTAACGGCCTACCGAGATACTCGTTCCATTAATAACACGTCTCATTAATGGCGTACCCCGGATATCCGCCCCATAATGTTTAATTTTCTTCGACCAAAAAAAAAAAAAAAAAAATTTAATCTTCACAAATTGTGAAAAACCACAAAAAAGTCTCTAAAGATTAATTTTTTTTTTTCAATTAATCGGATTTAAAATATTAATTTATTAAAATATTAACATATAAGCATGCTTGGTCAGCATTTAATTGCATTAGTCATTGCTTAAAACTGTTGAGTCGTAAGTATTTTAGTTAAGTCGGACTAACGGTGTTAACATTAAGGGACCAAACGTGCACTTTACAAACTTAAGGGACTAAAATGATCAGGAGGTAAACATAAAGGACCAAATGTATACTTTAACCAATATTTTTCTTTAGGTCTTTGAAATGGATGGTGGGTTTTATTTTCGAGGGATGGGGCCCAAATTGCTTGGACAATGGGCATAGCCCAGCTTCATCCTGCGCCACCAGCAGTACAATAAGTGTGTGCTTTTGGTCTTTACCAATGCAACATTCGATTTGAATTAAGCCCCATATAGTAGCTGAGCGATTTTGAGGACATTTTAGGAAAATGAATATAATTAACTAATTTAAATTCTATCCCTAATATTTCCAAAATCTGGTAAATATGCCATATAATTAGGACCGGCACTACAAGAGAACGACCATTTGTAGTGGTTAAAATGACATATTTGTAGCGGTTGGTAAAACCGCTACAAAACACACCGTTGCCGGCCATTTTGTAACGGTTATATAAACCTGCAACTACATATAAATTAACCGCTACTGTAAGCGGTTTCTTTCTCGCTACTATATGAGGTTGGGATGACGTCATGTGTGAAGAATTTTTAGTGGTTTTGAAATTTTAATTTAAAAAAATTGAAAGAGTTGGTTTAGATTATTTTATTAATTAACTAATAATTGAAATATAAATGATTTATATTAATGTTAAAAATAATTGATATTAATATATGATATTTGACTATATATGATTATTATATAGGTGTATAAAAATGAGAATGTGTAGATATAATAAGAACTAATTATGATTTCATTTAAATAATATTTAATTTTGAAAATAATGTGTGTGAAAATAGAAGGAATATTTAAAAAGGTCCCTAAAATTGTGAATTAAAAAAAAATTAGTATCACAAAATTAGAAGAAAAAAGAAATATTTGTAAACAGATGATTATTGTTGGATATAATTAGTTTTGATGATGTCAAATATAGTTGTCCAATATTAAGAGCAAAAACTTGTATAATATATTTATCCTCTAAATTGACTAACTACTATGTTTAATGTAGATTAGTCCAAGTCAAATTATAAAGAATGATCAAGAGAGGAGATTGAAGAAAGAAGAATTTGTTAAATGTTATGAGAATATGAATATTCGAGTCTCTATGATCAAATGAAAGTTGGAATGGCTCAATTCTGAGTTAAAATAAGTTAGTTGAAGCTCCACGATGGATACTAGATAGCTATAGTAATTTCGCTTCAATTTTCCATCTTACTCTAGCACAAAATTGGTCATACTTGAGCGCAAAATTGGTATACTCGAGTATGATTGTATTCAAAGCGACTTTGTTCGACCGGTCAAATGTGCGTTTGGAGTCCCTACGAGAAAGTTCTTAGGTTTTCTACTAACGAGTCGAGGAATTGAAGCTAACTTGGACAAATACAAAGCCGAGCTGGATATGAAGGCTCCGAGGAACAAGAAAGAGGTGCAGCAATTAACTGGGAGGTTGGCTGCATTAACCAGATTTTTGCCGAAGTCGGTAGAGAATGCTCTTCCCTTTTTCAAACTGTTAAAAAGGGAGGCTTAGGGTGAAATGTGAAGTCGCTTTCATGAAGATAAAGTAGTGTTTAGCTGCCCCATCGGTATTGTCTAAGCCGGACCCAAGAGAAGTCTTGATTTTGTACTTGTCTGTGGGAGAGGAAGCGGTAAGTACAGTTCTAGTCAAAGAAACAGAAAATTGCCAAGTGCCAGTTTATTTTGTAAGTCGGGCTCTGTAAGGCTTGGAGCTGAAGTAGCAGAAGCTCGAGAAAATGGCATTTGCCCTACTTAATAATGCAAGGCAATCCATCCTTATTTTCAAGGACAGTTGTAGTCGGGACGAGTCAACCAATCTGCGGGTGCTCCATAAACCGGATTTGTTTGGAAGAATGATCGGTTGGGCCATAGAGTCATGTCAAAGTTTGATATCACCTATGAAGCCCGAATGCCATTAAGTCGCAAGCCTTGGCAGATTTCATGATGGAGTTAACCCCACTAGATAAAGGGGAGATCGGAGATGCAGAAACTTGGAAAGTGTTTGTCGATGGCTCGTTAAACATAAAGGGAAACGGACCTAGGATTATCGTTGAAAGCCTAGAAGGAGTCTCAATGGAGCATTCCTTTCAGCTTAATTTCCCGACATCTAATAATCAGGCAAAATACGAAGCACTTCTTGCCAGGTTACTTTAAGCAAGAGAAAATGGAGCTAAGAAAGTTCACTTCTCAATTGACTCTCAACCTGTTGTGGCATAGATCGAAGGGACATACCAAGGTAAAGGTTCCTTACTGGTAAAGTACTTGAGCAAGGTCAAAGAAACCACGGCTGACTTTGAAGAGGTAACCGTCGCCCACATTCCCAGAGGAGAAAATACCGGCTAATATTTTGTCCAAGCTGGCAAGTACGAAGAGCCCGGGTGATCATAGAACCGTGATCCAACAAATTCTGTCGGAGCCAAGTTGTGTCATGGTGATCTCAGCAACAGGCAATTGGAGAAGACCAATTTAGACTACTTGGAAAAAGGAATCCTCCCCGACGACTCATTTGAAGCAAAGAAGTTGGTGCGAGAAGCAGCCCTGCACGCGGATGTGGATGATCAGCTGTATCGCAGAGGTTTGCACTCTCATATGCTGAAATGTCTCAACTCGGAGGAGGCCAAGTATGTTTTGGCCGAGATCCATGAAGGAACCAACGGCCAACACATGGGTGCCAAGGCACTGGCTCGGAAAGCTTTACAAGCTGGATATTACTGGCCAACAATGGAGACGGACTCGAAAAGCCATGTTCAAACATGTGGTAGCTGTCAGAAACACATCAGAATAATATGGTCTCCCCCGGAAGAATTAAAATTTATCTCGGCTCCGCGACCATTTTTCAAATGGGGCATGGATTTGCTAGGACCATTCAAAGCAGCTCCAGGGAAATTATGATGGCTCATAGTCGCTGTCGATTATTTCAATAAGTGGATAGAAGCTAAACCCGTGGCGACAATCACATTGGCTTAGGTGTAAAGTTTCTTCGAAAGAAATATTATCTCCCGATTTAGGATCTCGATTAAGTTGGTGACGAGATAATGGGACCCAGTTTATCAACAATGGGTTCCAAGAAATGATGTCCAGTTTCCAGATCAAGCATCATTTTGTGTCGGTGGAACATCCACAATCAAATGGGCAAGCTGAAGTGGCGAACAAAGTCATCGTTGATGGATTAAGGAAGCGAATGGAGGAGACGAGAATCCAGGTGGGTTGAGCGGTATTGTACCTTGTCTTGTGGGGATATCGGACCGTACTCAAACATCAACCGAGAGAGACTCCATTGATCCCGGTTGAGATAGGCCAGCCGTCGTGGAAGAGGTTGCGGGCTCTTCAGGAGAGAGAAGAGGATAACTGTAACATCCCAGATTTTAGAATTTGGAATTTGAAATATTGTATAGAAATTATGATGAAACTTTAGCCCAAAATAATTATGGAAATAATTATTAGAATTTAAGAACTCATTTTCTTGAGAAAATCATTATAAATCATCAAGGAATTTATTCTAGCATTTATTTGATAAATAAAGGGAATAATTGAAAAAAAGAAGAAGGAAATTTTAGGATTTATATTTGATAGATCAAGAAGGCTTATACTTGTGTTATTTTCAGCCCAATAGCATCCAACTATAAATCTTTCTATGTAGGCCTAAGTGGTACCTAAACAATCATCGCTTTCTTATTTTGTTTTTTTTTTCTTCCCATGGCCACGATTCACACGCACAACATTCACAAATAAATAGCCCACCTCATTTGCTATTTTGTTGGATTGCTCCTTTGGCCCATATGTTGACAAAATCAAACCGACTTTTGCCTTATATTAATAATACTTTCAGCCCAAATACCTATGCACATTTCCAAACCATTAGTAATCCACTTGCACCTCTTTTGCGTCATTTAACTAGCGCAACGTGGGGAAAAAGAAAAATAATGATAATAATAATAATAACCATAAAACCAGATCACGCTATCGCAAATCCGAACATAGCGCCGAAAGAAGACTCGGTTTTCACCGTACACGCAACACCCATGCCTCTCACATCAAGCAACTCGGACCCTCTTGCTTCTTGAGCCCAAAGTGCCATATACCTCGGGTATTCTTCCTCGGATTTGGACCCTTTGTTCTCTATTTAATCACTGCTCATTATCTTTTATCCAACCCCATCAGCCTCAACAAAAATCAAAGCTGAGCTGAAAGTGTAAGAGAGAGAGAGAGAGTTCTGAAAGTGGAGCTATATATCCAAGAGGGGGGGTGAATTGGGTATTTAAAAAACTTTTCGAGAGATGAACAGAGTAGAGAGAAGAATAGCTGAACACAGAGAATTTATCTTGGTTCGGTCTTAACAATTTGACCTACATCCGGTCCCGGACTCTGGGTTTTTCACTATCACAAAGATTACACACTATGTACTCAAAGAGTAGTTCTCTCTAGAACTCACTCCCCTTACAAGTTGTAATCAATGAACTCCCAAATCACCAAGTCCCCTTGACTTGTGATTCTTTTCAATAAATGATTTGAGATAAAAACTCTCTCTAAGAGTAGATGATAATAAACACTGAAGCTTATAATGTCAAAAGACGAATACAAGTGAAAACTGAAAGGTAGTTAAGAAACTTGAATGTTTGTGCGTTTTTCGTTGTTGTAGTTGTTGAGAAGAATTGAATGCGGCTCTATTTATAGCTAGACAGCATTAATTGACCGTTGCATTGATAACACTACAAAAAAACAGTTTTTTGCGGCGGAATTTTCCCTCGCAAAATAACAAATTTCCGTCGCAAAGCGATTTGCGGCGGAATTTGCGACGGAATTTTTCCGTCGCAAAAATCGTCCACGCAAACCAAATTTCCGTCACAAAAATGCAAATTTCCGTCGCAAAATTTGGATTTAGTGGCGGAAAACTTTTCCCTCGCAAATCTTGAAAATTGCGAGGGAAAACTGAATCCCTCGCAAAATTTGTGAGGGATTGAGATCCCTCGCAAAATTTCAAATTTTGCGAGGGAATTGATCCTCGCAAAATTTCAGATTTTGCGGATTTGATCCTCGCAAAATTTGAGATTTTGCGGGAATGAATCCTCGCAATTTTTTAAATTTGCGGGGATATGATCCCTCGCAAAATTTGAAATTTTGCGAGGGAATTGATCCTCGCAAAGTGTGGGGATTTGCGAGGGAATAGGTTCCCTCGCAAAATCCACCATTTTTGCGAGGGAATAGGTTCCCCGCAAATGCCACCATTTTGCGAGGACTATGTTCCCTCGCAAAATGCAATTTTGCGAGGGAATCTATTCCTCGCAAATCCCCAATTAATTTTTTAAAAAAATCAAATGATTTTAAAAATTTAATTAATTTCATAAAAAATATTAAAAATTTGCAAATAAACAGATTTATATATGATAAAAATATATTGTAACAATCATAAAAGTTTGCATAGAAATAACAAAATATTACAAAGTATAATGTTTCAACCAAAATAAACTAAAAAAAGTCTACACCTTTGAGCCGGTCGTGGTCACCACCGTATCTCCATCACCATCGAGAGGCGGCCCGTACCCTTGTCCTTCAAAAGGGAGTGGAGAAGTTCCCGCAACTCAATAATCATCTTTCCTTGCTCCTTCATCTCGTACTTCTTGCTCCTTCACCTTTGATTCCAACGTCTTCACCCTCTTATCTTCTACAAAACCAACATTACGAAGTCGGTTTATTTTTTGTACTTCATTTAAATGGACGAGGGAATAATGGTTTGCGATTGGTAGCAAAAGTATTACGTCTACTGTAGAAACACCTCCAATACTTCCCGATGAGCGCTTCGTAGAAGACTTCGGTTCGGGCGAGGCACCCATCCCGAAGACTCTCCCCCTTCTTGTCAAATCCTCCCGCTGACTGAATGAAGATACTCTCGTTATCGAGAATAAGAGGACGCCGGGTCGTTCTCAATCTGCGAGTCTCTCTCTTGCGTCGGCTTCGATAGGTCTCCTACAAACACACAATAATACATCACAAATAAGACATGTAAAATAAAATAAATGTTACTGTTTTAAACAACTAATAAATCTAGTCGATATCATCATATACTATAACAAATGCAACATCAAAATAAACAAAAGGCACCCATGTCAAATTGTTTTCAATGGTTTCCCATTTATCTACCTCGATCCTCTCCAAAGAAATTGAGGCGTGCATAGGGGGATTGGTTTTACAAAGCAAAGAAGACAATGAGAAGCATGCCTTCTTATGACATGCAACATGAAAAACCTTTTGTCGACTCTTCTTCCTCAATCTTCTCCGCACTCTCGATTTTCCGTCACCATTGTTCTTTTTCTTTAAATTGTGAAATTTTGAGAAATGTGACCCCCATTTTCCAATCTCCCGAACCACAATTGCCAAATCAAGGAGACGCACAGTTTATCTCCTTGGTGAACAAGATAAATTTATGATAACGATTATAGAGAATTTCACAAAGATAAGCACCATGTTATGAGAAGAGGGACACCATTTCTAATACAATTTGCTTATAGTTTCTTTAATGGTTGTCCCTAGTTTTGAATGCTTGCAATCTTAGGTGTCTATTTTCTAAATTTACTGACAATTTAAGTATGGCAATTAGCAATCATTGGGTTAACATTTTGAAGAAGGCAACAAATTATGTTGCATCACTTACGTGGAAACCCCTATATGCACAATCAAAGGTTTGTTTGAGGTAACTAACTGTTTTTGGATCACTTGTGAGTTGTGACCTCTCATCTCAGTCCTAATTCTCTCTACAAAAGCTAGTTCATGGGGATAGTTGGGTAAACTTTCACCATGGAGTCTCAAACTAATTTTGGAAGATTGAATTTGTGAAAATGGAATTTATTTATTTTAGCCTTTAGGGTGACAAACAAAGAGCATATAATATTGGCATCTTACCAAACTAAGAGCAAAAACCAAGTGGTCCTCAAACTCGAGCTTGAACAAGTTTAATGGCCTCAAGAGCTCGGGAGATCGAGATTTTTAACTTGTGAAGCTTGCGATAGAGGGGATACAAAAATGCCGTGCTCTAGAGTGTACTAGGGGACTTTTTTTTGGGCTATACGTGCTTTCTTTGAATGGCATTTTTAGAATCAATAGATTACTTGAACAAGTAGAGATGGGGCCAAGCATGAGAGTCAATTTCCCCTCAAAATGAGAGGTTTCATTCCCCGGGAAGCACATGCAGATTGGAAATGTCACCGAAAAAGATCAAGAGAAAGTAAGCAAAGTAAGTAGTGTATCAAAAAAAAAAAAAAAAAAGTATGCATTAAGTGAAAATCATAAATTGGAAGCGATTCGAGGGATTTGGCAATATATATTCTTCAAAATATTAACAATCGAGATCACGCCACACGATTGATTATCTAATGCACCTTAATCATTCAACACTTGTAAATACATTTTAAAATATTGTGTCAACAATTAAGTACATAACGATTAGGCAAAAAGCCCCTGAGAGCAACCGGAGATGCTAATGGTAACGAGGTCGTGGCAAAACACATTACACCGGATAAACGAAAATAAATTAGCAGTAGGTGAAGATAAACCAATTGTACAACCAATAAACTGGACTAGGAAAGAAGAAGAGAACATTTTAGAATCAACATGGCCGAAGTGTGATAAACAAATACAATACCTAATAGAAGCTTCACTTTGTCGTTAGTAATATCGATGGCGAGACAAGCTAACAAATACACCTGGAACGGTGGTTCGAAATTGAAAACGGTGGAGGCGGCCGGAGCAGCGGCTAGAAGGAGAGGTAGAAAGAAATTGGAAGTGAAGACGAGTAACTCAAGAACGCGTGAAGCTTACGCTGAAGGGAAGGCGATACCCTAAAGCGACGGTTGGGAAAAATAAAAAGAAAAACAATTGCCTTTTCATTGTTTCCTAAAGCTATATTGATTAATAATTCTAAGTGTATGCTATATGTTAATTAAAATGCAATTATGTGAATATTTAATGAAATTGATTTGAGTTAAATACGAGGATGTGAGGGGCATTGTTCTTGATTTGGGAAATGAGAAATTGGATGCTTTATATAAAAGGGAAGAATCACCAAAATCAATAATAAAAAAAAATTTAATGTAAATACAAAAGATATAACCACAATCAAGATGTTATAGTTAGCACTTCATGGGGAAAATAAAGAGAGAGGGCATAAATTTTTTATATAATTAAGTAAATTATCACTATTGGGGGGCGGGGGTATGAATTATAATTGCTTAATCTAATCTAATATGGAAAAACATAAATAAAGGAAATAATAAAATAATAAAAAATAATCATCTATAGATTATAATGTCGGATGATGATGTCACTATTTCTAAATCAAATCGATGATTACTTAGTCAATCAATTATGAAGATTTTTTTTTTAAAAAAAGAAATTAGGAAACAATCATCTATAATGTGGGATGATGATGTTACAGACTATAAACAATTTGAAATACAAAAAAGAGACCTAAAACTTTGTTTAAAAGATTTAATAGTGACACATAGGGTCTTTCTAAACTTCTAACCCCAATTTTTTAAGTAGAAATTAAGTTCGGGACATGCATATCGCACAACCGATGAAATTCCTAACTTCTATCTCAAATTTATGAGTCAAAATCCTTATTTCTCATTCCCAAACTTTCAGGTCCATCTTTGTATTTAAAAATGTAACATGGTTTGCAGTTGTCGTTTTCCAAAAAATATTCTATCACCATATTTATAGCACTGTACTGTTTGTTATATGTACAAATCAATTCTTATTACTTAGAATGAAAAAGATAATATATGCAGAAATCAACTATGCTATCATCAAAATTTATGCATACCACTGTTTGTTACGAGTTAGTTGATGTCTGGAAAATGGAAATACATACATCATGGGGCTGAAAATTTTTAGTCAACTTTCCAACCTTCTTAATTAAGAAAACTTCATTTTCTGAATATTCTTACCTTTTCCCCTGATTTAACTTTATTAATCCGTAGATAAAAAGACAGAATGAAAAACGAAGGATAATTTTTATGAAGTAAAAAGTATAAATTTAAGAGGAATAATTACCAATGAACCAGATGAAATTTTTTAGACCAAAGACTTGAAAACAGAAAATTACATACTTCTCTTCATCTCCATGTAAATTGCGTTAATTAATAAAATTGAATGACAAAGTTCGGTCAGAGAGTGAGTTTTATGCTTCACGTTTAACTCTTCCTCTTCAATTAGTAATGATTATGATCGGAAAAAATATGCAAGATAATTAATCATCAATCGATGATGTGTGTGTGAGAGAGTAATTTTTCTTCCCCGATTTTGCACCTAGTAAGTATTTTAGTAAAAAATGTGATATATAAAGGCAAGATGATGAAAATGGTTAATCAAGATTTTTTAACGAGAAGAGTGGCAGATCACGGGAAAGAATAACTGATTCTCAAGTATTTAGATACCATATGCGATTAAAGAGAAAAGAAGAATCAAGTATATATATAGACAGATTTCGGGATTTCCATCATTATAAAGATTAAACATCCTTCTACTCTTTATTATCATTAATTTGCTTAAAAAAGTTCACCTAATTGAAGGGCATGCAAACGCATATATGAATCATCTCGATCCTTGTGCTAATTATTCACTACAAGAAAATGGCAACTTTGCGACGGAATTTGCGAGGGACAAAATTCCGTCGCAAATTTTGGAAAATTTGCGAGGAAACTAATTTCCTCGCAAACAATTTTGCGAGGAAATTAATTCCGTCGCAAAATTGTGCAATTTTGCGAGGGAAGGATATTTCCCTCGCAAAATGGCCCAATTTTGCGAGGGAAGAATTTTGCGAGGAAAATTCTTCCCTCGCAAAATTCGGGAAAGCGGGAGGGATATTTCCCCCAATTTCCCCAAAATTTGCGAGGAAAGACATTTCCCTCGCAAAATGACCCAATTTTGCGAGGGAAAATTCTTCCCTCGCAAAATTCGGGAAGTGGGGGGAAATATTCCGCCACTTTCCCGAATTTTGCGAGGGGAAGGATGACACCCTCGCAAAATTGGGTCATTTTGCGAGGGAATTGTCCTTCCTCGCAAAATTTGGGAATTTTGCGAGGGAAAATTCTTCCCTCGCAAAATTCGGGAAATCTGGCGGGATATTTCCCCCAATTTTTCCAAATTTTGCGAGGGAAAGACATTTCCTCGCAAATGACCCAATTTTGCGAGGAAAAATATTCCCTCGCAAAATTGGGAAAGTGGGGGGGAAATATTCCGCCACTTTCCCGAATTTTGCGAGGAAGGAGCTCGTCCCTCGCAAAATGACACATTTTTGCGAGGAATGATGTTCCCTCAAAAAATTGGGTCATTTTGCGAGGAATTGTCCTTCCTCGCAAAATTTGGGGATTTTGCGAGGGAAAATTCTTCCCTCGCAAAATTCGGGGGAAATCGGCGGGATATTTCCCCCAATTTTTCCAAATTTTGCGAGGGAAAGACATTTCCTCGCAAAATGACCCAATTTTGCGAGGGAAAAATATTCCCTCGCAAAATTCGGGGAAAGTGGGGGAAATATTCCGCCACTTTTCCCCGAATTTTGCGAGGGAAGGAGCTGTCCCTCGCAAAATGACACATTTTGCGAGGGAATGATGTTCCCTCGCAAAATTGGGTCATTTTGCGAGGGAATTGTCCTTCCCTCGCAAAATTGGGCCTTTTTGCGAGGGAAATTATTTGCCCTCGCAAATTTTCCAAAATTTGCGACGGAATTTTTTCCCTCGCAAATTCCGTCGCAAATTTGCCATTTTCTTGTAGTGTAATCGACCGTTGGAGATGATCCACAAAAGTTGTGAGCTACTTAGGTCTTCTTCTCTTTTCGAAACTCACTTAGTCCATTTGGTTGGATGGTCGAGTTGACTCTCAAGCAAATTAATCCGTTGGAGAGGATGTTGCTTAATGTAGAAATCATTCTTTAATGCTTTGCAACCGTGTAATGCAGAGATGGATTAACCAAAAGGGTGCAAGTTTCGGGTTGAGCATTTAATGTTCGACATCACTTTTGCTTTTGCTTTAAACCTTCGTAAAACTTCCTTGATCTGTCGAAACTCACTAAAAAGATGATTAAACATATCTAGTACCAATAAGGAATAATCATGGAAAGCATTGAGATCAAACACGAAGGTATAGCAAAATCGTTAAGTTCGAATTTCAAACAACGTTCGAAACCGGAGGTTTGTTCACAAACCTCGAGGTTTGATCATTTAAGCTTGAACACGTTTTTACATCAAAACCTCAAACCCGGAGGTTTATCATTAAACCTCGGAGGTTTATAATGTTGCTATCATGAAGGTTTCTTGGGTTTACTCCAAACCTCGAGGTTTTCTCGAAACCTCGAGGTTTCACATCGTGTGCGAAACCCACCAAAGACGCGATGAAACCAAACCGGAGGTTTCTCAAGGAACCTCAAGGTTTTAGAATGAGTGCAAGTTCATTTGCTCTCGGTTTTGCCACAATACTCGAGGTTTTCGAAATACTCGAGGTTTTGCCCAAGTGACAAGGTTGTTTGTTTTGACCCAAAACGCAAACCTGGAGGTTTCAATGGAAACCTCGAGGTTTTCAAGTTCGCTGAAAACCATTAGCTCTCTGGAAGCCAGAAACCTGGAGGTTTCTGATAATACTCGAGGTTTCTCATATAATTTTAAAATCCTTAGTTTGGCGCCAAGGCATAACCTTGAGGTTTTGAGGTAAACCTCGAGGTTTCACAACTTGGTGTGAAACCAGGTTTTCTCAGCAATGCATACAAGCAAGAAGAGTGTCATCTACCTCAAGAACAAATTACCATAGAGTACCATTCATCTATCTTGAGGAGAACAAGAAGAGGAGAATCTCTCAAGTTTCAAATAGAGGACTTTGGAAGTCTATATCTTCCGAGAGAGCTTTGCGACATCCATTGAAAGACATATGAAGAGTCAATATGATAGGAAGAGGCAATGGGTAAGCAAAGTCAATCCTCCAAATACCTAACCCAAAGGTATACAATGGTAAAACCTCCTATGCTATCATCTGAAATTTTCTTTGAGGTTTTATATCTTGTAGCCTTAGGAATGAGCATTACAACTATTTTCTTTAAAAACTAGGTTCTCACATCCTGAACTATTTTTGAAAGAGATTGCAATGTTCAATAGGTTTAACTCTTTATGCATACATGATGATTTGAAAAGAAAGTATTTCTTTTATGCATAAACTCATGTTTAATTCACTTTGCTCACTGCTCAATTAATTATATGTATAAGAGCATGTGAATTTTGGTTCCTACAAGCTAATGATGAGTGGATCCAAGGTTGGATACCAAGAAAGACAAATTTATATGGTTTTGTAGGATCAAAGGAAGCTTCTCAAGAATTTAACATAGAGAAATAATCCTAGTCTTGAGAAAGATAAACAAGCTATGCTTAATGTTGATGGTGAACAAAAGGAGTTATCTACACCAATCCATCTCAACCAAGCAAGCTTTTATGAGGACAAGAGGAATTACGGTGATATCTAATCCTTACCCCATATTTTGATTATATGAAATTCACTTTTGGGTAATGAATACTTGTCCATCATTGCATTCCTTTAGCAATCAATCATTTATATTTTTCAAAATGTTTTCAGATTGCTAAATGGACCATAAATGAATTTGTGCATAACTTTCTAAGTTCATGTTTTTGAAATGCACAAGTGTAAAATTTGTTTGGATTTCAACTCACATTGTTTTTGAGAAAATGCATACAAATGCTTTGAAAACATATCCATACTTTGATTGCATTCAAATAATGTTTCAAATTGGAAGTTAAAATTGTATATTGAATGTTGGATATGCTTCAAATTTGTCCAATTGGGTTTTCCCTATCATTCACACATTGATTTTGGAATTAAATGTTTTTGCTTGAACTCTTTAGTTTCATTATCTAACTAGTTGGACCTTATGTCTAACAAGTTAATCACATATGGTTTTCAAGTTTATCTCAATGAGAGAATTCAATTTGTGAAAATCTCATGCTTATTGGATAAATTCTTATTGGTCAAGTTACTCCAAGAATTATGAATGTTCATTAATGCATTAAATTTTAGTGCATTAACCATTATATGGAATAACTTACTAGGATAATATTATGGAACTCTAATCATTTGGATTAAAGAGTTTGTACTTCATCGTCCATGAATCCTAGTACTCCTTGTGTTACTCAAATACATCAAGCATTTGTGTTCATCTATATTTCGAGTAACTATCTCTCGCATATTCATACTCTTGCCTTGAATGTTCTTATATTTTCAAGACTCTACTCTCTAAGGTAAGATTATCTCTTTGTCAATAGCAAAGTCATTAAGCTTATATATGTTGTGCTAAGCATGTCTTGATAATGCTTTACTTTCATGACTTTGGCTTTTCGAAAATTCTTCAACATGTTAACTTCAATGTTCAACATGTTCTCTAAAATCAAGCATTTGACTCATTCGATTAATTAACTTCCACCATGTTTATAATGAGCATTGTTTTCAAACATGTTTCAAAAATGAATCTTTCATCCATCAAAATTTTGATTTCATAATGCATTATCACATTTTTGAAAGAACATTTGAGATTTGAAACTATTTGCATAGTTCATTATCATTATTGAAAAATCTAATCTCATTCATGAACTGTGAGTTGATAAATGCTTATTTATGGATAAGATTTTCTATGCCCATCGATCAATCTTAAATACATTTTATCAATGACATCTTTTCGCATAAAGTGTATTTATAAATTGTCATCGAGAAACAACATTCTTGATATCATTTAATTATTACCCTTTTCGATTCATTGGTTTGAACTTATTTGATTGGGTAAAATTATATTTTGGTCTTTTATTGGCTTATTTTACTCTTTGCTTAAATATAATATGATTTAATCTTATAAGAGCATAAGAGTTGTCATGTCTAATCTTGTGTGGACTCAAGGATCATTGAGTACTAAAGAACATATATTTTTGCAGGAGTTGACCAAAGTGTTCGGTTGTCGAATACAAAGAACATAGGCAAACAGAGAATAGACCATTTCGGTGCCTATGTCAAGCCAAATTTCGTGACATCACTTGAGTGACATCCCATCACTAGCAAGAGGCCTATATCAAGATGATAAGGAGCATACTCGCTTGATGAGAAGCTATGAGCGTAAAACTAATTTTGAGATCCTATTCAAAGCTCATTTGGGATTTTCGGGCTTCTAAGATGCATTAAGAGCAAATGGTTATAGAGACTCATCCTCGAAGCTCATTCACATCTAGAGATCCTCAATATTGATCATATCAATGTGCAAAGGATTTATGACTCAATTGATTACGATATTACTTGAGTGAGGTATTGTATTTTGGAATAATGTGCATATCTCATAATCATGTTAGGCTAACTTGATTTCATTCAAATTTTATCTCACGAAGTTTAGCCTGAGAACACTTATTTTTAAAAATGATCCTTATGCTTCAAACTCTTTTATCATCATAAAAAGCAGAAGTGATTTCTTCATACCAATTTCAAGTCCACCCAAGTGAACTTGAAAGTTCTCAATTCTGAGGTACCTTGTGAGCAAAAATGTTTCCAAACCTCATAACATTCGGTGTCTCATTATTATTTGGTATCATTAAGGGGGAGCTTCACATTCATAGGTGTTTTATACTTTAAAAGCTCACCTCCTTTATTTGAAGAAAAACCCTTTTAAGTATACTCATCTGCATTCATTATCTCTTGTTAGTTTTGATGATGAATTAATATCATATTTTCCTTTCATTATCTTTATTTGAAAATATCATTTGGAAAGGAATGCTTTGATATCGGGTTGCACTAACAAATCTCTTTTGCAAAGAAAGTTTTCAATTCATCACGGGAGAATTGGTTGTGTTACATCCTTGGCGATCAATCTTTGAAGCCGAGATGTGCTTTACATGGATGATCTATGAAGAAAAAGCAAAGGATGGAAGACGAGTATGATCATATTCATTAGATGAGATACAACTCAAGTAGCCGACTTTAGTCTCTTTTCACATCTCGTAGGCTATTTAGAGCACATCATGATTTCAAGGCTAGCAGATGGATCTCATCGATTATTCATCAATTTGCAGTAACCATACATGAGCATTTCTAATCTCTATCTTTTTATATTCAACAAATTTTGCACATGTTTGGTATCTACATGCTTTAATTGTGAAAGTTGTCTTGAAAACCTCTCCAAATTCTTTCAAATGTGTTTTCATAAAAACATTCCAAATTGCATCTTATTTAGAATGAAAACACTTTCAATCGGGAGAGAAAATTAGTTCTTTAACTCTTTCTAATATGGTTTCATATTTGTCTCTCTAAGCATTTCTACTTTACTTCAACTTTTGCTAATGACAAATAAGGGGGAGAGAATGGCAAGAGAAAAAATATGTTGGGTCTAATATATTTTCTCATTTATACATATTTTTCTTATAGTATTTGCCATCATCAAAAAGGGGGAGAATGTTGGTTTTGATTAGTTTTGATGATGTCTTATATAGTGCAATTATTAAAAGCAAAAAGGTTGAGTAATATATTGAGTAATATAGTTATCTCCTACATTGACTAACTACTATGTTTAATGTAGATTAGTCCAAGTTAAATTAAGGAGAATGATCAAGAAGGAGATAAGAGATGAAAGAAAGAAGTATCTGAGAGGTGTCAAGAAAGCAAGATGCTATCAATGGATTTTGGAGGATAACCAAGAAGAAAGAGAAGAGACTAGAGAAAGATGTTATCAAAAGAACTTGCACAATATAATAGAAATATCAACATTCAAGTTCTTGTGATACTGGAAGTCTATATGATAAGCGAAGTTGGAATGAAGTTTCATCACTTTATGGATATTGAAGAAGGAAGAAGTCAGTAGAGAATGATGAGCTCAAGTTAAATGATGAAGAATGACCAAGTTGGGAGATGGAAGAAGGAAGAACTTGTTGAATGGAATGAAGATATCATTAGTCAAGTTCTTATATTGATGCTAGGAGGCTCCAAGATCATATGGAAGTTAGAATGAGTCAATTCAGAGTCAAATCAAGCAAATATGAGGTTTAGGATGAGAAAACTCGAGGTTTGAGTACAAACCTCGAGGTTTGAGTGTCTTCAGCGTCTCTGGTGTCTCTGTACTAGCAAACCTCGAGGTTTCAAAACCTCGAGGTTTGACCAAAACCTCAAGGTTTGAGCCAACATCAGCTTTTTCAGCTTCACTGTTTCACGTTCAGCACGGGCGACGTCTGGTAATTTGATGATATCTCTCAAATCAGAGATTGGATTGAGGTGAAACCAGTGGAATATGAAACTAGACTCCCAATGCGTCATTTTGATATAAAATTCAAGCCCAGAGAAGTTCAGATCAAGGAGATATGATTTTTACAAGTTTTCACAAGAATCAACGTCACAGTCCAGACCTACCTTCAGTATTTTGGATGTATCTCACAAACGAAAAGTCCGATTGAGCTGAAATCAGTGGCATATGAAAGTAGACTCACAGATATTTCCATCAAGAGTTGAATGGACCAAAAAAGAGTTCAGACCAAGGAGATATGTCCCTCGAAAGTTGACAGTCAGCTCAGGACGTTGCAAAAACGTGGTCAAGAACAGCTTTTATTCATCGGATCATAACGGGCACAACACAACGAGTTTGAAGCTGATTCTTCTTGCAATGGATTCTCACTCGAGCTTGGACATATAAACTTGAGTTTAAGATTGACCAAGAATTTTCCAAGTTTTCAAAACCTCCAGGTTTTGGTGAAAACCTCCAGGTTTTCGTTTTGGCTCAAAACCGAGAATTTTCGATTTAAGTGAAAACCTCCAGGTTTTGGAGAAACCTCCGTGTTTCGGCATCCTGAGAGCAAACGTTTTTCACTAATTTTTAAAACCTCCAGGTTTGTGAAAAAACCTCCGTGTTTCTGTTTTGGTGCAAAACTCGAATTTCCACTTTTTGAGAGAAACCTCCGGTTTTGACGTAAACCTCGTGTTTGGGCAAACAGAGAGCAAACACGATTTTGCAAGGTTTCACATTCTAAGTGAAACCTCGAGGTTTCGAGAAAACCTCCAGGTTTTGTCGACAACCTTGAAAAACCTCCAGGTTTGAGAACAAACCTCCAGTTTCTTCGCGACCTCGAATTTCAACTGACGAATTTGCAATGGCTTCTTGTTTGATCTTAATACTTCCTATGATTAATCTCTAATGTTTCTAGACATGTTTGACCACTTTTTTAGTGAGTTTCGATGATTAAAATGAAGGATTAGAAGCAAACCTTCAAAATATCGATTTGGTTCAACATCAAAAGTCATTGTGCAAAAGTTCTAACGGCTAGTTTCTAACGGCTATATTTCTTTATCCAACGAGTCATTGAATCTTCTCAACGGTCATATATTGATCTCTACCTATAAAAGAAGACAGATTCAAGCAGAAAAATGTAGAGACACAAGCTTACATCTTCAATATACTGATGCTCTGATTTTCACATCATTTACACTCTATTTTTCATGTCTAGCAGACTTTTTAGAGAGTGAGATGATTTGTATTATTCTTCAGTGTTCATTTATTCACTCTCGAGAGAGAAGATTTATTGTAATCATTCTATCTATCGAGAGTTACTCAAGATTGGGTGATCTTGAGTGGGAAACACATTGTGTTGATTACAACTTGTAAAGGGGAGTGAATCCTAGTGAGAGGATTACTGAGTACGAGTGTGTAATCAAGCGGTGTGTTGATTGGCGTTTGTAAGGGGAGTGAATCCTAGTGAGAGGATTTCCTCTTGTACTTAACTTGTAATCAAGTTGAAAGAAGATAGTGGATTGAAAATCCCAAGTGAAGCTTGGGATTTGGATGTAGGTCAAAGAGAACCAAGATAAATCGGTTTGCACATTCTCTTCCCTTATCTCTTACATTTCAGCATATATGTTTGAATGTGCATATATATTTGAATGACTAATTATTGCTTTATAAACTGATTTCAATGGGTTACGAAAAGATTTTCAAAGTTCCTAAATTTTTATACTTCACCCAATTCACCCCCTCTTGGGTTATTGAGTTCTTACAAGTTCAAGTATGTAGGTGCCTGTTTTAGAACAAGAAAACAGAGCGAGTCGACATCGAAGGAGAAGGAAACATTGGAAACTTAGAATCTAAGGTGAGCTCTTTGAATCTTCTTCCTCCAACCCTTGAAAATGCTACACGATAGTTTCTGTGTTTCTTCACGTTGGTTTTGTATAATAGGATAGGTTGGATTAATTGTTGTGGGCTGTAGTGTTAATTACATATGACAGCCACTATTCATTGGTGTGTATAAATAATATTTATTATGGATTATAAAAAAAAAAAAAAAAAAAGACATAAACCAAAATACAACTTGGTTCACTACGTCAAACCGTGGGACCATTTTGAATATTAAAAGGATCAGGATGCTTGATACATATGAAAAGAGAAGAACTCATGTGAATGGAATATATATCTATATATATATGTTGTCTTTAAAAGCATTTCTTGTCTAAATATATATATGCATGAAAACGCTAACTCTTAAGGGAATGATGTGAGTCTTGTTGTGGAGTGTAGAGAGAGAGAGAGAGAGATATATATATATATATAGGGGCCACCGCACTATTTAAAACACTTCACCGGGTAAACTAAATAAAGACATATATATAGCCTTTCATTTGTGTTCTTGGGAAATAGGGGTCGTATACATTGTTTAGATATATGTATATTATCACCTTGCATGAAAATAATAATAATAATAATAATAAAGGAAATTGTCCGGAGATATAAGAGAAAGATTATTGTCATACACTTTTTTTTTTTTTTAAAAAAGGAAAAAAATATATAGAAGATTGCTATTATGAAAAAGGCATTTATTGGTGTCATGTACACTTTTGCTTATATAAGGAAGGAAAACGGTGGTTTTGCAATTTACACTGGCGGTGTGTTAAATTGATTTCAAATTGGAGTATGTCAGTGGTTAATGCCGTGGGGGACCGGGAGGGAGAAAATTGAGATATGTGTGTGAGTGGTTAAATGTATGTGTGTATATGTATTATGCTATACGGAAGCATGGAAATGGTCAAGCTAGTTATCTCTTTAAGAGAATAATATATTAAAAGTTAGTGGATATTTACAAATGAACTCGTAATGTAAATAAAGAGTATGAATATTATATCTAAAGAGTATATATGATTTTATTAATATCTAAAGAGCATAATTTATATGATGATGAGTATTATAAATTCCCAATTTAAAAGTTAGGATGGCCTCGAGAGTTTAAAATAATAGAGAAATAATAATAAATAGTAATAAAATAAATAAATAATGATAATGATAATTATTATTATTATTATTAAAAGGGAATAAATAAGGGAGTTATTAAGTAATAATAAATTTGAAAGGAGAATTAATAGTCTCCTTAGTTTTTCCAAATTCCCGTCATAATTTACCCCCTTCAAGCATTCCAAATATATTATTGTTCAAAATTTGTATACTTTTAATTTTAATTATGTAGATTTTTAGAAGAGTTATTAATGGTTAGTAAATTGGTTGTGGTAGATTGATTTTTGCGTGTGTTTGAGCTCTTGGATTAGAGCAGGTGTAATAATAATTAGCTTCGGTGAGAGGTAACCATTTTCCACTTGTTATGTGTATTAGTATGTTGTTTGTGAGTATTTTGTGAAATAGTTATGAATATCTTATTAGAAATTGCTTTGTGGAATCTTATGATTTGAATTGTAAAATATTTGCATATATTTATATATGTATAAGAAATCAGGATTTGAGCTATTTATTGTGATAATTATGATAATGGTTGAATTGGGAATAGATAGAGTATTTATTCCACCACGTGGTGAGGCCTCCATTGGTGCACGATGGTTGGCTTTCTATTGTCCCACCTGTTCAATGAGGGACCGGCCCACTAATTCAATGAGGGCATACGACACCCCACATGTTCAATGAGGGAAAAGGCCCATGGTCTCGGGACATGTGCTCGAGGATTTTGGCCGATCTTCATCACATGACAGTGAGCTTTTGAGTAATCCGTAACATGGATGTAACTTAGCCCATGGGTCTAGTCGGAGGAAATAAGGCGGTTCGGTTGGATTGGTGGGAGGCATCTTGGGAATTGTGTTAATAAAAAGCGTGATACATAATTTCGATATGAAATTTTGTGATGTGGATATTAGCAAATTTTATATATTATTATTTTTAAATACTTTGTTATATAAAATTGTTCCACATGGCACCTCACTAGTACATATTAGTATTCATAATGAGTTGGATTGATTGTTACCACATTTTTCCTGGTGATAGTTCCAGGTCCGGGTCCATCGGGGAAGATTTCTAAGCTTAGGCTACTTCTTCGACGATGTAGTGCTTCCATCTTTTGGTATACGTTGCATGATTGTATATTGCCACGTTAGGGCTCATTTTGCATACTCTGATTTATTTTGTATATTTTGGTAAGTGATGAAGCATTACTATGTTATTAATCAACCCTTAATTTGTAATTACGTTAAGTTAAATGGAGGAGGTTACAATAACAATTAAGCTTTAGAGGTAGAGTTGGATTTGATGGAAGAAGTCGGACTCACGATACACCGCCGAGATCTAGCCATCAAACAACTCATTGCGGTAAAGTATAATCGAAGAGTGAAACCTCGATCACTTAAAAAAAGTGACTTGGTGCTTCGAAGAGCCGACATAGGCAATAAAAATGCTAGAGATGGAAAGCTGCAAGAACCGAGAATGCCCTTATCGGATTAGGGAAAAGCTTGACAAAGAGCATACATGCCGAGACTCTGGAGAAGAAGTTGATCAAGAGAACATGGAACACAGATAAATTGAAAGTATACTACAGTTAAATCCAAGTTCCATCTTGAGTTGTTCAATACGCGGATAAACTGTGTATGTACAGTTAAATCCGAGCTCCATGTTGAATTTGCTTTATTTAAAGCATAATTTTCCTTTTTGAAATTATGTAAGGTTGACTATGTCGACGAGTCTATTTGATTAAGTTTGTAATCATTTGATTTCAAATAAATGAAGAAATTCTCAATTGAGAATTGCGTTGCAAATTGTTAGAATTGTGCCAGTTATGAACAAAGGAATCCATGGCAATTAAACCCGGTTTCAAATAAAGCGTGGAGCAAGAAGCGAATAAATCCAGGGTAATTAAACTTGGTTTCAAATAAAGCGTATAGCAAAGAGCAAATGAATCTAATGTAATTAGACCCATTTTCAAATAAAGCGTGGAACAAAGAGTAGATGAATGGATAAACGAATATGGGTAATTAAACCCATTTTCAAATAAAGCATGGAGCAAGGAGTAAATAAATCTGGAAGGGTAATTAAACCCGTTTTTGAATCAAGCGTGAATAAATAAACAAATGAAGCTAGAGATTGTTGGACCCACTTTCAAAAAAAAGTGAAGGTATAGCAATGTGCTTTCGTGGATATGATGCATCAAATTGTCATGCTGACCCTGATCAGGTCAAAATGTTTAAAGTTTGGTTTAAAAATTGAATTTGAACATGTGATGGATTGCCCTTACTCCAGATTAAATTTCGATCGGATAAGCCGGAATGTAATGTGACAAATTAACTAAAATCTTCACAAATATGATACCTGGTTTTCATACCGGATGAATATTTAAGTAGATTCTACGCAAATATTTTTAACTGTGGCCTAGTCATTGAATAGAACTTTGGAATTATGTTTGAGTTCATGCATATAACCCATTGTGGTGATGAATATCAAGGCGAAAATATATTAGAATGATCAAGAAGTGCAAGACATGAATAAATCTTCATCGAGGATCAAGTTGTCAAATGGAGTTAAGTGAAGAAAGAATAAGCCGGGTTAGAAATCCGGCCAAAAGAAAATTTTACAAAAGCAAAAAGGGATTTAGTACCTCGACAAAAAATACAACTAAAACTGGCATCCGGGCCCATCAACTAGGTGGAGCTTCGGCCTTTGCTTACGCCTCCGGTTGAACCTCAAACCCTAGTTGAGTTTCTCCTCCGGTCGAGATGGTGGCATTGACCTCTTCGCCTTCATCCTCATCTTGTCGGGCGGGATTAGTTTCCGTCCTCAACATAGGCCTCGTAATGCATGCCGGAAATATTTAGCTCAATACCGGGATTTAAAAATCGGATTTGCTCCAAGCATTCTTGAAGGATTCCTCCGTAGTATTTTCTATCGTGGCGTCATACTCCAAGGCGTTGGCTTTGGCGGTCTCGAGTTGGCTCGAGTAGTTTCGGCTCGACTTGTAACTCCTCATTCAATGTCTAAGCATATTCCGTGCCTTCACCTCCTTAATGAGATTTTCTTGGAGTCGGAATAACTACGAGTTCATTTTCTCGAGATCCGTTCGATCACTCGAAATTCTTTGGAGGTCCTCTCCTTCTCCGCCATGGTCGCTCCCAGCTTTTCACAAGTTTTCGCCTTCGCCGTGCAAGCTTCATCCCTCTCCATCTTGACAAGCTGCAGCTCTTTATCGGCCTTGGCGTTTTCTTTAATATAGCCACAACCTTAACTAAGGCAAAGGCTTTTAGGGAGTTTAATTGGATTTCCACAAGTTCTTATACCTCGTCACGTTATGAGGGATGGCTCGAGAAGAAAGTGCTTAGGGCAAAATAGGGCATTCTTGAGTTCCTTTGTCACCCCGATTCCCAAAGTGATCCTTTTCTAGGAGGAGGAGAAGGAGATTGACCCCAAGGAGGAGGAGTTAGCATGGTTTGTGGAGCGAGGTTTTGAGTAGTAGAAGGCACGAAGTCCCTTATTGGTTTGGACGGCCTTCTTTGGAGCCTCGGGATTTCTTAGTCAAGGCTACTTGGGGGCTTGTCTCGGTTGCAATTTGTGTGGGCTTAGGAGCTTGGCGTTTCTTGCTCGATCTATACTTGAAGCTGCCCTATTCTGTTTTATCATGGACACATAATCAGGTTGCTTCCCCATGCATGGAGCTGCAGGTCAAAAAAAGAAAGAAAGAAAGAAACAAGGGTTTAGTTGTTCATTCATCGAAAACAACAACACACGAATGGAAAATATAAATACGGAGTCATACTCTTTGCCTGAACCCAACCCGACCCGAGGCCGTGAAATGAATTTGATCGAGCTAATGGGTCCATTTTTCCAATATATGCAAGAATATAAGATATTGCATTGGCCTCGATTCGAATAATTCTTGTCAAGAAAGCGGTATAAGGAAGGAGGAAATTTTTTATGGTCCGAGTCCGATTACAAGGGGAACTTTCCTCCACATCCCTAGCACTTGAGGGTTTTAAGGAACCAGGCTCTTCTCGAGCTCGGTAGCAACCTTAAAGAAGCCGTTTTGAAATTTTTAAAACAATCGATGAAAACTTTGAAAAGCTTTTGACCGTGGGCATCTCGAAGAGGAGGTCCAACCCTTTCTATTAGAGGGCTCTTTCTCGGCAAAAGGTAAAAGAAGCTCGGAATTGTACAAAATAGTTTTTAGAAAAACAAAAACGCTCGAAAGCAATAACAAAAGCCCAGCTATTGGGATGAAGTTGGGAAGAAGCAAGATGTAGATGATTTAGAAGTTCAATTTGGAACTCGGTAAACGGAAAGTGAATACCTAGCTAGGTAATCAAGTCCCAGTAGAAGAAGAAGTGCGGATCATTCGCTTCTCGTTTGGTGCAGATTGATTCATCGTCAAGGGGTAGGCGAAGGGTGTAACCCTCTCCATCGCAGACGGGGAGCCTTGCAACCTCAGCTTGCAGTCATCGTGGACTTAGTACGTAGCACCTCCTCGGTAACCCATGGGTCCATGTTCATTAAAGCTCTCGAGGGACTTGTGAAACTCAACTCCCTAGATATAGATTTCTTAGTAAAGTGTGAAGAAGGTGAACCCATCTTATACCTATAACAAAAAGTAGAAATCGGACATAGAAGATATACCCGAATCATGGGAGCCATTATGTGAAGAAGGAAAAGTTGATAGGCGGGATGACTCGGCTACCGGAAGCGGGATGGATTCGAAGACCAAGTTATGACTGACATGGGGCTAAAGTAGACTCGGCTAAAGAGTCACAGCCGCTTGACATGAGTTGGTAGCTCATATAGATACGGTCATAACACATACTGACATATCCCCGGTGGGATCTCGGGTCAGTTCGATGAATATCCCGGCTCTCAGTTTGTGACAGTGGACTAGTTATACCCTCATCCAGACCGATAGTTTCACCCCGGCTCCTAGTTATTAAAGGCTGAGACCTTTCTATACTCCCCTACTATTCCTTCCACGAAGCAAGGCTACTTGACTCTCTTGTTCGCAGGGGAAATACCCCAAACCATAAACGGGCACTAGGAGGAACTATGCGGCACAACGCTCTTCTTCCGGAGTTATTTTATTACGCTCCATCGAAAGCGAGAGGACACGCCCGAGAAAATGTGTTCGGTAAAAGGTGGGAGAAGGAGATATAGAAAATTGATGCTCCACACATTTAGGGCACAACGCTGAAAATGAAGTACCAAGAGTCAAGGTACAAAGGTGTTCATACTCAAAGAGGACACCATGAAACCCAAAGGCCTCGCGATCTACCTAGAAAATCATACTAAAGTCTACCCAGAAAACCCTACTGAAGTCTACTCAAAAACCAACTTACTAGAAAACACAGGTGAAGAAGCAAGCACAAAGCAGTAGCGAATTAAAGAACAAAAGGAAAAGCAAAAGAATTAGGAAGAAACGATGAGAATACCTGGTGTTGTGAAGGTATGAGAAGCCTGAAATGTGCGAACAGGAGGATCATAAGAGGGTAGTTTCAAAAGAAAGTGAGAGTTTTCTTGGAAGAAAGAAATAGCAGCAATGTGAGAAGTGGTGTGAATAAATGCAAATAATAAACGTAACTGTTGAGGGTACAAATCTTAAGAGTCGAGAGCAAAAGAGGCAATTCACTCAAAAAGCGATGATGACGAGAAATGATGTGTGCATTTAATGCACACAATATGCGCATTTAATGCGCCCAAATGCTACAGGGGCTAAGTATGGCGGTTCTACTTTTTGACAGTCGAAAGTGGTCAGCTGTCAATTAGCCATGATGACATAAGCAGAAACGGAAGCCTACTCGGATATGTACAAATTCTCAAATTTTATCCTAGTTCCCCGAGCATGTGTTCACTAATGACCGGGTTCAAGGCAAATGAAGCTGATCAATACATGAAGAACAAATGAATTGAGCCAGATCCTTTTCATGATAATCCGAATTGGGGGGAAACTAATCGCTGAAGCGGATAAATCTAGGAATCTGGATCATTGATGAATATCCTGCAACCATGAAATAAATGAAGCTGAATCAACCCGAATCATATCTCGAGGGAATTCACAAAGTGTAGAACGCGAGTGATTCCATAGTTTGTTGAACCGAAAAAAGCGAACGGAAATCAAGTTGAAGCAACTCGGATATGATATCCGGGTTATACTAAATGCACCCCTAAGACCTAGATCGAACTATCGGGTTGGGGGGCAACTGTTACGAACCTATACAAGGCCTATTTAATATATGGCCCAACAAGGGGAAATCCATATTAGAGTCCGCCTATAATGAATGGAGATTCTAATCAACATATAATCAAGGCTATAATCAAGGAATATCCTAAGCAGGGATGACAGTTTGTAGGTATGGCAGCACAATATGTGGGCTGCAAGGTGCACAGGGACTAAGGGTCCAAACCCTAAGGTAATCTCTATAAATAAGAGGTAAACCTAAAAGGTGCACACATCCTATTCATTCTCATTTACTATTCGTAGATCCACGTGCACACATACCACCTCCTTTTGGCTAAACACCATATACGTGCACGGTGATCCTACATACTCCTTGGTATCTCCCTCATAGATATCTTGGAGTAATCAACTTTTCTTTGGTGTCTACCTTATAGACATCTTAGAGTAGCAATTTGATCCAATATAAACAAACTAGCTCAGAAGGGCTAGACATTTGTGTTCTTATACAGAAAACTAGTCTGTGAATCTCATCTTCATTATAATTATCCCCTTAGGTTAAGCTTGTCTTGATTCATTGTTGGCGGGGGAAAAAAAAGTGTCTGACCACATGCTCCTATGTAAAGAGAACTTCCTTCTAATTCAATTTCCATACAACATGGTCTAATTTTATTGTGGCCACGAGGGTGCCTCAAATCATTTAGCTTGTTTGGGATCACGTTTTGTGATCTTAAAGTATTTATTTACATATATCGAGATAAAACTTCTCTCATATACTTACCTCTTCTACTTCAAATCATAATTAAAAAACCTTTTTGAAAGCTCCAATTACTATTCTAAAACAAAGCCATTGAATTGTCAAGCCAGGAGCATGGATGATATCTACTCCCTCTGGTCCTTATCATAAACCACGAACTAACAATTCTCACAAACCAATAAAAATAGTTAGAGTCAATAAAGTTGTTATAAAATTTAAGTAATTTCCAATATTATCCCTACTAATTGCACTAAACTCTAATATCATATTAATTTATTACTCTCATCCACTACCCTTTTTAATTAGGGGTATATATGGAAATAAATAATTAATGTTCCTTGAGAATAAGCAAGTGCTTTTTATAAACAAAATGCACTTATTAGTTGGTACTTTATAATAAGGACTAGAAGGAGTATTTCATCTCTTTTTCAAATTTTCAGTGAAGTCATCGTTGTCATTTCTTTAATGTCGACAAAACCTCTATTATGGTTTTCCTTTTTTTTTTTTTGAGCTATGTTACAAAACAAAGATCCTCCTCAAAGCCCATAATCATCAACTTAATGTAAAGATTACAATGTGACAGTACTAAACTGAAAAGAGTCTTAGAATTATTGGACATGGCTTTGCTTCTAGAGATGTGTCCAAATTTTGGTCCTATATCAACATCCTTCCTCTCCCTCTCATCCTCATTCTTTTTCACTCTCATCCAGACCAATCGTCAAACACACACACCTCCTCATCCTTCCAATCTCCATCTCATTCCCTCCTTTACTGGGAGCACTTAGAGAGTTTGGCCGAGTTGCAGAGCCTGTCCTAGCGCACTGAGTGGACTCTTAGTCGATGTACCAGATCCTGCTTTGTAGGCCCACCCCGTGCGAAGGAAGGACGGGGACTGGGTCAACGATGACCGTGTAACGAGATGGAGGCATATGAGATACCCTGGCTTGGTCCATGTGGTGGAGGTGTATATAGACCACCCATATGGCCCAATATGGCCTATACCGAGGTTCCGTGGTACCCGGAGGATATGCCGACAGATGTGCCTCTAGAGATTCTAGCACGGGTGCCTCAGAGATAGATGCACCGATGCCTTCTTACCTATAGCCAAAGACGATGTTTACTCCAAAGACACGGGTTCCTTACTCATATCAGTGGCAACCACTAAGTTCCCATACCGGCTTTCCTACATTCAATTCTTACCAGCCTGGACAAGGTTTTACTGGATTCAGTGCCTATCAACCTCCATATGGCTTTCCTGGCTTCCGTGTTTATCAGACTGCACAGGATTTTACTGCCTTCCTTCCTCTCATCATGGATGTGGTTGTGCGAGGCGGGATCAAAGTGTATTTTGTTTGGAACATATCTAGTAAAAAAGACAAAAAGACACAACATTATACGGTTCTAGTAAAGAAAAAACTGAACATCACTGCACATGGGTTGGAGTATATTACCTAATTTCGTTAAATTTTTCTTCAAATCCTGGTCCTTAAACCGGGTATTAAAATTGCTCGCAACATAATGAATGCAAAACACATGGTACGCATGAGGAGGCTGCCAACCAATGGCCTCACTGCCGACTGTTGTTATTATGCTCTTGTGACGATCAGAAATAAGACATAGACCAACCTTATTTGTAACATACAGTCGTATGGAAGACAAAAAATACTCCCATGCTTCCTTAGTTTCACTTTCAACAATTGCAAATGCAATGGCAGGATCTCATTATTTCCATCTTGGGCAGTGACAATCAATAATGTCCCCTTATACTTACCGTATAAATGCGTGCGTCCCACTGTATGGACTGGTTTGCACCATTGGAATGCCTCACAACATTGATGAATGTCTAAAATATACGTTGAAAAACCCGAAGCCCATTAACAACTTGCCGATCAACAATTAACGGTCCATGTTGAATATTATAAATAGATCCCAAGGAAAATTTCAACATGTACTCGAACCATCTTGAGTGAACGCATATGACTTGTCCCAATCACCGTAAATCTTAGCTATTGCTTTTTGTTTTGCCTTCCATGTCTTCCTGTAAGAAACATGATAACCAAACATTCTAGTCACCCTTTCTTGTATTATGATCACAGCTACCGAAGGTGTTTCCTTGACCATGTCTGCAAAACCAATCACAAAAAGTGTACACTATGAATGTTATTTATGTTCACTGCTAAACACAAATAATTTCACAAATTATCAAATGATATTGTGCATCATACCTATTATGGCCTCAGAAATAATTTCAAAATCAAGTTGTTTGCGATCTTGGGAGAGAATTTTGCTCACACAACTATGATTTCCAACCCATTTAATTACCACCCAAGTGTTGCTATTCTTCGATTTAATTGCTCTTACTCTCCAATCGCAACCTTGCTCATGATTACGACATTTCGAGAACTTGGTTGTAGTACTCTCAACCACTACATCTTCATGATGTTCCTTCATGCAATAATGTTTTATTGCGGCTTGCACATCATTCTTGGACCTGAATTCTTGTTTCGAGATATAATCCATCTCCTCTTGCTCACGGACTCTCGCCCAAGCCTTCCACATTTAGTATATCCTCATGCAGGTAATCTTCATCAAAAGCCTCATAATGTGGAATTGCATTCCAAAACGGTGTATCTGCATATTCACACATAGTACAATTTATGGGAAAACATGGTAACTAATAAAAAATAAATTCTATAATGATACAACTCCGTAACTAACTTGATGATTGTAACATACCAGTCTGCTGTGACATGACATTAACATGATATTTGTCATCTGCATCACTATCATTCTGATCATGGCCATTAGCCAATAAAGTGTCTTCATCTTCCTCTTCTTGCTCCTCCTCATTGTCAGGTTCATCTATCATATAGTCGCTTTCTTCTCCACGCGCAACAGTTGATTGTGTTGGTTGAGGTGTACCAGAATGAGCCATATAATGTGACTAATGGAGTCCATGAGTCGGTATTGGTACACCCTCCTCGGATGTCTCAATATCCACATATAACTCAGCAAATTGGGATGTAGGGTTTTCATTGAATGTTTGAACAAAAACATCCACATCCTTATCATCGGATATCTCAAAACCCGCATATTTGCAGTTTCCACAATGAACTCTACACATTACTAAAGATATTACCTAAATTTGTTACAACTTTAACTTTCGACGGATCTTTTCATTTAAATCTTCGGACATGCCTCGAACAATATACATTGCTCTTCTTTCACCTTCAAAGCTCAATCTGTTTGTACCTATATTTTTAGAACCATTATAATGTACAAATGAACGAATTTGATTCATTTTTTGCAAAAGAAGAAATGGAGAAACAAAATGAAGAAGATGGATGACGAGGGAGTTTCCAAATGAGGGAAGGATGAATAATGAGAGGAGGGGGAAGGAGTCACGGATGAGGAGCGTGAAGGAGTGAATGGTGAGGAGAGGGAAGGAGTCACAAGTGGGGTGTCAGGAAGGAGTCACAGGTGGGGGGAGGGGGTGGGGTGGCGGGGAAATCCCGACGCCACTAGTGGCTTCGAACTCTTGACGCCACTACTAGTGGTGTCATGATCCTTGACGCCATTAGCCGGTGGCGTCACAACTCCCGACACCATTAATGGCATATGTATAAGCGACGTGTTTTTCGCATTATATTGGTAAATCTTTCAGTACTCTAATTAGGTACAAATTTTTGTAAAAATTGCTACAATGGTGCTTTCCCCAACTATGTGCGGCGACTATTATTAGAGTCACTGTACAAAAGAAAACATGGACAAATCATGTGCCAATCAAAGTTTATCTCCCTAAGTGATGTGGGCCAAGTTGGGTACCCTCTAGATTCCACGAGATAAGAGTGAGGATCTGGCAATTGGTACCTCCTCCACATGTCATCTTCTTCTCCCCAGCTTTTTAGACAGTCACAATTCAAGACCCCATTGCTTTCAAGATATTATGTTGTGCATGTTTGTTACGCGGGTTGGATCAACTTATCGAATTTATGGGAATTTTTTTTAAAATATTTGGTTGAGAAGTTGTTCTAATTAGATTTATAGACCATAAGTTACTTATTTAAAAAGTTATTTTGTGGGGAGCTTTTGAAAAGTTACTTATCGACTTAGGAGGAATTTTTTTTTTTAATACCGTTGAATATCTTGAAGTATATTTTTAGTATCATTCACCACTAAAAAATATTTTAAAGTGTTGATTGATACTAAAAATAATTTTTTCAAGATCATAAGGTATTTTGTTAATATCATTCAAGTATCCGAAGTATATTTTTAGTACCATAAAAAATATTTTAGGGTTTTGGATCGATACTAAAAATAATTTTTTAAGATCATTAAGTATTTTTTTAGATCGTTCAATATCCCGAAGTAAATTTTTAGTACCGTGACATTACTTTCAAGAATATTTTAGATTGACTATAAGTTTAAATCACAAAAGCCACTTATATTACCGCTAATTCAAATATAAATCACATTTCACAATCCGACTTTTACCTAATCTAATTTTTCCATAAGCCCCGAACAAACCTTACCTATGAAATAAAAAATATATGGATAGATTTTCTAGGAATATTAGTTTTTATCCTCACTATTAGATTGAGGGAAAATATATATGTAATAAATTAAATAGATAAAAAATACTTCTAGATTTGATCTAACATAATTCAAAATTTATGTCTATCTAATTATAAAATACACACTTATCACTCTCCCTTTTGGGTACGTTTTCTACTAAGCTTGTTTGGGATCACTTTAAAAGTTCTAAAAGTGTTTATTCACGTAAATCTAAAACAAACCCATCTCACATACTTACTTTGAATATCAAATCATAATTAAAAAAGCCTAATTTTAAAGACTTTAATCAGTATTAAAACAAAAGCTAACCTCACAAAACAAGCGTTTCCCATTTTTAAATCAACTGCATTCTGATTTGATTTACTTCGTCCCTTCTCCTCTATTTGTAAACAAGCAATTTCCCCTCTTGTCTGGAAACTTTGCGCGGACAGATTCGAAGCCTGTAGTCTTGCATGTAGTCCACTTGCTTCTTGTCTCATCTGGAATTTTCTCTTCTTCTAACTCCTTTTCTGTGGGGCGTTTAAATTGATGGGGCCACCATTATTTCAATGACTGAACTGTATATATATGTATACATACAGGGATTGTCATCGATGCAAGTTATAAGCGATCACTTTTTTTTTTTTTTTTTTTTTTTTTTTTTTTTTTTTGAAAATAATATCTAGGTGTCGGATAAAAAGAAAAATATGATAAAATGATCCCTTAAAATTTTAAAATTATGGTAATGTCCCGTATGACTTTTTTACAATATTTTTCATATATAAAAAACACAAATGTCCCTATATGGAATAAATAAACTTATCAATATAAGTACATGGACTTTGGGCAACAACAAAAAAACATAAGTATATGGACTTATCAACACGTGTCTTTAGACTTCTTAAAATAGTGTCATAGACTTATTAAAATAGACACATGAATTTGTCAACATAGCCACATAGAAAAATTTGTATCTTTTAACGTATGAAAAATATTACAAAAAAAAGCCCTACGTAACTTCAAGATAATTCTAAGATTTAAAATTATTATTTTTGTCATATTTTTCCTTAGGTTCCCTGGGTGGAATTGCCCTTTTTTGTGTGTGTCGTAATTTGATTGAGGCCCGCGAATAGCTACCCCATCTGCATTTATGCTCTGATGTTAAATGTCGCATATAATCAATCCAAAAAAAAAATGTCGCATATAAAGATTTGTTATCTATTTGATAAGACTTTTTAAAAGAAAAAATATATTTGTCTCTGAAGGACTGAAACCCTTTTACTTATCCTGTTCATGTTTGGCGTGACAAAGATATGAAGAACCTTACAGCGGAAGCTTCTTGATACTTTATTATCTTCTTTTTATAAGAGTTTGAAGTTTGAATTGTTGGCCATTTTTTTAAGAGTTTGATAAGAATTGTCTAAATATTTAATAATTTTTTATCTTATTTTCCCCTTCATTAATTTTATATAATGCATTAGTTAAAATGTTGGTGATATTTATATTTACTTTATTTATCTTTCTTACTTACCTCCTCATAAATAAAGACATACTTAAAAATATTATTTTAAACACATTTATTATTTTAAATTAATTTTAACCACTTTCTTAAACTGTATAATTTAGTTATACGGCTCTTATAAATAAAACTAGAGAGAGCATTAAATATCTGAATTAAAATCGTTTCAAATTTTTCTAAAAAAATTAAATAAATTTATTGGGAAATTAAAAGTCACAATTTTTTATTTCATATTCCTTGCAAAAATTGCAAATGGGCAACGGAATGAAATATTTTAGAAAATAATATAAGGTACTTGCCAGCTTGGTAGCTTTAAAATTGGTGCAAAACTACCCATTAATTGTTAATTAAATGATGAGATACAGAATAACGTGGATGTTATCGGAGAGACAGATGAGAGAAAAAGCTGCCGATAATGCAAGGTATTATAGTGAAAATCAAGTCTTCCTGGAAAATTATATATTATAATAAAAATTATCAATATCATACATATATTATAATGATTTTAATTTGGCAATATTGTGCATTGGGGATTTATTGAAATAGAATACAGGGTTGGCGAAAATCTGAGAGCTCGAGCAGAAGAACGAGATCACCATGGATTCGTGGTAATCCACGAAAGCAAGTTCGTTTCCTGCCTCAGCACATTTTTTTTCCTCACCCATCCACTTGATCGTGTTTCCTCTGCTCTCTTTGTTTCTCATTCCTCTGATCTTCTACAATAATATTGACCCTTAACACTCTCATTTCGTGGTTGGGTTGACCGCTGAAGATGACGATCGCGGCGGCGCTGACCGTCAAGGACGGATGCCTTATGGTGAGAGGTAAGGTGGTTTTGACCCAAGTCCTTGAAAACATCATCGTTTCTCCAGTTGGTGGCAAAGGATCAGCTTTTATCGGAGCAGCTTCTGGGATTTGAAGTTGGCATCGTGGCTTCACTCTTGGAATCCTCAAGTCTTACTAATCCTAGGTTTTCCCCAACCCTATCCCCAATTCCCAATATTCCTGAGTTAAAGTCACTATAATATATATATTATGTTACTAATTTTGTTATAATACTATGTCCTATTTATAAGTTCCTTTTAATTAAATTACACATATCGAGGAGAGGTAGTTAACTCAATGATTATGAGTATTTTTTAAATCTTTCTTCTCTCTCTATTTTCATTGGTACAATTAATATAAGTAAAATTGTTATAATCTCATTTATTACCCTAAAATTGAACTTATAAATAAAACCAAATTTTATGGTAAAAAAGATAGTTAGAAATAGGATGAGAGTGAGTGGTATACAGGAAAAATTGATGTTCACTTTAATTCGTTACCTATTCAGTAGCTTTTACTTCCACTTACCTCTCTAACATCCATGTCATCCTCCACATTGTCACAGCTTTCAGTATAAAAAAGGTGAAATTAATGTTCAATAGGTACTTTTACACCTATTTTAAAACTGTTTAGTCACTTTCACCCTTAAAAAAAAAAAAAAAAGAATTTGGTGTTAAATGTAGTTTAAAATAAATCACATGTTTATTTTTACACTTTAATCAAAGTTTAAATTACTTTACAAAACCTTTCCCTATGTTCTCTCAGGCCTCCCATTTTTCACTTTTCCTCTTCTTCCTCTCTCCATCTTCAATCCTTCGTCTCAAGTGGAAGAAAAACCGGTAGGAGAGACAAAGGAAAGTGGTGTTGGGATGGTGGCACAAAAGAGTCTACGGCCTCAAAATAGGGTATGTAACATTTATTTTCTTTTTAACTTTATATTATCTTGTACTTTTATCTCTCTCTTTTTTTTTCATGCGAGTTTTAATTTTTTTCTTAATCATATCTCAAACTCGCTCAACTCATTTTTTGAAACGGTCAATTCATTGTTTGAGCGAGTTCACACTTATAGCAAGTTTTCAAGAAAATTAACTCAATTTACAAAGCTTATAACGGAAACTCAACAAGTTAACTTATGAATTTGATAATAGTAGGTATGATACCTATCTTGACTTATCATAAAACAAGAAGATAGTCTTACTTTGAAAATATTATCACTCGTGAGTTTGACAAATGGACCAATCTTAACTTATAATAAAAGAAAAGGAATGTCTTCCTTTTAAAATATTGAGCATGTTTGGGGTGGCGTTAGAGTGAGCGTTGTTGTGCAAAATTTTCAGTGGTGTTTAGAAAAAAATTTCAGTGAGAAAAAACTCAATGAGAGGTGTTTATGTAGCTTTTATCCCATGGGCTTTTGAAAAAAAAAAAAAAAAAGCTCAGTTTGCCGGAAGCTCTATAGGGTAGCTTTTTGGAAAAAAGCTCTTAGCTTTTTGATGTGTGACCCACCGCCAAATTTTTTCCACTCAGCTTTGAGCGTGGGCCCCGCCACTAAGACTTTTTTTTTTTCTCCTTTTCTTGACAAAATGGCCCCTTTCTTCATTGCTCTAGTGTTCTTTCTCGTATAATCTCTTCTTTAGGATATGGCAAATTGCTTTGTTTGTGCCGACACTTCAGATAGATTTCTATGACTTTTAAAATAATAATAATAATAATAATCTTCAAATCTTATAAATATTTGTATGTATTATAATTTCTATGCAATTTTATCCATTAAATATATTTACTTCAAGACTTTGTTTATTAATTTTTAAATAAAAATTTAACTTTTTTTCTCAAATTTATTTATTTTTTCAATTATCGCAATATATACCACTAATATTAATATATGTAGTATTCAATAAGATTCATGTCTTTTTTGGTAATTTTCTATCTCAAGTGACTTTTCAACTGCTAACTCAAATACGTCTTCGTTTAGACAAAAGTCACTTCTACCACCATCAATCCAAACACAAAATAACATTTATAATCGACTTTTTCTATTGAGCTTCTACAAAAGTCGATATAAAATAAGCTACCTGGTCCCACCGCTAACCCAAATGCACCCAATTTGATTTAAGCGTCAGAGAGAGACACGTCATCTACTTTTAAAATTTTCATATTTTCGCATACGGTATTTTTTGAAATGGATGACGTTTCCTCTCTAAATGATTAGATCAAATATTGGACTCGCTTGAGATCGTTGCCTCGAGCCAAGTTTTTTTTTATTTGTGTTTACACAATTAGTGAGGGATTCAAAGGTTTTCGCCCCCATTTTTTTTTTTTTTTTTTTTTTTTAAAGGAAGGCTTTAAATGCAAAATCGATAAATTTTTTTAATGAAGGTTTTAAATGCAAAATTTTGAATTTCAATAATTCCAAAGGAATTGACAAATTTTTTTTTAAGGAAGGTTTTAAATATAAAATTTTGAATTTCAATAATTCCAAAGGGATTGACAAAATATTGCAAATTATGTGTCACTTATCTTCAACTATATATAAAATGGAAAATATTTGCACTTTGTTGAGAAAATATATTATATATATCTAAATATGAGCTACACCTAATAAAAACTTGGGTTATTAGATATTTTTTAGTAATAAATTTTATGAAAAATAATTCGAGAGTTGTCTCGAGTCCGGTTCGAACAGGGAGACCTCGTGAGAGTGATGTAATAACCACTACACCACCGAGACAATTGTTATAAAATTCCTTCAAAAAATATATATATATTCTAAAACTTTGTGTCTACACTTACCCACACAAGCACAAGTGTGACTCCGCCACTGGTTGAGATAGAGGGATATTGAGAGATGAGAAGGGAGAAGATACTGAGACAATCTACTCCCATAAAGCAGCTCTTGTTAGAATATGAATTATTATTCATATATGTATTTTCCAAGTATTCTTTGTATTCATTTTATTCACTTCTAACAACCTTGTGTACATGTCATCTCGCCGAATGGTTCGTTAGGATTGGATCAGTCTTTGTGATTATTCTAGGTTTTGTGTATTGCGTGCAATGTTATGTTATATATAGAAAGTAGGCCAAGATGATTTCCTTGCGCCTTATTCATATCTTTATGTGAGCACTCGTTGTTTTCTCACTTGGTATCAAAGCCACAATGGCCAGCGCTTCCGACACTATTTCCACTCCTCACTTTGGCACTTCTGGCGCTACCTCCGGTGTCCCCTCGAATGGCCGATCATATTCCTTATTTAGTTCTTCCAGCCAAACCACGGCGATCAAGCTAGATCGCACGAATTTCCTAGTATGGGAGTCTATCGTTCTTCCCCTTATTGAGGAAAGCGCCTTGACGGTCCACATTGACGGCCGACTCAAGCTCGGCGAAGGTCATCTCGGGTCCACGGAAGTTGAATCAACCCCGCATATCAAGAATGGTTCTCTCGCCGATCGCCTTTTGGTTGGTTGGCCGCGAAACACTATGACCCAGACGTTGGGGCTCGGCTCTTCCATTGCAAGACGACGATGGACCTCTGGCGTGGTGCACGAGAACTCACTTGCGCGTCAACGAAGGCGCGTGTCATGGTGATAAAAAAATGAGCTGTATAATACCAGGAAGAATGCCCTGAAGATGGATGAATATTTGAGCAAAATGAAGAACCTATCTGACGAACTTGCTCTCGCCGGTTCTCCTGTTGCCGGCGATGATCTCATTTTGCACACTCTCAACGGTCTGGACAGCGACTACAATGCCATCGTAGTCAAATTGGTGGACCAACCAGATCTCTCTTGGATTGAAGCACAGCTGCCTTACTTGCTTTTGAGTCTCGAGTTACTCAACTCACTCATTTTGCCAATCTCAGCATCCAGCCAACAGCGAACATGGCTCAACGTTCTGAGCAACATGACACAGGCTCGAATTGCCCCTTTTCTTGGAACAGAGGTTGACGGAATCTGAGGGGCAGAGGTGGACGACATCGTGGCACCGGTCGTCGTGGTGGACGTCCGTTCGTGTTCCTTTGACCAGCGTCCTGGTCACACTCTAGCCACATGCTATTACCGTGATGACTAACCGGGTGCGTCGCTCTACATTGCCTTCTCCAAACTATTTGGCTAACTCTTACTACATTTACGGATCCCTCTTGGTACATGGATAGTGGGGCAAACTATCATGTAACCCCTCATTTCGACTATCTTGAAGACGTCACTACCATTTGGTAAGTCTCAAATTGTTACCTGTACTGGCACACAGAGTCCTATTTTGGGCATTGGCAACACCTCTTTACCTTGCAAACAAGCTAATCTTATTCTTCGTGATGTTCTTTATGTGCCCAACGCCACTAAAAACCTGTTGAGTATTAATAATTAATCCAGGATAACTCCGTTTCGTGAGCTTCAGCGACAAAGGTTGTGATGTGAAGAACCAAAGGACGGGTCAAATTTGCTTCAAGGGCTCCCAAAGGCAGGAATGTATCAAGTGAAGGGCACAAGAGTGACTGGTCAGCCAACAGCACTGATGGCCGCGCATGATGATTCTCAGACCACCTTCCTCAAATGGCACCACACTTTAGGACATCCTAGTCTTAGAGTTTTGAAACAAATTTTGGCTTCTTGTAATAAGCGACTTCCAAGTACCATTGATAGTTATGTATGTGAAGCTTGCCAATTAGGAAAGGCTAAATCTCTACCGTTCTCGCATTCGTTCACCAATCGAATTCACCACTTGAATTAATACACACGATCTTTGGGGTCCCGCTTCCCGTTATGTCTACTAGTGGTCATTACTATTATATTCTATTCATAGACGATTTTAGCCGTTTCACGTGGCTCGTCCATTGAAGCATAAAGGCGATGCAATTCATGCTTATAAACGGTTTAAGGTGTTTGTTGAAAATCAATTTGACTTAAAAATCAAAGCACTCCAATGTGACAATGGAGGAGAATATAAACCCATTATCTCTATGGCACAGGGTGATGGCATTCATGTTCGACTGACTTGTCCCTACACCTCGGCACAAAATGGTTGAGCAGAGAGAAAACACCGTCAAGTGGTTGAGATGGGTTTGACTTTGCTAGCATATTCGGGATACCTCTTAAAACCGGGTGGACACGTTTCAGCAATCGGTTTTTCGATTAATCGTTTGCCCACTCCGGTTCGAACGACAACACACCTCTGTTTCATTTGCATAAAAACCCGAGTACAAGAATTTACAACCATTCGATTGTGCCGCTTTCCCCGCCTCCGCCTTATAATAAGCACAAATTTCAGTACCACAGCGAACAATGTGTTTACCTTGGCCCTGCCTCTCAACAAAAAGGATACAAATGTTTGAGTCGCACTGGTAAAATTTTTATTTCACGGCATGTTGTGTTTGATGGTTTTTATTTCCCTTTCAGGAAAGGCTTCATGGAACCCACTGAACGTACTGGAGTGAATACGAATTCAACTTCTGTGCCTCTCATAATTACTTTTGATCGAGACAATAGTGGTGTGAGTTTCAGTCGAGACAATGGTGGTGTGAATAATTGTTCAAATTTGACCAGAGAAAAGTCTGAGGAATTGTCCACCTCACCAGCGCCATTGTTGTCTTCTTCTCCAGGTCAGACTGTCGGGTCCAGTGTTGCTAGCTCAGATAATGAGCTCACTGCTTTAGCTCCAAAACGCTTTGTGAGTCTAGCCCATAATTAGAGTCTCGGCCTAATCTAATAAGGCCCGCTAATCTTCATCAAATGGTCACAAGGGGTAAAGATGGTATTACATGGCCTAAATACCCATATGTAGGTTTTACTCAAGCCACAGTGAAGGTCGGTTCCGAGCCTACCAGTACCAAAGATGTGTTATCCTCCAAAGTATGGCGAATGGCGATGTCCGACGAATTTCAAGCGCTAATTCGAAACCACACTGACATTAGTTCCCTATGAGAATCAAAAACTCATAGACAACAAGTGGGTCTTCAAGACCAAGCTCAAAGCCGATGGATCGATCCTCAAATACAAGGCAAGGCTAGTCGCAAAGGGTTTTCGGCAAATACCGGAGTCGATTTTGGAGAAACCTTCACCCGTCATCAAATCCACGACTATCCGGTAATCTTGTCGATAGCCGTCACTTATAACTCGGGAAATACGGCAACTCGATGTGAACAATGCGTTTTTGAATGGCTTCTTACAAGAGGAGGTTTTCATGAATCAACCCGAAGGATTTGTGGATCAACGAAGGCCTACACATGGCTGCAAGCTAGTCAAGGCGATTTACGGCCTGCGGCAAGCACCGAGAGCCTGGTTTGATCGACTTCGCCTTACCTTAATTAATTGGGGTTTTCGAAATTTGCGTAGTGACACTTCCTTATTCATGCTTTAAACTCGCAATTTGACTGTTTTTATACTTATCTACGTAGACGATATCTTAGTGATCGGTAATGACCCTGTCTTTGTGGATAAATTCGTCCCGCAGGTTGAATCAAGTTTTCTCCTTAAAGGATTTAGGCCCACTTTGTATTATTTTTGGGTTTAGAAGTGTATAGAGACAAGTCGGCATTTTTCGAATCAAACAAAATACGTAGTCGATTTGCTAGAAAAATTTGGCCTCGGTGATTGTGCACCGGCCACAACTCCTATGGTCACCTGGCCGCTTGATCTCTTCTGCGATGGTGAGCTAATGCATAATCCTACGATTACGGGAAAGCCATAGGCTCTTTGAAATATCTTACTACAACCCGACCCGACATTTCCTTTCTTTTTGTAAATAAACTCGGTCGGTTCTTATCACGGTCGAGGACCACACATTTTCGGCTAAAGTCAAGCGAATATTTAGGTATCTTAAGGGTACATTTAATGCGGGCTTGCATCTTACACCCTTCAGTAGTCCTCAACTAGTAGCCTATACTAATGCCGATTGGGCATGTGATTTGGATGATAGGCATTCGATGGCAGGCATGTTTATATTCTTAGGGAACAATCTTGTTTCTTGGTCTTTGAGGAAACAGAAGGTTGTTTCAAGGTCAAGCACTGAGTCTGAGTATAGGTCACTGTCTGATGGCTCTGCTGAAATAAAATGGCTGACTTCATTGTTATCGAGGTACGATTATTTTTAAAGAATCCCTCGGTCATTTGGTGTGATAATCGAGTGCAAAATCCTTGGCGACCAATTCAAGACAAAGCACGCTAGGAGCAAGCACATAGAGGTGGATATTCATTTTATCAGATATCTGGTAGCTTCTAGTGCAATTGACATTAGATACATCCCTTCCTCCTTGCAGCTCGCTGACTGTTTTACTAAGCCGTTATCTCAGTCACAGTTTGTATTTTTTAGAGACAAACTCGGTCTGTTAGTCACACCCTCTCGTTTGAGGGGGAATGTTAGAATATGAATTATTATTCATATATGTATTTTCCAGTATTCTTTGTATTCATTTTATTCACTTGTAACAACCTTGTGTACGTGCCATCTGCTGAATGGTTCTGTTAGGATTGGCAGCTGCTGGGATTATTCTAGGTTTTGTATATTGCGTGTAATGTTCTGTTATATATAGAAAGTAGGCCAAGATGATTTCCTTGCGCCTTATTCATATCTTTCTGTGAGCACTCTTTGTTTTCTCACTGCTCTGCGTTCACATTCTTCTTGTTGGAAGAAGGGCTGTGTTATTTATATATTAGTTTCTTTTATCGATCAACCATGGCGAACCAACCCCTTCACGTAGCAATGAACCCATGGTTCGCTCTTGGCCATCTTACTCCATTCCTTCATGTGGCTAACAAGCTTGCAAATCGAGGCCATAGGGTCTCATTCTTCGTACCAAAGAATTCATCACCCAAAGTAGAACATCTCAATCACCATCCTCATCTCATCTCCTTTATTCCCGTCAACGTACCCCCGTTGATGGCCTCCCTTCTGGTTCTGAAACCACCCATGATGTTCCATTTTCGTTACAGCACCTTCTCACGAAGGCCATGGACCTCACTGAGCCTTTCATTGAAGCTTCTCTTAGAGATCTCAAACCCCACTTCATCTTGTACGACTTTCAGCACTGGATGCCTCAGTTGGCACGTCGCTTAAGAATCAAGTCTTTTTATTTTAGCATAATAAGCCCTGCTTCTATTGGGTATCTGTTAAGTCCTGAAAGAAAGCCCCTGGATAAGCCTGCTACAGAAACTGAACTCATGGTCCCTCCACCAAGCTTTCCTCCTTCAGCCATTAGGCTTCAACTGTATGCAGCTAGGATGATAGTGAAAATACACGGAGGAGAGGGAGGTTCGTTCCCACGGCGGATTTCAACCTCCTTAAGTGAAAGTGATGCCATTGTTTTCAAAGGATTCAGGGAAATAGAAGGGCCTTACATTGATTACCTTGAAAAGCAATTCGGCAAGCCGATCTTCCTGGTAGGACCAGTTTTGCCTAGTCTACCACCAAATTCAACCTTGGATGAAAGATGGGTGAACTGGTTGGGAAGTTTCAGCCCAAAATCTGTGATATACTGTTCATTTGGAAGTCAATGCATTCTAAACAAGGATCAGTTTCAGGAACTGATCTTAGGTCTTGAACTCACAGGTATGCCTTTTCTTGCTGCACTGAAACCTCCCATGGGAGCTGAAACGGTTGAGTCCGCATTGCCTCAAGGGTTTAATGAGAGAGTAAAGGGAAGAGGGATTGTTCATGGGGGCTGGGTTCAACAGGTTGTAATGTTAAATCATCCATCCGTGGGTTATTTTCTGAGTCATTGTGGATCTGGGTCTATGACAGAAGCATTATGCAGTGAGACTCAACTGGTACTGCTGCCTAATTTTGGAGATCAGTTCATAAATTCAAAAGTTATGAGTGAAGAACTGAAAGTAGGAGTGGAAGTCGAGAGAGGAGAAGAAGATGGAGTCTTCACGAGGGAAGGTGTGTGCAAGGCAGTGAAAATGGTGATGGATAGTGACGGTGAGATAGGTCAAACGATCAGAAGTAATCATAACAAATGGAGACAGTTTTTGCTTGCCCCTGGACTTGAAGATGCTTACCTTGATGAATTTGTTCGCAAATTACATTCTCAATTAATTTTGAATAATTGAGAAGATTTAAAACTATTTCTGAGCTCCGGTTTATCTGGTGATACTGGGCCATGTTTGTAATAATTTGTGTGAGCCGAGTTGCTTGTGATATGACTGTGATGTTAAGTGGGTGATCTATATCTTTATTTATATATGGCTATTTCCTGCAAAATAATTAAAGTGATGTCAAGTCTTTTATTCGAATTCAAAGTGTCCCTAACATTTATCCAAAATGGACCTAAAATTCTTGAGAGAAAAAAAGGGACCTCACATTTATTCAAAATGTACCTAACATTAACATTAAATGGTTCTAAGAGGTGTAAAACTACACATAAATTTGTAAAATTGGAGCAAAATTCAGAGTGTCAGGAAGCTAACATCCGTTTATCACAACTTAAAAAGACCAAAGTGCCCCCGACCTCCAACCTCTTCCTCTCAACTTCTCTTGCAAGTCAAAACCTTTTGTTCATCCTCTTCACTCTAAGAAATTCTGAATCATACTCTTCACTCTAAAAACTTCATCATCAACAATTATCAATTTGAAAAATGAACGAAGTATATTTAAAAAAAAAAGGTTGGCAAAAAAAAAAAAAAAAAAATCAGATTGAGAACACCTAAGGCCACTAAGAGTCTGTTTGATAACTTCAAAACCTATGTTTCTTTGGCAAAAGTTTGTCAAACACTCCAAAATTATCCAGAAGCTATTCTGTATCAAAACCTAAGTTTTGACAAAAGTTTGCCAAACAGTCCAAAATTGTCCAGAAGTTATTCTGGATCAAAACTTAGGTTTTTGAAAAAGCTATTTTTTTTTTCAGATTTTTCTCTCTCCTCTGCCATCATCAGTATTTTTTCAATACTAGTCAGTATCCTAAAATATTTTTTAGTACCCTCTAGTAACCTGAAATATTTTTTCAAGATTACTCATTACTCTGAAATATTTTTCAATATCCTAAAATAAATTTTTAAGACCATGAGAAGTATTTTTTTCATTACCAGTCAGTATTAAGTATATTTTTAGCACCGTTAGTACCTTGAAATATTTTTTAACATCAGTCATACCCTGAAATATTTTTCCAATATCCTAAAACAAATTTCCAAAATCATGAAGTATTTTTCAAGTATCCTTAAGTATCTTTTTAGTACCCATCGGTACCTTGAAATATTTTTTTTAACATCAATCAATACCTGAAATATTTTTTTTAATATCTTAAAATAAATTTTTAAGATCATGAAGTATTTTTTAGTACCATTCAAGACCCTTAAGTATTTTAATTTGGTACACAAATTTATGTAATTTTTTGTATCTATTATGAAAGATAATGTTTATAATATTTAAAACGCAACCTTATCCTTTATATGCAATTATATCAAAAGCTAATATCCTTTTTAGTAAATTTGACCCTGAAAAAGTATTCTGATAATAATATCCAAACACTATCATTTTTATCCAAAAGCTATTCTCCAAGGAACTTAGAAAATGTAGAAAATTTTATTTTTAAAATAACATGGGTCCCACCAACGAGTTAGGGTCGGTTTGGATGGGCTTTTTTTATTATAAAAAAAGCACTTTTTAATGCAAAAAAAAAAAGATTTTTTAATTAATTTATGTGTTTAGATGTTTTTTTTTTTTTTTTAAAGCAAGAGTCACAACAAAAAAAAAGGCCAAAATGCTCTTTTTTCTAAAAGCTCCAATTTAGAGATTTTTTTTTTTTAAAAAAAAAGCACTTAAAAAAAAGCACTTTTTTAAAAGCTCATCCAAATGAGCCCTTAGTCTCTTTTAAATGTGTTGTGAATTTTGCTCTAATTTTGTTAGTGGGTGATCTATTTATACATTTATATATGGCTATTTCCAGCAAAAAAATCAAAGTGATGTCAAGTCTTTTATTCAAAGTGTACCTAACATTTCTTCAAAATGGACCTAACATTCTTGAGCAAAAAAAAATGGACCTAACATTTATTCAAAATGCACCTAACATTAACATTAAATGGTTTTAAGAGGTGTAAAATTACACCTAAATTTGTAAAATTGGAGCAAAATTCACAGTGTCAGGAAGCTAACATCCGTTTATCACAACTTGAAAAGACCAAGGTGCCCCCAATCTTCAACCTCTTCCTCTCTCGCAAGTCAGAACTATCGATTCATTCTCTTCACTCTAAAAAATTCATCTCCAACAATTATCAATCCGAAAAATGAATAAAGTATAAAAAACAAACCGTTGGACTAAAAAGAAAAATACAATCAGACTGAGATCAAGTTAGCATGACTTCTAGGGGAACCACAAGAACACCTAAGGCCATTAAGAGTTTGTTTGGATAACTTCAAAACCTAGTTTTGTTTGGCAAGAGATTGTCAAACACTCAAAAATTATTTAGAAGTTATTCTACGTATCAAAACCTAGGTTTTGGCAAAAAAGTTTGTCAAACAAAGTCAAAATTGTTTAGAAACTATTCTCTATTAAAACCTAGGTTTTGGAAAAAGTTATCTTTTAGAGTTTTTCTCTCCTCTGCCATGATCAGTATTTTTTCAAGAATAAGTCATTATCCTTAAATATTTTTTAGTACCCTTCAGTATCCTAAACTATTTTTTCAAGATTACTCATTACTCTGAAATATTTTTCAATATCCTAAATTAAATTTTTAAGACCATGAGAAATATTTTTTTTTTCATTATCAATAAGATTAAGTATCTTTTTTAGATCCGTCGTCGATCTCTAAAATATTTTTTTTAACTTCAGCCAGTACCCTGAAATTATCCATTCATATATTCTTATATCTTTTCACTTCCACGACCAGGGATGAAAATCAAGATGCTTCTTAATTAGTCCGTTATAATCAAGACGTGTTATTCTAGGCATAGTAAATAATTTTTTCGATCTCTTTATATCTTGTTCTTCTGTTATCCTAAGTTGAAAACATCTAAATAAAGCTAGTGACTATTAACTAATACTGCAAAAAATAAAATAAAATAAAATAATAAAAAAATCATATAATGATAACCAGAAAAAGAAGAGAGCCCAGAAGTTCGTATGGCCTCATTTTTGCATTATTAAATATATAAGCAACTACTCACTTTATAAGATATATATGTGCATTATTAAATTATTATTGAAAAAGTATTAATAGAGGTATTTTGGGAAGAAATTGACAAAATTTAGAATTTTTTCCTATAATTAGGACAAAAATCAACTCCTAAATGTTGTGTTATAATTAGGACTGGAGGAAGTATTATTTATGGATGTGCATTTTTAATAATTAAATAGTGTATGTTTTGTGTATATTATATCATATCTATAAATATTTTATATTTTCACTAAATTTAATTAATAGCATAAAAATTAATTTAAAATTTACTCATTTTTTAAGAGATAATCCGAACAAGAACATGTATATATGTTTTGAAGCTGACTTGTTGGAATTTTCTAGAGGATTAAGATAAAATGGATACCAGCTGTGAGTGGGATAGTCAAGGTGAAATATTTGGCCGGTAAGTAGCTAGCAAGGATCAACATTTAAAGGTACCTTACAAGCTTTTGCAAACCACTTGCAGATTTGTAATTTACTTTTAAAGACCTTTAAGAGTAGGTTCTTCCATCCAAATATTTCATTCTTTGGTTCATATACCCAATTCACTCTATTTTTTAAAGTATTAAGTAGTAAATCTACCCCAAAAGTACATACCCAGAAGTAATTTTGCCTTGGAAATTTTTTTTGTTTTAATGTAGCCTCGGAAGTTTAAAAACGTAGTAATGTTACCCTTTTCAGTTAAAAAGTTAATGGTCAATGTCACTTTTTTAACGGTAACGTTAGTTTTTTAACGGAAAATGGCAAGATTGCTATATTCTTAGACTTCCGGGCTACATTGAGCTAAAAGAAATTTGGAGAGCAAAATTGCTTCTAGACGTATACTTCTATGACAGATTTACTATTTAAGCCTTTTTTAAAAGCAGTGTTTTGAATATTGCTGACTTGCTTGTACTAACATATTTTTGCACTGTACATATCTAATTTACAACACTTATCCGTTGGATTAGAGCATTGTCATGATACAAAATTGATTTGAAATGATTGCATGGATTATAAAATTAAAAAGGGGGTTAATTAACATTATTAGTAAAAAAAAGTGAGTTATACTTAAAAGAAAGGTTAAGGTGCTAATCTACCCATGAGGCATGAACCATTCCAAATTCACATTAGGTGTTTATTATGTACTTCTCTCTCTAATTAGAGGGATGAGGACATTTTTTATATTTTATTTATTTAGATTAAATTATATGTTGCATCCTAAATTTTTTTTTGTACCCAATATCTAAAATTAATTAATTTTTAGATACTTGTGTTATTGGAAAAATATTTCTGAATGCATGACTGTAAAGTAATTAATTAGAGATATTGGATGCCAAAAAAAAAAAAAAATTAAGGATGCAGTACATAATTTAATCTAAATAAATAAAATATATTAAAAAAAACCCTCATCCCTCTAATTAGAGAGAGAAGCACATAAAGAAAAACACCTAATGTGACCATGAAGTATTTCATCACTATGTACATCTAACACAATAAGTTTATAGGGGTGAATGAAGGCGGCTAATGTGGGGCAGCTATGCCCAACACTGAGGAGAGAAAGAAGGGGCAAAAAAGGAATAAGGTGCGGGAAATGAATGGGGGGCGGATTTAATTGCTTCTGAAATTGAATAGTGGGTCACTGGCCTACTATTTTTTTTTTTTTTTTTGGAAGGAAGACTTCAAATATTTTCTTCAAATATCATTTGACTTATATTAATTTTCATTTTAGAAAATTTACTTCCATCTTGATTAATTACATGAAAATTTTTAATTACTATATATTAATATCATCTAAACATTACTTAGATCCTATAATTAAAAGTTGGGATATTACATTTAGTCATGGACATCCAAGGGAAGGTTATGAATATAATATTTATGTGGATATCCATATCCCCATTATCTTCCATCATGCCTCCATTATCTCCTATAATCATTGAATTAGTTATGGGAATTGGAAAATTGTGAAGGATAACGTTTATCTTGCCAATTCTCTCTTTCTCTTATTTTTGTTTTCTTTATTTTATAGCATAACTAATTATCTAAAAAATCAATTTTTTTTTTTTTAGAAAAACCACAAAATTTAGCAATTCTGGAGCTAATTTTTATAGTCTTTAAGTTTCAAATTAATCTTCTTCTTAACAAATTTTTTATTTGAAATTAGCGCTTGGCTCCAATCATAACAATTTTCATATGGCTTTACTTTTGAGTTATTTGAATAGCTAACTAGCTCTTTGTAGTAGACTCAACCATCATAATCTCTCGGGAGAATTATGTTGAAGAACCAAATTTTTAATTTGTGAATTTGATCGTTAGACATTATTCCCTCTACAATATAATTAATTGCAATGTTTTCTCTCATCTAAAACCGCAAATTTCCAAACTAAAAAAGTTTTCTTTAGAAAACATTTATTTAGGTACAACAAAATTCATGGTGGGCTTGAATGGGAGATAAAGTAGCAGGCAATAGTAAGCTTGTAAAAATTGTTTTGTTGTGGCGAATGATTATTTCTACAAGTATAGGAATGAACCGAATTTGGAAATGGTCAACTGTTTCAATATATGGTCTACTTTTTCTTCATAGGGAAATGGTGAAAATGGCAATTAATTTAAGTAAAAAAGCATTAGTTTTATTTGTAATCATAAGCATATTCTACAACAGAAAACAGAAGTTTATTACAAGTGCATAGTAATGACTTTGATAGATAAATTATCACAACTGCTTAACCACTTTAATATACAAATTAAAGTGGAAAACTTATTTGTTGAGAGGTATGAAACTGGAATCGTTTATTTGAGTATCTACTTGAGCGAGCATCCAAGTAGATAAGCCACTATTGTTTTAATTTGTTGACCGACATACCTGCAGCATTGCTTCGATTCATCATATCATAGTACAGCTCAACAAGTTGCAGGTCATAAGTATATATATCAATTGGAGGTGATGGTGATGATGATGGTGATGGTGGGAGTCTTCCGATATTCTGGCTGGCTTCATGAGTGTGTCTTGCAATGATTGGAGGTGAAGCCTCAAGGAGTTCTCACAATTGGAGTGAAGGAATTAGGTGGGAGCTCCATGGTGTAGCTTTGTTTAGCTGTTATAAGTTGAAAAAATTGGAGGCGACGGTGGGAGTCTTCCAATAGTCTGGCTCATAATATCCGAGCAGGTAATACTTGATGATGAAGAATCTGTGCTTTCGCTTTCTAACTCGCCGAAGGCTTCTTCTTCTTCCTGCTCACCTTCTGATTCTGATTCTGATTCATCAGAGTCTGATGACCTTGCTGGCCAAGAATAGTCTCTTAGTATGATGCAAGTGTTTCCTTCCGTCATGTGACTTAAAGCATTAACCACCTAGCATTACAATACAATATAATCATCAAATTAAACAAACATGCTCATAACTTAAGGCATTTCAAGGGATGCTAGCTTTCTTACTGTCACCATATTTAGTCTTTTCTGAGGATCCCTAGTCAGACATTTTTCTGCTATTCGAACCATCCAGAAAAGTTGATAAAAATCATGACAATTGCTGATCCTTTCATCAATTAGATCATGATATTTCCTTTCTTTTAGTAGTGGTCTTGCCTGCAACAACAAATTAAATGATTGCTTTGTCATTTAACGTAAGATGCATAACATAAATCTGAGTTTCAAACTTGAACATGGAAAATCAATAATTTAGAGGTTGTTACCGACCCATCCAACAAGACTTCTTCCTTTAAGTCTTTTGTCTGTTGTTCTCATTCCTGTGATGAGTTCTAGCAGAACCACCCCAAAAGAATACACATCTATCTTGGCTGACACTTTCCCATATTCTGCATATTCAGGTGCCAAATACCCGTAAGTTCCAATAACTTCTGTTGACTGGATTGAATCTTGATGCTGATTTCTTGCCAGCCCAAAGTCTCCCAGCTACAAATTTCATTTTGAGATCAAACACCATAATTGGTATGTTTAATAAACTCAAAATTTGCATGCTTGCTTTATTACCAGAGTTTGACGATCATGTGTGAGAAGGATATTGTTTGGTCTCACATCTCTGTGTACAATGTTATTCTCATGCAAGTATTGCAAGCCCTTTGAAACCCCAATAGCAACTTTGATCCTCTCTTCCCAAGTAAGAGGACTTCGGGAGTGTTCTGCAACAAATCAATTAGAAGAATTTTTCTTCAACAAGGAAATGTACGTAATGTTGCGTTAAACTTACGTGATAAATGTTGGTCCAATGAACCGTTGCAGACGTATTCATAAACAAGAAGTCTGTGCTTTCCCTCTGAGCAGGAGCCTAGAAGCATGACCACATTCTCATGCCTTGCTCTGCTAAGTAATTTGACTTCAGATTTGAATTCTTTCTCTCCTTGGACACTTGTGTTTTTAAGTTCCTTCACAGCTATAGTTATCCCACTCAGCTCTGCTTTGTAGACAGCTCCAAATCCGCCCTCGATAGAAAATTCTTTTGTGAGAATCCCTGTGTGGCTTTCCGAGTTTTGTGTAACTCAAGTCTTTGAACAATCGAGCTTTTGGCCGTTTGTTCTTACACACAGAACAAAGTGGGTTTGTAAATTCTGTCTCCATCGAGACTCTCCATGATCACTTGTTGTAAATTCTTGTTGATCTCCTCCTCCTTGCTCTTTGTCATGCATTGATGTCAAGTGTTGTTCACATGGTGATGTTCTATGCCCTGCTAGATGTAACAATTCCATTAATGTATATACACACACACACACACACATATATATATATAGTTAAATAAAGATTTGATTTTACAGCATCATATATAATTAATAGTTACATACTCTTGGGTGATATCTCTTCATCTGAGACTGGGTTTTCAAGAATGATTTTCATAGCTGAAGGTGATTCGGAGTTGTCTGTTCCCCACAACTTTTGAACAGTGCTGTCACTTCTTATTCTTATTATACCACAAGGTAACCGCGATTTCTTCTTGTCTCTGGTCAAAAATCTGCATCATTCATTCAATCATTTATGGTCAATTTTTTTGTCATGGAGTATCAACAATACTTGCATTAACTAGCAATTAAATGAGACGATAATAAATTAGAAAGTTATATATGAACAAACCTATCAACAATCAACCATGTTGCCCCTAAACTTGTGGCAGCATCAGAAGCAACTTCTATGAAAGGGTGTGCAACCGCATCAATTTGGAAATTCATCTGGAAGACCCACGAGAATTTCATCACATATGTGGATGATATAAGCTAGGAGTAATTAAGTATGATGATGATGATTTTGTACTGACCTTTTTTGTTACACAATACTGAGAGAGTTTCATGATTTCTGAACTCTTGTTAAAGTCGTCTCTTATTTTAGCTAATTGGCCATCAACAATTGTTTGGTTTGCATCATGGACCCGATCTTGTTTCCCACTGAACAAGAGCGAAAGAAATATCGATGATTCATAACATAACATAGATAGATAGGAATTGCGATTGTGAAGCAAATAAAATAAAAAGAAATCTCAACTAACTCACTGGGACTGACGAGCTGTTCAAGAACGATAATGAGTATAACCTCATGTCCAGCCTTGGAACATGCCTTTTCCAAGGCCTTCATTATGGCTTTTGAAGTTACATCTTTTGATGCACCCACTATCACCACTATCCTCCCACCCTCACGACCTTCTGCTGCCATATATGTCTGAATATGATTTGATTAATTACCCTAGGATATCAATCAGCTTTGATTTGTTATTTTGTTATGGGCTTTCTCTATACTATGATGATTATATTTATAGATCTTATTATATATGCATGAGACAAAAGATTGTTGCAGAATGAATGAATGGGAATGGATATTCGTATAATATGCTGAATCAATACTTGACATTTTGTCCTTCTAATTACGTAGGTACACAACAAGGTGAATGAATTATAGTACATCATCCTTCTTTTTTCAATTATATTGCTAGCTATTAGTTTCTTGTAACTTCCACAAAAGTTCAATCACCTGGCGGTTGTTCCAACGTTACGCTGAGGAGATTAATGTTTTTTAAAGGTAGTTCCTTTGGGCAGTATTGCAACATAGCTAAACAAAAGCATCATTGTAGCGTCTTGAGACATCATTCGTATATATGATCGTTCACATTATATATTTAAATCATCCAAACCCCCTCAGAAAACTCACCTCAACTTGCTTATCTGTGACACTACCCAAAAAAAAAAAAATCTCATCTTGCGACGGACAAAATTCATTGCAAAAATGGTTTGCGATGGAATTTGTGACGGATTTATGTCCGTCACAAACCATTTTTTGCGACAGAAAATTAAATTTCTGTCACAAATTTGGAATTTTACGAAAGAATTTCTTTTCCGTCACAAAATTCATTTCATTAAAAAAAACTACATTAAACAAATATAAAATTAGGAAATAAAAAATACCTGTACATCATGAAAATATATAGTAACAATCATATGAATTTACATAGAAAACATATATGAAAAAATATATACAGTAACAATCCTAAAAAATTATGTATAAAAAAAATGAAATATAAACAACAATGTGGCAAACAAAATGAACTAAAAAACACAAATTATAAATAAGTTATACGCCAAATAACTATAGAATGAACAAATTAGAGCTTTACATTCCACAAAGTACAAAATACCAAATAATACATATACAAATAGATATTCTATGAACCCTAAAAGGCGTAGGGTTTGTGATGATCCAGATCGCCTTCCCTTTGTTTGCACCAAGTTCTTGCTTTCAATTGGACTTACACTAGGTTTGTCTTCCTCCACTCTACCACCCTCAGCAAGAACATCATCGTCGACCTCTAGATTCAAAGTTTCTAATCACCCTTTTGTGTCTTGTGGCCTGTTAGTTTTGGAGGTCTTTCCTTCAGTATCAAAGAAATAGTCGACACTGTTTTTCCAAGTTCCAACAAGAAAAAGAATTTTTAGGCAAACAACAAAGATGAGGAAAATGCATACAAAACTCTCACCTGATCATTAGCAAGGATCCCCCCTGAGCGGTAAAAACTTGATGTTTCCTATTGCACCATCCATGACAAAGCAATTCTCTGAACAGAACAAGTGAACAACTGCTACTATTAGTCAAACAACACATGAATTACAAATTAAACAAGTCACCGAAACATCCAGGGATAAAAGGTCAAAGTTATAAAGGAGGTGGTCAGGAATCTGAATTAGGCACATCAGACTCATAAACTGAAGCCTATAGTCACACAACTAAAGATGTTACTTTGAAAAACATATCTGAGATTTTTCATTTTATTGACAACGATATTAAAACCCAGGAACAAAAATTATATTGGTCTCTGATACATATGAATTATGTTTACATTCAGTGAAAAAAAATATACAAAATATTGCAAAGTGAAATCACAACCCAGGGCAGTGAAAGTAATAGATAACAACTTTGATACTTCCCATCTTTACAAGGGAGTGATCAAACTCACATTAGCTGAGCCAAAAAATGCTAAGACAGTGATATAGAGATGATTCAATCATTTATAGATAACATTATTGGTTAGATCAGATCTAGACCTTGGTTCAACTTCGTTTCAGGAGTAAAGTTGCTACAGAACAAGCATGAAAACAAAATTCATAAAGGAAGGCCCATATCAAAAAGAGGGGAAAAGATTTTCAAAGCAACCTGATGTCTTAATCAGAGGAACAGCCATCAATCCATATGGGGGTCAAGCTTCTGACTTTGCCTGAGATAAATCCTGCAATGAACATCAGAATTTATTCACTCATTTTCAATTGCAGACAACTTTTCCTTGTTAGGGTAAACATACAAGTCTATTAAACTTGACATTAGAGGAAGCATGGAAATCTTCACACAAGGCAACACAAACAGGACAAGATATGTCAAATGCTTATGAGTTCCTAATGCTGTACCCACACACAAGCGTACAGAATTATATATAGAAGATAGAAAGTGTCAAAGTATAAAAATTGTGAACATTAGCATTTTGAAAACTGCTTGATTTTGCAATTATCTCACATCAATCTCTGGTGGTTTTGCAAACATGAGAGATGTTATTCTCCCATTGAAAATTGAAGTGACAGGAGGCAGTATAACCAAAGATATTAGACGTCAAACAGAATAAAGCCATAATCCTTCTAGTTTACCTCTCGATGGTAACTAAAACAGAATAATTATTGGGAAAGTTTTCAGGGAAAACTTTACTTCCAAATTTGTGCTCTCTGTCACTCCTCCAAGAGATGTCTTTCTTATTCACGGTCAAATTATTGTTCTTCAGGGAGAAGCTATATGTGCCTTTGGACAAAGTCCAAGCTATAAGACCACAAGGCACAGTCCGCTTTCCATTAAATATATCTTCAGGCTTACAACCACTTATAGAGGTCTGATTAGAATCTCTTAACTGGGCATCACTTTGGCTTTTAACATACCTGGATAACGCAAAATTGCCGTAAACAAGAATAATGATTTAATTTATATCATGTCTAGCTCCTAAGCAGGAAATTTTAAGACAGAAAGTGGTTAAGTTTATCAAAGCCACTAAACTTACAAACTACCATAATAAGATATACACAAACAATATAATGTGGCACATAGGACATGAAAAGAACATATCGTGCTTATAGACTATTCATCACATTCAATAGAGTCAGAACCTAAGATTGACAGCAGGTTTACAAACAAAAAATGGAAACAACTACATCAGCTTTTAAACATACAAAAAATTGAAAAGAGAAGACAAGGAAGAAACAGTGCTATTGTCCATCGACAAATAAATCATCAAGGAAAAACACTCTCCAAACATAAAAAAACACAAAAAAAAAAAAAAAAAAATAGTTTAAACATACAAATAACATGGGCGAACATGTAGCACAACTTGATCAAATTGTTCTTATGAGTAATATGAATAAATCAATATATATATATATATATATTGGTCTATACTGTATGAGTCACAATGAAAAAGAAGGGAAAAAAACACAAGCCGGAAATGTCAAGGAGAGTTGGGTCAGGGAATTCTTATTCATTATAAACCACACTTTCCTCTCTCATAATGAATAAAAGTAATATGAGATGCATAGGCTTTCATATTTATGCCATGCGTGAAGATAAGATTATTCAAACACGCACCTTCGATGATTCTGGTAGAAATTGTCTAGCTGATAGTAAACATAAACAGGTGCCTTCATATGTTTTTTCACCTGATCAAAAGAAAACAAATAAAAACATACATTATAGTGTGAACAAATTTCAGTATAATTACTTGGTATGCATTCAGACTCATACCTATCAACAATTTCAAAGCTAGGTCCCTTGGAAGGCCAAGATATAGAGTTGCTGCACCGGTACTGGGACTTGTATCCAAGGTTGCTCCAGCATCGGCACCAGAGATTGCACCGATACCTGCTCCGGCACCAGCACCTGAGAATGTTCTCGACTTTGTACCTGCACTTCATCCTGTGCCTATGCTTGCTCCTGAGCTTGCCCCTCTACCTGACTTTATGCTTGCACCCCAGGTTGTCCCTGCCCTTGACTATGCACCTGTTGTACCTCTGCTTGCACCAGTACCAAAGCTTCCATGACTTTGAACATTTCATCGCTTTCATTAAGCTCCACATCTTTGCCCATATGTGAACTGTTCTAGTAGCGGGATGATAGTAGTTTAAGGACTTATGATATGTATTGTAAAATAGCAGTATGTGTAAGAAGAAGGTTGTAGAAGTATGAATTCCCAGGTGGTGTAAGGGAATATAAGATGAGAAAACTAGTAATGTGGTTTGCTGTAGGACAAGTTATGATGCAGTACGTATAATGTAGTAATGATGTACTATGTGTATGAAAATATCAATGATGCAATATGAATATAAATATCAGTATGGTTTGATACTTGTTGCGCCATAATCCATACATGTGGTGTCAACAATGATTTTAACTTCCATGGGTCAGCATATTTAAGCACCAAAACTTATTTCGAATAGTTCTTGGTACCAGACATACTTTATTAGTGTCTGTCATGTGATGGTCAAGCAACATCAACAAAACCACAGCACCGCTGAGCGAAAGGCTTAAAGGAAAAACAAAGTAAATTTGGGTTGAAAACACTTTCTCTGAAATTATATTGGAAAAAGAATAGAACCTTGTAGCGTTGCTCAGTGATAGCAGCCCCAGTGACTCCAGTGTAAAAAGCAGCAACGTAAATACTTACCAAAGGAGTGAAGGATTGGGTCTCCTGTATGAGTCAATCATGTCCCAGAGAATGGTTCTCTCCCACTTTGTGTACAAATACTCTGAATACTTCCTCCATAGATAGCTAGCCATTTCGCTACCTCCCCTTAAACCCTGCAAATGGGCATAAAAAAATGCTTTCAAAAACTAAAAACCACAAACAGAACTAAACCCAGTAGCGGGGGTTCGACAAAAATAAGAAACCAAAAACCGTTGTGTTTGGGGCTTTGGCCAATAAACCCCAGAGAGTGGGTAAGTTAATGTTTGGATGCGAATAACCCCTTAAAACATACATAAATATGATCCCTGGCCTTTAAAAATTAAAACTTGATAATGGACCACACAAAACACGAGATTCATGCAACATCTTGATGTTAACCCAATATTTAAATTGCAAGCATGAGACATTATTTGACAGCACAGTCTACTAATAATCAACCTGGAGTATCTTCCACACACTGAACGTGCAAAAGAGAGATATAAAACAGTGAGCTTCAACAATAAACTTAAAAATTGCAATCACTCAACAATGTAAGGAACCCAAAAAATCAAATAACGATTAGAACATAAGGGGGTTACAGAAAATATTGTAAGGTTACCTCTAAAGAATCAATGAAGCTTGCTCTTCCTCCACTCACTGCAAGTCAATCCTTCCCGCTTTCTAAATGCAAGAGTTGCGACCGAATAAAAAATTCAAAAAAGAAGCCTATATAAGATTTCCTAATAAATGTGAATATTTTGTTACCAATTAAATTGACATCATAACTAAAATTATGAAGAAAAGTTTTATGCATAGTATGCATGGTGGAAGCACAACATCTAGAGGATCTTTATTTGGTAGTGGACACATGTATAAGAGTTGCAGTATGTTCAAGATACAAAGGCGAGAAATTGCCCCTTGAAACTTGGAAAACGAATCTTGAGTCGATTTTGGTTATCGTAGGGGCATTCTTCTTTTTCAAAAGCCATATCTTTATTTTTGTTTTTGGTCTGTAATTGCCGTATATGTGAACTCGTTTCTCTGCAACTTTACTAACTAAAGTGTAACACAAAGGTCTTGAAAATTATTTAAAAAATCTATAACAATCTCTTATCAGAATTTCCCTCACAGGCATAAATCAAATAGGGCATTTTTCCCAGACAGAGAAATCCAATCAAATAAACTAATCAATATTATATAGTACCTAAGCGAAACTGAATGGGATAAAAACCGAACCAAACAACAGAAGGAAAAAAAAAAAAAAAAAACAGTTTCGATCGAGATCGAGAGAGTATGTGGATGTGGACCTGTGTTTCTGATTCGGCTTCGTCGGCGGATGAGGTTGACGAAGGGAGCGACTTCCACTCCACGTCGAGTCTGTGCCTGGCCGTGGTTCAGCTTTGACCTCAGCTAGTGGAGGAGAGTGAAGATGAATTAGGGTGACTGGTTACAGGCTTCCAGTTTGGGCTACATGTTTTGTTTTAAAGGGAATTGTTGGACTTTGGACAGAGAGGACTGTAACTTACCGGATGATCTTTATAACCTATGAAGTTTTATGTTACTTAAGTTTTTTAACCCCAGTTCTTCAATTCATAAAGGGATCGGACATTCTTATAAAAGAAAGATGGTTTGATTTTGGAGTTGATTAAGACGTTGGGGGAGGCGTTACATTCTACAGGTCTTGGGTAAATCTTGCGAGGATTGGATACGGGAGGAAGAGAGATTTGGCGTTGCCCTTGAATCGTGTATGAGCCCAACCATTTTCCTAAAATTTTCTTATCAAAAAAAAAAAAATACGTTTTTTTATATTGTCTTCATTTAACTTTTTTATAAGGTACTCTCTCCAGTCCTAATTATAAGACAACATTTAGGAGTTGGTTTTGGTCCTAATTATAAGACAATATTCTACCTTTTGTCAATTTATTCCTAAAATACACATATTTTATTCTCTCAAGTGTATTTGATTTTTAGTAAATATATGTATATAGGTACGTAGACTCTTTCAATTGATGAAACTTTTAGAGATATATATGTGTGTGTGTGTTTGTGCGTGTGTGTGTGTGTTTATATATGTATATGTGTGTGTGTCTACACGCAAATATATATAGACACGTGCATATATGTGTGTGTACACATATATGTATGTATGTATGTGTGTGTGTGTGTCTACATACAAATATATATAGACACACACACATATTTGGGTGTGTAGACATATATGTATATCTGTGTGTACACACACATACACACATATATATACATATATATCATTGTGGGTGTGTGTTTATATGTGTGTGTGTGTGTGTGTGTGTAGATATATGTGCACACACATATAGATGTGTGTGTGTATAAACACATATATGTATATTTAGTAAGATCATTATTTCAATTAAATAGTGTGTGGAAATGAAAATTTTAGGTTTGAGAGGTATGTGGTAGGAGTTATTGATTCACTTTTACTTATGTCATTTTAAATTTATATAAGGACATTTGAGGAAAATGAGTAAAATCAACTAATTTAACTTCTTTCCTTAATCTCTACAAAATCGGTTAAATATGTCTTATAATTAGGACCGAAAGGAGTACCATTATTTCAATGTGGATGTTTCTTTTTATAAGATATCATTTGAATATGTTTAAATACTTAATGCTATTTTTTTTTTTCATTTTTACCCCCAATTAATGTCTCTCTCATCCTTTTTTCCTGCTTATTCATTTCATCACTTTTTTTACTTATTTTCTCTCACACCCACATTCTTTATAAATAAGGTTTTTTTTTTCTCCAAAATGAGTTACACTTCTTATATATTTATTGTATTTAACCAATTCTAACTAACTCTCTTTTATCTACGTAAAATTCGGTTGTTGGCATCTTATAAAAAGAAACCGACAGAGTAACTTCATAGTTTAATTTATGAGATTAAATATTGGTACATTTGATTTCTTTTTAATTTCAAACAAAGTTCAACGTGATTATTATTGAAGTAGATATTGTTCTAGGGGAGGCCAATTTTTGGTCTTTGATGAACAGTAATGAAGGCATAAAAGTGTGATTGTGGAAGGTGAATGCAAGCATGAAGGATGGAGGGATTGATGAAGGTCCAGGTCTCTAGTTTTGGTTCGTCGCTCCTCTGGTATGATATTTTCGCTGAAGCTCCTCCCAAAATTTAGACATAATTTTCTTTACAAAATGTTGAGCTTTGAATGTAAATCATTCTGTCATTCTGGAAATTCATTGCCCTGAAATGTCAGTTTTGCAATTCGAGCCCCAAATTATCATATTCATATTTAATCTAATTCTTCAAGCACCTATGATTTTAAACAATCAAGCTAACATCAAATCTTCTCAAGAGTCAATGATTAAGGGTAATTACAATGATTATGACAATTTTATCCTTTTTTGTTTTAATTCAATGGATTTACTCTTAATCTTAATTAATTATGATAAAAACATTTTAAACTAAATAATTATGACATAATCTTTAAATAAAGAATGAAAATATACATAACACAAATTAGGGTTCATAGTTGGTACTTGCACAAAGGAATCACAGATCCGGCTTTCCTCTTTTTCCCTTATTCCTTGCTGTCATCTTTTTCTTTCAAACGACACTAATGCAAACTATCCTTTTTCAAAATAATAATAATAATAATAATAAATAAATAAAATAAAATAGCATTCACAATCCTGAAATATCTTTTTAGCACCGAAATATTTTTTCAAGATCCTAAAATAATTTTTAAAATTATGAAGTATTTTTTTGAGTAATAATCGGTATCCTTAAATATCTTTTTAATACTACCCACTCCCTTGAAATAATTTTTGAGAATGGTTTGACAAAGTAACAAGGTCACTCTCTTCATCGTAAATTAAGCTCCCTCTAACAAGATCAGTGTTGTGAAAACGTCGTTTCAAAATGTTGAAACGTACGTTTTTACGTTTTTCCGGCGAAAAATGTGTCAGATCGGTGGTTCAGACGCAAACTGATCTGAAACGGTAGAGACAACGTGCTGAATTGGTAGAAACGGCGAATTTGCCGTTCTGAAATTTTGCAGTTCTCACCCCTCTGTTTCAGGTCGCCAGCGGCGATGGTGGTGAGGGTGGAGGCCGGCGGCGACTTAGAGGAATGTGGAGGAAGGAATGGTCGAAGGTCGAAGGATGAAGGTCAAAGCTCACCCCACTCTCGCCTCTCACCTCGCGACTGAGCGGCTCTGTTATCTTCGAAAGTCAGGTCCCCTGGAGGCTGGAATAGTCGAATGAAGATGATGACCTAAATCCTAATTAATCCATTGGTCAAAACGTGCATTTTGACCAAGGGACTAAAATGCAAGAATTTAAAGTTCTGAGGAGGGACTAAACTGAAAAGTTTGAAATATTTTTGGGGCATAACTACACTTTCCAAGAAAATGCATTAAGAATCCTAATTTAATTATGAAAAATCACATTTAATTATGAACTTAATTATTTCCTTGAGTGTTTGGATTTGAATTTATGATGACTTTAATATATTGGTGTGTTTTGGTTTTATATATGTTGGATTTTATTTTTTTGTAGTACGTAGTAAACTCTTACATTTTGTTTATATTTTCGATTTTACGTTTTTGTTCACCCCAAAAATACGTAGTGAACTCTGTTTATATTTTCCGATTTTACGTTTTGTTTATATTTTCCGATCTTACGTTTTGTTTATATTTTCCGATTTTACGTTTTTGTTTAAATTTATGTAGTACGTAGTAAACTCTGTTTATTTTTTTGTAGTACGTAGTAAACTCTTACATTACTGTTTCAACGTAGACACTACGTTTTAACAACACTGAACAAGACTCTTCTTTTGTTTCTACATATTACACAAAGATGAAGGAGCTCTGGGAAGAGCAAGCAACCTTGTTCCTCATTCCATCTTGCAAATGCGACACATCCAAGCTATATGCTGATTTGATTCAACAACAAAAAAACTTCTCCAATTTCTCATGAGTTTAAACGAGTCTTTTAGTGGGGCTCAAAGCCAAATATTGTTGCTGAGCCCACTACCTTCAGTCAATATGTCGTACTATCGTATTAGATGTGACATGACAAACATCAATTAAATGCGATTTAAATATCTGTAACAAATGTTATCCTTTTCACCCTTCTGGACCATTCTTTAAGGTGATATGGTCAAAGTTTGTTTGCTTACATCTCTTGAAAGTTAAAACAGCTTGTAGGTATGCACAACAGCCATGAATACAGTAAAGTGAGAAGTATATGCAAAAGGCAAATTTGAATGCAAGATCGCTTAGGAATGCTAGATGGGAGCTTCTATCAGTTCTCACATCTCACTTTGACACATAACCTGGTCATTATGATCCCAAATAAGTTGCTGGTTGAGCGGTTCTATGTTGTCATAACTCATAATATTTAACAAGTGCATAGAAAGGGATAAAGATACAAGGACAAACGATTGAACCATAAACTGAAACTATCCATTATAACAGGAAGTTTGGACAATTTTTACAAGGACAAACGAACTAGAAATTGTTTGGCTAAGCATAATGGCAGTTACAACCATACTGAGCAAGTGAGCATGAGTATGACTGGCTTGCAACACATATTTAGCATGAGGACATAGGATTTAATAATTGAGGGAAAAAATAACAGTGAGTTTTCCTAAGAACATAATTTACCCATCAATTCAATCAAAGCTTTATTCAGCTTTTCAAACTGAGGAGCCATCCGTTGATTCAATTTAGACAACAAAAAGCCGATGAGAGTTGGCACAGATGGTAAGGAACGGACCTAAGTCCCAAAAGGACAAGGGTTTGATTCCCGCTGCCATTGTGAGAGCTCCTTCGATAGGCAATCATGTAAGAACCCCGTAAGTACTAAAAGAGCCTCGGGGCCGTGCCCTGGCCTTGGTAGGGGATTGGTGCCGAACCCACCTAAACTTTCTTATATATAAAAAAAAATTTAGACAACAAAAAGTAGGGCTCTGGATCCAAAAATCTAAAAGTAATGCGATACGAGAATATATTAGGATTTAAATGTATAAGGATGATCTCAACGAGATCGATAAACAAAATCTTAATAGCGAGAACTCACTCATCTAGATCCTTTTTGTTAGTCACAAGGTCCATTTTAGAGAGAATATTAACATGGGGTAATTCCCAATGAACCATTGCGAAAGGCTAGCCATGCATCCACTTATAAATTTGGTGACATCGTCATGAACTAATGAGATAGAAAATTACAAAGTTAGGCAAACAAAATATGAAAAACCATGATAGGAACTATGAAGTATACAGTATGTATAAAAAAGAAGGACCAAAATATAACACCTGTTAGTCAAGCTAGTACACCGCATAGACATTGAAATTTTTACGTTTCAAATGTTCAACAAAATTCTGAAGCACTGGTATGTGTGAATAAAGCTCAATCTGACCTGAAAAACATTACAATTACAAGCCTATTTTAAAGTAACCCATTTTTCTGGTCATTTGTAACCTGAAAATTATATCAGCAATTCAACATAGAAAAGAACAAAGTGGACATGCATTAGTTTTGTCATTGCACCCGACACAAAACTGGTTCTTAAAAAAGCTGATTTTGATGTGCATTAGATGCGACATATTACCTATTTTGATTTCGCTCCGGAGGATTTTGAGCTCCTTACGCAGGCGATGGAGGCGACGGGGGAATTTGCGCGGGGACTTCATGTCAATGGTCGGGCGCAGAGAGAGGGCGTGCGTGAGGATGTAGGAACGATCGGAGGAATCGGTGGAGCGGGAGACCGTAGATGGTTCAGGGGATGAGGAGGAAGGGGAAGAAACCTGGACGGTGACGTGTAGTGCCGGCGCCGTGGGTGGAATGCGACGAGGTGGCTGACGAACGAAGGCCGGTGGGGGCGCCCAGCCACGCCGTGTTGTACACTTCGTCGGGACCATTGGTGTCTGCATAGGTAAGGATGGGGGAGGAGCAAGGGAGTCGGTGGGATTGTGAAAAGACACGGGTGAAGGGGTGGTGGATTGGATAGAATAGAGGAAGGAGTTTGAATATGAAACGTTACAGCTCCTTAGACAATGTGATCTCTCTAGCTAGCGCGCAGTAGGCCCAGAAAGTGGCCCATTAACACAATCACATCCATGCAGCGTTTATATTAGAGATGAGGAGCGTACCTGACTTACATTGGGCTTATGCCGTGTTGTTATACTGGGACCACGATGCCTTGCCTCGTGCTGTAGCATCCACCATGCTGGACTCGTTTACTCCTGCGTTGCTGCTAAAAACGTAACCTTGGGCTGCCTCCTAGTAGCGCTTGGTTTAAAGTCTTCAGCCTGACTTTGCTACGGAAAATTAATGTTGTGGTAGTACAGGAAGGTCTCCTGCCTCTTTAGTGCCTTTGCTGTCATTTGAAAAAGTCAGGTACTTCTCAGTTGGTGTGAATGTCTATAACCTTTCAAGATAAATCTTTTAGAATTCTACACTTAAAGCCATATAACATATAACATGAATGGCTTAGTGGAAGTTTTATATGATTAATGTAAATAACTTAGAAAACTTCATGTTATACCATTATGTAGATTTACTCTTTTGTATGTAACTCTTGTAATGGAAGTTAAGGGTTCATTGCCTATATATAGTAGGCATGTATCAAAAGTTGAAAGAGGAAATAGAAAGAAGAATCACTCTCTCCTTACTCTCCATTTCTCTCTTGCATTTCTTCATCTTCCTCATCTTAATCTCTCTTGTATTTTACTTAGTTTCATAACACGTTATCAGCACGAAAGCTCCTGTAACCGGTTGAACCCAAGAGGGGGTGAATTGAGTGAAGATTAAAAACTTGAAACTTTGAAAATCTTTTTTTGTTTTCTAAATCAACAGTTAGATATTCAAATAAGCATATATTGGAAATATAAGAGATAAGGGAAGAGAATATGCAAACTATGATTTATACTGGTTCGGCCCAATCCTTGACCTACGTCCAGTCCCCAAGCTCCACTTGAGATTTTCAATCCACTATCCTCTTGTTTAACCGGGGACAAGAGAAGCCTATACAAACGCACAAGTTCACCCAGACACTTGTGAAGCTGAATCTCTCACTAAGATTCTCCTTTCAATCAGTTACACACTCTGTACTCGAGGTTATCCTCTCACTAGGATACACTCCCCCTTACAAGTTGTTAACTGATAACCCAATCTCACAATGATTTAATAATCAGAAACGTTCTCTCTAAAAGAGAAGATGAATAAATACTGAAGTACAATACAAATCATTTCACTCTCTAGTGTAAACTATATAAACATTGAGAACAGAGAGCGTGTGAGCTAAATGTTGGATTCAGAATATCAGCATTTCGACAGTGCAAACTCTCATCCTTGTTCTCCATTTTGAATGGTTCTCCTTTTATAGTCAATGAAGAACATTAAGCAATTCTTCCAGGTTTGAATATGACCGTTGTGAGCGTATATGTCCGTTGGAACTATTTAACCGTTGGAGAAATATTACTGTTGAAGTTTCTAACATCATCATCTGCTTTTTGATAATCTGATGTTAATCCTTCGTTTGATTATCTGAAACTTGCTAACAAACCTGATTAATAGCATTGAGAAGTATAGCAAGTAGAAATCAATTGATAACAATCATTTTTGAATTCTCGGAGACGTTGTGGGATTGAGCTCTGCTGTCTGATAGCCTATGTGCTCGACTCCTTCATATAATCATCTGAAACTTATAAAAATTATATAAATAATGTTAAGAAGTAGTGTAAGTTCTTTTGGAATTCATCGATGTTCTTGATGAGAATCTAAGATTTTAGACATGTGAGTTTGAACTATACGCTTGAAACGCCTCGACTCGAGGCAACAGAAACCTTGACTCAAGTTTGCACGTCAGATTTGTTCTTCATCAGTTGTTCTGGCTTGACTTGGCTCAAGTTGGAGATTTGTGGCTCGAGTCAATCCATCGTTCAAAACTGAGAAGACTATAATCACAACACTATGTGACTTGAGGTAGCAAAATACTTAGCTCGAGTCTGTGCCCAACCTCGAGGCAACCAAAATCCTGGCTCAAGTCAATCATCAATTGATCCATTAGCTTCAGAAGCATTTGACTCGAGGCACAAAAAAACATTGGCTCGAGTCTGTCCCCAAACTCGAGGCGACCAAAATGTTGGCTCGAGTTAGGTACAACAAAACACTTTGGGATTTCTAAAAAACGATCCTTCTGACTCTAGGTCCACTTGTTGGCTCGAGGCAAAATCCTCAATTCTTTGTTCTTTGACTTGAATTTGACTTGAGGAGGCACTCATCAAAATTGGTTGCTTCCAAAATCTATGAACCACTTGTTGAGTCTAGAGTCATATGGAATTGGTTTCACTTCATTGGTTGTGTATAATGAGAACTATATCCAGACAATCGAGCCTATGCTGAAATGAATCCAGAATTTCAAGTGTCCACTTTGGAAGGCTATAAACCCCTGGTATGAACTCCATTTTGGTTGGTTCAACTCTTGATGGAACGAATTTTAAGCCTACTTTCATATGGCACTAGTTTTAGCTCAATTGGATTTGTAGATTGTGAGATACACCCAAAATACCGAAGCTTGGTCTGATGTCTGGCATGAATTGATAGTCCAACTTGTGAAATTCATAGATCTCTCATATGAACTCCTTTGGGCTTGAATTTTATATCAAAATGACGCATTGGGAGTCTATTTTCATATGCCACTGGTTTCACCTCAATCTGATCTCTGGTTTGAGAGATATCATTGAATTACCAGACGTCGCCCAAGCTGAACGTGAAACAGAGTAGAACATAGTTGCTGAAAGCACACTTGGCTCGAGTCAACTGAAACCTTGGCTCGAGTCAACTTGTTCCAAAGAGCGAAAATGGCTGAGAATCACTATTGGCTCGAGTCAACAATATGGCTGACTCGAGTTAAGACCCAAACTTGAGTCTCGTGAGTTTCTTGGCTCGAGTCAAACCTGTACCAGTGCCCAAAACATTGTAGAAACCATTCTAACTCGAGTCTAGACATCCTAGTTCGAGTTAATTCATCCCAAAGCTTGATTTTGCTTATTTTAACTTTGATTTGAGCCATTCCAACTTTCATATCATCGTGGAGACTTCTAGAATCAATCTAAGAACTTGTATAATGATTTTCTTATTCCATTGAGCAAGGTCTTCTTTCTTTCTTCTCTTCTCTTGATCATTCTCGTCATGCAACTTGGACTCATCATTCTCGGCAAGTTTTACCTTTTTATCTCATCTTCTTCTTGATTATTCCCAAAATATTTTCATAACTTCTTGCTTCTTTGACATGTTCTGCGAGTTCTTCTTTCCATAACCTCTTATCTCCTTGATTAATCTCTATAATTCAACTTGGATTAATCTACATTAAATATATAGTAGTTAGTCAATGTAGGAGATAAATATAACATACAAGCTTTTTGCTCTTAATAATGACATCTATATAAGACATCCTCAAAACTAATCATATCCAACAATACATACTATTGTAAATCAGAAGTTTACAAATAATAATGTAAGGGGTTGTAAATGCAAACTAAAACTTTGCTAATGCAAATCAAATGTTTGTTAATCGCAAATAAAATAGCAATGAGCTGAGTGAAATATGCCTATCTTTATTTTGAAGCCTTAATAAATAAGCTCATAAGGTAATGTAATGCTTACATTTTGTTGTTATTATTATTTACATTTATTGTGACCCCATCTTATAAATCTGTTGCCATGACAATCTTCTGTTGGAGAATTTTCATATGTATGATTTTAAGTTATTTTCATCATGAATATCTTCATATGTGGTGGACTATATATATTTTGCATATATAAGTAAATTGAAGTATATTATTAATGAGTAATGAGATTATCTAGTGATGTAATATTATATGTTTGTTCCTGAAGAATCAACATAGATTTTTTTTTTTGAGCTTTAAAGGGTTTTTAAAGTGATTTTGAAATACAGATATAACAAATATATGTCTATATGACTCACACTTGAGGGGGAGATTGTTAGAATACAAGTGTGAGCTAATTTTTTGAAAAGTTATATACTTCTCACATAGCCTAATAGATCTCCAAAAATGGATGTTAGATTATGATGTAAATTGAAATGTTTATTATTGGTAGAGACATATGTTACAGTAAACCAGAAGTTTATTGATTCAAGCAAAATTGTTGTTGGTATGACTTGTTTGATCTTCCGAGTCATATATATAATGCAAATAAGATTATATATTGACATCCATTGAAGGACCAGAAGATTCTTCATGAATAACCAACATATTGTTTATGAATTATATGATGCTTGTTCTCATTGATCATGATTAGTAATGGATCTTAGTATTTATGAAAATATATCAAACATTATTATATGGGCGCCCATTAAAATAACATGTAAACCATACAACTTTGAAAGATGCATCTGTAAGATGATTACATGTGGGACTATTAGCTTGCAACCTGAAGTTTGTAAGAATGTTTGTAGCCTGAAGTTTGCAATAATGTTTGAATAAATTAAGCGCACTATTTCCAGATTATACGATCCTAAAATCATGTTTTCAATGATTATAAGAACAAAATTTCTATGTTGGTATATTTGATCTTATATATTGCAGTATTTATATAAGCCAACAAAATTCTCCCTACAAAATTGGCTTTTGGTCAGGAGCTAGATTAATTACATCTTAAAAGGTTTGAATGTGCAATATTCCACCACGATGTACATAGATGGATAAATGTTATGTAAGAACCTCCTTCTTCTTGTTTGTCTCTACATGAAACAAAATGTTGTTTCTAAAGGAAACAAATGGATTTTGGAGACTTATACTGCATGATTAGTCAATTATGATTTGACATTGTTTTCCTAACATGAGGGGAGAAAATAAACAGTTGGGTAAAGAGATTAGTTGGAATGAATTATCATTGGCTCATTTTGATTCTCGTAAAAGAATATGAACTAGAAGTTCAAAAGATAATTCATTTACAGAATTTAGCTAATCAAATACCAGAAGCATTTACTGACCCAAAGAAAGTGACAATCACATGTCCCAGCTGCTAATGCTCCTATTGAATTGATGTCCCTAAAGGACAACCTATTATTAAGGCAGAACAATGGGCGGGTTGGGCAAACCGAGGTCAAACCCATAGCCCGCCCATTTAATTTAAAATGGGTATGGGTTAGCCCATACCCGTACCTCAACCCATTTAAACCCTTGTAAATGGGCTAGCACATAAATGGGCGGGCTAACCGGGTTTTGGGTAACGCATTTACATTTGACTTGTTTGTTTTTCTTTAAAAAAAACATACATAAGCATTAAGCATCCATCCAAATTCATCATTTCAATTTCTAAAATCTGAATCTTCAAAGTTCCATAATTACAATTCACACAAAACAATATAAATTCAGACAAGTACCATCATTATATAATCTTGAGAGTTGATGACCATTATGGTTATGGATTAGAGGTGGCTGAATACTTGAATAGGAAGAAATTCAGGGAATGCTTTAAGTGGGATGCAGAGTGGGATAGCTAGTTAATAAAAAAAATTACACTAAATGGGCGGGTATGGGCAGCCCATAGGTGTGCCCATAGCTTAGCCCATTTAAATCTTAAATGAGCGGGTTTAACCCAACCCATTATAAAATCTTTTTGGGCGAGCTAAATATAACCTAATTACATTGAGTTTTGAACGGGCTTATGGGTTTTGGGTTTCATACTTAGCCCTACCTATTATGAATGAATTTTGAAACATGCATGAAGCGTGGTAAGCCTATCGGTTCTAAAGATAAATCCTCGAAAGAGAAGAGGAGCTAAGAATATAGATGATCAAGTCGAGGATAATTAAGAAACGTTAGTAGCTCCAGAAGAGACATTTCCTGAAGAGTTATTATCTCCAGTAGAGATATCTCCAGAAGAGAATGTTGTAGTCCCAGAAGAGACCCAGGTACCTAAAAATATGTGAAAATAATAAGATCTTAATAAATTATGTTATGAATAGAATCCGATGGGATCAAAAGGAAGTCAACGTTGACGATATCTTTGCTTATAATATAACATATGATGTAATGAAAGATAATGAGGATCATGAGTCACAATCTGTTAGCGAGTGCCAGAAGCACATTTCCCTGGAAGACTTAATATGCCAGAAGCACATGTCCCCGAAGGACTTAATGTGCCAGAAGCACTAGTCCCTGAAGGACTTAAGATGTCAAAATCATCTAATTCAAGTTCTTGAGAACAATATTTGATTAAGTTAAATAAGTCTATGTATGGTTTGAAGTAATCAGGGCACATGTGGTATAATTGTCTCAAAGAATATTTCTTAAAGGAAGGGTACAAAAATGACCTAATATGTCCATGCATTTTTATCTAGAAATGAATATGCTATAGCTGTTTATGTTGATGATATCAACATCATGGGAACTCTGAAGAGATTCAAAAGGGCAATCAATTGTATGAAGAAAGAATTTGAAATAAAAGAGTTGGGTAGAACAAAATTCTGTCTTGGACTACAGATTGAGTAACTATAGAATGTGATCTTTGTATTTGAAGAAGATTATACAAAGAAGGTCTTGGAACGATTTTATATAGAAAAGTCACATTCATTATGTACCCAAGCGATTGTAAGGTATTTGCAGGCAGATAAAGATCAATTCCGACCTCAAGTACCATAATTTAGTGCTATTGGAGCACTAATGTATCTTGGGTATTAGCAAAATATAGTTCTTCGTCAACACAAATACATCAGAAGTAATGTTGTCATTAGGGGGAGTAATACTGATATTGTCAAAAGGGGGAGTTGATACACGCTGTACTCTTTTTCCTTATCTAGGTTTTGTCCCACTAGGTTTTCTTGGAAAGAATTTTAATGAGGAAAGCATTGGAAAGTGTATCAATGATGATGTACTCTTTTCTTTGGCTACATTTTTATCCCACTGGGTTTTTCCTAGTTATAGTTTTTAATGAGGCACATTCATAATGGACATCCAAGGGGAAGTGTTATAAATATTCCAATATTGGTGTGAATATCCATAACCCTTCAAGATGAGTCTTTTGGAATTCTACACTTAAAGCCATATAACATATGACATGAATGGCTTAGTGGGAGTTTTATATGATTAATGTAAATAACTTACAAAACTTCATGTTATACCATTATGTAGATTTACTCTTTTGTATGTAACTCTTGTAATGAAAGTTAAGGGTTCATTGCCTATATATAGTAGGCATGTATCAAAAGTTGAAAGAGGAAATAGAAAGAAGAATCACTCTCTCCTTGCTCTCCATTTCTCTCTTGCATTTCTTCATCTTCCTCATCTTAATCTCTCTTGTATTTTACTTAGTTTCATAACAGAGAAAGCTTTATGCAGCTTAAAGTAAAAAAAAAGTAGCCAAAAAACAAAAGTTGTGTTTGGATTGAGATTTAAGTTCTTTGGGCTTTTTTAAAAAAAAAGCTTTTAGAAAAGTCAATAAGGAAAGAGTTCCATAGGATAGTTTTTCCCAAAAAGCTCTTAGCTTTTTGATGTGGGCCCGACCACTTTTACCACAATTATTCAAAACACAAATTTTATTCATAACTTGACTTTTTTCTTACCAGACTTCTAAAAAATTAGATTGAAAATAAATCACCGGTCCCACCATTAATCCAAACATGCCCATAATACATTAAAGGGTAAAGAAGCAAAAATGCACATATGCTTTACCCTCAGGAGCACCCAACACCATATGCTTTTTTTAGGTGCAAAAATACTCACGTGGTTAAGAAACTGGAGCAAAAATCCCACCATTCATTACTATTGCAAACATCCGTTAATCAATGCGCATCGTCACCTCAAGACCCACTTCCGCCATGGCCACCATCAATTTGGGATGTGAATACAGAGTTACGATAAACCGATCGTACTTAGTGAGGCTAAAATGTTCCACTCCTCCAATTGGATTTGCACTAACTAACTTCTCCCCGCTTTCCCTTTTATTCTCACCGTCCTTCCAAGTGCCAACAGTGTTTTCTATTATTTATTTCTTCCCCTATTTTCTTGGAATTTCTTTTTCTAGGTCGCCTTTCGACTTCAAGCATTCATTCAGTAGAGTTTTTTAAATTTAAATTTGTTATGTCATTCAGTAGGATTTTCCATCCTGAAAAGCAACCATCAAAGAGAAGATAGATTGAAATTAGACCCATTGCACTGAATTAGATCAACGTCGTTGATTGCTATAAAAGCATTACCCCATTTTGCTGATTCTAGGTCGCAAATTGCAGCCATACCCACTTGTTCTTCACAACTGAGCGTCCAATTAGTGGACTAAGAGATTAATCTGGGCAGCCAATCAAATACCATTTATAAGAAACCCCCAAATAAAAAAAAAACCAGTGACCGTAAAATAAAACAAAGCATTGTGGGGAGAAGTATTATAGTTCACAAAAACTGATAATAGCCACGGCTAACGAACACCCTTCACTATAAACGCAAAATCTTGTCAAAAACCTTACATTAAGTAAAAACAAAAGCAAAAAAGAAAGTAAAACTCGAAGCAGGGTGATCAATACGAAGCCCTTAGAACCTCCTGCCGGCTCCACCAAAACCACCGCGACCAAATCCAAAGGATTTCTGAACGGGAACAGGATCGACTTGGACAATCCCTGGAATCTCGTTCATGCCAAGATGAAGGATGAAGGATGAAGAAGCCATTGTTGGAAGATGGTCTTGTAAGAAAAGAGAGTATTGAGTTGAAAAGTTGGATGATATATGTGTTTCTCATCTTTCTCGAGGTATTCAAGCAAAACAAAAAAATCTTTCTCCAGGTATTTGAGGGGAAAAAAAAAACTTTCTCCAGGTTCATTATTAATGGACGTTTGCAATAGTAACGATGGTGGTATTTTTGCTCCAGATTTTTAACCACATGGGCATTTTTGCACCTAAAAAAAGCATATGGTGTTGGTGCTCCTGAGGATAAAGTACATGTGTATTTTTGTACATTTTTTTGAGAAATACAGGCAAGCTGAAGCTTGAAAATAGGAGTTAGAGGATAGGCTATGAAAGACTAGCTCTATAATACATCAAACTAGTAAACAAACTAGACACGGCACACCAATTGGTCTTTTGGAGCCATATCCAGACATCCTGCAAGAATTGTCGGAATTAATAACACGTCCGTATCAGCACCAGCATTATGGCCTTCCTTGGCCATAAAGTCGACACAAGAGATGTTGTCTCTTGGGATACAGTGAAGCGTCACATTCCAATCCTGGAAGAGAAGATCTCTGGTCTCCACAGGTGGTCGAATAAAAAAGAATCTCTCATGAGTATATTGACAGCGTCCAGGGAATCCGAATAAAGAAGGATTTTATGGAATCCCATCTGATGGCCCATCTTTAATCCCAGCATGATTGCATGTAGTTCTGCCTCAGATAACATTATGGAGTCCAAGAGACTTACAAAATCCCATCAGCCAGTGTCCTTCAGAGTTCTTGATCATACCTCCACAAGCTGCTTGAAATTGGCGTACAGATCCGTCCTGGAGTGCATCTTTACCCTACTTTAAACGACATTTATACTTTGATACAGTACTATACAGGAGCCGATTTTTATCCTTTCTCTGAAGTTCTCTTCATTTCGCATCTCTTCATGGATTCGCTTTCTATACTTCTCCCTTCTTTCCCACTCTCCAAAAACCACCCCAAAGCCCAGAAAAATTCTCCTGCCTTCAAACCCTTCAATCTTCTCTCAAACCCGAAACCGCATGATTCTTCATCCCAATCTTCATATTCCACTAAGAAAATTCCCATTTCGCTCCAAAGCCATTCTCAGAGTTCTCCTCAAAATCTAGCCCAGTGCTTATCTTATGCTATAATCGACCTCTTCGCTGCTTTTCCTTGCCTTGCATCTGAATCTGTGGCAGACTCAGAATCGGGGAAAATCAACTTGGAATCGGTTGTAGTTTCGATTGATAACTTTATAAATAGATATCCATTTTTCGTTGCTGGGTGTACCTTCATTTGGTTGGTTGTTATACCTTTGACTCAAGAGTATTTTAGAAAATACAAGTTCATATCTGCCATAGATGCGTATCGGAAGCTTCGGGATGACCCTAATTCTCAGCTCTTGGATATAAGAGATAGAAATAATTTGAAGTTCCTGAGGTCTCCCAATTTGAAAATTTTGAATAAGGAAGTAGTGAAGGTTGAGTTTTCAGAAGGAGACGAAGATGGGTTTGTCAAGAAGGTATTGGAAAGCTTCAACGATGCGCCCAATACTGTCCTCTGTATTCTGGACAAGTAAGTGAACTCAAATATAGCATTTCAATGCAGTATATTTTCCTATGGTGGAAAAGATTCTGAATCCTGTGTTCTTTAGGTTTAAAATACAGCTTATTGGGAACAAAAAGGGAATGCCAAAATTAAAATTGTATGATCAAATTGTTTAATTTGGCAAATGCCGAGTTATTTCTGACGATTTTACTTTGGGACCTCTTCGAAGGTCAAGTAAAAAAAATATGATAGAAATTTGATATGCATTTTCAGTGCTTCTCATATCTTATTCTATAACATATAACATACCCCTGCCAAGGAGTAATTAGGTAACTGCTTCAATCTTTCGTCCTATGGACAGTGCAGAGCCTAGGAGCTATTTTTAACACCAAATTTATCTGCAGCTTCATCTGAGATTGGCTTTGGGCCTTTACTGCACAGCTTTTCTTGTTTGTACGGCAATCTGATTTAGTTTGATCTACCAAAAGTCTTTTAATGGGATGTTTCATAGTTTATCTTCTGGTTATACAAGTCTGCCATAAAGGTGATAGAAGTTGCAATGTAGATTAACAATAGTTCGTTTTCTTTTACCATGTGCTATTCACAATTCAAATTCAAAGTTCATTAGTTGCTTCGTTTTTTTTGTATAAGGTAGTTTTGATGGTAAATCCATGCAAGTAGCTGAGTTACTATTTAAGAATGGTTTCAAGGAGGCCTATGCAATTAGAGGAGGAGTAAGAGGCGAGCAATGGTGGATGGTATGCAATTCAAAGTTGGCAAATAATCAAATTTTCATTCCTTTGCTGCAGCATCTGTTTAATACTGTTTAAAATATGAAAAATTCTAAATTACAGATTCATTATTATATTTTGATAATTCAATTCCCTCTCTTTTATTTGATGACAACCCTAAATGAAGGTTTTTGGTTGCAGAAAGTCTGTTGGAAGGATGGTTTAGAGGAATGAATTTTATGCCTTTATATTTGCAGGAAATTCAGGATATCCTTTTACCTCCTTCTGTACATATTTACCCAAAGAAAAAGAAAAAAGCTTCAGAACAACTTGGTACAAATGGGGCCATTCAGCAAAATGAAGATAACGATAATGCCTTGTCCCCAGATGTCCCCAAACCAGTAGATCAAAGTTCAGACACTGGACCTGTAATAAAGTCTGCAGAATCCTTTCCAGATGTGAAAATTAAATCAAAAGCTTCCTCCTCTCCCTACCCAAATGTGCGTTCACTGAAACCATCTTTTTTCCTCCCAATTACCATCCATTTAAGTATATCATCAAATCACTTTTTGATATTATAGCAGGAGAAAGGGCATGTTTTAGTAAGATTTAATAATATTCTGTTTGTTCACTGGTGAAGGGTTCAACTCCTTCATTGTAATCACTGAGCAAATATGCATGAGCATGAAAGTTAGCATTTAAGTAGGACCATGGTCGGGTTCACACTTGTATCTACAGCTTGTTAGTTTACTGGTGTTCTAAATCTCATTGTTAAGAAAATAGGGTAATTCTCCAGATAGCACTACCTTGGCCTGGGATTAGTTTTATTGTAATATCTAAAATTTCATGTTTCAATTCTACAAGTAACTATGGACCCGTTTATGATTGTTTTTTATGTTCTTGACAGTACCCAGATATGAAGCCGCCATCCTCCCTGACTCCATCAAAGCCACAATAACGACCTTGTTGGTATATGTTTCCCATTAACTCCTAATATTTGAATGTTCTATCTTGAATATAATGTCTTCTGTTTTATGTTTGTTAAATTTCAGAGATATTGAAAGCAGTGTTTTCAGTTATGAATAAGCTAGGGAATCATTTGTCACAATTTATATTCCCAGCAAAAGAAAATTTCTGTTACAATAATGGATATCCTAAGTCCTCCCTGTTTACGAACAAAACCAATCTGAATGTCTTTTGTGATGCTAAAATAGTACAAAATTAAATTACTCTCATGAAATAGGTGCACAATCTATCATGTAGAACACACTAGTCCTGAATTATTGAGTTGTGGGACATTGGCTGACTAAAGGCCTGGATTTTTGCTGTATGATGTATTGAGAAGAATAGACAGGAAGGAAAGGGATCTAAACTTTTGATTTGACAAATTTTCTTGTTTAGATTTAAAGTTATCATTTTTATGCATTAATTTTCATTACCAACATTAAACAGTACCATGAGATCTTTGTATTACGGTTTACTTGAGACAAACAAGTCAGAAAATCCTGACCCCCATATGTAAGTAAAACAGCAGCAATAACGGAGTGGCTGGCCAGATATCATCAACCAATACATGGGGCAATTAAATCCTGCTCACATAACATTGCATGAGTAGAAACATCATAGAACAAATAGAATAATTTATTAAGGAGGATTACGATGGGTATTGAGTCATTTACTTCAAATATTCATTAATATTTCTTGACAGGGCCCCTAAGATGTGAAGCCGCCTCATTCCTCCATCAGTTAAAGCTTCAACATTGATCTTGTGCAGTATGACATTCTCAACTTTCATCTTTAGGTAGAAATGATTTTTGTCAACAGAAATTCAATAGTTGAATTTCAGAGATATTGAAAACCTTGTTCTCAATTGATCTAGGGAATTATTTGTCAATCAAAATTCTTTGTATCTTAATTGATGTACTGCATGAGATCCTTAATCCTCACACACTACATCCAAATTGTAGAATCAATCTGACTGTTATTTGTGTTTGTTATTCTAGGAAACTGTTTCACAAATTAGCATAAGAAATTACTTTTGCATTTAAATTGAAGCTAATTTGGAATTTGTGGTGCAAGGTCAAGGTTTCATATTCTACGGTGTTTTCTGAAAAACCTGTTTTGAATATGACAAGTCTTGTTCAGAAACTAGTTTCTTGAGTTTTATGGATTGTTTGGGAGAAGAAAGACTTCAAATTGGTTTTTCTCACAATTGAAAAATCTGGACTTCCAACATTCACGTTGTATAATGAGAGTTGATCTTGAGATGACATTGTTGGAATGAAAAGCTTTTATCAACCAAAAGATACCATAAAAACAACAATAATCTTTTGGTTCAATTCACCCTTCTAAGACTCTTGATACATTGTGCAACAGATCACAACATATTTTAAAAGAGGAAATGACAATTAAGGTCAATTGTAGCAAGATAATGACTGTTAACAATCCTAAAACTTGGAAATGCCAATTGAAACCAAGGTTGTTTACTGAGCTGGAAAATTCTATGAACCAAAATGTTGTAGCTGACCTGTAAAATTCTTGGGTGAAATCTGTAGCAATTGGCATTTTCAAATTATGGGTCCTCAAGTATCATTACCTTTCTTTAAAAGGGTCAAAATCATCATTTTCTCTTTCCAAAAGTTGCAGCTACGACAGAATTACCAAGGCTATATTACAAACCGAAATCAGTTTTTGGAAAAATTATTTTAGTTATATCAAGTAAGCTGCAATCTTCTTCACAGATAATTGAGGCCCAATACTTAAAACAAGCTCCACCAGATCGCGAAGTTGAACTCTTCGAATGATACTCTGCCACTTTGCATCTTCATGAAAAGTTACCCAATCTCTCCCGTGTTGTATAATAGTAGCCTTGGTGTAGTTGATGATCATGACATTTATGAGAAATTGAGGTGGTGTTGTGTTATCCATGTAGGAATAATACACAACATTAAGAAGCATTGCTTTCAGTTGACTCTATGATTTGAGGCACCTTAAAATTTACCAAGCATCCTTCACCTTTATATGAACCAATCACCAGGTAGATGAGAATCATCCCATCCACCATAATTCCATCCCCATACATAGTATAGCATCAACAAAGGAATCAAATAATAAGGTAGGTGGTTGTTTCACAAAGCTCATGAAAGAAGAGACAAACCTGTGAAATTCTATCTTTCAGGAAGTTTGCTTTGTTGCACACTCCCAGTTGAAGTAAAACAGAATTGAAGGAACCTGTTGGCCTTGCAAATTGAAATGGAGATATTCCATGAAAGCCACTATTCTGTCCAACTGACAAAAGTGGAGATGATGTGCTTTGCACAAATTCTTCAATAGGGGAATATTGCTATGTGACATCCAAGACGATACAAGAGAAGGAAATACATCTTGTTCTCTTCCTTCATACCCACACAAAGATACATATTCATGTTGTACAAGCCCTCTCAATCTTGCTAATGAAAATTGTACTTGTGTTATGGCATTATTATCTGCCATAAGACTTGTCAATCCCTCCATTTGCTCAAAATCTTCTTTTAAATGGTCAATCTATAAACATTAAAAAAGAATGAGAGTTTTTAATGATTGCAACTTGTCGATGCTTCTAGGAAGCTCTCTGAGGCTCTTGGAATCTTTTAGATTCACATGAAGAAGATTCTTTAGATCTCCAATGCTCTCATCAATTAAAGTCAAGCTCAGACAATCTTTCATCACTAGCCTTTCAAGGTTTGGTAGTTTTTGTAAAATTAGGAGTTTGAGTCAAGTAAGACAAATGACTAAGATTGAGTGTCTTCAACATTTCCCACAACTACAAAAATGTGCAAATTTCAGATAAAGAATTAGAAACTGCACATTGGAGGAATTATAATATTGATTATCTTCATAAAAAGTGACGACGAATATGCATACTTGGGGCTCTTTCCAAACTATTTTGAGGTTGCTATATTTGAAGTCAATAGCAACTAATTATTCTTGGTAAAAGGTGTTTAGAGTGCATTTCAATGGAAATCCATGCCAACAAAGCCACCTCAGCCTTTTGGAAAGAAGCGCATAATCTCCTTTAAGGTTTATATATTCTAGTTGGAGCAATCTAAGTTTTCTCATCTCCTTAAATGCCTTAGAATCAATGAGACATTGTCTATGGGTTCCAGGCACCTTCAGACATATACACTCGATCGCTTTGGTTCCTAATAAATATGTAGGTGAAAAAAATGTTATGAGGGAGGATAGAATTCAGTAAGTGTTGAGAGAAAACTGATTAACAAATAACATGTATAGAGGCTGATCTTGCTTCTTATATACAAGAGCGCTATAACAAAGGGTAGAAACTTGTATAATGGAGCAACAAAGGGTAGAAATTTGATTAGGAATCCTTTGTAGTTTGGACAACACATCCTCCCATTCTTCAATTGTTCTCCCATGCAAACAAGAACCAAGGATGTCAAGAGCCAGTGGAAGTCCACCACAGTAAGCAACTACATTTTTAGAAAGATTTATGGAGTTTTCAAAAGCTTCTTGCTTAAAGGCATGCCAACTCAAAAGTTGAAGAGATTCTATTTCACTCTTTTCTCTCATTCTATACTTATGGTCAGCTTTGAGCACTTTAAGTATATGCAGATCTCTAGTTGAAATGATTATTACACTTTCTTGACAAAAACGATTCAAGACTCCCACATAAGGCATTCAATTGATTGACACTATGCACATCATCCAGTACAACAAATGATTCTATGTTGGGAAATCTTTCTTGATTTTTTTTCCCCTCTATCAATGTCAGATATCTTGAAAACTTCTGTTTTAGTGATATCAGAAATGAGTTGGCTTTGCAAATTAACTAGGTCATTAGCATGCTTTGAATTTTCTCTTATATTTGCAAGAAAACTTCTTACTCCAAATTGATGACCAATTTTATTGTAAATGACTTTGGCAACCGTTGTTTTGCCGATGCCTCCCATTCCCCAAAGACCTATGATTAGAGATTTTTGGGATCTCTTTTTTGACAATTCAATTGTCAATTCATGAACTCGTGTGTCTATTCCAACTAGATGGTTAGCAACAAACAATTGAATGTCACAAAAACATCTTCAACAATATTATTAACCAATTGACTGTCTGTCCTATCAATATTAAATATTCGTGAAATAATAATCGGTCACATAAATAGCATCATTATGAGAAATAAACCAACAACTCTTAAATTTTTAAACAAAATAATTTTAGTGGACCATTAATAATAAGAGATAATTTAACTACTAAAGAGCATGAACGAGGTTGAATTAAGATGAAACTAAACTGAGATACAACACAGATAGATCCTTTTTTTTCAGTCCAAAAAAATCATAATTTTTGGAAAGTTCAGCAATTCGGTTTAGTTTCATTTGAATGTAAAACTGAATCAAGTGAGTATAATTCAAGGAAAAGAATGTACAATTTCTTCAATTGAAAATAAAGCAGAAAGATTGGAAAGGAGAACTAACCAAGAAGAAGATTCTTCTTACCGACAAATTATTAAAGCATAAATTTTGTTTTAGTAAACATGTGTCTGAGAGTTACCTAAATGAAGATAAATATATATATATATATATATATATATTTTTTTTTTTTTTTTTCTTTCTTTTTTTTTTTTTTTTGTGGGGGGGGTTTAAATTTTTCGTGGCACTTGAGGCCATATGTGAGAGTATATTTTATATTTAAGTTTTGGCAATCAAAATTTCCTTGAAAATATTTGGGAAAAGTCCCCCCATTTGAAAATTTTATTTATAAGAATGATCTAAATCAGGCTATCAACACCTAGTGTATACAAATTTTGTAGAATATCATTACTTTTGATGTATAAGAATTTATTAAATCCTTCTTACCAACAAAATTTTCAATAGGGAATTTTCCCCCAATCCCCCCTTTTATTTTGATATAGTGGCATCTATATTATTTCCTAGTAACATCCAACATCCTAATAGTATTAATTATGGTTTAGGAAGACATATGAACGGTAAATAGGATTAGGGTTCCAGAACTTAGAAGCACTAGAAAAATAATAAATAAAATTAAGATATTGGATAATTTTGAATTATGGAGAATTGCAAAAGTGACGATTATTATTTATAATCATAGGAAGTCTGTCATCCGGGAGCTTTTAAAAGAATTTGGAGAAAGTAATTGACTGGTTTAAGCTTGCCTAGTAGTAACCTTAATCCTTATATGCTTTGTATGTCTCTGTATGTATGTTTTACCATGATTGTGTATGCATTCAGTGTTGTTATTTTCCAAGCGCTTTAGAACCGGAACCCGCTGTATGCGACTAGGGCCTTGTTTTGTGCTGTGTCCTGTAGTCTATGCTGTGTGCTATAAAGACTGCTTGTTCCAGATTAGGCTTTATGCCTCGCTGTGTGCAACCTACTGAATGCTTATGATTTATGTTTGTGGTTTTCTTACATACTTTGATTATATTTTGTATATGAGATTAACGGTTATTCTGGGATCATTTGGGATTCCAGCCTCTGTTGCTACCTCTATGATGTACAGTTTATTAGATATAGCTCCCAGGCGGATATTAGCAGATGAAGGTGTTGGACCAGTTCCAAAATATTCAAAAAATTGTTGTAGAGATTTTATGTACTTATATTGTAACAAAGGTTTGTAATTTATTGTTAGTATACTACGCCCAAACTATTTTACCACTATGCTACGCTATATTGCTTTGATTTGTGATATTATTAGAAAAATGTAACAATTGGATTTAATAAATAAGAGGTATCACTCCACCCGCCACCTATGAAGACGAGGTCGGTAGGGGTATAACAATTGACATACATTCTTACAAGCTAATATGAACGCGTAGCATGCAATGCTGATAAATGAGTATGCAACAAGGGACATAGATGGAAGAGCCATGTTCTATTACGATGTGAGACCCAGAAGGAAACAAATCTTTCATGACACACTTAAGATTTTGACAGCATCAAGAAGGACTTTTTTGGGGATAGCTACTTTAGCTTGCACCTTATGGTCATGAGTGATTCAATCTAATAGGTCAAACATTGGGAAAGCAACCAGGTCAATCCTAATTGATGACTAGCACACTCAAGAGGAAGGCTTACCCTAAAATACACAATTGTGCTAGTATCTATGACATGTCCCTTTGCAAGTCATTTGTGAATAACTGGTATGTATGTGGATACTACGCACATGAGGAGGCTATCTGAGTTAATTTTGAGGGATTATATATGCCATGGGTAATATGTATGGGTGAATCTAGGGCATCTGAGGCAACATGTATACTATTTGCAAGTACATCTAGGGTATCCTTGTGTGTTGATCCTGCATAACAAGCTTCTAGTACACAAGTATGAAGCAAAAAAGACGAAATAGTCAATGACTAGCCCATCAAGTGCAAGTAGGAGATGTTGGAATTTTAGATTCGGATCCACCTTTGATAGCCCGGATTAATTCAATAGAAAATTAAAGTAATTCCTAATTGATTCATTGACTAATTAAGATATTAATTAATTAAGTAAATGGATAAGAAAAATGCGGATTACTCACTAAGTTGTGAGTTAGCTGAGTAATGGGATGAGATTAGTTACATACATACATATGTATGTATATGTATATACATAAATTAAATAGGAAATTCAATTTATATTATTTAAGTAATCCAACGTCAGTTATAATATGTATATATATAAGTGATTTATTTAATAATCTTTCTACTAATAGTTATTATGGGTATTTTGAGTTCCCAAAATATCTCATGCTCACTACCATGAACAGAGGGCCACCCCATAGTTATACTCATCCCAGTCATTGAGTTTACTAACTCTCTCACTTTCTCTCTATATTCTTTCTTATACGATGCTCTATTGTGCCACACCTATTTTGGCTCTAGCTTTCTAGTAGTTCAATCTAGCCTAAATGTTGCGTGGGGTTATTCAAAGAATCAACTTATGGAGATTTAGAGGTCTGACCCAAATAAAACATGGCTTGGTTCAGTACACTTTATCCCTCTTTATTTTCCTTCACATAGAAATTTAATTGGTAAATATTTTTAAGTATATAGTTATCAAAGCCACCATTGAAAGAACCAATTTGCAAAGGGGCTCTCCATGTGGCCGTTTGCGTTCCAAAAAATTTTGAACTTGTACGTTAGATCCACTTACTTTTATTGAGAGAAAACCATTATGCAGAGTGCAAAAAAGTGAATACTATAAATCAATCATTCAATTCAATTTGAATGAAGTAAATAAGTTTTTGGCTTGAAATCAAATATAAATCAATTTGTATCGAGCGTTTCCTCTTGTTTTCTGCTTTCATTTTAATGTTGAATATTTTCTCTGATTTTTATCATGACACACGTAATATGAATACGACAAAAAGAGTTGTTCAAGTTCAAAAGTGTGTTGAATTTTAATTGAATTTAATATTTTTTTCTAAACTGCGGTTAACTTTTATTCTTTTCTTACACGTGAAAAAAGAAAACCAGGAATCCAGCATGTGGACAAAAGAAGATGGCAAAGAATGCTACTTTTTATTGATAAATTCATGACTAACTGCCACTGGATTACAACAAATCAAATTTGCCTATTATAATACGTAAAAATGAGAATAAGCTAAAAAAAGTGAAAATGATACTAAGGTTCCAACTAAGAAAAATAATATTAGGAAAAATCTATAACTTGTCAATGGTAGCTCTTTCACTTTTAAATTGTTACTATTTCACTTGTCATTAACAAGCTATGAAACTTTTATGATATTATTTTTCTTAATTGGAACCTTGTTGTCATTTTCCAAGTACACACACATATATATATGTCTCCTGTTTAGGCAGTTGCAGTGGATGAATTCACAGCTTTCATAGCATCAAACCTTGGTTCCTTAGCCTGAAACTTGAGTGCCGCATAGAGCTTCATGTAATCTTCAAACACAAATTTTGGATAAATGAGGTTCTTTCCTTCAATCAATGGTGTTGCTGGGTATATAACAGCATCACTTCCTGGATTGTAGAATGAAGCCACAGACATCCTGGTCCCATTAGTTTGTGCAATCACACGATGCTCCACACTCTTGTACTTCCCATTTGTGATTACCTGTTGATGAGATAGTCTATGATCACTTGTGTCTCTCAAAACTAAAAGAATTACTCCACAAGATTCTAAATGTAAGAGTGAGTAGATGGGTTTGCAGTCTGTAATAAATATATAGCCTTAAATTATGCAACTATGGAGAGAGATTAATATAAGTTGGGTCCCATCTGGTGGGTCTATCACTACCTCAATCTCTCTCTGTTTACAAAATCTACCGTATCGCTTGTGAGTATATATACTAGTTATCATACATATCAAGTTTTATGGAAGAATTTATGTGTAATACCTCAAGTTGATCACCAAGATTCACCACGATTGAGTGGCGCATTGGAGGAACATCGATCCACTCGCCGTCTTTGAGAAGTTGGAGGCCACTTACTTTGTCATCTTGGAAGAGAAGGATGATGCCGCCCGCATCGGTGTGGGCACGAAGACCCTTCACGAGTTTAGGGTTAGGGCAAGAAGGGTAGTTAGCGACCTTTGTGCCAAAATTTGGTCCTCTTGATCCATGGAAGGCCTTCTTGAGGTAACCCTTCTCTAGTCCAAGATTCTCACAAAGCAAGTCTAGTAGCTCCTCTGCAAGTTTTTCTATGTTTCGCAAATTCCTTCATTACCTTGCTGCATTTAATTTGAATTTAAATAATTCAGTATATGTACTAAACGATATATAGTGATATCAAACATACACATGCTTGTTTCACTTAGTGTGATCTTCTACCTGTATTCTCTAGTAAGATCTGAGATTTCGGAGAAGTTTGAATCAGGCAAGTGACGCAAGAAGAATGTGCTTTCCCAATCCATGTCCTTAACTTCAGCTTGAATACCTTCTAATGCTTTGCTTGCCACTAACTCCTTGAACCTTTTCTCCATGCATTTCCTATAATGCTCTTTTGTTAACCTCTCCACTGTGTCCAAAAGTTCATGGGCTATCCCATGGTTCACCAACTACAAGAAAAACAATGAGATTTTATTTAATAATTGCTAACACAAATTTTAAAAAAATAATCAACCACAAATATGCAAAAATGAGTACCTGAAAAAATCCCCAATTCTCACAAGCGTCATTAATTTTCTCCATTGTAGCCTGTCTCTCTTCACCATTAAGCTTATCCAAGTTGATGACTGGGAAGTTCGCCATTTTTAGACAATAAAACGCTCTGTTAAATTCTCTTGTTTCAGAGCTATCTTTGTTAGTTTCTATGTGTATTTTCCAAGCAAGGCGTGTGGTATTTATAGATAGTATCGGAGTTCAAAGACCAGGAAGGCAGCAGGAAATACACTAAAAAAGACATTAATATAATCATGATTTAAACGCTTACATAGTCTGACCGTTGAAGAGCTTAATTTTCGTTGTTGAATTTTCCACTTATAATTCGGGGTCTGATTCAATATTAAACGTTTTAATTATTGTCTTTACTGTTTTGGGTTTGTTCATTTGTGTTTTGGATTATCTTAGTGTCACATTTCATGGAAGGTGGTTAAAGTTAAAGTGGCCTACATTATCTTAATCCATTCTTCGAAGTGTCTTGTCGAAGAAATCATGCATGCGTAAGCAAATAGCATTTAATGATCAATGTTGGTAAGAAAAACAAATTTATGGATAAAAACGTGCAACGAATGCAAATTCAGATCAATGTTGAGTACAAGATGCAATTATTATTTCTTTGAAATAGAAAAGAAAATTAAAAGTAAATAGTTTTCAAATATAAAAATTGTGATTCACAACAAAAGAACTTATTATATTTGTAATATATTTTATTTTATATTCTTAGATGCATAAAAAAGTAACTCGATTAGTAATTGCCCTCACTTATGACGATGGTAAATAAACTCTTTTTAGGAAAAAAAAAATCTGATTAAAAGAATAAGAAATAAAAAAAATCATGAATTGCGAAAAATTCTATTTGTTCATGATATCTAATATGATTAATTGTGTATGACACTTTAAGGACTAAATTGATAAAGATTAAACTTTAGAATTTAAATCAATAACTGAAGACAACGTGAGGGACCAAAAGTTTTATTATTGCTTATATTAATGACTTGTAAATAACATATAGTTTGTTATAGAATTTTATTTTATATTAACGTCCATATCAATAAGTGTATTAATTAAAAATAATATACACTACGACACATTTTTAATTTTTACATGATATACTAAAGTAGATGAATTTGTAGTGATATACTATTTTTTTTCCTTTTAATTTTAAATCCCATCCAAGAACAGGCCAAACTAGACCAGTTATTTATTTATTTATTGCCAAGGACCAGTTAAATTTGATTCAGTAATGAGGGTAATCTGAAAAATGTGCACGTGAATTCCTGGTGAAAAGCGTGTGATAAAGTAAAGCCAGTTCAACAACTAAATTCAAAGTAAAATTTGTTTTTGTATCTTTGACTAATGAGTGAGATGTCTTGAAGAGTTGCTGTATCCTTCTCAATTACTGCAGAAAATCAGAGTCCCTTTAGACTAAACGGTGGTTAAAAATCTTATTTGTTGTTTGGTTTGAGACTAAATGGAGGAGTATTTATCATGTTTTTTTATATATTTGTGTATATATGTATGTATGTATTGTTACTGCTGTATGATATTTCTATTTGAAATTAATTTTAAATATTTTGCTAATTATAAGGCAATTCATAGCTTCCCAAATAAAAAGATTGACAAATAAAAAAAATTATGTCTTATATTTAGGATCACGATCAACTCTCTAAGTATGGCATATATTAAGTACTGAGAGAGAGTATATGTTATAACATTAGAGGTAACATTTTATTTAATAATATTTTACAAATTAAATTTATACCATAAGTTTATATATATATATATATATATAATTAATTAAATATTCTTTTCTTAATATATAAGAATTAAAATGCAATGAGGTGAGAGGTTATCTTGTCTTCAATTCAGACAAAATATTATTATGTAAAGGATCTATTTCAGCGGAAGTTTTTTTTTTTTTTTTTGGGGGGGGGGGGGGGGTTTGCTCTGGAAGTGTTAAAAATAAGGAGTAATTTTGTAATATCCTAATTTTCATAACTCTTATAAACATTGTATTTTGGAAAATAATTACTAAAATACAAAGGTGAATATGTGTCTCAAAGAATTATAATCTATTGATTATATTTTTGTATAAATTTCACTTTGGAATTAATTAACCAATGGTTAATTATGAGACTACATATTAGGGGCTATAAAATGTGACATTAAATCACATGAAATAAATAGCTATTTTAAATGATCATAAGAAAATAATAAATAGCAAAAAGGGGCTAATTATTGAAGAAAATTAAGGGCCAAAGATGAAGAATTAAAGCTTGAATAATTAAGTATTAATGGCCTTGATTAAGTAGCAAGACAATTAGACAATGGCACTTATAATCAAGGGTCATATAAGCACTTGATTAAGATGTTAATTAAACTTTAATCAAGCTTTGAAAAGTCAACAATGGCATCTAGCCAATGAGAAATCAAGAAAATAATCTAAATCCTTAGATAATTAATTAGACCAATGGGAGGCTTGAGCCATGGATTGAGGGTAAGGATTGAACTTAAACTAACACATAATTCAATCCAATGGTCCTAATTCATTCTATAATTAACCTTAATCCTTGTGTTAATGAATTAGCCAATGGAAACACTTAACCATTGGATATTTTGCCAATGAAAAAGCACATTCAATGGCTAAAAGGGAAGGGAATTTCGGTTTGCATATGGAAGAGGAAGTTTATTGTATTAAATTATGATATTATTAATTAAACATGCACATGGAAAAAGATAATTGGGATAGGATTTTAGATAAGATTTGCAATGAATATCCAAGATTTGTCTTAATGAGAGCACATGCAAATTGGAATCTTATTAAATGCATGGAAGAGGATAAGACAATTAAACAAAGTGGAAGAGGATAGAGTAGAGAAAGGGCACTGTTTTGGTGAGGAAAAGAAGAGGAAAGAAGTAAACTTATTGAAGAAGAAAAATGGGCTAAATCCTATGTAATTAATATTAGCCAATGAGGATCTTTGATCCATAATTTGTGTCTTCATAAAAAACCAATGCCACATGAACCCTTGATGAAGGAAAATGATCCAATGGTTGTGGTCCTTGGATTTTTCCTATAAATAGAGAGCTCTCCTCTCTTCATTCTTCACACCAAACTCATATCAAAATGGTTGAGTTTAAGAGAAGAGTGAAGTCTTTGGAGCAAGAAGCAGGAAGGAGAAGCAAGGTTCTTCAAGAGATAAGTTCTTGAGCTTTAAGCTTTTTAGTTTTTAGTTTTTAGTAAAGTTATAGTTTTAATCTAGAAAATTAGGAAATAAATTCCTATACTTGTTTTTAGGCCTCCTTGCATTGAAAAATTCCTAATGAGTTAAAACATGTTGGGAGATAATTTTTAGAGTTAGTGGAACAAGATTGTGAAAATTGTAGAATTTCCAATTTTAAACTTTTGCTGGCAGCAAAAATTAAGGCTATTATTTTATGTATGAGATGGAGTCATTTAATCATGAAATTTTACAGGAATAAAGTAGACATGTAGGGATTTCTAAATATATAAAATACGTAATGTTTTGATCTCTGGACAAGGAGATATGAATTTTTGAAGTTAACCATGGTTTACTGGATTTAAATCTGAACAGTGTTTGAAAACGCAAACCTGGGAATGATTATTGATGTTCTAGCTTCTGGAAATATTTTTCCTTGAAAATAGACATGTCAAGGGTCATGATGAATTTTACGGAACCCTCAAAACGATTTTTGTAGAATTAATTATGATTTTCCAAAGTTGCTACAAAATCTGCCCAGAAAATCCAGCATTTCATTTTTAAGAAAATGTAAGGGCAAAATTGTAATAACAAATCCACCAAGGGTAGAAGTGTCAAAATATGTGAAAATATCCTTTTTGATATTTTTCTAGGAAATATGATATTAAGTATAATATCATGGAAAAAGGAAATAATCCGACGGTGACATTATAGGATATCCGGAAATCCGAGTCAGATTCAAAAGGTCGGGAGTTTTGACAATTACACGGTGGAAGGTATGTTCGCGTACTAGTAACTTTGATCGCCTATATCTTGTATGATTGTATATGATTGATTGATTCATAAAGTCATGGACAAGACTTGGTCTTAAGTCATGCATCGTAGCTAAGTTATGGGGCTTAGTTCACATGTTTATATACATTCAGCTTTATGCGGGTTATAGTCTTGATAACGCCGTAGTGTTGTTTTCCTAGCGCTAAGGACACGAGGAGCTGTCGTGGCATTGGTTAGTGCAAAATTTGCAAACATTACATTTGCTGTGTGCTATGTATTGTTGTGCTGTTAACATTACATGTACTGTGTGCTATTTATTATTGTAACCTTACATCCGTTGTGTGCTATGTATGGTTGATGCTGATATGTAATGAATATCTGTCATATACTGTTATATCTGCTATAGAGGTCAACTGTTACCTGAGATTCAATTCGATTGAATCTTAGCCTTGACTAAAGATTCAGGAAATGAACCAGGATCTAAGAAGACGACGTGGATGGAGCCGTGAAAAGGCAACAGTAGACGGAGCCGTGAAGAGGCACCGGTCGAGGTGAGAGACTAGTTTCTGGCATGAATCTGACGAGGTTACTTCAAACCAATTGGTGTCTAGGCAGGGTTAGTCTATGTGGTTCAGTCAATAAGTCACCGTGAAAGACGGGGAGACTTCCACTAGACACCTATCTGGCCAATACGTTTGATTAACCGAGTTGGGTTCATTGCTATAAGTCTAGTCAAGGCTTGATTTAAGGATGTATAGTTACTATTCAAGAATTGTAATTATACAAGTCTTGTATTATTGTATCACATGAATATGTCATCGGGAAATTTTTAATATAATCAGCTTATGTCTGAGTATTTTATATCAGTTACTCATTGTCCAAATGTAAGCACATGCTCTACGTTTCGCATTACTCTGAGTGGTAGCACCTCAAACTCTGTTGATTCTTCTAAAACTACGTGTCATTCGACACAGAAAGTAGTATGGAATTTGGGGTTTACAAACTTTACCTAGCCATTAGCCGAATTAATTTTGACTGTTAGTTGACCAAATATACTGAGTTGACAGTCCACATGTCATCCACATCATTTTTGTTAAAATTTGCTCCAAAATTTTTAAATCTAACTTTTAAAAAATGAAGTAGATTACACATCACACATGGGCTTTCAGGGCTAATTTGTATCTTACAAGAACTGGCGTGGATAATGAAGGTAGAATATCACCTAGAGGGGGTGAATAAGGGATAACAAATTCTTCTTGTGATTTGACTGAGGAACAATAAAACAGAGATAGATAGAAAGAACGAACACAGAAATTATACTGGTTCAGTCTAACTCTTGACTTTCGTCCAGTTCCCAGACACTCTAGGATTTTCAATAACTCTCAATCACAATCACAATTACACACTTTATACTCAAGTAATCTTCTCACACTAGGATTCACTCCCCCTTACAAGTTGTAATCGTACACCTACACTCAAGGTCCCTTTACCTTGAGATTATACAAGTAATAATGAAATAAGTGTTTAAGCTTTCTCACAGAGGAGATGAATAATAATCACTGAAGTACACGATATATATCTGAAGCGGAGAGTTTTGGTAGTTGGTGCATTTAATACTTCTGGTATTTATGTTAGTTGACATTAATGACCGTTGAAGAAGCTTGAAGATTATCCGTTGTGACTCTTCAATGTGATCGTTAGATCGATGAAGCTTGATAGTCACTTTCGCCATTAATAATGCAGTCGTAAATGCCCATTAAAAACAACATTTATTACATAAATGGAATAGCGAAGGTACTTTTACAATGCTCGAGGAATGGTTATCGTGTTTGTGCCTCGTTTAGGCAAGAATATTAAATACATTCTGACACACAAATTGCTTTATAACAATTTGTTGTTAATCCTTCATATAACCATATGAAACTCACTAACAAACTGATTAAAGATAGTTAGGAACACTAATGAGTGATGATAAGAAGTAATGAGATCACAATTAATGATTTTAGATTTACAAACACGGTGATTTCCAAAACCAACAGAGCTAACTCGAGTTAAATTAAAGCTTTCTTCAGTTGATGACTCGGGTGAACAAAAATTAACTCGAGTCACAACTTGATCTTCTCAGAAAAAGAGATAGATCATAAATGAGAACATGTCTCTCTAAGTCTTTAACTCGAGTTCAAGAAACATTGACTTGAGTCACCGACTCGAGGCAAGTATCTTATACGAGTCAAATATTTTCTTTCAGAAATAAGCAAGGTTGGAATAAGGAAGAAAAGTTTAGAACAACACATAACTCGAGTTTAGAAAAAGCTACCTAAAGTCATTGACTTGAGTTGCTTATTATCCAACTCGAGTCAAGTGGTTTTGAGTTCACAACCAAATGACTTTGAAAATATTTTAGGCAAAGATAACTTGGAGTAATATTATGAACTTTAAGTTGATCACTCGAGGTAAGTAATATTCACTCGAGTCGGTTCATGTAAAGTCCGATTGTTGAAGAAATATAATTTAGCGCGAGACTTTAAATTTAAATCTTTCAAAGCAATTAACTCGAGTTAAAACAAAATTAACTTGAGTTGGAAACTTTCATTCAAAAGGCTTCAAACTAATTCCCTCGAATTTAACTTATCCAAACTCGAGGCATTTCAAATCAAAACAATTTTTACAAATGGTTCAAAACATCGACTCGAGTCGCCTTTGAAACTTAGGTTTTTCCTTTGAATCTTTAAGTTTATTTTTATTATAACTTTTATCATCAAAACATAGAGAACTAACAGATAACATATAGACTACGAGCTTAGTATATGTGTTTGTGTGTGTGTTTTTTTCTCTCTCCACCACTATCTTTTAGATTATAAGAAAATGACGTTAATAGGATTAACAAGAACAAGTAAAGTAATTAGCAACTTATTTTGCTTTGAAATTTTGAAATTCAAGTGATATTTTTTTGGAATTTTTCCTAGATTATATTTAATTATTTTGTTATTAGGTAGGATAAAATAGATTATTAGATTTTCATTTTATGGCAGATTTATTGGTTTTTGAATCCAGACTACAGTTTTCCTTCTCGGCTTCCTCTTATGCTCTTTCTCTTTTCTGATTATTTTAATCCCAATGATCCTCTCTATTACGTCCTACATCATGTAGACTTTTCATATTTATTACCTTTAATATAAGACATTAAAAATATGGTGTTTATGCTTATAAAATTGAATAATGCTAAACTTGAACAAAAAGGTTGCGTGTAATTTCTTCCTTCTTGTAATGCAAAGTAAGGTATCAAGAGAACAAACTCAACTAATCATGTGGTTTCATATGAAGAACATGCATGTTTCGCACACTTTGCTTGTTTTCTTTTCTTTCTTTTAGTAACATCTATTTTATTTGTTCATTAATTTGCATTTGAACCTGCATGTTTGGCACACAGATTGGTTCAGTAATTGCATATTTCAATTATTTATTTTTTTATTATTATGATAGCTTGAATAAACTTTTGATCAGCTTTATTTCCTATTTTATTTTTAAATACATAATAATCTAAATATTTTTCTTATTAAAATTAGAGGATGAAATTAAAATTATGTATCATCATACTTTTGGCCAAGTATAATAAGCGCACTAAATTAAGTAATGAAACTAAGCTAAATGAAAACAATAAAACTCTAAATTAAATGGGGAAATACACTTCTTATATGTAGGAGAAGTGTATTCTCACGCCATAGATATAAAAAGATGTGGATCCCACCATTTTTGTGTTTGAGTTTTTTTTTTTTTTTTTATATAAAAAAGATGTGGGTCCCACCATTTCATGTGTAGACCTTTTTCTTCTCACGCAAATGACGTAAGAAGAACCCCATTAAACAGATCATATTAAAATTGAAATGGATTAAAATTAAATATTTTTTCATTTTTAAAATTAAAATGAATCTAAATGAAAACAGTAAAATTTTTAACAAATAGAGGCCATGAAAAATTCACAAAAGTATCCCTCTAGCTCTATATATCTCCTTATGCACCACATATATTATAATGAATGAAAATTCATTGTCCCCTGATTTTACAATTTTGATGTAAAGACGAAAATGGGTCACAATTTTCACGCGGATAATCTTAATCACGGAGGCCAACCTTAAAAAAACCAAAAAAGTGAAACGTGGCGGCCATCACGAACGCCACACAAACTATTCCCTAACCTACAACCGCCACCTAAACGGCAACGTTTCCACCCGAGCTTCCACAGGCGTAAACACTAATAGCAAGAGCGCAGCCAATATCCCCACTGGAAAGAACAGAAGCACCAACGGCGGCGGAGGAAGCGGCGGTAACATCAACGGCAATACGAGCATCGACGCCGTTAGAGCTACCAGAATCACAATAGACCCTAAGCCATAACACCTTTCCATGCTCTTACTTTCAGGAATCACCGAAGATATCTTCTGTTGTATTTGGATCTGATCCGCATCAGTATTTCTCAGCCCCCTCTTTTAAGAAATAGTTCCTCTTCTTCGCCGGAGACAGTGGTCGTAGCTAATCAGGCGACGGTGACGGCGATGACGTAACCACGAATGAGAATCAAAGAATGAAACGTTTGCTAAAAGGAGTTAGGGGATCGTGAGGGAGAGTATTCATTTATAGGACAGGTCGGAGACGCCTTGTATGGAGGACCCTCATAAGTTAATTTTTAAGAATAAAAAAATAATTTGGTCGGAAAATCTGTTACAGTGAACTGATACAGTATCTTGTATCTGCCACATCATGTACTCATCTTAATTTTAATTCGTCAAAATATTTTCGTCTTCCACTCCTCCTGTGCCATTTCTTATGAGACTTCATATTGCTTTATCTACATTTCTTATTATTGACACCAAATGTCATTCTTTGTACCTCTCACTTCTAAATATTTTTTACCATTTTTTCTTTAATAATTGTCACCTCAGCTCTTTTGTTCAATATGAATCTTATTTTTTTTTTCTTATATGCTTACTCGTCCATTTCAACATACCCTACTTAATATTCGTGATGCCCCTTTAAAGCCAATAGTATTGTTGGTCTTAGATTAGTACAATAACACTTTCCTTTTAGTTTATTAGATATCATCTCATCACAAATGACTCATCAAGTAACCTCTTCATTTGAACTATTTAGTCTGAATTTTATAGTTAACATCTCCGTCAGTTTTATCATCTGATCTTTTCGTATAATTGAGCTTTAATATCTAAACTTTATCACTTGTAGTATGATTTAATCTCTCATTGGGAGATTGAGCTTTAATATCTAAATTTTATCACTTGTAGAATGATTTAATCTCTCATCTGATCTTCTACATGTTTCTCTATCAAACTCTTGGGAGTGACTTAGATCCAATGGATTTAGTTTTTAAATGTACCGCCAGGTTCAATATAACAACATTGATCATGTTTCAGGTTCGAGGATTGCCTACCCTGTTTTTCATAAGCCCTGATCCAAACAAAGAAGCGATTCGAACCGAAGGGCTTATCCCCATACAAATGATGCGAGATATCATAGACAAGGAGATGTGAAAAATAGTGATTTTTCAATTTTTTTTTTCCGCTTGTGAATTCTGTTGTTGTAGTGTTAGCTTCTGTATAGGACATTGGGCCTGTTTGGGTTAGTGTTAGAAGCGTGAATCTATTTTCTATCTAACTCTTTTAGAAGCTTGATTAAAAAAAAAAAAAAGAATCAAGTTATAAATATGATTTGTGTTTAGATTGATGGTAGTAGAAGTGGCGGGACCCATGTTAAAAAGCTGAGAACTTTTTGGAAAAAGCTACCCTATAGAGCTTTTTCCTTAACTAAGTTTTAGGAGCTTTTTTTAAAAAAGCCCAGCAAAGTTAAAGCTCAATCCAAACACTTCACTTCTGGCTTTTTTTTCTACTGCTACTTTTTTTACTTTAAGCTATTTAAAGATCTCTCCAAATAGGCCCATTATCTGATGTATGAATCGAATCAGCCCTCTTTAGCTATCACAAAGATATGAGTTATACGTTCATGTGGACACTTAAAAGCTACTCCCTCTAGTCCTATTATAGAAACACTTTTGTATTACAAATTGTATTAGAAAAGTGTCTCTATAATTATGACCGGATGTAGTATCATGTTTTGTTTCTTTCCCCTTTCGGATAAGAGAAAAAATTTAGAGGAGGAGCTTTTCAGGATGGTCAGAGACTCAGAGGAAACATGAATTTACATTTGATTCATCGAATATGGTTGTGGTTGTTGAAGGCTGCTCTGTTTTGTGGGATGAGCTTGAATAGTTAAAAATGTGTTTTCATGTTCGAAGCTCGTTTGGTTCGCAGTATATGAAAATGGACTCGATGTCAAATTGAATTTTAGGACTCAACTGGATATACTGGCAATGATAATATAATAATTAAATAATTAAATACACGCTAAAGTATAGATGTAGCTTTTTAAGTTTATATGAGGTATTTTTTTTTGTCCCTTAACTTTATGAAGTATATTTGTTATCATAAAATTTTGATACCAATAATGTTGCAATAGAAAATGCTGAGGTGGTAAAAGCAAGTGATGATTGTATTATTAAATTTATTAATATTAAATTTAAAATATGTGTAAATTAAAAAATATATAAAAACCTAATGAAGAAATTAATATCAAAACATGAATTGTATTAAAAAAATCAGTTTAATAATCTAATTATTAAAATTATGATTATATTTGCAGCTTATGATTTTATTTGAAGCGATTTATTGGTTTATTTTAATTTAATAATATAAATATATCATATTAAAAAATTAAAATTAAAATATGCTTTGTTAGGTGCACGATATTATTTGAGCTTGCTCGGGTCAATGTTTTTTGTTAGTAACATTAACGGTATTAAAAATATAGGATAAAAAATATACTTTATAGAGTTAAGGAACGAAAAGTATACTTTAACCTTAAATAAAATATAGTTTTATGTATAATGTGTGTGTGTATATAAAATAAATTCATAACAAGCCTAATTGTCAATTTAATAACAATACAATCTACTCCATAAAGCTTTTAATGAAAGAATGGTTTGAAAATATTTTGCGCATTTTTGAGATCATCAATTTCTTTTTAATTTTTTTACACGTTTTTAATTTTTTTCATCTTTTTTTCTTTTGTCCAGCTTAAAATCTGCTCAGTTTTCTAAAAATGGTTCCGGGCTCTGACACAAGGACAATGGGTTCCAACTTAGCTCAACTACGAAAAACATGTGTTTTTTTTTTTTTTTGGAAATAACAGGCAAGCCGAAGCTTGAGAAAGAGGAAAGGGACAAGACTATGATGGTCTAGCCCTAAATACAAAAGAAGCCAAAAACTAAGATTGGCAGACCGATTGGTCTTTTACATACATTTGAAGGCATCCAAGAGGAACAGTTGGAACTAAAACCACATCCGCCTCAGCTTGGTTGTCATGACCGTGCTTGGCCATATAGTCTCGCATGGAGATGTTATCTCTTGGAGTATAGAAGATCTCAACGCTCCAATCCCGATAGAGGAAGTCCCGAGTCTCTCGATTATGTCTTTCCAAGGATGATCGTGTAACAATCTCTCATGAGAATGTTGACGGCCTCGATAGAATCGAGTAGAGGAGAATTTCCGGTATCCCATCTGACGCCCCACTTTTAATCCTGTCATGATGGCATAGAGCTCAGCTGCAATCACTGGATGATGCCCAAGAGATTTGTGGAACCCTATAAGCCAATGACCGTGAGAATTCCTAATTACACCTCCGCATGCAGCCTGGTGATAATCACGCACTGAACCATCCACATCAATGCGGACCGTATCCACTGGAGGAGGGGACCAAGACTCTTCGTAACCCTGACAAGTTGGAAGATTTTGTGAGCAAGACATGATTGGAGGTATTTTCCATTAATAAATAATTGCAAAAGTGTAACATCTCCCTGGTATTTGAAGTCTTGCCCTTGAACAGGAATTTGCACCTCGTTGTCCAGAGGATCCAACACCCCAAGCTAAAGACTCTCGACCAAGTGAAATTTTGAAATCTTCCAGATCCGGGTTGTGGCAGACATTCCACTTAAGCCAAGCCTGCAAATTACCTGCAAAAAACTGAGAAAAGTAGTTAGGTCTTAAAATTTGTTTCCGAAGTCTTTAGCCTTGGCGCAGTCCCTTATAACGTGAATCACGGTTTCCTCACTATTGCAAGGAAATGGGCAAATGTTGTCAACATTTAGACCTCTTTTAGCATGAAGAGAATTAGCCTCTCGTGGGCAACTTGCCACATAAAGAATTTAATTTTCTCAGGAACCTGTCATTTCCACAATAAAGCCCAAAAAGTGTTATCTGTAGTTCTACCCTGATTGGAAAGGTAATTATAGGCAGACTTGACAGAGAAGCAACCATCACTTGCCGCCCTGCAAGAGAAACAGTCGGGGAGGTTGCTAGAAGGGGGGAATTTTACAGATAATGTTTACGATTGAAGAAGGTAAGATGCCCCGCCATCTGTCAATGTCCCAAGAACCATTGGTCAATTGATCCCGAACAGTCTCGCCCTCACACACTAAAGAAAGGTCAGCAACAAAGGCCATGAGGGAACGATCGATAGGAAGCCATAGATCATGCCAGAATTTAGTCCCAACCCCATTATTAACCTTTTTCCTAACTCCCGAAAGAAACTTCTCCCACACTTGAGAAATTGCTTTCCACGCAGAAGAGGAGTTTCTTTTTTTGGTGACGTTAGGAAGAGGGAGATTACCGCAGCTTATATTTTGTCCGAGACATTTAACCCAAAGCTCATTCTTTCTTGTCAAGAGGCTCCAACAAAGTTTCATAATAAAGGCCTTATTCTGACGATGAAGATTTTTAATGCCAAGGCCCCCTTGCTTTCTCACTTGAGTGACTTTGTCCCAAGCTATTAGGTGCATTTTTTTCATGTCCTCTTCTTGCGACCGGAGGAACCCCCTTAAAACCTTATCAAGCTCATTGATGGTGCAAATAGGAAGGAGGGTAGACTGCATACAGTAACCAGGAAGAGCAGAAAGCACAGCTTTAATCAACACAGAGCGACCAGCAATAGATAAGAATTTGCTTTTCCATGTCGTCAGCTTCTTCTTTGCTTTTTGCACAATGGGGTAATAAATGGCTTTCGTGATTCTGTTATGAATGACAGGCACCCCAAGGTACTTACCAAGGTCAGGGGTTAAGCCAATCCCAAGAAGCTGACTTAACTCCAGAGCTCTATTAAAATTGACCTTGGAGGAGCAGAACATGCGAGACTTATCTAAATTAATTCTATGGCCAGAGACTTCGCAAAAGCTCTTCATCACTTTATGAACTTCCGCCATCTGATCAGGAGATGCCTCTGTGAAAAGAATAAGATCATCCGCGAAGAAGAGATGAGATATGTGCGGACCTCCTCTTTTGAAGGAGAAAGGCTTCCATCACCGGGCGTCACACTTTAGCTTTAATAAGTTGCCCCAAACGCTCCATACAGAGAACAAAGATATACAGGCTGAGCGGATCGCCTTGTCTGACTCCTCTAAAAGGGGTGAAGCACGGGCTTTCCTCGCCATTCCAGAGAATAGACATTGATGTGGTCGACACACAAGCCATAATGAGATTGATAAGGTTATCAGTTAAATGTAATCCGGTCAGAATATTCCTGATGAAACCCCAATCCAGTCTTTCAAAAGCTTTCTCCATATCAATCTTGATGGCGACGAACCCTTTCTTTCTACCCTTAGATCTCATAGAATGAATAATCTCTTGAGCAATAAGGATATTGTCACATGTGGATCTTCCAGTGATAAAACTGCACTGCTCAGCCCCGATAAGAGAATTCATGACTCCTCTGAATCTATTAGCCAAGACCTTCGTGATAATTTTAAAGCTGACATTACACAAGGATATAGGCCGAAAGTCCCTTAAAGAGGAAGGATTATCAACCTTAGGCACAAGGACAACCCTGGACTTGTTGATGGCGGCCATATTAGAGGGGTTGTCAAAGAAATTTTCAATAAAGTCACAAATTTTGGGTTCGACGATATCCCACTGGGTTTGGAAAAAGTGAGCCTGGAGACCGTCAGGACCAGGAGCCTTAAAAGCTCCCATAGCGAAAGTAGCATTCTTAATCTCAAGTCTAGTAAACTTTCTTGAAAGCATATACAACTCGTGAGGGTCAATGGAAGGCAAGTTGGAGCACCACTCATTTGGATCTTTTACAGAGGCATCTCTAGAGTATAGATTTAGGAAGAAGTCGTGCGCCATCATTTTTGCAGTATCTTCATCCTCAATCCACTCTCCCGCCTCATTTTGGATAGCAGTAATTCTCTGCTTTTTTCTTTTAATAACAGTGGATGCATGAAATAATTTAGTATTTCTGTCCCCTCCCTGAAGCCAATTACATCTGGACTTTTGAAACCAGAAGAGCTCCTCCTGAGTAGCCACTTTATGATAATCACTCCAAAGCTTCCTTTCAAGCCTATAGAGCCCAGTATTCAAATTTTCTCTTCTGCACCTATCAATCCCTTCCAGACGACGAATCAAGTCATGTTTCTTCTTAGTGAAGTTACCCACCCGAGTATCATGCCAAATGCAAGCATTGTTTTGAAAATTTTGCAGACCCTGAACCCAGTTTTTGTCGTTCTATGCTTCCTCAGTGATATTCTTAAAATCGTCCTCAAGAGACCAGGCAATTTGATAAGAGAATGGTTTGTGGAAACTTCTTCTCCGAGATTCAGGATTAGTATTCACCACCACGATGCGATGATCATATTTAAATTTGAGCTCATGGCGAACGACAAAATTGGGAAAAAGATTAAGCCAACTAATATTGGTGAAGACCCAATCGAGCCGCTCTTTAAGGCCATGCCATTCCCAAGTAAATCTTTCTCCCTGAACCGTGGCTTCAATGAGACTAGTGTCGTCGATACACTCTCTAAATTGGTAAATTGAAGTCCAAGGGGTGTCAGCTCCACCAAGCTTATCGTCTGGAGACAGGAAAGCATTGAAATCCCCCAAAACCAACCAAGGAAGAGTAGAATTAATAGCTATAGAGCGAAGAGAATTCCAGAGAGCGGCTCTACCAACCGAAGTAGTTTCACCATACACAGCAATCAAAAGAGTCAGATTATTAGTGCTAAGCTCCCTAATTTGACAATGAAGAGTCTGGGTAGAGGAGGAAATATAGGTAATGTCAAATTTATCATTATTCCAAAGAAGCCGATACCTCCGAAAAACCAGTTGATTCCACCCGGATCCAATTGCTAAACCCAAGCTTACGACAAATCTTATCAGCTATATCGCCACTAACACGTGGCTCCATAAGACAAAAAATATTGATACCATATTTAATAACAATATCTTTAAAGGTTAGTGGGAAAGTTCGGCGACCGGCTCCCCGCAATTCCAAGAAGCTATAAACATATTTAAAAATACAAATAAAAAGGATTGGAAATACTTACCTGGAGCATTGAGCTTCATCTTCATGCCGCTGCTCAAGTTGAGTTTCTGCGACAAAGGTTCCTTTGGCTTCAAAGAAATCAGGGGCAATATCCTCATTTGGGTCCCAATGGTCGGGTGGCCGGGTGTTACTAAAATGAGGCAAATTGTTATTTTGCTCTGGGGAAGTATCCACTTTGGAATGCTCATTAGCCTCATTCTTCTGATTGATGACATTGTCCAATCCACCATGGACAATGTTGTGCATGCGTTGGGTTTTAGATTTCCTCCCATGTGATTTTTGTGGCCCACTTGAGAAGTAGAATCATTGTTTTGTAGAGTTTTTCCTTGGTCTGAATGGCCCAGCGCATAGGAGGAGGAGTTGGGGAGGCCCAACGCAGAAGAAGGTCCAGAAACAGGCCCATTTACGCAAACAGCCCCTTTTCCAGAAATTATCATAATTCCTTCATTTATTTCAGAAGGCCCAGACGAGTTCCCTTCCACAATGGTGTTCGGCCCAACGTTGGTGGCTGGCCCAGTTGCTTGTTTTGTCCTATATTGAATTTTTGGCTTTGAATTTAATTCAATTGCATTATTTTTTCCAGCTGTACTCTTTCTTCTCTCCAGAGTCGATGCCTTCACTGAGGAACCAGGGGAGTTGGTGTCCTTTCTGAACGAAGCTCCCTCAAGCCGAGGTACGGTCCCCTGCCCAGCGGTATGTCTCCCTTCTCCACCCTCGGGATCATGAGCATCTGCAATCGGCGTGTAACGGCTCCTCTGGGCAATAGCCGTTGGCCCCAATCTCACCCCCGACAGTTGCTACTGATGCTTGGAATCCGACCACTGCACAGTGCGAGTCCGACGATTCCGGCGTTTAACGAGCATCCACGGCCCAAAGGCCTCATCTGAACCCGTTGCCGGCGTGTTTACTGACATAGGCTGAGGCGGCGGTGGATTATGATGAACGTCCTGAGGGTTCGGAACAGAGGCTTTAAGGGGGCAATTTTCGCGCCTATGGCCAAACCGGCCACACTCAAAGCAGATCAATGTAAGCCCTTCGTATTCTACATTAAATATGGATCCTGCTGCAATCACTTTGGGAACAAGTTTTTTTTTGAAGATTTATCTCTACGCAAATTCGAACAAACTTCCCCTTCTGAATTTTTGGTGATGCGTTTTGACAATCCTGTAATGTATTCATGTCCACCTTTAGAGTCCTCCCAATCCGATCTCCTAGCCGAGAGATTCAGTGTTTATTATACAAGTGCATTGGCACATCTGGAATTCGCACCCATGTAGCTACCCTGCCCAAAGCATTGTGGTATGGAGTGAAATACGGTGTCCAACGCTGAACAATCACACAATGTTGCCTGATCACCCAAGGTCCTTCATAGAGCACTTTCCTATAATGCGTCCTCCATAGTTCTTGATCCTGAAAACGCACAACAAAATAGTTGTTAGGGATATCAATAAGTTCAAAATTAGAAAACCCCCATAGGTTTATCAAAAGGTCTTTAAGAACAAAGAGGTTGAACTTCCTGCCAAGCACTGTGAGGATAAGAGCATAATTCCATGGTTCACACCACTCATTATACTCTTCCTCAATGCATGGTGCAACAGTGTATAGGTCCATCAACTTCCTCATCTCTTCAGTTGGCTCAGGAATTTTCCAGCATATGTCCTTGTCATTGGTAAATAAATCATCTTCCTCCATAACGTGCCCACTGTGGGCAACTCCATTATATCCCAATAGAGAGGAACGGTAGGATTGGAACTTTGAGGTATTCTCTCCATTTTTGTCTTTCACTTCACTACTTTCAGCGTTTTTGTCTTCCTCAGCAACCTTTTCTATTTGTTTTTCTGCCATGGCCTCATCCATGATAACCTGAGGAACTTCTTCCAGTTTCTTCTTCTTTTTTCTTTCATCATGCCCTTCCGCAGGCGGTCTGTCTGGTGGTAGTTTCCTTTGCCCAGTATTAGCTAGAATGAGAACGTTTTCAGATGTCTCAGCCATGCTATGTAGTCTCCTCTATTATTGTCTCAGTGCAAGTAGTATAGAGTGCTGGAGCCTTCTTTTGTATCCAGCGTGTTGCCTTTCTTGTGTAAATACGAGTATTGAAAAACATGTGTTTTTAGTCCAAATTTAATTGCGCGTGTTTGGTCCAAACTGGCTCAACATATAATCATTGATTTTGACCCAAAAAATTTGATTTTATTCCTTAAGAATATTGTGGGTATAAATGCAAAAAACTATCCTATGAAATATTAAGAATAAAATGAAATAAAATAAGAATTATCCAATTTTTATCTGGATCATGCAAAGTAAAAATAAAAAAATAAATAAAAAATAAAAATTGAGCATTTTATCCCCATCTTTAAAATGAGGATGAAATTTAAATAACGAAATATCAGATTTTATTCGATTATTCTTTTCTTCCCCCTTCAGTTAGTTTTATTTGAAGTACATAATCTTGGTTTTGATTTGCCTCAAAAAGCGACAAGCATGAGGCTAAAGAACAACATTAGGAAACAACCGAGAGGAAAAAGACTATGAAACTTCAAAAGGAGGCCAAGTGAAGGTGTGTTTGTGTATGTATACATCGTAGCATAAGAAGAGAAAGCCAAATTTGAAGTTTCCTCTACCATTCAATTAGTGTTGAGCATAGGGGCGGATCTAGAAAATTATGGAAGGGGGCACTATTTCCCGGGGCGGGGAGATTTAAGGGTTCGGGGGCAAGCCCCGGAATTTTTTTTTTTTTTTTTTTTAGAGAAAGTTTTAAATGCATTAAAAAACAAAATAATATAAACAAGAAAAGAAAAAATATCAAAAGTAGTATGGGTAAAGGTGCGCAAAGACCACGAAGTTTGCCTCCGGGAGCGCCAAACACCACGAAGTTTTTTTTGGAGCGTCCAGCACCACGAAGTTACGTTTTTGGAGCGTCCAGTGCCATGACCGTTAGTTGATCGTCAGTTGACCGTTAACGCTGACGTGGACGCTGACATGAACTGACACACTGACGTGGCGCTGACACGTGGAATAAAAATTCAAAAAATTAGGGGAAAATAAAATAATTATGAATTTTAAAAAAAATAAAAAAATTAGAAAAAAATTTAAAAATTACAAAAAATTGAAAAAATTAGAAAAAATTAAAATAATTAAGAAATAATTAGAAAAAAATTCAAAAAGTTAGGAAAAAAATCAAAAAATTAGGGAAAAAAATTCAAAAACTCAGAAATATTGAAAATAATTAGAAAAAAATTCAAAAAAATAGGAAAAAATTTTAAAAATTAGAAAAAAAATTCAAAAAATTAGGAAAATGCCCTTATATAAATTTTGTACCTCAACTACCTTATTGATTTCACATAATCCCTCATTTATATCAATAGGCATCTTTTAGGAAAAAAACTGGCAAAAAAAAATTATGTTCTTGCAAAGATTGATTTGTCTCTCTCATTTGGGGAAATGACAATGACAATTTATTATATACTCCCTCCGGTCCTAATTATAAGACAACATTTGAGAGTTTTTTTTTTTATCCTAATTATAATACAACATTCTAATTTTTGTCACTTTTTTGCTAAAAGATGCCTATTGATATAAATGAAGGATAATGTGAAATCAATAAGGTAGTTGAAGTACAAAATTTATATAAGGGCATTTTCCTAATTTTTTGAATTTTCCTAACTTTTTGAATTTTTTCTAATTATTTTAATTTTTTTCTAATTATTTTAATTTTTTCGTCATTTTTTGATTTTTTAATTATTTTTTTTGTATTTTTTAAATTTTTTTTCTAATTATTTTAATTTTTGTAAAAAATTGCATAATTATTTTATTTTTCCATAATTTTTTGAATTTTTTTATTCCACGTCGGTACCACGTCGCACCATGTCGGTGTGTCGGTTCATCGCGTCGGCACGTCGGCGTCACGTCGGCGTTAACGATCAACCGACGGTCAACTAACGGCCATATGCCTTTGGACGCTCCAAAAACGTAACTTCGTGGTGTTGGACGCTCAAAAAAACTTCGTGGTGTTGGCGCTCCTGGAGGCAAACCGTGGCCGAGCGCACCTTTACCCAAAAAATATTCATGAAATCAAGTGAACACTAATAATATAATAAGAGAGGTAATTATTTTACAAATGTCATTTAGAAAAGCAAGGCTAAGTGATGTTAGAAATACAATTACATAAATTACAATAAAGGGTGGGCATTCAATAAGTTTAAGTACATATATTTTAATAACAAAAGTATATTACAATAAAAATAATTACAATGTTATCCTTCTAGGCCTTATTTTTTGGAATTCCATCATAATTGCCTTATTACCAATGCTATCAAATACATCTTTTTCAATATAAGGTACTAAATAATCATTCAACCATTTATCTCCCATCCGATTACGAAATGCGGTCTTGATGTATTAAGGGTAGACATTTAATTTAAGGGTAGACAATCATTCAAATATGTATTTTTATTTAAAAAAGAAAATCTCAAATTTAGGGGGAGGGGGGGGGGGCGCTTGCCTCCCTTCTTTATAACCTAGATCCGCCATTGGTTGAGCATCATGACATCTAATTGTCATATCTAGTTTGAAGTAATTCTCTCAGTAAAATTTTTTTGTCCATTAAGTTTGATACATGATTTTACTTAAAGAAGTGTATATTGAGCCTTAGTAGCGGATCCAAAAATTAATGAGGGTAGGCATCAGTGGTGGGGAATTGTTGATTTTTTTTTTTTTTTTTTTTTTTTTTTTTTTTTTATATGGAAAGTTTGAAATGTTTTAAAAAACAAAAGAATATAAATAAGAAAAAAATATCAAAAAAATATTCATGAAATCATATGAATACTCAAGATGTAATAAGAGAGGCAATTATTTTACAAACTTGTCATTTAGAAAAGTGAGGCTAAGTGTTGTTAGAAATGCAAAGAATAGAAATTACAATGAAGGGTGGGTACGCAATAAATTAAAGTACATATATTTTAATAACAAAAGTCTATTACAATAAAAATAATCACTATGTCATCCTTTTAAGCCTTATTTTTTGGAATTCCATCATAATTGTCTTATTATCAATGCTATCAAATACATTTTTTTCAATATAAGACATTAAAGGAGCTTCTGTGGCGGCCATGTACTGTTCCGCACCGCACCAGCGCGATAGCGCGCTATCGACTACTCTGGGTGAATGACTATAGCATGGTGACTTTTATTCCACTGGAATTGAGGAAGGAGAGCAGGTTTGCTCGTGTCTCTCAGACTGCTCTTAATTTGAATAATCTGTTTTGCCCTTGTCTCTTTGTAGCATGCATTTGTGTTGGTTAATAAATGACGTTAAGCATCATGGCCACAAACATGGGATCTTTAAATAACAGAAATGATGCTGAGTGTTTAAAGATTAGGTGTTGAGTAGAGATTGAAGTTGGTGCAAGTATTTGATAGTCTGATGGAGGTGCAGAGTGCAGAATATGGCTCTTTGTAGCTTTTTCTTTCCCTTGATGCCTTAGTCATATGGAGTTGTGGACTTGTGGCTATGAGATTTCTCATTGTCACTGGATGTGGTTAAAAGTAAAATCCACTTGGCTTTGCTTTTACAAAGGAGACATTCTTTTAATTGATTAGAGGGTTACTGCAGAAAACTTAGGATTTTTTGTCTTTATGATTATATACACTTGGGGTGTAGAGGGTGAGCTTTGGCACTGCAGTAAAGTTGCTGCTACAACACCTGGAGGTCACGGCGGGTTCAAATCCTAGAAACAGTCTCTCCGCTTGCGGGGTTAGATTGCGTACAATTACATCAATTCCTCTTTAACTAGGCCGCACATTGACGCACGCCCATGCACGCACGCACAAAAACAAAAAAAAAAAAAAAAAAAACTAAAATTTAAGTATCTTTTAGCAAGCTACGATATTTAAATTTTGGAAAAATAATCCTCTCAAATGAAAATTGAAAACAATACTACCTCCGGTCCTAATTATAAGACATAGTTGACTTTTTTTTGGAGAGATTAAAGAAACTAAATAAGTTATTTAATCATTTCATATATTGTGTATCCTTAGATTATATATTAGTTTATTAGTTAAACTAATTAGTTTGAAGAAAAAAATAAAACTAAAAATACTCTAAAGTAATTTAATTAGCTTCCTTAATCTCTCTAAAAAAGTTAACTAAATCATAGGATTGGAGGGAGTAATATGTAGTATTGGGAGAGGCGATAAGTTTGGATCCGTTTTGTAAGTTTAATATGAAATGGAATAAAATCATTATTTTGAGCAAGTTCATATAATTGTCCGGTTTAAGTGTTTCATATTTTATTATTATTATTAATTTACAAATATAGAGGTTAAATAAAAAATATATGAAAAAAAAATCGTATTTTCTCTCTCCTTGTCATAATCTGAAGCTGAATGATGTTGCCCACGTATTTGCCCTGCACATGGTTGCTGTTGCAGGCTATGCTGTTCTTGAGGATGGAAGTGGGTGACCTCTTGAGAACCTAGAAAACACAGATATTGTATGCAGCCATAAATGATGCATCGGCTTGAAAAAGAAGTACTGTCGTTTGGAACAGGAATTGTAGACACAAGCCATATATTGATGATTCCTGCCGGTTACGAACGCATCTGATCTGAACACGGCGGCATCAGCGACGGGAAAGACGAAGACAAATCCACAGGTGCTGGTCGTTGGGTAGTTGAAGGAGTGTTATTTTTGGAAGGAATAAGAAGAAATGCTCTAACCGGAAGCAGCTGTGATGATGATGTTTCCCAGCTATTTGTCCTGCACATGGTCAAAACAAATGAAGAAAGAATATGAAGAAGCACCAATTTCCTACATATTGGATCATGAATTTCATCTCAGTCTGCCGTGGAAGCATCAAGCATCTCAGTCCATAAAGTCTGAACTCAGATCTGCAGAAGCTGCTTGGAGATCGTTTCCAACAGTAAATCTACCTAGAATGTACTTTAGTGCAGTCCCCTCTCCTGCTGTGTGGAATTGCTGCCACCATGTGCTCCCCCTGCTGGCGCCGTTGCAACCTACTCCTCGTACTACGAATTGAAGATTCTCAGTCCATGAATCAGTAAATCTAGAATGTAATTGAGTGCAGTCCCCTCTCCTGCTGCGTGGAATTGCTGCCAGAAGAAGGTAATCAACTCCGGCTACCAACGCTCGTGATGTATTCAGTGATTATATATTGGAATATTGAAATTTGAAATTTGAATTGAAAAAAATGGAGGGACGGAAGACGAGTGAGGTGACAGATCTTTAGAAATTGTAAATTGAAAGAGAGAGGATTTTCAAATTTCGAAAATCAAAACCAACATACTTCCCAATCATATATTGGAATGTAAAAATTTGAATTTGAAAACCAACATTCTCAACACATCTTCATCTCTACACGAAGCCCAACATTGAGCTGTACTGTGAAGCCGTGACTATTGTTAACAACAGTGTTTTGTGAGAGGGAAAACAGTGAACGTTTAAGTGTATATTGATAGTCAAGATACATGAAAATATTGGAAACATTTCATAATAAAAACTGGAGAGGATAAAATATAATCACTGAACGTTTTTTATATTTCAGTAATATATGATTGATTCTATCATAAAAGTCACCTTATAAGCTTTTATTGCCTCAGGCAATTTCATATCGATATTCTACTATGAAAAGAGTCTTTTTGACAATATCTAGAAAACAGCAAAACATGAGCAATTTTAGTAACACGAGGCAGATAGGAAGAAAGCATGAAACAAGCCACCAAAGATTTTCACCCAGTTGGAGGAACCTCTCCTCTCATTATCCGCCAAGGACCGCCATAAAACTGTGGTTTCATGAGAGGCACAGCTTCCCCAGGATGCTCTTCCCAGTATTTTTCCTGTGATTTTACGATATCACTTCTTAATTTAGTAATTCAAATATAGATTCTAAGCACAGTTCCAAATTAATAGAATAAGCTTTCATGATATACTAACGAGCATTAGACAATGCAAAGGCCTAATCCAAGCATTTTGATTTTCCATCCAAAATGATAACCATTGCCACAATTTTATTATAAATGCTTAAGTGAATATTTTGGACCAAAATAATGGTTATCATTATAATGCAACATTCATTAAAAGGCAAATTAAAATTATCAGACAAGTTATCTGCTGTCTAGAAAAGTAAAACATGATCACTTTCAGATCACATTTTGGCACAAGAATTTGCTAATGAGAAAGGAAATTGGTACATCAATGGAGATTGGAAGATATAACCATCAAGCCAGAAAATACTATAATCACTAGTTCAAAAGAGCTTGCCAATCCCATTTAACTCACAAGGAAGTACCCCCTAGAAAAGCCATAAGCCATTTGTCAAAATCCATATTGAGAATAGAATACAATCCCTCTCCTAAAGATGTAGCAAGAGAAAATTATTATAAAACCTTGCATTCTGTTCTAATGATAGAGACTATAATTCAGCAAAAACAGCACACTGCCAGAGCTTTATGTTCTTTCTATTAGTGAAACCAAACCATCTTCCCTTGAACCAGCAGTTCCAAAATGATTAACACAAGGGTAATAAAAACACAGTCTTCACAAAAGATTAATGATAAATAAAATAAACCAACAACAACTGACAAGCCAAAGCAAGATATGTAGCTTATGCGCTAAGAATGGAATTCAAAGCAATCTGCACCAGAAGACTGATTGTCGAACACTTGCGCCATAATCCATCCATGTGGTGATGTCAACAATGATTTTAACTTCCATGGGTCAGCATATTTAAGCACCAAAACTTATTTCGAATAGTTCTTGGTACCAGACATACTTTATTAGTGTTTGTCATGTGATGGTTAAGCAACATCAACAAAACCACAGCACCGCTGAGCGAAGGGCTTAAAGAAAAAACAAAGTAAATTTGGGTTGAAAACATTTTTTCTGAAATTATGTTGGAAAAAGAATAGAACCTTGTAGCGTTGCTCAGTGATAGCAGCCCCAATGACTCTAGTGTAAAAAGCAGCAATGTAACTGCTTACCAAAGGAGTGAAGGATTTGGGTCTCCTGTATGGCTCAATCATGTCCCAGAGAATGGTTCTCTCCCACTTTGTGTACAAATACTTTGAATACTTCCTTCATAGATAGCTAGCCATTTTACTACCTCCCCTTAAACCCTGCAAATGGCCATAAAAAAATGCTTTCAAAAACTAAAAACCACAAACAGAACTAAACCCAGTAGCGGGGATTCGACAAAAATAAGAAACCAAAAACCCTTGTGTTTGGGGCTTTGGCCAATAAAACTCCTCTAAGAGACGCTGTATATTAAAGGTTTTGATTACAAAAGCAGTCTTATCAGCTCTTCTATCTCATCACATGCACAAAATGCTAATCCGGGTGTGTTTGGTAGAAGGATTTTTTTGTTTTGTTTTAGGGGGTATTTTATGAGTTAATTTTTTTCTTCAAAAAAAAAAAAAAAAAATCGGACATTTGGGGTTACAAGACTTTAGTAAAGAGAAGATGATGTGAGATTAAAAAGTAAGAAAAATTAATTAAATTTTTTAACCCTATTTCTCTTTCTTTTCTTTTTTTTTTTTTTTTTAAAATCTAACTTCAAAAAAAAAAAAAAAAAAAAAAAAATCCCCTTCCTCCCCTCATACCAATATGGGAGGAGGGGAGGGAAAGTGGAGAAGGAAAAATTTTATGTTGGATTTTAAAATATAAGAGGAGAGGGGTTAATAGTTTTTAATTAATTTCTCTTACTCTTCTATCTTAGATATTTTATTGGAGGAAATTCAGAAGAAAAATAGAAGTTTCTTATGGGATGGAAGGAAACTGCACCTCCTATCTTGGGATATGGTTACAAGGGATAAAATTTCAGGTGGCCTCGGAATAAGAAAGTTGGCGGAGCAGAACAAAGCCTTTATAATGTGGGTAGAAGTTTTTAGAGCTAAATACAACTGTGGGGACTATGTCATGCCTGACGATCATGTTAGAACTAATTCTTTCCAAACATGAAGAGTAATTGATTTCGTCACTCTTGGGAGAATGGGATAGGGCTAAAATAGGCTGTTAGAGTAGAGGACAGAGTAACTTTAAGAAGCCGTTCACTGATGATTGTTTCAGCCCACCAGAAAGAGGATAGCATATGGAAACTCAGAAGATCAGAGTGGGTCATAAACGTCAGGTACCCAAGATAGAGAAACAGTAAAAAAAAAAAAAAATCCTTAATGGCAAATAATCAACATAACAGAAGAAAATAAATCTGAACAATTTGGTTAGAATGTGCAAAGCCTCCCTAAACTTTGCATTTTATGCGAATAACCCCTTAAAACATACATGAATGATCCCTGGCCTTTAAAAATTAAAACTTGATAATGGACCACACAAAACACGAGATTCATGCAACATGTTGATGTTAACCCAATATTTAAATTGCAAGCACGAGACATTATTTGACAGCACATTCTACTAATAATCAACCTGGAGTATCTTCCACACATTGAACGTGCAAAAGAGAGATATAAAAGTGCACTACTAGAAAATGCCAAATTTGTGACGGAATTTGCGAGGGAAAAAAATTCCGTCGCAAATTGGTGTAAATTTGCGAGGGAAAAAGTTTTCCCTCGCAAAATGGTCAATTTTACGAGGGAAAATTTTTTCCTCGCAAAAATATGACCATTTTGCGAGGGAAAACTTTTTCCCTCGCAAAATTGACCATTTTGGGGGGAAATTTCCCGCTATTTTGCGAGGGAAACATAGTTCCCTCGCAAAATGGGGGGAAATTGGTGGGATATTTCCCCCCAATTTTTTTCAATTTTGCGAGTGAACAATATTTCCCTCGCAAAATGTCCCAAATTTTGTGAGGGAAACCTAGTTCCCTCGCAAAATAATATGTAATTTTTTTAAAAAATATTTATGCAAACTTTAAAGTCACTATTTTGCGAGGGAAGGATATTTCCCTCGCAAAAAGTCCCCAATTTTGCGACGGAATATGTTTTCCGTCGCAAAATAGTGACTTTTGCGAGGAAACTTTGTTCCCTCGCAAAAGTGCGAGATATTTAAAAATATATATATATATATATATATATATTATTTTGCGAGGAACAAAGTTTCCTCGCAAAAATCCCCAATTTTGTGACGGAATACATTTTCCTCGCAAAATTGGAGACTTTGCGAGGGAAAATTTGTTCCCTCGCAAAATAATATATATATATATTTTAAATATCTCTGCACTTTTGCGAGGGAACATAGTTTCCCTCGCAAAAGTCACTATTTTGCGAGGGAAACATGGTTCCCTCGCAAAATTGGGGACTTTTCCTCATCTGGAATAACCGCATGACCCCCTCCCTAAATTCCCTAATTTCTTGATTGTTCTCCTTCCCTTCCATCAAATCCCTAAATCCGCACCCCCTCCTCCGGTGTGTCTCTCAAGCTCGATCCGCCATAGTCACCTTCTTCTTCCTCTCCCGAACCATCGGAGCTGTCTTCTCCGTCGCGAGCTCTCGCCTCCTCCTCTGACGCTCTTCCTCCACAATCGCCTCTTTCCCCTCATCTCCGTTCTTCATTTTTCACCGCCGGCCACCGTTCGCTTGCTCTGTTCTCTCGGCCAAACTCGTTCATCGTCATTCACCTCCGACTTTCCCTTATACCGTCGCACAGCAAACCACAGCCGCCCTCTTCATTCCTTCCATCCATCACCGTCGCTCGTCTCACAGAGCGAGCGACTCCGGCGAGGTTCTGGGAGCACAGGTAGGGTTGATTTTTGCAAAGTAGTTAGATATATAGATATATATAGGTTTGATTCTTTTCTTTTGGAGGAAATCACTTGCTATTGGAAGGATTGTGGATTTGTGGTTATGGATTGAGATGGATTCCTTTCTTTGCCTTTCGGTTTCTTTTTATCGATTCGCCGTAAGTTTTATTGCCCCGTAATTTGAAATACTCAAAGCATTCATCTAGCATGTATTTTTGAACTCGTGATTGTCAGGTTTCACCTATAGATGTGTGACTTAAAATGATTGATGATTTTTGGTGCCATGCATTTTGATTGAGCTATATTAGCTGATTTTGATTGGAATATGTTATTATTGCCACTTATTATAGTGTTATGATTTCTTGTTCCTGTCTCTATGTTGTGTATTCTTGAAGGCGTATTTGTCTCTATCATTATTATGACTAATTGGGATTTAGAGTTAATATATATAATTAAAGCTAAAAAGGGTATAATTGTCACATTTTATGATTTTACTCAAGTAATTGATGTATTGTGACTTGATATCATTGATTGTTAACTTGTGGGGATGTATTGTTGAGTACCATTTGCTTTCATACTGTGGCACTTTATCTCGTAGCGTTGGATTAATTCTTGGTTGTCATCAAAACGCTTTTGTGATCATTGATGTGTGTTTAAAGTTGATTGAAATCTGTTTGGTTATGGAAATTTAGACTACTTGTTGCTAAGCTTTTGAGCCTAAGATCCTTCTTCTTTGTGATTATTGAAGATTCATTGTTCTTAGTTAATTAATTTATAAAGCTTTGAATTTGGAGGAAAATTGTTGTCATAAGCATTTGCACTCACTTTAATTTGCACATTTTTAGTGACCTTTGGCTTTATGATTTGTGCATCTTGAGTTCTTAATATGCATTGTGATTTAATTGAGCTTGGGCACTTGAATTCCAACAAATAAGTCTCCTTTTGAATTCTGTTTTGCTGCTGGAATTGTCATTATTCTGCTATAATTCAATTTGGTTATATAATGCTAAAAATTGAATTTATGCTGAATAACTCCTTGCATTTGGATTCTTTGCACTTCACCGATGCCGAATATTCATCGGGACAATAATTTGTGGCTAGAACTAAGAGTTACATACTAGCAAACTAATTGTAGTTTGAGTATATGAATAGTGAATAATAATGGGACATCATCATAGTACTACAACTCATTCTGGTTGCCTACTTGCCTCTGTAGCTTGTGTCTTTCTGAAGAGATCCGTTTTCATTTACGTTCTTACCCTCTTGGTTACTGTTTTGCAACTCTAAATCATTTTACTCTCACTGAACTGCTAGGTTTAAATATATTATAGTTTGCAAAGATTTTTGATTTACAATTTCTTAATGACCGGTGAAGGGTCTTAATCATGCGGAGTTATACCAAGTGAATTTGGTGATCGACTCAATCGCAAACCATTATTTTCTCATCCATTTAAATAAACTGACTTCGTAATATTGGTTTTGCAGAAGATAAGAGGGTAAAGTCGTTAGAAGTGAAGTTGAAGGAGCAAGGAGAGATGATTACTGAGATGCGGGCACTTCTCCAGTCCATATTGAAGGACAAGGGTACGGGTTCCCTCTTGGTGGTGATCCCGACTGCATTGCAGTTTAGATTTTTTTAGTTCATTTTGGTCAAAACATTATAATTTGTAATATTTTGTTTTTGCTATATAAAATTTTATGATTGTTACAATTTATTTTTATGATATACAAGTCTCTTTATTTTCTAATTTTTAATATTTTTTATATAATTATTTTATTTTTTTTTTAATGATGTTTATATATATTTTTAAAAAATTAATGGGTGTTTTGCGAGGAAAAGTGTTTCCCTCGCAAAATTATCACATTTTGCGGGAAACCCATTCCCTCGCAAAATTTGAAAATTTTGCGAGGGATAGGATTTTCCCTCGCAAAATTGTGGATTTTGCGAGGGAAGAATTTTCCCTCGCAAATTTTGAATTTGCGAGGGAAAAAAGACTTTTTGCGACGGAAATTTGGTTTGCGAGGCGATTTTTTGCGACGGAACTTTTTCCGCCGCAAATTTCGTTGCAAAACTTTTTGCGACGGAAAATGGCGTTTTTGAGACGGAATTTTTCCGCCGCAAAAAACTGTTTTTTTTTTGTAGTGGTGGGAGCTTCAACAATAAACTTAAAAACTGCAATCACTTAACAAGGTAAGGAACCCAAAAAATCAAATAACGCTTAGAACATAAGGGGGTTACATAAAATATTGTAAGGTTACCTCTAAGAATCAATGAAGCGTCCTCTTCCTCCACTCACTGCAAGTCAATCCTTGTCGCTTTCTAAATGCAAGAGTTGCGACCGAATAAAAAAATTCGAAAAGGAAGCCCATATAAGATTTCTTAATAAATGTGAATATTTTGTTACCAATTAAATTGACATCATAACAAAAATTATGAAGAAAAGTTTTATGCATAGTGGAAGCACAACATCTAGAGGATCTTTATTTGGTAGTGGACACATGTATAAGAGTTGCAGTATGTTCAAGATACAAAGGCGCGAAATTGCCCCTTAAAACTTGGAAAACGAATCTTGAGTTAATTTAGTTATCGTTGGGGCATTCTTCTTTTTCAAAAGCCACATTCTTTTTTATCTTTATTTTTTGTTTTCGGGCTCATTAAAATATCACTTATTTGCATATATAAGATGGTTATGTGTGAGATTACAATTAGTTTGCAACTTGAAATTTTCAAGAATGTTTGAATAAATTATTATGTTAAGCACGCAATTTTCAGATCATACGATTCATTCACTTTGAAGCCTCCATAAATAGCTAGATCGACACTTATGAGAACAAAATTTCTATTTCAATGTTGACATATTTGATTTTATATATTGCAACACTTAGACTAACTAAAAAAATTCTCTCGATACTACTGGCTTTTGGTCAGGAGCCATATATTGTCCATATTAAATATTTGAATGTGGAATGCTTATTCCTATTACTCCACCACAATGCACGTATATGGATATTTAAAGAAAATTGGGATAAAATTGTTGGGGCAAGAACCTCCTCCTTCTTGTTTATCTCTAAATGAAACAAAATGATGTTTCAAATAGAAACAAATAGATTTAAGAGACTTATATTGCCTGATTAATTAATTGTCATTCTACAAAGTTTTCCTAACATGAGGGTAAGAAATTGAATAGTTGAAAAAGAGAATAAAAGGAATGCACTATTACCATTATGAATAAATCCTTAAATATAGCAGTATGAATCATAAATTCATCAGGTTTTGTATTTATGAAATCTTGCATAATATATGTTGGATGGAATAATTGACATAAATGAGAATTACTAAGTCTCATATTCCAAGCTAAAAAATCTCTAATCAAGTATAAATGAAAGTGAAACATGCCCCAAAGCATGAGATAATAATTAGTTCCAAAAGAAAAGAGAAAAGAGCAAATAATTAAGATGATCATATTGAGGAGGTTGGTACTCCAAAAGAGGCTAAGACATAACTAATTGGTCAAACATATGTATAGCATAAGGTCTTGAACTTCTTTTATTTAGAAATAAAAGAAATGCATTCCTATTATGTATATAATGTGTGAATACATACATGTGTCTGAGTCATAGAATAACTAGCATGTCGTACAAGCTGAGCTTGACCCACTCACATGGGCAAAAATCTTCCCAAGTTCACAGGGACATAGAAGGTAAGAAACCAAGCAATCACCATTAGATGGTCGAGAAGAATTGCTGCACGAATGTCGCCTCAAATGAGCTTGAATGAGATCTATATGTAAAACAGATGGAATCATGGATATACATGATCCATGAAACCCATAGCCAAGTAGAGAACTCTTCTCCAAAGACATCATGAGAAGTTGAGTTGAAGAATTTTGGTTCAGATATTGTGCGTACCAAGAACTTAAGTCCATACATTGTTAACAAACCAAAATTGATGTAATATCCTGAATTTTTAACCTAGCAATCTGAGAATTAGCTTATGACAGGATTTTCATGTTAATTATTGTATGAAGCTAATTAATATTATATTATTGAAATATATGGAATTTTCATTAAATCTAAGGAAAGATATATTTGTTTCTATCTAATTGGCTGATAAGGGATTATTAATATGAGGTGGCATGTGAAGGCAATAGAAAATACAAGAACATGTACACATGTCTTCATATTAATTAAAGATTTGCTAGAAGGGGACACTTGGCACCTTCATCAACCAAAGAATTAAAAGGTGGATACCTAAGTGGACACATGGAAAGGTAGGTAATTATGGAAGGGACACCTAAGCACCATGTGGCAACATAATAATTAAAGAAGAAAAGTGGAGGACACACATGCACAATTAATTAATTAAAGAGGACACCTAAGCTATCAATGTGTCAACATAATATTTAAAGAGGAAAGGAAAGGGACACATGTACATATTTTATTGCTAATTTATGCCACCTAATTATCTTACCTATTAAGCAAGATAATTCAACCACAAAATAAGCATGTGATTAGAAGATATTTTTGACCCAAAAGAGGCCAAGTGTTTCATGGAATTTAATTTGACTTTTGTAAGGGACACTTGGACACCTTATTTAATGTGTTTTGAAGATAACAATTCTTCCTCCATAAGCTATCAAATTCGTCCAAGATAAGGAGGAAGAGAGAAAGTCAACAAAACTTATAAAATAAGCGAGTTTAAGGGATATTTTGTAAGGGCACTTTGGTCATTTGACTTGGGGATTTTTAAGTGCCTTCTTGACATATATAAGACATTTTTCACTCCCTTTTTGCATGAGTATTTCATTCAAAGAGAGAGAACTCAAGAGAAGTCAAGAATTTTCTAGAAAAAGGGAGAAAATTCAAGAGAAAGAAAGGATAAGACCAAGGGGTAAAATGGTATTGGTCAAAGGAGATATTTTTGGTTGGCTCAAGACTTTTATATAAGGACTCCTTCCTCTCATTTGCAAGGCACCAAGTTGCCATAAGAGATAAAAGAAAAGAGAGTAAAGTTTAGCTCAAGTGAAAGAAGAAAGAAGGAAGCAAGCAAAGTTGAGAACTAAGGTAAGTTAGCTATGATATTTTGTGAAACTTCCTTCTATCTTCATGAATATGTTGAAGGTCCTAATGAGAAACTAATGTATGGTATGTAGAAAGCTTAGGCCGAAATCAACAAGGAGTTTAAGGAAGGAGAAGTTCAAGGAAAGCAAAGTTCAAAGTCAAGTAAGTACCTTCCTTAACACCCTTATGGCTTTGTGACTTAGATTTAGCTTCTTTTTATGATATTTTATGGTTATGGGAATCAATATTCCTAAAGGTAGGTTCTACTCAAGTTGATAAAAATGACTTAACATGAGTTTTAAACCAAGAATATGACTTAAGAAGGAAGATTAGGCAAGAACTTTGAAAGATATGGACTTGATGAAATGATAATTTATTCAAAGTAATATTTGAATTATGGAGAATTGCAAAAGTGACGATTATTATTTATAATCATAGGAAGTGCTATCACCGGGAGCTTTTAAAAGAATTTGGAGAAAGTAATTGATAGTTTAAGCTTGCCAGGTAGTAACCTTAATCCTTATATGCTTTGTATGTCTCTGTATGTATGTTTTACCATGATTGTGTATGCATTCGGGGTTGTTATTTTCCAAGCGCTTTGGAATCGGAACCCGCTATGTGTGGCTAGGGCCTTGTTTTGTGTTGTGTCCTGCAGTTTATGCTGTGTACTATAAAGACTACTTGTTCTGAATTAGGCTTTGTGCCTGACTGTGTGTGACCTACTAAATGCTTATGATTTATGTTTGTTGTTTTCTTACATCTTTGATTATACTTTGTATATGAGATTAACGGTTATTTTGGGATCCTTTGGGATTTCATCCTCTGTTGCTACCTGTATGATGTACAGTTTATTGGATATAGCTCCCAGGCGGATATTAGCAGATGAAGGTGTTGGACCAGTTCCAGAATATTCGAAAAATTGTTGTAAAGATTTTATGTAATTATATTTTAACAAAGGTTTGTAATTTATTATTAGTCTAATACACCCAAACTATTTTACCACTACGCTGCGCTATGTTGCTCTGATCTGTGATATTATTGGAAAAGTGTAACAATTGGATTTAATAAATAAAAGGTATCACTCTACCTGCCACCTGTGAAGGTGAGGCTGGTAGGGGTATAACAATTGACATACATTCTTACAAGCTAATATGAACGCGTAGCATGCAATGCTGATAAATGAGTATGCAACAAGGGACATAGATGGAAGAGGCATGTTCTATTACGATGTGAGACCCAGAAGGAAACAAATCTTTTATGACAACCTTAAGATTTTGACAGCATCAAGAAGGACTTTTTTGGGGATAGCTCCTTTAGCTTGCACCTTATGGTCATGAGTGATTCAATCTAATAGGTCAAACATTGGGAAAGCAACTAGGTCAATCCTAATTGATGACTAGCACACTTAATAGGAAGGCTTACCCTAAAATACACAATTGTGCTAGCTGTGACATGTCCCTTTGCAAGTCATTTGTGAATAACTGGTATGTATGTGGATACTACGCACATGAGGAGGCTATCTGAGTTAATTTTGAGGGATTATATATGCCATGGGTAATATGTATGGGTGAATCTAGGGCATCTGAGGCAACATGTATACTATTTGCAAGTACATCTAGGGTGTCCTTGTATGTTGATCCTGCATAACAATCTTCTAGTACACAAGTATGAAGCAAAAAAGACGAAATAGTCAATGACTAGCCCATCAAGTGCAAGTAGGAGATGTTGGAATTTTAGATTCGGATCCTCCTTTGATAGCCCGGATTAATTCATCGAGAAAATTAAAGTAATTACTAATTGATTGATTGACTAATTAAGATATTAATTAATTAATTAATTAAATGGATAAGAAAAATGTGGATTACTCACTAAGTTGTGAGTTATTTGAGTAATAGGATGAGATTAGTTACATACATACATATGTATATGTGTATCCTTAAATTAAATAGGAAATTCAATTTATATTATTTAAGTAATCCAACGTCGGTTATAATATGTATATATATATAATTGATTTATTTAATAATCTCTCTACTAATAGTTATTATGGGTATTTTGATGGGTGTGGCTTTCCTCCGCTACTTCTAAGATCTGCTGCCCTCCTATACCTCAAAACGACGCTGTTTTCTTACTCAAAAAAAGTGATCTCAACCCTCCATTTTTTTTTTTATCGAGCGTTGGTTTTGAGGGCCGTTTGCTCTTCGTTTTCGCGGAACCACTCACCAGATCTGTCGAATTGCAGCAAGTCCAAAGCTCCAATCTGTTATGAAACCTTCCCTTTTCTCGTTGATCAAATAGGAAGAAAGCATCCTCTCACAACTACGTCTTCCTTTCTCGCCGATTGAACAAGGTATATAGAATCATGGCGTCGAGTCTCTGCTTGATGGCCAGTCCAGTTTCTTCGTGAATGAGGGTACTCACTCAGCTTACAGGACCTTTTCCTCATACTCTTGAAAATTTGAGCAACTTACCAAGATTGTAAGTTGGCTTTTGTTCTTCTTGCAACTCGTTAATCAAATTCAATTGGGGCAACATAATCAATTTTTTTTTTAATTTTTTTTTTCTATTTGGATTGGCCTTTGTCCTATACTGAGATAACTCCTACTTTTATGTCAGTTTCGTGGATCGGAACAACTTTTGGCCTCTGTATTATGGCTTATAAATAATACAACTTTCTCTGGATTTAATATTATACAATGATATATTGACTATTTTCTAAGGTAACAATATTTTATATAGAATTGTTGATACTACTTTGCATATTTCTTCCCAATCTGAAAAATCAAATTGTAATGTTCATTATTTGGAATTGATTAAATGGAATTTGCATTTGTGGGCATCAGTTATAGTTATCTTCGTTTGTTACAGACCTAGGATATTGTCGACAAACGGTGGTCATTGTCTTTTGATGTTTTTGTGATCATTTTCCAGTAAATTTTTCAGTTTTGAAATTTTGATGGCATGTGATATTGCATACAAGTGTAACAGGACAATATTTTGTCCTAGGATCCTTAATTTGTCTGTTTAAATTTGGATCCCCACCTCCACAAGAAAATGCCTACTTTTGAGATTCCCTATGTATATTCATATGTGTAGTTGAAGTCCTATTATGATAATTTTTCTTAAATTTTATTTTCTGTCTCCCACGTCCCGGATGATGTAGTATTACTAAATGTGGTCTTTATCTTATTTTAATCCTCCTAAGATCAAAGTGTTCATTGGCAAGGTCATCCAGTGTCGATTAACATACATAGCTATACCTCTCTCAGGCTTTCGGTGGGAATACAATAAGGCACGACATGCTAACCTTATTGCAACCTAAAGTGTCATTTACTATTTCCCCCTTGACTTATGTATTGCCTTAACTCCGGGGAATTTTCATCATTGGAGGCCATTTGTTTCTTCATTTTCATACATACTTCAATTTCAGTAAATATTGTGAGTGATGCAAGTAATTTTAGAGGATTGTCCTAACTGGACTTCATTTGATGGCTTAAAGAGGAGTTGGTCATAAATAATGCTTTATTCTTGGTTTTTTGTTTTCATTCCTTCCTTTGTTATATGGTCAAGTGAATTGTTACTGGAGTATTTGATCCCCCCCAACCTACCAATTCCTCCCTTCTTTTCAGCATTTCAAGTTTTTACTAGCATGAACAGATCCTGAAACTCTATCAGCGTTGGTGAAAATAAATCCCTTCAAGCTTCATGATTTGGAAATATATTTACAGACTTTGTAAGTGACATTGGAAACTGTTCTTGTTAATTTCAACTTGGTTGGCCCTGGGATGTTAGAATTAAAGATTGAGGAAAAGACATTTATTGGAAACTCTTCTGTTATGAAGTGGTGGTAGACTGGTGATCCAGCAGCTTGTTGAGGCACTAGAAGTCCCGCTTCACATATTTTTCACCATGCCATGAACATAAGTCTTGTTTGGTGAGAAAGACAAACCTGCATTTAGTAACCTGTTTACCTCATTGGTCTCATCCTACATGTGTAACTTTCATTGACTTTGGATAGCTTTTCAATCTATATGATAAATTTGTGTGCTTTCTGATTATTGCTTTCTTCAGTAGCATAGGAAACACATTGATAGCTTCAAACTCGGGTGCTTTTATATCAGGTTATAGCATGTTTGGACAATGGTCCCTTGAATTTATATGACATCCATAAGCTGTTTTACTCATTGAGTTTTACCAGTTTATATCAATAGCATGTTTGGACAATGGTTCCTTGAATGTCTGATGTGTCTTATGCTTTTCGATGAGTTTGACCAGTTGACATCATGGTCACAAATTTTCTGTTTTACTCATTCTATTTGCTATTAAGAATGACTAATACATGGAGAACTTTAGTTGTTACATTCAAAATGTTATCTTTCACTTTTTCAAAAAACAAAATATGATTGAAACTAATTACAATGACTAATACATGGGCTTTGTTTCATACAGTTACAGAAATAATGAACTTGCTTCACCAAAATAGAGAGTAGACACAAAAGGAAGTACAAAAGGAGCCTGTTTGACCAAAATAAAGAGCAGACCAAAAGAAGTACAAAATGAGGCTGCTTGAACAAAATAGAGAAAGCAGCGCAAAGGAAGCCATAAGCTGTACAAAAGATCTGGACAAAATAAGATGGAATGGAGGCTTCATGTAGAAGGATCAAAGTCAATCATTGAATCTGTTTTTGTAACACAATGCAACTTTATAGTGTTAGTGAATATATATTGACAGTCTTAAATTTGTCCACTATTGTAAGATGAGAAAATGCTATGTAAAAAATTTCATATTTCAATACAAGAGACTAAATTGTTTTTTAAATTGTTTTCTTTCATTATCATTATTCTTTATGCTTACCAACATTATATATTTGGCTAAAATCCAGTGCTTCAAGTAATGTAAAGTCACAATCAAGTGGTGCCTATAAAAAATAAAATAAAAATAAATAAATCTCTCAATAAATAAAACAAACTAGTTGACGATGCTATTCAACATCATATGACATATCATCAATAAATTCATAAGAGTCATTTGACTTGTTGAGACTTATCTAACATCATGTTATCATGTAGTACTGGAGTTGATGTCTCAACTTTTTGAAGTTGATTATGGTGTCCCTGAAACATATTTAGAGATAAACATCAAATATGTAATAAGCATTAAACATCTTTGAAAATAATAATTGATCAAAAGTATACTTGTAAAGCTTGATGCGGCTTTTTAGAGGCTTTTGTTATTCCTCTTCTTCGACTGATTTCAAGACAACTCTTTATTCTTTTACTTATCTTTCTACCATATCTCTTTTTGAAGCCAACTACTTTTCCACCTCCCATTATCGCCATCATGATCCCCCACACCATTCTCATCACCGTTACCATCATCTAATCTGTATTTTATGTGAAGCTTGGTCACCTTTTTACTTAGTTCCAAGACACCTTCATGAACAAGAGAGAATGCCTCTGAACTTTCTGATGCATCATTAGCTAATTTAACAAGTAAAGGGCATAATTGTCTATACTGATTTGATCTTTGTAGTTTAGGATCAACTTCAATATGTTTCCCTTTGATATAGTACACTACACCACATCGTGCTTCTCTTGTCCACCTTTTTACTATATATTTCTTAGGGAGTAACTTGACATCACGTTCATTCAATAATACTCTCAATGCATGACAACATAATATGCCAACTCGTTCAAACTTTTTACAACTACAAGTTATTGTCTCCGTCAAAGGATCAAATGTCAAGCTATGCTCTCATTTACTTCCATCCATGGTGATCACATAATCAAACATGGCGACACTATGCTCCACATCCATAATGATCTTTCTTTCTTTCCTCTCTTTTATACATGTAGCATCGTGTAGATCACATTGTTGTTGGAACAAGTTAAAAATAGGTCGAGTATATACATCAGAAAGCTGACGAAGCATACTTGAACTCTGTAATATCAACCTTGGCAACTTGTCAAGCGCCTCAAAATCGCTTTTCAATTCTTTATAATGCTTATCCTCTAGAACTTGTTCAAATTGTTGGATGAATCCATTGATATCCAATTTAGCATGGGTGCAACTTTTGACAGACGCATTGACACTTTCGCTAATTTGTGTGCTTCTCATGCCAAGTGTCCTTGAGTTCTTCATATAGCATGCTGCCTATTTCTCTTTTATTTGATACATGGACATCAACAACGAGTTTTTTTGTCATATCTTGTTGTGATAACAATGTTTGCCAAGCTTCTTCAAACTGAACTTCATCCCAACAATGATACATGCAATGGTTGAAGTCACTAACCATTGAGCTTGGAAGGTGCTTCATTGCATTTTTTGAAATATGCCTAGTGCACAAGGCATGCTTTACCTCTGGCATCACTTCTTGTAATGCACGTGACATAGCAGCATCTTGATCGGTAAATATGGTTACTGGCCGGGCATTTTTGTTTGCACACAAAAAAGTCTCAAACAACCATTTGAAACTCTCAAGTCTCATCATATAACAATGCCACTCCAAATATTACCCCTCCTTTGTAATGGTTAAAGCCAAAGAAGATTGCAAGAGGTTTATGGTCACGATTTGTGCAATAAGTTGTATCAAGTGAAATTACTTCACCAAAGCAAGCATAGTCAACCAACATGCGTGCATTAGCCCAAAATACGTTTGTCACTTGGTCCTCTGAATCCATTTGGTGAGCATGAAAAAAAGATGGATTTTCGACTAATTGACGCTCAAAATACCCAAATATACATCTTGCTGCTTCCCCGTATTTCATAGCTCGTTGCCTTCTTGAATTAAAATAATTCTTCTCATCACCTCTTGTATATCCCAAATTGGCTCGACCTCCCGCATATTGGCTTTGTAAATTAAATGCTGATTTTTGACTAATCCCAACCTTTTCAGCATTTTCTAATTCATATTGTTGAGCTGGTGTTAATTCTCGAAACAATGCAAATAGATGAACAACTTTAGGAGGTTGAAGAGGATGATTATGATCCAAGAAAACTTCATTTATTTTGTACTTTCCATTTACTTCTTTAACTTTTATTCTTGCTTTGCAATTTGTTCTTGTCTCTTCTCTAGGCTTTCTAATTTTCACATCACGAATGTCCGGGTTTCTTCATCCCTTCTTTACGACAAACATATAGATAAGAAGAATATTTTGACTTGTCTTTTTTGCTCATGTTAAAACTTTGTTTTTGAACACCGAAACCAATTCTTGTGCCATATGCCCTCCAAAATTCCCACGCTTCTTCTATATTGTTAAATTCAAGATCAAGTCGAGGAGTAAAATTTATATCCATCTGCAAAATTGAAAAATATATATCCAATATAAATATAAAATCACAACAAAATTGATATATTCTGAAAAATTTTATTTAAACAAAAGTGAAAGCATCTTCAAAACTATCTGTTAGTATATGCATGAAAATTTTGTTATTTTTTAATCCAAGATGCATACTTTAACATCAGAAGACCAAAATATCCTTCTAAGATTAAAAAAGAAAAAGAAAAAATTCATCATCAGAATTTCACACAAACAGACAAAATATAGAACTAAACTATAGTTTGGTTTAGCTTGACATAAAAGTATTCTTTAAATAAGCATAGAACAGACCTGTAAATAAGTATTCCTTATTAGAATGACTTGTTCCTTATTGGACATATTTTCATACTATGCTTTAACGCAAGAACATAGATTAAAATGGTTCAATGCAAAACGCAAGAAAATAGATTCGAATGTCATTATTTCACACTCCAAACTCAAAGTATTAGTACCGGGTAGCCCAGTAAATTTCCGTAAATCATAGTTTTAAGCTTAATATTCAAGCAACTGGGACAATATGGAAAATTGCAAGTAAAAAAGTTGAATCATTGGGCATTTGTTTACAAGAAATACTCTACTGACTCAGACTCTAAAATCTGTTTCTACCTCCTTCGATTTCGTCTTCTCTAAAATCTTTTCCCACTTCCTCTGATTTTCCCGCGCAGATTCAGGAAGAAAAAAGGGGTGCTGGCGCCAAATAAAGAAGAATGGTACTGACGTATGTTTGCCTGTCTCGGGAGAAAATGCAAAAGAAAAAATAAAACAAAAGACGCACGTGTGTTTCGGGAGAGAAATGAGAGGAATAAAAAAGAGGAATGAAAAAGACATTAAACGACGTCGTATGAAAGTAAAGGAGGGCAGCGAATTTTAAAGGCACCGGAGGAAAGCCAAACCTGTATTTTGAGTTCCCAAAATATCTCATGCTCACTACCATGAACAGAGGGCCACCCCATAGTTATACTCATCCCAGTCATTGAGTTTACTAACTCTCTCACTTTCTCTCTATATTCTTTCTTATACGATGCTCTATTGTGCCACACCTATGTAGGCTCTAGCTAGCTTTCTAGTAGTCCAAACTAGTCTAAATGTTGCGTGGGGTCATTCAAAGAATCAACTTATGGAGATTTAGAGGTCTGACCCGAATAAAACATGGCTTCGTTCAGTACACTTTATCCCTCTTATTTTCCTTCACATAGAACTTTAGTTGGTAAATATTTTTAAGTATATAGTTATCAAAGCCACCATTGAAAGAACCAATTTGCAAAGGGGCCTTCCATGTGGCCGTTTGCGTTCCAAAAAATTTTGAACTTGTATGTCAAATCCACTTACTTTTATTAAGAGAAAACCATTATGCAGAGTGCAAAAAAGTTAATACTATAAATCAATCATTCAATTCAATTTGAATGAAGTAAATCAGTTTTTGGCCTGAAATCAAATATAAATCAATTTGTATCGAGCGTTTCCTCTTGTTTTCTGCTTTCATTTTAATGTTGAATATTTTCTCTGATTTTTATCATGACACAAGTAATATGAATACGACAAAAAGAGTTGTTCAAGTTCAAAAGTGTGTTGAATTTTAATTGAATTTAATTTTTTTTTCCTAAACTGCGGTTAACTTTTATTCTTTTCTTACACGTGAAAAAAGAAAACCAGGAATCCAGCATATGGACAAAAGAAGATGGCAAAGAATGCTACTTTTTATTGATAAATTCATGACTAACTGCCACTGGATTACAACAAATCAAATTTGCCTATTATAATATGTAAGAATGAGAATAAGTTAAAAAAAGTGGAAATGATATTAAGGTCCCAACTAAGAAAAATAATATTAGAAAAATTCTATAACTTGTCAATGGTAGCTCATTCACTTTTAAATTGTTACTATTTCACTTGTCATTAACAAGCTATGAAACTTTTATGATATTGCTTTTCTTAATTGGAACCTTGTTGTCATTTTCCAATTACACACACACACAGATATATATGTCTCCTGTTTAGGCAGTTGCAGTGGATGAATTCACAGCTTTCATAGCATCAAACCTTGGTTCCTTAGCCTGAAACTTGAGTGCCGCATAGAGCTTCATGTAATCTTCAAACACAAATTTTGGATAAATGAGGTTCTTTCCTTCAATCAAGGGTGTTGCTGGGTATATAACAGCATCACTTCCTGGATTGTAGAATGAAGCCACAGACATCCTGGTCCCATTAGTTTGTGCAATCACACGATGCTCCACACTCTTGTACTTCCCATTTGTGATTACCTGTTCATGAAATAATCTATGATCACTTGTGTCTCAAAACTAAAAGAATTACTCCACAAGATTCTAAATGTAAGAGTGAGTAGATGGGTTTGCAGTCTGTAATAACTATATAGCCTTAAATTATGCAACTATGGAGAGAGATTAATATAAGTTGGGTCGCATCTGGTGGGTCTATCACTATCTCAATCTCTCTCTATTTACAAAATCTACCGCTTGTGAGTATATATACTAGTTATCATACATATCAAGTTTTATGGAAGAATTTATGTGTAATACCTCAAGTTGATCTCCAAGATTCACCACGATTGAGTGGCGCATTGGAGGAACATCAATCCACTCGCCGTCTTTGAGAAGTTGGAGGCCACTTACTTTGTCATCTTGGAAAAGAAGGATGATGCCGCCCGCATCGGTGTGGGCACGAAGACCCTTCACGAGTTTGGGGTTAGGGCAAGAAGGGTAGTTAGCGACCTTTGTGCCAAAATTTGGTCCTCTTGATCCATGGAAGGCCTTCTTGAGGTAACCCTTCTCTAGTCCAAGATTCTCACAGAGCAAGTCTAGTAGCTCCTCTGCAAGTTTTTCTATGTGTTCCGCAAATTCCTTCATTACCTTGCTGCATTTAATTTGAATTTAAATATTTCAGTATATGTACTTAACGATATATAGTGATATGAAACATACACATGCTTGTTTCACTTAGTGTGATCTTCTACCTGTATTCTCCAAAAAATCTGGGATTTCGAGAAGTTTGAATCGAGGCAAGTGACGCAAGAAGAATGTGCTTTCGCAATCCATGTCCTTAACTTCAGCTTGAATACCTTCTAATGCTTTGCTTGCCACTAACTCCTTGAACCTTTTCTCCATGCATTTCCTATAATGCTCTTTTGTTAACCTCTCCACTGTGTCCAAAAGTTCATGGGCTATCCCATGGTTCACCAACTACAAGAAAAACAATGAGATTTTATTTAATAATTGCTAACAAAAATTTTTAAAAAATAATCAACCACAAATATGCAAAAATGAGTACCTGAAAAAATCCCCAATTCTCACAAGCGTCATTAATTTTCTCCATAGTAGCCTGTCTCTCTTCACCATTAAGCTTATCCAAGTTGATGACTGGGAAGTTCGCCATTTTTAGACAATAAAACGCTCTGTTAAATTCTCTTGTTTCAGAGCTATCGTTGTTAGTTTCTATGTGTATTTTCCAAGCAAGGTGTGTGGTATTTATAGATAGTATAGGAGTTCAAAGACCAGGAAGGCAGCAGGAAATACACTAAAAAAGACATTAATATAATCATGACTTAAACGCTTACATAGTCTGACCGCTGAAGAGGTTAATTTGCGTTGTTGAATTTTCCACTTATAATTTGGGGTCTGATTCACTATTAAACGTTTTAATTATTGTCTTTACTGTTTTGGGTTTGTTCATTTGTGTTTTGGATTATCTTAGTGTCACATTTCATGGAAGGTGGCTAAAGTTAAAGTGGTCTACATTATCTTAATTAATTCTTCGAAGTGTCTCGTCGAAGAAATCATGCATGCGTAGGCAAATATGTATAAGTGCATTTAATGATCGAGCTTTATCTTACCCAAAATTCAAAAAATAAAATTGGTAAGAAAAACAAATTTATGGATAAAAACGTGCAACGAGTGCAAATTCACATCAATGTTGAATACAAGATGCAATGATTATTTCTTTGAAATCGAAAAAAAAGTAAATAGTTTTCAAATATAAAAATTGTTCACATATTCACAACAAAAGAACTTATTATATTTGTAATATATTTTATTTTATATTCTTAGATGCATAAAAAAAGTAACTCGATTATTAATTGCCCTCACTTATGACGATGGTAAATAAACTTTTTTAGGGAAAATAATAATAATCTGATTAAAAGAATAAGAAAAAAAAATCATGAATTGCGAAAAATTCTATTTGTTCATGATATCTAATATGACTAATTGTGTATGACACTTTGAGGACTAAATTGATATAGATTAAACTTTAGAATTTAAATCAATAACTGAAGACAACTTGAGGGACCAAAAATTTTATTATTGCTTATATTAATGACTTGTAAATAACATATAGTTTGTTATAGAATTTTATTTTATATTAACCTCCATATCAATAAGTGTATTAATTAAAAATAATATACCCTACCATACTTTTTTAATTTTTATAATATTAATATTAATTTTTACATGATATACGTAGATGAATTTGTAGTGATATACTATTTTTTTCCTTTTAATTTTAAATCCCAACCAAGAACAGGCCAAACTAGACCAGTTATTTATTTATTGCCAAGGACCAGTTAAATTTGATTCAGTAATGAGGGTAATCTGAAAAATGTGCACGTGAATTCCTGGTGAAAAGCGTGTGATAAAGTAAAGTCAGTTCAACAACTAAATTCAAAGTAAAATTTGTTTTTGTATCTTTGACTAATGAGTGAGATGTCTTGCAGAGTTGCAGTATCCTTCTCAATTACTGCAGAAAATCAGAGTCCCTTTAGACTAAACGGTGGCTAAATCTTGTTTATTGTTTGGTTTGAGACTAAATGGAGGAGTATTTATCATGTTATATATATATATATATATATGATATTTTTATTTGAAATTAATTTTAAATATTTTGCTAAATATAAGACAATTTATAGCTTCCCAAATAAAAAGATTGACAAATAAAAAAAATAATGTTTTATATTTAGGATCACGATCAACTCTTCAAGTATGTCATATATTAAGTACAGGAGAGAGTATATGTTATAACATTAGAGGTAACATTTTATTTAATAATATTTTACAAATTAAATTTATACCATAAGTTTATATATATAATTAATTAATTAAATAAATATTCTTTCCTTAATATATAAGAATTAAAAAGCAATGAGGTGAGAGGTTATCTTCTCTTCAATTTAGACAAAATATTATTATATAAAGGATCTATTTTACGGAAGTTTTTCGTGCGCGGGGGGGGAATTTTTCTCCTTAAGTGTTAAAAAGAAGGAGTAATTTTGTAATACCTAATTTTCATAACTCTTATAGACATTTATATTTTGGAAAATAATTATTAAAATACAAAGGTGAATATGTGTCTTAAAGAATTATCATCTATTGATTATATTTTTGTGTAAATTTCACTATGGAATTAATTAACCAATGGTTAATTATGAGACTACATATTAGGGGTTATAAAATGTGACATTAAATCACATGAAATAAATAGCTATTTTAAATAATCATAAGACAAGAAAAGGGATTAGGGAAACACTTAGTTTAATTGTTATCTAATAACAATTATCCTTAACAAAATAAGCTTGCACTAATTGAGATTAGTTGCATAATTCTTCAAGATGATTAGAGGCAAATTAAGATCAGCAAAAAGGGGCTAATTATTGAAGAAAATTAAGGGCCAAAGATGAAGAATTAAAGCTTGAACAATTAAGTATTAATGGCCTTGATTAAGTAGCAAGACAATTAGACAATGACACTTATAATCAAGGGTCATATAAGCACTTGATTAAGATGTTAATTAAACTTTAATCAATCTTTGAAAAGTCAACAATGGCATCTAGCCAATGAGAAATCAAGAAAATAATCTAAATCCTTAGATAATTAATTAGACCAATGGGAGGCTTGAGCCATGGATTGAGGGTGAGGATTGAACTTAAACTAACACATAATTCAATCCAATGGTCCTAATTCATTCTATAATTAACCTTAATCCTTGAAATGAATTAGTCAATGGAAACACTTAACCATTGGATATTTTGCCAATGAAAAAGCACATTCAATGGCTAAAAGGGAAGGGAATTTGGTTTGCATATGGAAGAGGAAATTTATTATATTAAATTATGATATTATTAATTAAACAAGCACATGGGAAAAGATAATTGGGATAGGATTTTGGATAAGATTTGCAAAGAATATCCAAGATTTGTCTTAATGAGAGCACATGCAAATTGGAATCTTATTAAATGCATGGAAGAGGATAAGACAATTAAACAAAGTGGAAGAGGCACTACTACAAAAAACATAAAAAACGTCCTAAATTTGACCCATATAACGTCCTTTTTCTAGGGACGTCTCGTGAGGCGTAGTAAAAAAATACTTTTGGTGACCTGAATTTAATTCGTGTCGTCGTCTTATAAGACGACTGAATTTAATTCAGGTCGTCTTACATTAGACGACCTGAATTTAATTCAGGTCATCTTATATTAGACGACCTGAATTTAATTCAGGTCGCCTAATGTAAGACGACCTGAATTTAAATTCAGGTCGCCTTCGCTTTTTTTTTTTTTTAAAAACCCCAACGGGGTTGGCCATGGAAGAACAAATCAAAAATCAAATTCCGTAAATTCCAAAACCAAGCAAGAACAAGAAAAGAACACAAAGAGAGTAATCAAAACAAAGACAACAAGGAAGATAGAATTAAAAAAAAAAAAAACCTAACAAGTAACTAAAATGGAAGGAATAAGGAACAATAATGCAAAAAACAGAGTAATTTCAGATCTGCAAGAGATTTGGTGTTCATAGTATCGTCTTGGAGCCACGAGGAGATTTCCAGATCTGCAAAAATTGGTGCCCTCTCAGATCTAAAAAATCAACAAGAGTTAGATCTAAAAAAACACTTACTAGCGGTAGCGTTTTGGATGAAATCGATGGTGACTCTTGTTCCGAAGTGCAGATTCTGGCGTCTCGTTGCTCGGTCTCCTCGCCCACGGATCGAAGAGTGTTGAAGGAGTAGGAATAGATCGAAAGAGAGGATGGGGTGTAGAGGAGAGAAGAGGAAGGCATATGTGCAGATCGAAAATGAGAAGAGGAGGGCGTACGTGGGGGAATTAAATGGTGTGCAGAGGAGAGAAGGGATAAATGAAATTAAAAAAATTCATTTTAGGCGACCTGAATTGGTATTCAGGTAGTCTAAAGTAAATTTTAGGCGACCTAAATTGGTATTTAGGTAGTCTAAAGTCAATTTTCAAGAGTTTTTTGGAGCAAAAAATCCTAAAATGGCGCCAAAAAATTTCATTTTAGGTGACCTGAATTGGTATTTAGGTAGTCTAAAATCTCAATATCAATTTTCAAGAGTTTTTGGAGCCAAAAAAAATTTTAAATGGCGCCAAAAATTTCATTTTAGGCAACTTTGAATTGGATTTAGGTAGTCTAAATTCTCAAAAAAAAATTTAGGTGACCTAAATTGATATTTAGGTAGTCTAAAGTCTCAAAAATGATATCAATTTTCAAGAGTTTTTTGGAGCCAAAAAAATCCGCAAATAATTCATTTTAGGCGACACCGAATGCAATTCAGTCGCCCAAAATCGATTAGCGACGAATGCAATTCAGTCGCCTAAAATCCAAAATTGGCGACCGAATTGATTTCAGTCGCCAATGCTAAAAAAATTAAAAAAAACAAACCCACTTACGCGGCGCTAAACAAATAAATTTTATTCTAAAAAAAAAAAGTTATTCCAATTTGAGCGACGAATTGAATTCAAATATAGGCGACACGAATTCAATTCAGTCGCTTAAATTCAAGAGTTTTTGGAGCCAAAAAATCCTAAATGGCGCCAAAAATTTCATTTAGGCAACAACCGAATTGGATTTAGGTAGTCTAAAGTCTCAAAAAAAAAATTTTAGGCGACCTAAATTGGTATTTAGGTAGTCTAAAATCTCAAAAATGATATCAATTTTCAAGAGTTTTTTGGAGCCAAAAAATCCTAAATGGCGCCAAAAATTTATTTTAGGCGACTGAATTGGTATTTAGGTAGTCTAAAATCTCAATATCAATTTTCAAGAGCTTTTTGGAGCCAAAAAATTCTAAATGGCGCCAAAAATTTCATTTTAGGCAACCCGAATTGGATTTAGGTAGTCTAAAGTCTCAAAAAAATTTTAGGCAACCTAAATTGATATTTAGGTAGTCTAAAGTCTAAAAAATGATATCAATTTTTAAGAGTTTTTTGGAGCCAATTCATTTTAGGCGACACGAATGCAATTCAGTCGCCTAAAAATCCGATTTAGGCGACGAATACAATTCCAGTCGCCTAAAACTCAAAATTGGCGACCGAATTGATTTCAGGTCGCCAATGCTAAAAAAAATTAAAAAAAAAAACAAACCCACTTACGGCACCAAACAAATAAATTTTATTCTAAAAAAAAAATTATTCCAATTTGGGCGACCGAATTCAATTCAGTCGCCTAAATTAAATATTGGCGACTGAATTCAATTCAGTCGCCTAAGGCTCATTTTCCTTTCATATATTTACAAGAATGCCACCTTGTCTTCATTTTTTACTTCCTATTTTTTAATAAGGACGTTTTTTAGGGTAGTAATATCCAATTTTTGTAGTAGTGAGGATAGAGTAGAGAGAGGGCACGGTTTTGGTGAGGAAAAGAAGAGGAAAGAAGTAAACTTATTGAAGAAGAAAAATGGGCTAAATCCTATGTAATTAATATTAGCCAATGAGGATCTTTGATCCATAATTTGTGTCTTCATAAAAAACCAATGCCACATGAACCCTTGATGAAGGAAAATGATCCAATGGTTGTGGTCCTTGGATTTTTCCTATAAATAGAGAGCTCTCCTCTCTTCATTCTTCACACCAAACTCATATCAAAATGGTTGAGTTTAAGAGAAGAGTGAAGTCTTTGGAGCAAGAAGGAGGAAGGAGAAGCAAGGTTCTTCAAGAGACAAGTTCTTGAGCTTTAAGCTTTTTAGTTTTTAGTAAAGTTGTAGTTTTAATTTAGAAAATTAGGAAATAAATTCCTATACTTGTTTTTAGGCCTCCTTGCATTGAAAAATTCCTAATGAGGTAAAAACATGTTGGGAGATAATTTTTAGAGTTAGTGGAACAAGATTGTGAAAATTGTAGAATTTCCAATTTTAAGATTTTGCTGGCAGTGAAAATTAAGGCTATTATTTTATGTATGAGATGGAGTCATTTAATCATGAAATTTTACAGGAATAGATTATACATGTAGGGCCGAGGAGATATGAATTTTTGAAGTTAAGCCTGGTTTACTGGATTTAAATCTGAACAGTGTTTGAAAACACAAAAATGGGAATGATTATTAATGTTATAGCTTCTGGAAATACTTTTCCTTGAAATTAGACATGTCAAGGGTCATGAGGAATTTTACGGAACCTCAAAAAGATTTTTTTAGAATTAATTATGATTTTCCAAAGTTGCTACAAAATCTGCCTAGAAAATCCAGCATTTCGTTTTTAAGAAAATGTAAGGGCAAAATTGTAATAACAAATCCACCAAGGGTAGAAATGCCAAAATAGGTGAAAATATCCTTTTTGATATTTTTCTAGGAAATATGATATTAAGTATAATATCATGGAAAAAGGAAATAATCCAACGGTGACATTATAGGATATTCGGAAAATCTGGAGTCAGATTCAAAAGGTCGGGAGTTTTGACAATTATGCAGTGGAAGGTACGTTCGCGTACTAGTAACTTTAATCGCCTATATCTTGTATGATTGTATATGATTGATTGATTTATGAAGTCGTGGACAAGACTTGATCTTAGGTCATGCACCGTGGCTAAGTTATGGGGCTTAGTTCACATGTTTATATACATTCAACTTTATGCGGGTTATAGTCTTGATAACGTCGTAGTGTTGTTTTCCTAGCACTGAGGACACGAGGAGCTGTCGTGGCACTGTTTAGTGCAAATGCAGCAAACATTACATCTGCTGTGTGCTATGTATTGTTGTGCTGTTAACATTACATGTGCGATGTGCTATATATTATTGTAACCTTACATCTGCTGTGTGCTATGTATGGTTGATGCTGATATGTATTGAATATCTGTCATATACTGTTATATCTGCTATAGAGGTTAATTGTTACCTGAGATTCAATTCGATTGAATCTCAGCCTTGACTAAAGATTCAGGAAAGGAACCAGGATCTAAGAAGACGACGTGGACGGAGCTGTGAAGAGGCACTGGTCGAGATGAGAGACTAGTTTCTGGCATGAATCTGACGAGGTTACTTCAAACCAATTAGTGTCTAGGCAGGGTTAGTCTATGTGGTTCAGTCAAAAAGTCACTGTGAAAGACGGGGAGACTTCCACTAGACACCTACCTGTCCAATATATTTGATTAACTGAGTTAGGTTCATTACTACAAGTCTAGTTAAGGCTTGGTTTAAGGATGTATAGTTACTATTCAAGAATTGTAATTATACAAGTCCTGTATTATTGTATCACATGAATATTCCCTTGGGAAATTTTTAATATAACTAGTTTATGCCTGGGCATTTTATATCAGTTACTTATTGTCCAAATGTAAGCGCATGCTCTTCGTTCCGCATTACTCTGAGTGGTAGCACCTCAACTCTGTTGATTTTTCTAAAACTACGTCTCATCCGACACAGAAAGTAGTATGGAATTTGGGGTGTTACAAATTTTACCTAGCCATTAGCCAAATTAATTTTGACTGTTAGTTGACAAAATATACTTTGAGTTGATGAGTCCACATGTCATCCACATCATTTTTGTTAAAATTTCTCCAAATTTTTTAAATCTAACTTTTAAAAAATGAAGTAGATTACACATCACGCATGAACTTTCGGTGGCAAATTTGTATCTTACCGAATTGGTGTGGATAATGAAGGTAGAATATCACCTAGAAGGGGTGAATAGGGGATAACAAATTCTTCTTGCGATTTGACCGAGGAACAATAAAACATAGACAGATAGAAAGAATGAACACAAAGAAATTATCTTGGTTCAGTCTAACTCTTGACTTACGTCCAGTTCCCAGAAACTCTAAGATTTTCACTAACTCTCAATCACAATTACAATTACACACTTTATACTTGAAGTAATCCTCTCACACTAGGATTCACTCCCCTTACAAGTTGTAATCGTACACCTATGTAACATCCCAATTTTCTAAAGTGTTTTCAATATAGTTTGAGCAAAGTAGAGCATCAGAATAATTTAAAAGAGCGAGCATCTGATAAACCTTCACTGCTGGTGTATCTGGTTGTTATTACAGTGGTACAATTATCCGAATATTTAATAATACAGTGATACAATATTTCATAACAGTCTTCTCCGCTCGTGTCCTCATGCGTGCTGTTTACCCTTGTCCTCGGTCCTGGTTCCTCCGGACCCTGAAGCTATAGTGAGGGCTGAGGTTCAATTACCATTGAACCTCGGTGTAACGGTTAACCTCATGCTTATGTAACAGTTATGTATGACAGATATTCATGACATTACAGCAATAATCAACATAAAAACTCATAATAGATTTTTCGGATAACGGTACACACCCACCGCATATGTCCGTTATCTCTAGTCCGCACTATTCACGGTGCCACGATGGCCTATCGTGTCCTCGGTGCTAGGAAAACTCAACGGCGTTATCAAGACCATAACCTGTGTACAGCTGTATGTGTATGAAACTTTAAAACAATGTTTGAGTCTATGAATACATCTATCACATATATGTACACCATAACCATCAGAGTTAGTATTACAGTACGCGTCCGTACCTTCGTTGACGATTTTGGTACGTTCGTTGATCGAACTGTGGTCACACTTATCCTATAATAGTAATATCACATTTATTAATTCACAAATAATATCTTAATAGATATCTTAGTCACTAATGACCATTTTACTCATGGTGAAATTATTTTTCAGCTTATTTCCCTTATTTTTCAGAAAAACGCTGGCACAGTATTTCTGGGCAGATTTTTCGTCTAACTTCGAAAAATCATAATTAATTATAGAAAAATCGAAACGAAGATATGTAAAATTATTTGAAATCCTTAGGATGTCTAGTTTCAAGTAAAAATACTCAACCTTACCCAGATTACACGAATAATTCCCAGTTCCTAATTTTTGAGCCTCTGCCCAGAATTTTTCCAGAAATTCGTAGCCCAACTTTGAGAATTTTTATCTCCCTGTACAAAACTCATTTTAACATGTTCTTGACATATTTAAAAATCCCTATATGTCTATTTTAACCATGAATTTTCCCAGAATTTGGTTACTATATTTTCAATATGAAATTCTGACGTTTTCATGGCTGATTCCAGAAATTCGGAACCAATGAAATTTCGCTTTAACTTCGTTACTTTGATGTTTCTCTTCCGTAAATTTTGCTATATAACCTCCCTCATCCTTTTTTTGAAATAAAGCCAATTTTTCCCATAAAAACATGTAAATAGAATTATTCTAGAATATTTAAGATCTACACTACTTCTATCTAAGAATTTAAAAGCTAAAGACTAAAAACTAAAAACTAAAGACAAGCTTACCTCTTGAAGCTTCTTGAACTCCTTCCTCCTTCTTAGAAATCACCACTTGGTGGTTGATTTGGTGTGAAGAATGAGGAGAGGCAAGGCCTCTATTTATAGCAAAAGCTCATGAATTTTATCCCTTGGATCAACTTTTCTTATCAATGGCTAATATTAATTTGTGCTTCTATGAAGATACAATTTGTGAGCAAAGGCTTCCCATTGGTTAGAAACAATTACATTGGATTTAGCTAATTATCTTAATTTCCAAAATTAAATCCCCCATGTGCACAAAATATAATATATTTTAATCTCTCTCTCTCTTCCATCATCTTTTTCCTTGCTTTAACGAAATTCATTTTTGGTTGCCGATCAATCACTAATACTTTTAAATTCGAGTATGCTTTTTGATTAGTAGTTGGATATCCAGATTTATGGTCTAATTAGATTCCCCTGGTTGTACTAAGCTTATTCTTCAACGTTTGCAAAAATAGCCTTTACTAGGCTTACTTTCGAGGTTAAATTACGTGGGTTCAAGATAAGTCCTTATATTTTCTCCAGGGTTCCTACTTCTTCACAACTATTTAAATTTGTATAAATTCTCACTTTATTTGTTGTTTTGAGTTTTTTCGTGTACATCGGATATTTTCTTGGATTTCAAACCATTATCCAATTTACTTAAGGATTTCAAACTTTATCAAATTTGCTTTAATTTTCTTTTTCTCTCTTGATTAATTGATTTAACTAAACATGAAAATTAGTGCTTAATTAGGAAAGTATTATTTCACCCTCATTTTATACTTTTATTTTGCCTCTTGAATATTTTGCAACTAATCCCAATTAGTGCAAGCTAACTTATTCATTTGTTCATATGAGAACTATAGTTTAATATGGTATTTATATCATATTTTATTATCCTTAAATATAATTTCAAAATTGGCCCTTGATTCTTCATTAAGTTAAAATATCCCTAATTGATGACTTTTAATTGCCACTAAATTTATTATGGACATTTATAAAATTATTCTAATTAACGTAAATTTAATTGTCATTTATTTATTGGTAATTTCCTTTAATTGATTTAGGTATTTTCATAACATTCTATGACTTTCTATAATTAAATAAAACTATATTGTAATATAATAATCTTAGGGTATTTTATGATATCTAAACCAAATTAGAAAATTTGGGTCTTTGGTTTATTTACTTCTAGAACAAAATTCCCTAAATTAAGCTACTAAATTTTGAGACCACATATTCACCTATTTCTAATAGGTATTATTTGCCCAAAAATAGTATTTATGAGAATTATAAGTTCTTGGGTATTACAACCTACACTCAAGGTCCCTTTACCTTGAGATTATATAGGTAATAATGAAATAAGTGTTTAAGCTTTCTCACAGAGGAGATGAATAAGAATCACTGAAGTACACGATATCTGAAGATATTAAATGAAATGAGTGAAATAGTCGCTTGCAATTAGTTCAATTGAATGCGAAGAATTTTGGTAGTTGGTGCATCTAATACTTCGGTATTTATATTAGTTGACATTAATGACCGTTGAAGAAGCTTGAAGATTATCCGTTGTGACTCTTCAATGTGACTCGTTAGATTGATGAAGCTTGATAGTCACTTTCGCCATTAATAATGCAGTCATAAATGCGTCGCTTTGATATTCCTTCATTCCATTTGTTTTGCCCATTAAGAAACAACATTTATTACATAAATGGAATAGCAGAGGTACTTTTAGAATGCTCGGAGGAATGGTTGTCGTGTTTGTGCCTCGTTTAGGCAAGAACATTAAATGCATTCGACACACAAATTGCTTTATGACAATTTGTTGTTAATCCTTCATATAACCATATGAAACTTACTAACAAACTGATTAAAGATAGTTAGGAACACTAATGAGTGATGATAAGAAGTAATGAGATCACAATTAATGATTTTAGATTTACGAACACAGTGATTTCCAAAACCAGAAGAGCTAACTCTAGTTAAATTAAAGCTTTCTTCAGTTGATGACTCGGGTGAACAAAAATTAACTTGAGTCACAACTTGATCTTCTCAGAAAAAGAGATAGATCATAAATGAGAAGATGTCTTTGTAAGTGTTTAACTCGAGTTCAAGAAACATTGACTTGAGTCACTGACTCGAGGCAAGTATCTTATACGCGAGTCAAATATTTTCTTTCAGAAATAAGCAAGGTTGGAATAAGGAAGAAAAGTTTAGAACAACACATAACTCGAGTTTAGAAAAAGCTACCTAAAGTTATTGACTTGAGTTGCTTATTATCCCACTCGAGTCAAGCGGTTTTGAGTTCACAACCAAATGACTTTGAAAATATTTCGTGCAAAGATAACTTGAAGTAATATTATTAACTTTAAGTTGATCACTTGAGGTAAGTAATATTCACTCGAGTCAGTTCATGTAAAGTCTAATCGTTGAAGAAATATAATTTAGCGCGAGACTTTAAATTTAAATCTTTTAAAGCAATTAACTCGAGTTAAAACAAAATTAACTTGAGTTGGAAACTTTCATTCAAAAGGCTTCAAACTAATTCCCTCAAGTTTAACTTATCCAAACTCAAGGCATTCCAAATCAAAACAATTTTTTCAAATGGTTCAAAACATCGACTCGAGTCCGCTTTGATGACACTTCAAAATACTTATTGATTCAAGTTAGATTTGAAACTTAGGTTTTTCCTTTGAATCTCTAAGTTTATTTTTATTATAACTTTTATCATCAAAACATAAAGAACTAACAGATAACATATAGACTACGAGCTTAGTATATGTATTTTTGTGTGTGTGTGTGTGTGTTTTTTTTTGTTTTTTTACACTTTGTCTCCACCACTATCTTTTAGATTATAAGAAAATGACATTAATAGGATTAACAAGAATAATAAAACAATTGACAACTTATTTTGCTTTGAGATTTTAAAATTCAAGTGATATTTTTTGGAATTTTTCCTAGATTATATTTAATTATTTTGTTATTAGGTAGGATAAATAGATTATTAGATTTTCATTTTATGGCAGATTTATTGGTTTTTGAATCCGAGTAAAGTTTTCCTTCTCGGCTTCCTCTTATGCTCTTTCTCTTTTCTGATTATTTTAATCCCGATGATCCTCTCTATTACGTCCTACATCATGTAGACTTTTCATATTTATTACCTTTAATATAAGACATTAAAAATATGGTGTATTTATGCTTATAAAATTGAATAATGCTAAACTTGAACAAAAAGGTTGCGTGTAATTTCTTCCTTCTTGTAATGCAAAGTAAGGTATCAAGAGAACAAACTCAACTAATCATGTGGTTTCATATGAAGAACGTGCATGTTTGGCACACTTTGCTTCTTTTCCTTTCTTTCTTTTAGTAACATCTATTTTATTTGTTCATTAATTTGCATTTGAACTTGCATGTTTGGCACACAGATTGGTTCAGTAATTGCATATTTCATTATTTATTTATTTATTATTATGATAGCTTGAGTAAACTTTTGATCAGCTTTATTTCCCATTTTATTTTTAAGTACATAATAATCTAAATATTTTTCTTATTAAAATTAGAGGATGAAATTAAAATTATGTATCATCATACTTTTGGCCAAGTATAATAAGCGCACTAAATTAAGTAATGAAACTAAGCTAAATGAAAACAATAAAACTCTAAATTAAATAGGGGAAATACACTTCTCATATTGTAGGAGAAGTGTATTCTCATGTCATAGATACAAAAAGATGTGGATCCCACCATTTTTGTATTTGAGTTTTTTTTTTAATATAAAAAAGATGTTGGTCTCACCATTTCATGTGTGTTTAGGAATCTTCTTCTTCTCATACAACATGAGAAGTATAAACTCTATTAAATAGATCATATTAAAATTGAAATGGATTAAAATTAAATATTTTTTCATTTTTAAAATTAAAATGAATCTAAATGAAAACAGCAAAATTTTTAACAAATAGAGGCCATGAAAAATTAACAAAAGTATCCCTCTATATATCTCCTTATTCACCACATATATTATAATGAATGAAAATTCATTGTCCCCTGATTTTACAATTTTGATGTAAAGACGAAAATGGGTCACAATTTTCACCCGGATAATCTTAATCACGGAGGCCAACCTTAAAAAAACCAAAAGTGAAACGTGGCGGCCATCACGAACGCCACACAAACTATTCCCCAACCTACAACCGCCACCTAAACGGCAACGTTTCCACCCGAGCTTCCTAGGCGTAAACACTAATAACAAGAGCGCAGCCAATATCCCGACCGGAAGAACAAGCACCAACGGCGGCGGAGGAAGCGCGGTAACATCAACGGCAATACGAGCATCGACGCCGTAAGAGCTACCAGAATCACAATAGACCCTAAGCCATGACACCTTTCCATGCTCTTACTTTCAGGAATCACCGAAGATGTAATACCCAAAATTTCTTGTTGGTCTTAAATACAATATTTTGATAAATAGAGTCTATTTAATAGGTGAATTTGTGGTCTCAAATTTTGAGTCATGTTTATTTTATTTTCTAGGCAATTTTTCCCCTAGAGTTAGAATAGCCAATAAGTAAGAAATCATATTTGGCATCATAAAATACCATAAATGAAATAAACACTATATTTAAATTTATGATTCATACGGAGATGAAAATATTTAGACAAATTTAGAGAAAACAATGTCCATTAAATTAACAACTAAACCTTCACTAAATTAAGTAAATTGTCCAAGGTTCCATAATTGATTAAAGAGCCTTAAATACCTATTCTCATAATTTATTAAGAGATTAAATTTTCTAAACACCTTATAATTAATAAATAGCTCATGTCTAATTTATAAAAGACCATAAAAGAATTACCAAGACACTTGAAATAATTAAGGGCAATTTTTTAATAATTAATGAGCAATTAAAACTACCCTAATGAAATATTTAGATAATTATTCAGCAATTTATATTAAAATAGTCATTGATTAAAGGTGTATTAGCCTAATTAAATGTCAAGAGCTAATAAGGGATTAAGATTAGCACTAAATGGATTGTTAACAATCATAAACCACTTCATGGACCAATCATACAACAACAAGAGATGATTAAACATGTAATTAAGTTGTTAATCAAAATATTAGTCAAGAGTTGAAAAGTCAACAATTCCAACTATGATCTAAAGGTCAAGAATTAATTCCATAAAGCTTATCTAAGGGTCCTAATTAATTCTTGCAAAGCCTAATCCATGTGACCAAGCCAACAACCAACCAAAAAGCCCCCACATGCATCTAATTAAATGCAAGAAAACTCAAAAGATGGAGCAAAGGGGGGGGGGGCACGGTTTGGGCAAGGAAAGAGAAAGGGAGAGTGTTGCAAAATGCAACTTGCCCACTTGCTTAAAGGGATAGGGTGGTGAGATGAAATATCAAGAGAAAATATCCAACCATTAGCCAATGAGGTGTTTACACATAGGATAATTAGGATAATCAAGAGGATTAATTCAAGAGTTAATCAAGGGGAAATCTATACAAAATAAATTGTATCTTGAAATCCACTAACCATCAATCAAAGATAAGAAGTGATTATTAACAAGCAAAATTCAAGCTTCAATTTGACTATAACCAAAGCTATTTTCTCAACTTTTAAGAATTTGCCAATTGAGAAAATGAGAGATTGAGGTCTCTAATTAAAGCCAAAAATCTCAAGAGTTCAAAACCAAAAGAAAATTTGAATCAAACTTCATTAAGGTCCCCAAATGAATTTTTATCTAGTTATTCTATCTAGTGGAATGGAAGAGGTAGGAAATTCTAACTTAAAAAGGAAGTCAAGAAGTTGTCACAATTTAAACTTCATTTGGAATCCACCAATGAAAGCTAGCAAGACAATTACACAAATGCCATAGCCTTTTGCTATAAATAGGGGCTTTGCTCTTCATATTTTCTCACCAATTCACAAAGCTTACAAGCTGAAACATAGAGAGAAAGAGTGAGTGAGAGCCTTGGAGAAAGAAGGAGCAAGTTCTTGGTAAGTTTTCTAGTTCTAGCTTTAAGTTCTTTAAGTTTTAGCTTTTAAATTCTTAGTTAGAGATAGCTTAGATCTTAAATATGGTAGGATAATTTTATTTAGATGTTTTTATGGTTAAAATTGCCTTTATCTCAAAAAATTGATGAAGTAGAGGTTATGGCAAAATTTCCGGAAGAAATTCATCAAAGTAACGAAGTTCGCGAAATTTCATCTGTTTCGGAAATTCTGAAGTCAGCCATGAAAACGCCAGGATTTCATATTGAAATCATGATCACCAAATTCTGAGAAAATTCATGGTTAAAATAGATATATAGGGATTTTTAAATATGTCAAGAACATGTCAAAATGATTTTTGTACAGAGAGTTAAAATTCCTCAAAGTTAGGCTACGAAATTCTGGAAAAATTCTGGGCAGAGGTTCAAAACTTAAAACCTGGGAGTGATTCGTGAAATTGGGCAAAAGTGACTATTTTTACTTGAAAATAGACATCCTAAGGATTCCAAAGAATTTTACGGATCCTCGTTTCGATTTTTGTAGAATTAATTATGATTTTTCAAAGTTAGACAAAATGCTGCCCAGATTTATACCAGCGTTGTTGTACGAATTTTGAGGGAATGAAGTGAAAAATAAAAGTTGTAAGGGCAAGATGGTCATTAGGGGCCAAAATATCTCTTAGGATATTACTTACAAATTAATAAATACGGTATTACCATTATAGGATCAACGCGATCACAGTTCTGACGTCAAACGTACCGACAACGCCGACGAAGGTACGGACGCGTACTGTAACACTAACTCTGATGTTTATTGTATGCCTATATGTGATGGTTGTATTCCTGAAATGAGATTCTGTTTTTTAAAGTTATTGATTTGTGCACATACAGCTTTATACGGGTTATAGTCATGATAACGCCGTTAAGTTTTCCTAGCGCTGAGGACACGATGGGCCGTCGTGGCACCGGTGAATAGTGCGATCGTAATAGCATTCATATGCAGGTGTATATGGTGTGTTATTACTTGGTATATGTGAATTTTACTGTGGTATCATGAATATCTGTCATACATAATTGTACTTGAACATGAGGTTAACCGTTACCTGGGTTCAATGTACTTTGAACCTCGCTCTTACCATAGCTTTAGGTTCGGAGTGAACAGGAGCGGAGACAAGGGTAAGCAAATGGCTTAGGGGACGGACTGGTCGGACCCCTTTTGAAATGTATTTTGAATTTAGAACCATTTGAACTATTGTACCGCTAGTAGCAAAACATACCGTTGATGTTATCGATACATATCTTTTGAAATACTATTTTTACTTAGGTGCTCTACTCGATCATGATACCGTTTTAAAAAAAAAAAAAAAATCGCTTCCGAAATTGGGATGTGACGAGAAGATATCTTCTATTGTATTTGGGTCGATCCGCATCGTATTTCTCAGCCCCTTCTTTTAAGAAATAGTTCCTCTTCTTCACGGGAGACAAGTGGTCGTAGCTAATCAGCGACGCAGTGATGGCGATGACGTAACCACGAATGAGAATCAAAGAATGAAACGTTTTGCTAAAAGGAGTTAGGGGATCGTGAGGGAGAGTATTCATTTATAGGATAGTTCGGAGACGACTTGTGGGCCCCAATGGAGGACCCTCATAAGTTAATTTTTAAGAATAAAAAAATAATTTGGTCGGAAAATCTGTTACAGTGATCACAAGCAGAAGATACAGTATCTTGTAGGGAAAATTACTCACAGGTCCCAAGGAAGACACATATTTACGTTAGGTCCCTTGAATTTACGAAATTACTCGAAGTCCCAAGGGACTTGAGTAATTATTTCAGAATGTAAAATTACTTTGCCGCCCATAGTGCATATTTCACACGAAGCGATTAACAACACAAAATGCATAAATTAACAACACAAAATGCATAAATTAACCACAACTTCGAAAACCTTCAATTTGTCATGTCTCACTTCCGAAGTTGTGGTTAATTTATGCATTTTGTATTGTTAATTTATGTATTTTGTGTTGTTAATCGCCTGGAAGTAAGACATGATGATTGAAGGTTTTCGAAGTTGTGGTTAATTTATGCATTTTGTGTTGTTAATTTATGCATTTTGTGTTGTTAATCGCCTACGGAAGTGAAAAATGACAAATTGAATGTTTTCGAAGTTGTGGTTAATTTATGCATTTTGTGTTGTTAATCGCCTCACGAAAGTGAGACATGACAAATTGAAGGTTTTGAAGTTGTGGTTAATTTATACATTTTGTGTTGTTAATTTATGCATTTTGTGTTGTTAATCGCTTCGTGTGAAATATGCACTATGGGCAGCAAAGTAATTTTACATTCTGAAATAATTACTCAAGTCCCTTGGGACTTGAGTAATTTCAGTAAATTCAAGGGACCTAACCGTAAATATGTGTCTTCCTTGGGACTGTGAGTAATTTTCCCTATCTTGTATCTGCCACATCATGTACTCATCTTAATTTTAATTCGTCAAAATATTTTCGTCTTCCACTCCTCCTGTGCCATTTCTTATGTGACTTCATATTGCTTTATCTACATTTCTTATTATTGACACCAAATGTCATTCTTTGTACCTCTCACTTCTAAATACTTTTTACAATTTTTTCTTTAATAATTGTCACCTCAGCTCTTTTGTTCAATATGAATCTTATTTTTTTTTTTTTTTTTTCTTATATGCTTACTCGTCCATTTCAACATACCCTACTTAATATTCGTGATGCCCCTTTAAAGCCAATAGTATTGTTGGTCTTAGATTAGTACAATAACACTTTCCTTTTAGTTTATTATATATCATCTCATCACAAATGACTCAAGTAACCTCTTCATCTGAACTATTTAGTCTGACTTTTATAGTTAACATCTCCGTCAGTTTTATCATCTTTTTCGTATAATTGAGCTTTAATATCTAAACTTTATGACTTGTAGAATAATTTAATCTCTCATTGGGAGATTGAGCTTTAATATCTAAACTTTATAACTTATAGAATGATTTAATCTCTCATTTTAACCTCCTAATTGTTTCTATCTTGCCTCTTATTAGAAGTGCAATGTATATATTTTTTGGCATCAGATGTTCTAATCTTTCAAGATTTTTTTTTTTTTTGGGCCTGAAAACTCTTTCAAGATAATAACCTCACAATAGTTAAATGTATTTATTTTTCTACATGTTTCTCTATCAAACTCTTGGGAGTGACTTAGATCCAATGGATTTAGTTTTTAAATGTACAAGGTTCAATATAACAACATTGATCATGTTTCAGGTTCGAGGGTTGCCTACCCTGTTTTTCATACGCCCTCATCCAAACAAAGAAGCGATCCGAACCGAAGGACTTATCCCCATACAGATGATGCGAGGTACATAGACAAGGAGATGTGAAAAATAGTTTTTTTTTTTTTTTTTTTTTTTTTTTGGCTTGTGAATTTTGTTGTTGTAGTTTTAGCTTCTCGTATAGGACATTGGACCTGTTTGGGTTAGTGTTAGAAGCGACAACTTATTTTCTATCTAACTTTTTTAGAAGTTTGATAAGAAAAAAGTCAGGTTATGAATATGATTGGTATTTCCGTATTTAGATTGATGGTGGTAGAAGTGGTGGGACCCACATTAAACAGTTGAGAGATTTTTGGAAAAACCTACCCATAGAGCCTTTTCCTTAACTGACTTTTAAGAGCTTTTTTCAAAAAAGTCCAGCAAACTTAAAGCTCAATCCAAACGCTCCACTTTTGGCTTTTTTCCTTCTGCTACTTTTTTGGCTTTAAGCTACTTGAAGATGTCTCCAAATAGGCCCATTATCTATTGTATGAATCGAATCAGCCCTTTTTAGCTGTCACAAAGATATGAATTACTTACATGTGGACACTTAAAAGTTACTCCCTCTGGTCCTAATTATAGGAACACTTTTATAGTATAAATTACACTAGAAAAGTGTTTCTATAATTATAACTGGAGGTAGTATCATGTTTTGTTTCTTTCCCCTTTCGGATAAGAGAAAAAATTTAGAGGAGGAGCTTTTCAGGATGGTCAGAGGAACCATGAATTTACATTTGATTCATCGAATAAGGTTGTGGTTGTTGAAGGCTGCTCTGTTTTGTGGGATGAGAATAGTTAAAAATGTGTTTTCGTGTTTGAAGCTCGTTTGGTTCGCAGTATATGAAAATGGACACGATGTCAAATTGAATTTTAGGACTCAACTGGATATACTGGCAATGATAATATAATAATTAAATACAGGCTAAAGTATAGTTGTAGCTTTTTAAGTTTATATGAGGTATATTTTTTGTTCCTTAACTTTATAAAGTATATTTTTTATCATAAAAGTCTGATACCGATAATGTTGCAATAGAAAATGGCGTGGTAAACTCAAGTGATGATTGTACATGTATTATTAAATTTTATTAATATTAAATTTAAAATATGTGTAAATTAAAAAATATATAAAAACCTAATGAAGCAGTCAATATCAAAACATGGATTGTATTAAAAAAATCAGTTTAATAATCTAAATATTAAAATTATGATTCTATTTGCAGCTTATGATCTTATTTGCAGCGATTTATTGGTTTATTTTAATCTAAAAATATAAATACATCATATTAAAAAATTTAAATTTAAATATGCTTTGTTAGCCGCATTACCGAGATATTATTTGAGTTTCTTTGCATCAACATTTTTTGTTAGTAACATTAACGGTGTTAGAAATATAGGATTAAAAATAGACTTTATGGAGTTAAGGAGCGAAAAATATACTTTAACCTTAAATAAAATATAGCTTTATGTATAATGTGTGTGTATATATAAAATAAATTCATAACAAGCCTAATTGTCAATTTAATAACAAAACAATATACTCCATAAAGCTTTTAATGAAAGAACGGTTTGAAAATATTTTGCGCATTTTTAAGATCATCAATTTCTTTTTAATTTTTAATTTTTTTACACGTTTTTATTTTAATTTTTCTACACGTTTTTATTTTAATTTTTCATCTTTTTCTTTTGTCCAGCTCAAAACCTGCTCAGTTTTCTAAAAATGGTTCCGGGTTCTGATACAATGGGTTCCAACTTAGCTCAACTACGAAAAACATGTATTTTTAGTCCAAATTTAATTGGGCGTGTTTGGTCCAAACTGGCTCAACATATATAATCATTGATTTTGACCCAAAAAAATTGATTTTATTCCTTAAGAATATTCATTTAGTTTTATTTGAAGTACATAAGTTTGGTTTTGATTTGCCTCAAAAAGTGACAAGCGTGAGGCTAAAGAACAACGTTAGGAAACAACTGAAAGGAAAAAAGACAATGAAACTTCAAAAGGAGGCCAAGTGAAGGTGTGTTGTGTATGTATTCATTGTAGCATAAGAAGAGAAAGCCAAATTTGAAGTTTCCTCTACCATTCAATTAGTGTTGAGCATCATGGGTTAACCCACTTGCTACATCTACTTGTTAATTTAAGTATGATTACTGTCATATCTAATTTAAAGTAATTCTCTTAGTAAATTTTTTTTGTCCATTAAGTTTGAATAATACATGATTTTACTTAAAGAAGTGTATATTGAGCCTTAGTAGCGGATCCAGAAAATTAATGAAGGGTGGGTACCAATGGCGGGGAATTGTTGCCCCCGAATTTTTTTAAGGAAAGTTTTAAATGTATTAAAAAACAAAAGAATATAAACAAGAAAAAAAAAGAATATATCAAAAAAATATTTAGGAAATCAAGTGAATATCGAAGATATAATAAGAGAGGCAATTATTTTACAAACCCTGTCATTTAAAAAAGTGAGGTTAAGTGTTGTTAGAAATGCAATTACATAAATTACAATGAAGGGTGAGTACTCAATAAGTTTAAATACATATATTTTAATAATAAAAGTATATTACAATAAAAATAATTATTATGTGATCCTTCTAGGCCTTATTTTTTTGGAATTCCATCATAATTGCCTTATTATCAATGCTATCAAATACATATTTTTCAATATAAGACACTAAACAATCATTCAATCATTCATCCTCCATCTGATTATGAAGTACAGTCTTGATATATTAAGAGTGAGCACTTAATTTAAGGGTGGGAAAACATTCAAACATGTATTAATTTTTTTTTTTAAGCAAAATCCCCAATTCAAGGGTGGGCACTTGCCCCCTTCTCTTATACGTGGTTCGGCCCTGTTGAGCCATTTTTGTTCATATTAATTATGTTTTTTTTGGGTGTTAGTAGTTTGTGGGCTTTTTCTAGTATTTTATTATTAAGGTTAAAGCATACTCTTAATCCTTTAAATTTACATGAGCTATACTTTTGGTCATTTAACTTTATAAAGTATACTTTTAGTCCTATAATTCTAACATCTTTATTTTTTTGAACGGAAAATGCAAATTCAAGTGATAAAGATGTAAACTTAAGTGATAACTTGTGTAATTAAAAGCTATAAAGCTTAAATTTAAAATATGGGTAAATTGAAGAATATATAAAATTTGTGTAATTAAATGTTATTAGTCATCACTTGAGTTTCTTTGCGTCAACGCGTTTTAGTTAGCAACATTCACGGTGTTAGAATTTTAGAACCAAAAGTATACTTTATAAAATTAAGGGATTAAAAGTATGCCATGCCTTATATAAAACTTAAAGGACTAAAAGTATACTTTAACTTATTATTAAATACAATTATGTTTATCAGTAAAAGTGCATATTTAGTCATTCAACTTTACATAAGGTTTCATTTTAATCCTTTAATTTTATGTTAAAGTATACATTTAGTCCTTTATGTTTACTTCTAGTATCATTTTAGTCCCTTAAGTTTGTAAAATGCATGTTTGGTCCCTTAATACTAACACTTTGTTAGTCGACTTAATGAGAAAATACGACTCAACAATTTTAAGTGATATTTGTGCAAGTAATGCTAACGAAGCATGCTTATATGTTAGTATTTTAATAAATTAATATTTTAAATCATATTAATTGAAAAATATTTAATTTTCTTCGACAAAAAATATATATTTAATCTTCACAAATTGGGAAAAACCACAAAATAGTCTGTAAAGATTAATTTTTTTTTCAATTAATAGGATTTAAAATATTAATTTATTAAAATACTAACATATAAGTATATTTGGAAAATAACTTATATATTTTACATATTTATTACTTTTAATTATTTTTATAATCTCACAATTCAATTGAAAAGAGGAATGAAGGGAGTAACTTTTAATCTTTAAATGTTGACAAAACATTCTGAAACCAAACATATTAAGTTTAATTTTCAAAACAAGAATTACCATTAAAAAAAAAAAATCATTATTTGAGACTAAAGTTTCAACACGTGCCTAATAAGATCAGTTCACCGACCATGATGTCCAACAGAGTGCATGTACATGCATACCAGGGATCATTATCACCTCCAGACAAAACCGATAAGAGAATTGAAGAGTCAAATGTCAATGCTTCATTTTGGATCAAAGGGAGTCCAGATTCAAAAGTTTCTGTTGCCCCACATGTATCACAAATCCTAGGATTCAAATAGTAACTCATCACATGAGGGTGGACGGTTTGGACAAAAGTAAAGATTAAACCAAAAAAGAATTTTTCCTTGTCGGACGTCTATTATTCCTTCTGGTTTTTATTATAATGCGTCAACTAATAATTCTCATAAACCAATAAAACAGTTAAAGTAAATAAAGTTGTCCTATAATTTAAGTAGCTTTCAATATTACCTTACTAATTGCACTAAACTCTAATATTATATTAATTATTACTTTCACCCACTACTACCCTTATTAATTATGGGCATATATGGAAAAAATAATTAATGCACTTTAGAAACAAGTAAGTGCTTTTAAAAAAAAAGACCAAATACAATTGCTAGTTTGTGATTTATAATAAAGACTAGAGGGAGCATTATCCAACTGAAATATATAATATGTCCTTCACAACATTATATATATTTTGACGGAAATAGTCAAAAGTACCCTGCAAAAAGGAAAAGCAAATTGAACAATATGTCGTCACAATACATATTACACACCTTACTCAAGCATTCCCTCATTTTAATGTTTTTGTATTATTACTAGATGATGATTCTTTTCCCCCATCTACTTTTAGCTTTTATCCTTCTCTAAGAAACTATAACTTAGTATGGTAATTTTTTTAAGGTTAAATTATATAAACCCCTGAACTTTATATCTTTTGTAAAAAAATTTACAATAAACACCCCTAAATTTTCAAGTATAGCCAAATAACCCTAAACTAACCAATTTTATACTCCCTTAAATATTTTTTGTATGCATATAAGTATAACCCCTTAAATTTTATATTATATATGTGTGTGTGTTTTTGTATTCATATAAGTATAACCCCTTAAATTTTGTATTATATATATATATATATATATATATATATATATATGCATGTGTGTGTCTATATATTTTTGTGTGTATATATATATATATACACACACGTGTCTGTATAGATAAATCTGTTAAATGTAACACCCCATTTTTTCAAAAGCGGAATAATGTATTTTTATCAGAGTAGAGCATCGGAGCAATTCAAAAGAGCGAGTAACTGATATGTATTTGACAAAATATTAACCATGGTGTATCCGGTTGGTTATAATAGTGGTACATTCATTCGAGTATATAAAATTCTACTATAGGTACACTTCCAAAATAAAATTCAGCCGAGTCCCTCAAGCTTTCGCTTACCCTTATTATCGGCTCTCGGTCCTCCGACCACGAAGCTATGGTAAGAGCGAGGTCTAATGCCCATCGGACCTCGGTAACGGTTAACCTCATGCTTAAGTAATACAAAGTATATGTATGATAGATATTCATGACATTACGGCAATAATCAATACATAAGCACACAATGAGATGTAAGATTAACACATCAACTGATAAGTACAGCACACACGCACATGTAAAGTCATCCATGTTTGCTCTAACCGATTGCCACGATGACTCCTCGTGTCCTCAGCGCTAGGAAAACTCAACGGCATTATCAAGACTATAACCCGTATAAAGCTGAATATATAAGTAGTGATCTAAGATCGAGTCTTAGTCACGGTGCAGGTCCAAGACCAGGTCTTGTCCATGACCCTATGAAATCATCTATCACATATAAGCATACAATAAGCATCAGAGTTAATGTTACAGTACGTGTCTGTACCTTAGTCCGTGCGGATAGCGGTACGTTTGTCTGTCGGTACGTTTTCTTAGATAGCCTATAATAGCATTTACCGCATTATTTTATTATAAATAATATCCTAAGAGATATTTTAACCACTAATGACCTTTTTACCCCTAGTGGATTTATTATTCCAATTATATTCCTTTGTTCTAAAAAAAACGCTGCTTTAGCATTTCTGGGCAGAATTTCTGCTAACTTTGAAAAATCATAACTAATTCCACAAAAATTGAAATGTGTTTCCTTAAATTTCCCAGAAACCTTAGCATGTCTATTTTTGAGAAAAAATAATGGTTTTCACCCAGAATTTGTGAATCATTCCCAGTTTTCACGTTTCCAACCTCTCGCCGAGAAAAATTCCAGAAAACGTAGCCTCTTTTCAAGAATTTCTATCTCCTTGCACAAAACTCAAAATGATACACTCTAGGTATATTTAGAAAGCTCTATATGTTTAATATCACCATGAATTATTTCATAATTTGTGAAAATAAATTTACACATAAAATAATGCCCTCTATCTGACTGATTCAAATAGCCCAGCAAAACCCAACAATTCCCTATCTTACTCTATCTTATTCCGTTAATCCCAGAAATTATTTCCCAACATGTTTTTACCTCGTCAGGCATCTTTCAATGCAATGAGGCCTAAAAACAATTATGAGAATTTACTTTACCTATTTTCTAGATTAAACTAACATTTACTAAAAAAACTAAAGATCAAAGCTCAAGAACTAGAGACTTACCCTTGAAGAACCTTGCTCCTTCTTCCTAGCTCCAAGAGAACTCTCACTCTCACTCTCTTAATCAAAGAACCAGAGGTGTTTGTGGTGATGGTGTGAAGAGGTTGGGGGTCTATTTATAGGAAAAAATTAGGAACACAATTGACATTTAAATTTGACCAAAACTCACCTTAACCATTGGATTAAAATGACACTTTATGAAGACAAATCTCCCACTCTCATGGCTTGGTCGACATCCCTCTCTTCTAGGGGTGAGCAACGGGCGGGCGGGGCTGCCCCGGGGGGTAACCCGCGGTCTGCCCGTTTAAATTTCACGGGGACGGGGCATCACGGGTATGGGGACGGGCACAATGGGGATGGGGCATCACGAGTACTTATTATAAATTCTATTATTATTTTTATTTTATTTTTTTGTGTTAATTATGACACATTTTATTTTCCCTAATTGTAGTCTCATAATTATTCATGTGTTAATTCATCCCAATATGAAATTTGCCTAAAATTATAATCAATGATTTTTACTAATTTGAGACACATATTCACCTTTATTTAATATGTATTATTTATTAAAATATAGTATTTATGATAAGTAGGAATTTTAGGGTATTACATTAAACATTAAGCCATTGGCAGAAACTTAATAATGCCAAAATACACATAACCCTTATCAACTTTAAATTAATTGCATATATATAAGCCTCATCATCTTTAAATTTTAAAAATCACGCCCTCAATGTTTAGATATTGAGCATCCATATATATATATATCCGTTAAACATTAAGGCATTGGCAGAAAATTAATGCCAAAATACACATAACCCTTATCAACTTTAAATTAATTGCATATATATAAGCCTCATCGTCTTTAAATTTTAAAAATCACGCCCTCAAATTTAGATATTGAGCATCAACCATTGTCGTTAAAATGACTGTTAAATTTAATGAAATGTAAGCCATATTGGATTGTTTAAAATGACTTGGTAGATACCATGAAACTTGCATTATAAAAGTTAAATTGAGATCTTCACTAAAAGGACAACTTTGTGCCATTGCTATCCCTAACTTTACAAGGAGACTAGGGGATTTATCTCTTAGAGCTGATGATTTCTTTTTACAACAATTGAGGTTATGATTTTAAAGATTTTTAAGATGAGGGATGTTATATTATATGCAACTGAGTTAAAGTTGTTCGCCGATATGTAATGAACAAAATAAATAGTTTGAGTTATTTTCATAAAGGTAAAAGTTTAGAAACATTTATTATGAGGCTTCAAAGGTTAGAGATGTTATATATATGACATAAAATTGGGGATTTTGTGTAATATAGCATTTTTCTATCAATATAGGCTATTTTGTTGTTTTCCCCTAAAACAAGTGTTTGCGAAATTAGTGATGAATAATTAAGGGGATCTCTCTCATATATGAATTATGACATTTGAATTGTGCAATTTTTATAAATATATTTTACATTACAAGTATAAGATAATGCATATATAGTTATCATCTGGTCAAAAATAAAAAGGTATGGATAAATATAACCCAACATGATATTTTTTTTAATTGAAAGAAATTGTATGCAACATTCCTTTTCAAGCCTTGTGCGTGCCTGCCCACTGAACATGATAACTAATGTGTAATTAATTAAAAGTCTACTAATCCTTGCTTAACAAGCTTTCTTAGTCTCTCTTGCGTGTACCAAATGACGTGCAAGTCTATGCTTCTTCTTCTTTTTTTTTCTTTTTTTTTTTAAATGTCTTTCTTTGTATAGTCACTATCAATGCATCAATCGAAGCAAGTGTTTGTTATAATTAAACTTTGATAAAATAAAAATATAAAAAGTAACCTAGTGTAGGACAGATCTGTGTTTTACCAGTTGGAATGATGATCATACATGTTTGGATTACCTTTTACAATTTACGATGTAAGTATGTGAAAAGAGTTTTATCTCGGCTTTCGGAAAAAGGGTTTATGAAACCGTGGTTTGGGTATTATCCAAATTGTAAGCCCGAAGTTTAATAGCTTTTAGGATTTACAAGGTTAGTATATGAGATAAGTTTTGTCGGGCATGCGGAAAATAGTTTCTAAAACCTATGTTTTGGAGGTTTCCAAACACATAAGCGGATTGATTAATTTGAGGAGATTAAAGAAAGGGGAAATCCCAAGAAAATACCACTTGAACTTTAAAATCCTAAATAAATGATTTAAGTAAAATGAGTTATCAATTGCTTTACTGACCCTATTAATCTCACTATTGGTGTTGTCAACGGAATTTTGAAGTTTGAGTGATATTTTTTTTGTCATTTTCCCGTAAAGAAACTACTCCCTTCTATCTCAAATATAAAAAAGAGTTGACTTTTGGAGATATTAAGAAATTTAATTAAATTATTTTAAAAATTTATATTTGTCACTTTTGTCTCTAAACTATTTTGCCCAACTTATAAACTGATATATAATCTAATGATACACAATATATGATATGATTAAGTAACTTATTTAGCTTTTTTAATTTATAAAAAAAGTTAACTATGTCTTATATTTAGGATTAGAAAGAGTAATAAATCACTTTAAAGTATTTAGATTTATAATTTTTTAAGACTAACTTGCCTAACTTATGAACATATATATAATCTAATGATATACATAAGTATTTTAGAAAAATTATATATATAATTAAGTAATTTATTTAGCTATTATAATCTTTCAAAATTTGTCAATTATGTCTTATACTGGAGATCAAATGTAGTGTAAAACTATGTTATATTTTCCTCACAATAAAACTCTCAAACATAGTAATGAGACATTTAATAGCAGATTTATTGGTTATTGAAACCAAATTACAGTTTTCCTTGTAAGACATTAAAAGTACGGTGTTTGTGCTTATAAAATTGAATAATGGTAAACTTGAACAAAAAGGTTGCGTGTAATTTCTTCCTTCTTGTAATGCAAACTCAGCTAATCATGTGGTTTCATATGAAGAAATGCATGTTTGGGACGCTTTGCTTCTTTTCTTTTCTTTCTTTTATTTTATTATTATTATTATTTTTTTTTTTTGGTTTTGTTATGATAGCTTGAATAAACGTTCGATCAGCTTTATTTTCCATTTTATTTTTAAGTACTTAATAATACTATTTTTTTAAATAAAAATTAGACGGTGAAATTAAAATAATTATTCCCTCTGGTCCTTATTATAAGGCACCAACTAACAATTCTCACAAACCAATAAAAACACTTAAAGTCAATAAAGTTGTCCTACAATATAAGAAACTTCCAATATTACCCCTACTAATTGCACCAAACTCTAATATTAGATTAATTATTACTTTCATCCACTACCCCTATTAATTAGGGGCATACATGGAAAAAAATATAATTAATGCTTCTTAGGAACAAGCAAGTGCCTTATAAAAAGACCAAATACACTCGATAGTTGGTGCCTTATAATAAGGACTAGAAGGAGTATATGCTATGTTGCATTTGTTTGTACCCATATATAACAAGAGTGCATGGTGGCTCAATGGTCACATAGGCATCTTGCCGGAGCTTTGGCGCTGGCTGGCCGGCCGGTGACAGGTACTACATTTTTTTTAAAGAAAGTGTGTGACATTTTGGTAAAAACACAAAATTTCAAAATCATGTATTCTCACCTAAGGACTTATTTGTCTTTTTCATTTCTTAACAGGCTTTTTGGGGTTTGGTAAGTTCATATGGTATTTATTTATATTTTTCCTTTTATTTTTTTTAAAAACAATAATGTAATTAACCATATAATTTGAATTGGAGGGAGTAAAATCTTAAACTTGGTAAAAAGAATAAAATCAAAACCATAATTCTATTCTAATAAGAAATACAAGCAAACAAGGAACAAGAAAAGGGCAAAATATTCATTACTTAGATGTTTGACGCCTAATTCAATACTACCCATTATGTATATTAATAAGTAGTATATATGAATATTATCAGAGTGGAGCAATTGAGCGTAATAGTTGGGTTGAGCGGATGAGTAACTGATACGTGGCTATAACTCAAACCGTTTGCATTGTATCCCGTCGAGGGAATATCAATACAATTATCCGAATATACAAACACAAAATATCTAACAATATAATAAATACAACCCAAAATATCAAAATTTCGACTGAGTCCCTAGGCGTGCTACTCACGCTTTTCACTGGCTTCCGATCCTGAAGCTAGGGTCAATTCTGAGATTTAATACCCATTGAATCTCAAGTAATAGTTAACCTCATGCTCAAGTAATAATAGTATATATAATAAATATTTATTACATTTTAGCATCAACCATATATAGCATACAGTAGATGTAAAATTACAACAATATATAGCACACAGTAGATATAATGTTAATAACACAACAATACATAGCACACAACACATATAATGTTATCAACGTTTGCACTAACCAGTGTCACGACTCCTCGTGTCCTTAGCACTATAGGAAAACAACCCGACAGTATTATCATGACTATAACCTGCATAAAGCTAAATGTATATAAACAGGTGACCTAAGATTGAGTCTTAGATACGGTGCATGACCCAAGACCTAGTTCTGTCTATGACTCTATGAATCATGCAATCACATATAAGCATACAAGACACACAAGAGTTAAAGTTAGAGTTACAGTACGCGTCCATACCTTAGTCTGTATATATAGCTGGCGATAGGTTCTCCTTTCGGTACCGATCCCTGATTCCTTGGATATCCTATAATGTTATCACCGCATTATTTCCTTCATAAATAATATCCTAAGAGATACCTTAGCCACTATTGACTTTTTTACCATTTGTGGATTTGTTATTCCAATTATATCCTTCCATTTAAAAACGAAATTTCAGCAATCTGTTCAGATTTTTTGGTAACTTTGAAAAATCATAACTAATTCTACAAAACTCGAATTGATGTGCTTCCGCAGCCACAATGACCCTTGAAAAGTTTATTTTATTGTAAAAATAACAGCTTTAAATTGAAATACATGAGTTCATACCAGTTTTAATTTTTCCAGCCACTATTTAGATTATCTTCCAAAAACGTGACCCAACTTCAAGAATTTGTATCTCATTGTACAAAACTCAAAACATTACAATTTTTATATCATTGGAAATCCCTACATGTCTACGTTAATCCTACAAAAGTTCATGATTTTAAGACTTCATTTGATACATAAAATAACGCCCTTAATCCAACTGACTCCAGAAAAACTGAAATCTAGGAATTTTTCCAATTTTCACAATCTTGCTCCATTGATTCCAAAAACTATTTCCTACCATGTTTTTACCTCATTCAGAATTTTAAATGCAATGGAGGCTTAAAAGCATGTAAAGGAATTTACTTCTTAATTTTCTAGATTAAACTACCATTTTACTAAGAACTAAAGACTAAAGCTCGAAAACTCACCTCAAGAACTTTGCACCTTCTCTTCCTAAATCCTATGAATTTTCCCCACTCTCTCTCTATCTCTAAATCAGATTTTGCCGTGAAGAATTTGTGAAGGGAGGTGCCTCTATTTATAGGCAAAGCTTCAAGGCCATAATGGTAATTACCCAAGAGAACCAAAATCTCATCTTTCCTCTCATCCATTAGATTAAAACCACTTTATGAGAATCCATCTCCACCTTCCCTAGGTTTGCCGACAGCCCCTCCACTACAAAAAAAAAAAAAGGCTTTCGCTGTTAAAGTCGCCACTGAAGGGTTTTCAGCGGCAACAATTTGTCACCATCAAGTCGCCACCTATGAGACTGTCGTGAATACTTTTGGCGGCGACATTTTTTTGTCGCCGCTAAAAGTATACAATCGATGGCGACATTTTGTCGCCACCAAAAGTATATCGAAGCCGTCAAGACAAGTGTTGCCGCTGAAAATGGGGTATAGGCGGTGACAATTGTCGCCACTGATACCTCTATCAGCGGTGACACAACCGTCGCCACCGATGCTTGTATCAGCAGCGACACTTATGTCGCTGCTGATACATGTTTTAGCGACACGCTGATACAGGTATCAGTGGCGACATTTGTCGCTACCAAAAGTTAATTTTTTTAAAAAAATTGTAAATTACTAAAATTAAAACTATAACCATATTGATAAAGATCAAAAGAAATTTTAAACTAATAATATATTAATTAGCAATGATACTAACAAATTTCTTGAAAATTAACATCAAATATTGAAATTTTTTAAACAAGGTCTAAAGATTGTTTATTGGAAAGACCAAACATAAAACTATGAAGAATGACTAGCTAGTGGGACAAAAAGACTGGGAGAAGATGAAGTAGGAGCTGCTAATTGCCCCTATTGCATCACGACAGCTAGTCGAGCATATATTCTTTACTCCATTTGTTCCATTTTATGCTTAAATTGCTCCGATTGGGGACAGCGTCGTGAGCAGAACACCAAGCACGATGCAGGCCTGTTCATATATATAAGAAGCATTTATTTGAGTCACAAAAAAATAATAATTAATGAAGTCAATTAAGTTTGAGAAAAATTATGACTTGAATTTTCAAAGTATTTTTAAAACGCAACGTACCCAGTTGACTGTCCATGACAAGGAAAAGGGCTTGGGTTTGTAGAGCTTAAGCCACATGACACAAGGAAGCTGCAAATAACATAAACAGAACAAGAAATTAGAAATTAGAAAGAAAGATGTCTATCTCTGAGTAAAATTGACAGAACAAAAAATAGACATGGCTGACCTAAGGTGTAAAATTGTTTCTTCAGAATTTAAGCAACAGTTAACGAAATCTATCTCTGAGTTTGAGGAGAAGCTAAAGACACCACTGACCCGTGGCGAGCTTTCTTGAGTATTTGAGTAACATGTGAAGGAATTTAATGCTGAGTTTGAGGACAAACTAAAGAAAGAGGGCTGACCTGGAGCGTATATATAATAGAAGACGTGGAATCTGAGGTTTGTTTCTCTTCTATCCAAAATTAAAGCACTATCTTATATATTTGTTTTAGAAAATATAAATGTTTTTCTGGATTCATTATTTTGTAGGCTGAAGCTCTCATGAAAAAGATTGATCATCAAGATTCCATTGTGAAGAAATGGCAAAAGAAAGGAAAGCGCCACGAAGAACTTGCACAAGTTATGCAAACTATACAAGTCATTCAGCAGGAACTGATGAGGAAAGTTATGCAGCAACAAGCAGCTGCAGAGCAAGAACAGATGAGAAAAAATGATAACAAGAAATTTACCTTGTGCAGGAAATGGAAAAACTTGGTTTCCATCGTTTGAGATAAGGCTGCACCGAAACACACAACTACTGCATTGACAGTTGCATAGATCTAACAATTGTCATAGGAAGCTATGAAAGTTACCTTTGCCATGGTTTTCTTTGTGTGAGAATTACTCAGTGTATCATAAATTTTAAAGTTCTAGACAACTTTGACAGAATTCAACAAGACTTTAGCGAGTATCATTCTTACACTTCATAGAATAGATAGAACACATAAGTTTTAAATTTTTGTCTTGTATCAAAACATCCTTTAAATGTTTTTTCAATTGCTTATGTGATTAAATTCCCCATTTATTTAATCTTGATATCCCAGTGAATGCCAACAACATAATGTTAGAGTAATTGCAAATGGAAAAAAGGTAAGTTTATTCAACTCGTCTCTAAACCCCAAACGATTTATCCAATACTTGCAACAACCAATAATGTCCTTATTTCTTATGATCAATATAAATCATCAATCAAAACAACAAAGTGCCCAGAAAAGTCCAAAATTATGCAGATGAAGATTAAAGAACAATACCTCACTTAAATGAACCATTGTTTCGCTGGAGGACGTCATCATAAGGGTCCCTACGACCAGGAACTTGACTAATTTGAGCATCCCAAGCGAGTTGAGAATTATGGCGCTCGAATGTCCAAAACCCATAAGGTCGCAGAGGGTAGCTCCACATCTCCTTCGTCTTCTGGCACCTATCCTTCTTCGCATAAACATGTTCTTTGAATTTGTGATCCCTTTCCTTAGGATCTTCCATCCATTTCAGAATCAAATTCTCAGCGAACTCCATAATGAACCCCATCTTATCTCCCACTGTCAAAGATGGCAACCCAAAACTCAAAACCCTTGATTTTTATAGTCACAATATAAATCATTCAAGCTCGATGGATGCAGAACAATCAACCACCTTCGAACACGGTCATCAATGAAAAATATATAACTATCAATTGAATCAGGCACATGGCAGATTTCACAAAATTCTTAATCTCAGAGGGTTCATAACATGTTCTTAAATCAGACATTACCCCAAAAACCATTTTTTTCTCCAGCAAGCTAAATAATAGAATCAGCGCATCATAACATCAGAAAGGAATCAGAAAAGTATGTGCCTGAATTCAAAGTAGCCTCCGCGAGCTTCTGCACCAAGAGATTCAAAACTGGCCGTGGAAAACCTAATAGGAAAAGGAAGAAAACTTACCTCAACAGTGATTGAAACTCGCGGTGACCGTCGACGGACTGACACATCACCGGTGAGGAGAGGCGCCTGAAAGAGCCGAAGAGGAAAGCGAGGTTGAGCAGACGGGGATGCAAGGTCGAGAGGGAGACGCTCCAGAATTTTTTGCAAGGGAAGGTGTAACACACCTACCGGCCTCGCCCTTTCGGGTGGCGGGTAGTGTGGTCCTTCACTTTTATTTAATTTTTGCTTATATTTTCCCAGCTAATTTATAACACACATCAGAGTATAAGCGCAGAAAGCACACACCGGTTTGGACAAAAATATCCGATAAAAATATGGAAGGATAAATTCTTCCCGGAGGAATCAAAATATACGAGTCATCCCGCCGCACAGGCCAAAATAATAATCTACAATCATCTAGTAACCAAAATAAATTCCCTAAAGCAAAACATCGAAACCACCAACACACTAGCCCCGCCCGAGCCTTACCTCTATCTCCCTCGCTCCGCTTTGGATGAACCGCGGATGGCTTACAAGGGGGCGGGATTCAAAAAAAATGAATCCCCAGTAACCGTTAATTTCATATAAAATGTATAACAATGCATGTAAGATCAACCATAAATAAATAAATCAATACCACATAACATTAAGTATCAAGGCACACAGCCAAATCCGAACTAGCAGTCCTAATAGCACACAAAGCCTGATCGCAAAGTGGTCCTAATAGCACACAAAGACAGACCACCGGCACAAGACACAAAGAAAGCCCCTAATGCACACAGCATGTTCCGGTTCCATAGCGCTTGGAAAATGAATGATATCCAAATGTATGCAATTTCAAGGTAAAACATACATACACAAGTCACACAGAGTATATGAAGATTAAGGTTACTACTGTGATCGACTACGATAAAAGTAACCTTCCGATGCAAAATATCACAATTATCCCTAAAATCATAAAATGTAAATATAATTAAATTCCTTTCAATAAATATTCCTGTGATAATTTAAAATAAGTCCAATTCATGTGCCCTTTTATTCTAAATTCCTTGTCTTATTAAGGAATTTAATATGGGCCTATATTCTCTTAATTTTCGTCATTTTCCAGAAATTTCCAGCAGACAATGACTGATCTTCGAAAATTCATAATTAAATCTAGAAAACTCCTTTTGGGTTGATTCCAAAGCCCAAATTACCCTTAATATATCTATTTTCAACGAAAAATACTCATTTAGGCCAGACCAAGTCGAAAATATATCCATAGCCCAGAATACTCCTGCTGTCCGAAATAATGCCCAGTTTTCAGGGGCTATTATGCAACATTTATTTCTCTTAGCACAAAATTCAGAAAAATACAAATTATATACCAAATTAATCCTTGAGATGTCTACTTTCTCCCTGTAAAATTTCATAATTGTTCAAGTCCATTTACTAGGTCAGATTTCGTGGAGAATGTGACTGACTCTACAGGGAATTTTCAGAAACAGCAACATAATGATTTTCAAACTTCCATATATGCCTCCAAATCATCATATAATCTCATATTCATGAATAAATCATTATGAGACTCCAAGAATCTTAGTTGGCTGAAAATATAGGATTTTACAAAGTATCCAAAAACTCACCCAAACTTCAAACCAATCGGTTTAAAATGAAGCTTACTCTTACCTTACCACGATTCCACAGTCGGCTTGGAATTTTGACAACAACTTGACTAACCCAGTGACTTGAAACTTCTCCTACGAGAAAACTGAAACCGTAGAATTGAAGCTCTCGAGGTGTAGAACAATATTTGTGAAGGGAATTTTTGGATTGGAAGTGATTTGGTAGGAGTTTTGGCTTGATCTAATTTTCTCTTTCCTCTTCTATTCCATACGCCATTGTTGAAGGATATTTTAAGCTCTTCTCTCTCTTGCTTGATCTGATCGAATGAGAATGATATAAAAGAGGATCATTAATTAATTAAAGAAAAAGGCTTAAAGTCGGTGGAAGCAAGAAGGGAAATATTAAGACTTTAACCTTCCACTTATTTATCATTCTACCATTGGCTTCAATCCCATCTGTTTTGCTGTACGAAATTGCCAGATGTGATTGGACTTTAAAAAATGCAATCCAACCTTTAATGCTCAAGAGAATGTAATATTAGATATTAAAATCCATTTGACGGTTTAGGCAATAAAAAGTGCTGATTTGGCTTGACCTTTTTGGAATCATATAATCACATGGGTGTTCTATATGATTTGACCAAGAATTCATGAGAAAAGGGGCTGATGTGGTGTGATCTTCATGAGGCATGTAAAACATATATGCACCTTGGCTAATTTAATAAATTGATGAAGTGAGGTGATGTGGAGTTCATACCAATATGATCCCATTTAATCGCCCTCAAGACTTTTTATTTGCAACTTCTTCTCATTCCTTTTTGGCCAAATTTATTACACATGACTTCATAAAAATTCATACATGCAAATAACTTCACATTAATGCACATGAAAAATTAGGATGTTACGAAGGGATGGGAGGGAAACGCGTTGAACCAGGGGCACGAAACTGAAAAAGGGGCGCTGGAATTGGTTTTAGTGATTTAGGCTTTAGGTGGCGACTAACACCTTTTCGGTGGCGACAAAAAATTGTCGCCACTGAAAGTAGAACCTTGAAAAATTTTTATTTTTTAAATAACTCAAATTAATTTTTTATCAATAAAAAAATCAATCTTCATTAATCAAAGAATTTTACTTATATGATATATAGGTTGTTTTTCTCACGTTAATAAATATCTTTTCTTTTAAAAAATCATTAATGAAAATCTTTGAAATGCGGTTCTTTGTATCAAACAATTTATTTTTTATATTAACTTTTTTGTTCTCATGGAACAAAAAATCAAGTAAAAAATAAATTTTACCAACAACTTTTATGTGACAATACAAGGTTAGTAAATATATCTCTATTTTACAAACAAACATACATGATAAAAAAAGAAATTTTTTGACTTTTTACTTGATACTTTGACATGCATATTTTCTTCTATAAACTTCTTTTTATGTACATTTTGATTTCAAAAATAGTTAAAAGGAAAATAAAATGTATTGGAATATTATCAATTTCTAAAAATTAGTAACACTATATCACTCTCTTCCCACTTCTTTCCTCTCACTCTTTCACGCACAACACAATATCTCTCAAACCGATAGAGACGATTCTTTTTATTTTAGGAAAGGTAAAAGAATAAGAGGATAAAAATTAAAAGGATAAATCTTTATTAAATTATGAAATCAGAATCTAATATCATAATATGATAAAGAATAGAATAAATCTTTAATAGAAAGATGAGTCGAGAATCGTAACCTGTTGAACTATTAAAGTCCAACGAGAATCTCCCATAATTAGAGAAGTGATTCTCTAATAATTTTCCATATCTATTCCATACTTTTACATGAATTGATACTTCATATTTATAGATAAAAATATAACAATCACTCCCTAAAAATACTCCTAAATTTATCTCATTAATCCACGATGCAGATAATGGAAGTAAATACCTAAATAAATATTATTTTAATTTTCAACTAACCAACTCACCAATCCTAAACTTAATGACCACTAAAAAATAATAAAATATCCTAAATAAAATAAGCAATATCTAAAATTATATTAATAAATATTGATTCATAAAATCTCTAACTAATGTTACTCTATCACAAACTCTCTTTATCTCATAATAATCCAAAAAATTAATTTATTTTTCACAAGAAATTACACGAATAAATATATTTATTGTATAAATATCATAAGTAAAAAAAGAAAAAAAAACTAAAATTTAAAAAAAAAAATTAAAAAAAAAAGACTTCGGCGGTGATACTAAGTCGCCTGAAACACTCTTTCGGCGGTGACATATGAGAGTCACCGCCGAAAGTCATACTTTCAAAGGGCGAAAACTTTCGTTCGCTGAAAGTCAATACTTTCAACGGCGACTCTATTGTCGCGGCTGAAAGTCATACTTTCAGCAGCGACATTTAAAGTCGTCGTCAAATGTCACCACGGAAAGTCCCTTTTTTTGTAGTGCTCCCCCATCAGCCATTTAAACGTTTTTTTTTTCCCTATCTTATTCTCATGAGTTATTTTACCAAAAATATGGCTCGAGTAGTTAATGTTGTATTTGACTTTTAATAACATATTGGCTAAAGTATACATTTGGTCTTTTATATTTGCCTCTAGTATCATTTTAGTCCCTTGAGTTTGTAAAGTGCACGTTTGGTCCCTTAAGGTTAACACCGTTAGGCTAACTTAACGGAAAATACTGACTAAACAGTTTTAAGCGATGACTGTGCAATTAAATGTTGACCAAACATGCTTATATGTTAGTATTTTAATAAATTAATATTTTAAATCCTATTAATTGAAAAAAATCTTTATAGACTGTTTTGTGATTTTTCACAATTTATGAAGATTAAATATATTTTTTTGAAGAAAATTAAATATTTTTCAATTAATAGGATTTAAAATATTAATTTATTAAAATACTAACATATAAGCATGCTTAGTCAGCATTTAATTGCATAGTGATCGTTTAAAATTGTTGAGTCAGTATTTGCCATTAAGTCAGACTAACGATGTTAGCATTGAGGGACCAAACGTGCACTTTACAAACTTAAGGGACTAAAATGATACTAGAGGCAAATATAAAAGACTAAATGTATACTTTGGCCTAACATATTACTCCTCTAGTCCTAAATATAAAAGGATAATTCTAATTAAATCGATTTGAAATATTAGAATCTAAATTTAGACCTACACTTTTAACAAATTTCTAATCAGGTCAGGATAATTAATTAGGGATTTATGAACCTTTTAAATTTACGCCAATGCCCTACAATATTTATTAACCCCTTTACTCTCTTCCTAACTACGAATCCCCTTTCTCCATGTCCTTTTCATCGTCTCTCCAATTATCCACCACCTCCTACCATCTAAAAGAATAAAAGTCCGAGAGCTTCAATGTCCTACAACATCTTCCAATTTTCCCCATTATTTCCATTATTTAATAAAATAATGACGATTTATTAGAATCAATTCAAATTAATTTAAATTTTAAAGTATTTAATTAAATTAAATTAGTAAGCAATAATTTTCCATATTTTTTAATTAATTAAACACTTTCTTTTGGGATGTTTTGAATAACAAGTTTGTCACTGCCATAAATTTCAGTTATATTATTTATTTATTTATTTACTTCATAGTGGGCATTAAGGTAAATTTATAAGGTCCATAAATCCTTTATTAATCATTTTGGCCTGATTAGGAATTTGTTGAAAGTCTAGGCCTAAATGTAGTTAAAATGATCATTTGAATATAATATATGCAGAGAATCTGTGCACTTTTTAAATAATTATATGTGGGAATAATAATTATATATAAAATTTTCATATTTTCTTTTGTAGAAGGAGACTGTGTACTAATCAACTTATGGACTTTCTAAAGAGATTCCAAGCAACCAAATAGTGAAATAGAATATAAAAAGTTGGGTTGATTAGTCAATGGGACGACCAATCACGGCGTTTAATTAGCAAAGATATTAAATTAGCCAGCCACCTCAATTTTATTCCACAAAAAGGTTTTCATTAATTATTCCCTCTGGTTGTAATGTAAGACTTATTTATCTAATAATTAGATTAAGAAAGTTAAGTTAATTAAGAAACCATATGTATTTTGAAAAACCCATATCATCTTTTTTAATTCCTTCCACCTCAGTGGCGGAACCAGAAAATTTTTTTAGCCCAGGTCAAAAAAATAAATATATTGAACTACTCTATTTAATTCTTATTATAAGACACCAACTAACAAGTGTATTTGGTCCTTTTTATAAAACACTTGCTTATTTCCAAATAGCATTAAATATTTTTTCCATGTATACCCATAATTAAAAAGGTCGTGAGTGAGAGTAATAATTAATATGATATTAGAGTTTAGTGTAATTAATAAGGATAATATTGAAAATTACTTAAATTTTAGGACAAATTTAATGACTTTAACTGTTTTTATTGACTTGTAAGAATTGTTAGTTAGTTCCCTAAATAAGGATCAAAAGAAATATTTACTAAATAGTATCAAATAACCCGAAAAATACAAACAAATAATAACCGATAATGATACTAATCTTTTTGGTATCTCAAACAAGAATTTTACTTTTTTCTCACATCCCAATGAGTAATGAAACAAACATTAACTTTACGAGAGAAGATAAAAAATTAGTGGGCCAAATTTGTGACCAAATAAAATATCATATAATAAATACATATATACTCTAACAAATTTTATAAGATCAGTAGGCTATCACTACGTTCCGCCCTTGCTCTACCTTCCTCTTGATTATTATTTAGGGAGTATCAATAGTGATAAATTATAAAAAGATTGAAAAATATGAAAAATAGATATTATATTTTAGAACAAGATTAACTCGGATCCCACATTAGATCTTATATTAATGGCGGTGCGGAGTATTTTAATTTCTAAACAAGACTAATGCTTCTCAAATAGTTTTCATCATCTTTTATTTGTCTCGTTAGGGTTTACGTAGTCGGTACAAAGAGGTAAATGCTGCAATTTCTGAATTGTTGAAAGAATCTGAGCCAAAAAAAGAAAACAAAAAGTTGTTGAAACTTGAAAGAGACTAGTGGAAAAAAGGCTTTTAAGACCGGACAAAAGGGGGGTCGTAAGACCGGATATGCGACGGTCTTGTTCCAAATGCAGTATTAAAAGTCTACCATTTAAGACCGGACTCGAACCGGTCTTAAAGAAATTCTTTTAAGACCGGACATTTAAAAACTTAGGTCTTAAAAAGTTGTACTAAATGAAGCCGAAATAATTTTTGTTCGGTCCTAAAGCTCGACTTTTAAGACCGGTCAAACAATAGGCCGCTCTTAAAAGATCGTAATTATAAGACCGGACAAGACACATACGGTCTTAAAAGACTGACTTTCAAGAGTGGATGATAAATACATCCGGTCTTAAAGATTTTTATTTAAGACCAGGACTTCTAAATATACCGGTCTTAAAAGACCAACTTTTAAGATCGGGTTTAATATCAAAACTCAAAAGTGTGTCGACCTTTAAGACCGGTCATATAATTACATCCGGTCTTAACAAGTGAACATTTAAAACCGGCTTATTATTTCCGGTCTAAATTTTCCCGAATTTTTCCCTGCTGTTCTTCCTGATTATATATATATATATATACATAAATCCACCACCCAATCCAGCACATAAAAGTCGATATTTTAAGCTACAAACTATGAACAATTATTTGAATAAATTGAATTGGAAAAAGAATACAAATATTATTCACCATGAGCTATTTGGCCCCTTAATTAATGATTACTATGACTACAACACCTAAATTAATTCATACAATAAGATAACTTACTTACAAATACAATAAGTTACAAGTACAACATACATGCGCCCAAAATAATATTCACCATGCCTTCATCTCGATTCCCCCACCCAACAACGTAACATATCCTCTTATATAACATGCCCATTTGGATCGGATCCCGCCACAAAAATAAAACAAGAACAAAATTCATAGTCAGTGACATTAACTATGAACATAGATAGAAGGAATATAATATATATAGTTAAAGCCTTAATTAAAGTCTTCAAAGAAATCTGCATATGAATATTACCTTATGAATTGACTCTTTTATAAAGTGATATCTTCCCATATCCCTTCTTGATGATCACTTCTTATGCCGGGTTCATTATCCGCTTCATCTTCTTCGTTCATGTCCGGTAGACCCCTTGAAAAAGGAGTACTCTCGGGAATACCATAATTTGAATTCATTTCCTCATCAATATCAATGACCCTCTTTCCTTGGAGAGCTACGAGACCACATTTTATTTTCTTGATCGGTGATATAGAACACTTGTTTTGCACGGTCCGCCATAATAAAAGGTTCATCTCCAAAACTTCTACCATTGACATCGACTAATGTAAATCCTAGCCGATCGATCCGAACACCATTATTGACATTGACCCACTTGCATTTGAAAATGGGAAATCTAATTTTCACATAGTCCACCTCCCAAATCTCTTCAATAACCCCATAATATGGCATGACCGCCAATAAAGGGCTCTTGTCTTTTGAACTCGGAGAAGTGCATAGATTCAGCCTCTAACATAACACCACTGTTCCGACCGTGCTCGTATCATCTAGGGACTTCGTGTAAAATGTATAACCATTGATCACATACGAATTCCAACTTATGACATCAACCTCGGGACCACCTGCTAACCATTTGATTGTATCGAAACACATTCCTCTCCCTCGACCTTTTGTTTGAACCAGTTTGCAAAAGTTACGTTATGCTCCCTAATCAACCTTTGTTCGGTCATTCGATGATTTTCTTTCCTTACATTTGCTTTATGTGCAGCTATTCGCTTGAACTTCATCGACGTTATTCAAGATGTACAAGTGGACTAGTGACAATTCATCGGGATCCACACTCTTTACGGAAGCCCTCGTCTACCCCCATCGCATGCGACGTTTTGGAAGCCCAATATGTCTTACTTTGGCCAAATAATCTTGACAAAATTCCATGGCTTCTTCGAAACATATTTCGAACAATCGATGCTTCCGGCCGGTATGCGTTCTTCACGTACCCTTTTAGGAATTTCATAGATCTTTCAATTGGGTACATCCACCGTAAATGGATAGGGCCGCACATCTTTATCTCCCTCACTAGATGAACAATTAGATGAACCATGATGTCAAAAAATGTAGGAACAAAAAGCTTCTCAAGGTGGCACAAGATAAGATATCCTTCATTCTCCAATTCATCCAACTTTTCAATCTCAAAAACTTTACGACAAAGCGCATTGAAGAAGACACAAAGTCTAGTCAAAACGACCGAAGATCATATTCGGCGATGCCTCGAATAGCTATTGGGAGTAGTCTGTTGCATCAAGACATGACAATCATGAGACTTTTGGCCTACTAATTTCAAGTCCTTCATCGATACAAGCCTCTTAAAATTTGAAGAATACCCCGTGGGAACTTTTGTGCCATGTAAACACTCACAAAAACTTCGTTTCTCATCCTTAGACAAAGTATGAGAAGCCGGGGGGACAATAAGTTCTCTTCCCATCGGCCTTGGATGTAACTCTTCGCGTATTCCCATTGCTATCAGATCCAATCTTGCCTTCACACCATCCTTGGAACTACCTTGTATGTTGAGAAGCGTGCCGACAATACTATCACATACGTTTTTCTCCACATGCATGACATCAATACCGTGTCTCACATCAAGATTGCGCCAATATGGAAGATCGAAGAATACAGATCTCTTTTTCCATATATTTGTTTCTTTTCTACTCTTTGCGGTCTTACCGAATACGACATTGATATTTTTCACCTTTTCATAAACTTGCTCCCCGAGTCAATGCCACGGAGCATCTTCATACTCTTGGCCACCAAAAAAGGCTTTCTTCAATCGACGATATGGGTGGCCCCGTCTAAGAAATCTCCTATGTCCAAGATAAACCGTCTTTCTTCCATGTTGAAGTTGATGGTAGCGTGTGCCTTCTTCACAAACCGGACATGCTTTATGGCCTTTTACACTATACCACGACAAGTTCCCATATCTTTGGGAAGTCGTTTATAGTACAAAATATCATGGCTCGCATTTTAAACACCTCCTTCTTGAAAGAGTCAAAAACATCAACACCTTCGCCCACAACTCCTTCAAGTCTTCGATCAAGGGTGAAGGTAAACATCAATGTCATTTCCTGGTTGTTTCGGTCCCGAAATCAACATAGACAGCATGATGTACTTTCGTTTCATGCATAACATTGGAGATAAGTTGTAAATAATCCGTAGTACAGGCCATGAACTATGTATGCTGCTAAGGCTTCCATATGGATTCATGCCATCCGTGCTAAGGGCAAGCCTAAGGTTCCTAGGTTCTTCGCCGAAGTTCGGAAATAATTGATCGATTTTCTTCCATTGAGAAGAATCGGCCGGATGTCGAAGCTTTCCATCAGAAATCCTCTCATCTGCATGCCACCTCAAATTTTTTGCATCATTTTCATTCGCAAACAACCGCTTGAACCTTGGTATGATTGGAAGATACCACAACACTTTTGCCGGCCCCTTATTTGACTTGTACCTTGGGGTTTCACATTTCGGACAACTCGCTCCTCTTCAAACTCTTTTCTATACAACACGCAATCATTCGGGCATGCATGGATCTTTTTGTACTCCATCCCCGGTGGACAAAGTATTTTCTTAGCATCATAGTATCGATGCGGCAACACATTATCATCCGGAAGCATGTCCTTAAAAGCCTCAAGCATTTCTGAAAAACTCTTGTCGCTCCATCCATGACGTGCCTTCAAGCTTACCAATTTCAATACGGCATTCAACAATTGGTATTTTTTACACCCACGGTATAGGGTCTCTCGCATCATGTTGCACATATTACCATATGCATGTGATTGATGAAAAGCCTCTTCTCCTACATCACGGATAATGTCCTCTATGTGATCATCCATATCCGTGTCATTATCATCAAAGGCCACTTCCCTATGTTGAGACCCACTTGGTATTTTTTCACCATGCCATACCCATACTTGTATAAGTCTTACAAATTCCTTCACAAATTAAATGTGTGTGTATAACTTCAGGACTTAGTCGCCTCTCATTCAAACATTTTACACAAGGGCAATAAAACTTCCCACCCTCGGCATGGCCATTTTGTTTAGCAAATTTTATAAAGTCCCTCACCCCATTACGATATTCAACACTTGTCCGTTTAGCATTTATCCAAGCGTGATCCATAGTAGAATTCCTATATATATAGACGGAAAGATTTAACATACATATATATGCTCAAATGTCGGTTATGTCTTTTTTTTTTTTTTCGGATAAACTTGCTCATTAAATGCGAACGAAGAATAACTTTTGGTCATAAATGTATCGCGAGAGAATCCAAGAACCAAAATAAATGCATGACGAGGAAATTAAATGCATCGCGTGAAGGTCTTGTGGACTCACTGTTGTATCATATAAATTCAAATGCGTTTGCTTAGTCTTTCTTCTCCCGCCACGAACGTTGATGTTGCGAGACAGAAAGAGTACCCTAAAAACATTTATTGGTCAGTTGGGTAGGTCTAAAATGCAATTATAATCTTCAAAATACAATATCCATTAACAACACGAAACCCACAAGAACATTTGATCGATTTCGCTCAACCCGGAAAAACCCGAACGATGAGCGGGAAAATCATAAAGTTATATAACCGAAACACCTCTTACAGCTTGGTCTATAGACGTTTAGCTAAGGAACCAGAAAGTGATTGTCGAGAGGTACAACGCGAACCGGCGACGAAGTGGCGGCGTAACCCGAGTTACACTTTAGGCGCGACAAGAGAAGTTCGAGAGAGGGAAATTTAATATTCCGCGACGGAGCGAGACATGTTTTATATTTGGGATTTTATTAAGACCGGACTTTTATAATCCTCCGGACCTAAATTGAGACAATTAAACCGGTTCATTAAAAGAACACGGTTCTATATATACAACTTTTTAAGACCGCGTTTTATAATAGTCGGTCCTAAATTTCTTTTTTGATTTCGAAAAAGGATTTGGCGAGCGCAAAGAATCGAATGAATAAAAATTAAAGGAAAACTGGAGTTTCTTTAATTACATATATTACTTGCATATGCACGTACACAAGAAAAAATACAAAACAAAAACAAGCGAGAAAATTATCAAAAACAAGAATCGACTAAACATCTCCTAAAGCTTATTATCCTCCAAAGCCTTGGCGATTTCGGCGTGAATGACATTAATTTCCGCCGGAGATCGGCAAGTTCTGTCTTCGTTGCATCACCACAATGCATCACTAGAGGAAAGAGGAGAGGGGTCAGCGGGAGGCATGCTGGGGCCAACTAGTTGGAGAGGGGGAGCAGGATGGAGGGGTGTCGCAATCTCTTCATCATCCGAAGAAATAACAATGGGTCCAACGACCCGAGACTCTTCTGTCACAATAGGACGGACTCTCGATGGAGGAGGCGCACCGTATAACGATCGACGGAAGGCACGAGCATCACGACTAAGAGCACCCCTACGAGCGGTTCTCTTGTATCTAACCATGGTTTGAGCAAGCGGTTAGGCGGGCAGAGGTATGAGGAGTTAATTAATAGAGGCAGATTTGTTCTCGAGATAGCCACGTACGTAGTTTGGAGTTACGAGGTAGTGAGGAATTAATAAGGAGTTATAGGTACGCGGTATAAAATTCCATTATTTAATATTTTTGCAATTCATTTTATTTTAAGACCGACCTTTTATCATTAACCCGGTACTTATAGGTGTGCGGTATAAAATTCTATTTTTTAATTTTTTAAGACCGATCTTTTATAGTAAGTCCGGTCCTAAAAGTCTTACCCGTACTTACACACTTCGTTCAAATGAATGATGCGAGTCTCTTCGGCTTCCGAGATAAACTTCCCAACTAGGCGTCTCCTCGTATTCCGATGAACAATGCGTCGCTCGTTAAAGCTTTAGGCGTTTCACATTGTTCAGGACGGGTTCTCTATTTAAACCCGTTGTTACTGTACTTTCTTCACATTCTTCTCCCCCAGGTCCTCCGTTTCATCCTCCTCCTCTTCAACCTCAGCCCCCACTCTAATGGCTGCTCCCCCAGGTCCTCCGTTTCCTCCTCCTCCTCTTCAACCTCAGCCCACTCCGCCACCGCCTCCTCCAAATCCGACTGTGAAGCAGTTGGTGCAGTCACTGGTGGCCCGCGTCGATCAAATCGATCGACGTTTGGGCCAATTGGTTCAGCTTGCTCATACCATGAACAACAAGCTGAACATGGTACTCCACGCCAATGACGTGAACTACGATCCCGCTGAAGACGACTCCGACAACTCCGACAACTCCGACGACTCGACGCCCCTCCCTTTCCGACTACGAGAGGGATTAGTTTTTTTTTTGTTGCTTTTTTTTTTTTTTTTTTTTTTTTTTTTGTGATGATCGCGCCCTATATGGGCGGCGTAAAAAAATTAGTAAATAAAATATTTTTAATTTTTGTTCTCGTGCGAGTTTAGCCCATTATCTGAACCGGAAAGCAATAAACAAGGCAACTATGAAGGACGGATAATGGCAGACTAAAAAACCTAAAATAAAAGAACGAAGACTTTAGTTAGTAAATCGACGGTCCTAAAAACACCGCCATTTTTGTCGCTTTGGTTTCCATATCCGATTGCCTCTTGTCCTTTTCATTATCGTCTTCCTTTTTCCGACAAAAAGGAAACAAACAAAACAATGTCCTCGTGTAAATCCAACAACAGAAATTCGCGAGAATACAGTTAAGAACATACAAAAAAAAAGGAGCTTTTACCTTATTCGGACAAGAACAAACAAAGTGACTATTCTTCTCAAGGTTGGACCTTCGTTGACGTCGGTTTTACCTCCCCATGTGAGAAACAAAGTGTCCTTTTCATTATCTTCCTTCTCTTTCCGACAAAAAGACAAAAGACAAAATAAAAGGGACAACGATAATGCTGCCTCTACACATGGAGAGGTAAAAACGATGATAAAGAAGGACCTAGCTTGAGTTAACGCGAGAACCTCGGTTGTCTTCAACCCTAACCATTTAATTTGTCTCGAAAAGGAGTATTTAAAGGGGAATTACTTTTAAGATCGCACAAATAACAACATACGGTCCTAAAAGTTAAGTGGGGGACTTTTAAGACCGACCTTTTATAATACGTCCGGACCTAAAAGTTCATTTATCTTTTAAGCTTTTAGGAGCGGACACTAAATAAATATACGGTCCTAAAAGTCGGGATACTTAGAAAATAAAATATTTTTAATTTTTGTTCTCGTGCGAGTTTAGCCCATTATCCGAACCGGAAAGCAATAAACAAGGCAACTATGAAGGACGGATAATGGCAGACTAAAAAACCTAAAATAAAAGAACGAAGACTTTAGTTAGTAAATCGACGGTCCTAAAACACCGCCATTTTTGTCACTTTGGTTTCCATATCCGATTGCCTCTTGTCCTTTTCATTATCGTCTTTCTTTTTCCGAAAAAAAGGAAACAAACAAAACAATGTCCTCGTGTAAATCCAACAACATAAATTCGCAGAATACGATTAAGAACATACGTAAAAAAAGGAGCTTTTACCTTATTCGGATAAGAACAAAAAAAGTGACTATTCGTCTCAAGGTTGGACCTTCGTTGTCGTCGGTTTTACCTCCCCATGTTAGAAACAAAGTGTCCTTTTCATTATCTTCCTTCTTTTTCCGACAAAAAGACAAAAGACAAAATAAAAGGGACACCGATAATGCTGCTCTACACATGGAGAGGTAACAACGATGATAATGAAGGACCTAGCTTGAGCAGATCGCCAGAACCTCGGTTGTCTTCAAATTTATCCATTTAATTTGTCTCGAAAAGATGTATTTAAAATTGACTTTTAAGATCGCATAAATAAAAACGTACGGTCCTAAAAGTTAGGCGGGCGACTTTTAAGACCGATCTTCTATAATATGTCCGGACCTAAAAGTTCATGAAGTTTTTTAAGTTTTTAGGAGCGGACACTAGAGAAATATACGGTCCTAAAAGTCTCATACTTTAAAACCGAAGATTTTGTGGACCTTTAAGACCGGACATGATGTTAATGAACGGTCCTAAAAGTCTCGATTTCAAACACTAAATTAAATAGCTATATCCACCATCCAATAATACATTAAGAAACCCAAAATGGACACAAGAAAATTGTTCGAAAAATTAACTACATTTATGTATTGAATTTTACATTGCCTATGTATATTTACAAATGAATTGTTCAAAAAAATAAACAAATTTGAGAAGATCGATTATTGTTGCTACAGATTATAGTTACAAATGAATTTAGGACATTAATTATTGTCCTTTTTGTGACTCTAAGATCGGACATCATGAGATATTCACAAAACACATTGCGTATGTGCTCCGGTTCATCATCGAAAGGGAGTTTTGCATTGAAACATCTCGTAACATCAAAGACAAAGAATCGAATTAACTTGCGTGCATATTTCATTTGTAACAAGAAGCCTTTAAACTGAATTAACTTGCATAATATGTAACATCAAATACATTTACCTTTGCAAGTTAATTTAGTATCCCCTCGCCTTGTAATATCATACATGTGTTTCATGACGTCGGCCACATAAGTTGGACGCCGTTGGTTGCCGACGGGTCTAAAAAGAACAAGAAATATATATAAGAGCATATATATAGCTCAGTGACCAAGTTCACAAGGCAGTGTGCTACAAATTAAATATTGTACCAACCTCTGGTTTGTACCATATGGGGTCTTTGTCCTGAGAAGCACGCCTTTTCTTTTCTAGTCTTTGGAAGGTCCTCATGGCACTATCATCAAAATCACAAATTTATCAATGATTCACTTAAAATTCACAGCAGAGATGTCAGACAAGGGAATCAAAATGACATGCTTACTCGTTGACGGTCGCACCAACGTAGCCAATGGCTCGGTGTGAGTGGAGCATAAGAAGATAACTTTATGCTCCTCCATGCACATGACGACCAAGCGCGATGGCGGCTGAAAATTCACATCAAGTAAACTATACTCAGTGATATATATATGTAGCAGAATTAAGTGAATTGCGGACAAGATTTTTGATATGTACCGTGGAAGAATGGATAAAAGTACAACTTTCTTTTCACTTCACACACCTCTTTGATATGTACTCTGTCTCTCCTCCATGGATGTTTGACTTGAATAGACAGGGCACAAGAATCCAAAATCGTTGATCCCGCACCTTTGAACCAATTCATGATGCAAGAACCTACCATAATGACATCGATCAGGAAAATATATATATGTATGTATGTCTAAACGATGCATTTAAATGATGTACTCATAGGCAGAAGATACTTACTTCATAAAAAGTTGAACAAGCGCATCGGTAAGCTCTGTCGAGGAAGCGACGAGGACTCAACATCAACGGTGTCAACTTGAACGGGCATAGGATGAGGGACACCTACTACTTCATCGACAAAGCCACGATTTATCCTTAAAATATCCACTTTTCATTAGATCGGATATTTTTTCCCCGGCGGCAAGCGACCAACTTAGCGATAGGGGATAGAGCTTGAGGAGGGGATGGAGCCGATGAGGGGATGGAACTTGAGGAGGAGGGGTTGAAGCTTCGGGAGCCGGTAGAGACATGTACAAGCTTCATTTTGGCCAAGGGATGAAGGTTCCCTTGACATCACTCACAAGCTTCGGCTCATCGGTTTGGAGAGGAGCTGTGCATCAATGATCACCTTTTCAACCGACACTCGACTTCATCATCGGGCATTTGTTGGTGGTGTACGGTTGATCCCAAGTTGTGAACAGTCCCTTTTGCAACCAATAATCGTCCATCATGATGATCGGGATCCTCTACATAAAGGTCACAAGGTTGCTCGACTCTCCATCAATGCAGCTCCCTCTAGTGCTCTGCCGCTTTGCACGGTTGCAGTGAGTGTGTGAAGGGAACACTTGGTCTACGGACGATTGCTCAAAAGCAGCCTCGGTGACTCGGTTCCTCCTTCATCTCGGCTCATCTCGGATTGAAACATTGCGATCATTGAAGCTTTATTAGCAGCCTGCCGTCGGTCCATCTCCTCCGGGTAACCATACTTTGTCTATGGCGTTTGGATGTACCAAAGACTTGCTTTATGCCTACCCGTCCTCCAATCCCCCTTACACGCCCGGGTGATCCGGTTTTCCGGCCGCAACGGCCGAACATCATTCCTCCCGTCCGACACAAAAGATCCCTCTGCTTCTTTGTTTTTAAGATCTTCCCGTAAGATACGGATAACGAGAAGCTTAGTAATGAAACATGTTTAGTAACTAAAAAATAACAATAACGATACTTACAATTCTTTCAAAGCAACTAGACGAGTTTGTTCACTCGTGTAGGCGCCACTTGGCTTTTGCCGAATATGCAACCACAACTCCTCGCGACGTATTGGAGATGGAGGAGCATGTATCACGAAGGATTGGATTCGCTTCATCATCCAATCTCTTCCGCTTGGAGCCATCAAATCTTTTACGGCCTTTTGATATCCGCGAGAAGCCCTATGAGGGCAATCATTCTTTCTACCTATCTCCTGTGCTTGTTCCCTTCTTTTTTCGTGAATCGGGATAGAAAACATCTATTAATTATGAATTCCAGCCATGCATGTCACTACCGTAAATTAGAGAACTTACGCTTCATATGAACGTCAATCAAACAAAGTAGTCAAATTCTTCACTTCATCAAGTTTCAACATTTTATTTAAGGAAGATGTAGAATTGTAGAAGAAATTGGAGCTATGTTTTGTAGTGCTAGCTAGATAGATAGGTTAAGAAACAAAAGAGAATTATGCTTACTGAGAATAATACAAACTTGATCCTTTTTAAGGCATCCGGTGGGATCAGCAGTCCCCATTAGATAGTAACAATTGGGTATATAAAGTTTCCCCTTTTAAGACTATTCGATCATTTCCTCCTTTGCATAAGACAAAGCATTACACAATTAATACCTTCTCATCGTAATTTACCTTTTCGGGGTTGACATATCGACATGCATAGACAAAGGCTTACGAATAATACAAACTTGATCCTTTTTAAGGCATCCGGTGGGATCAAGAGTCCCCATTAGATAGTAACAATTGGGTATATAAAGTTTCCCCCTTTTAAGACTATTCATTTCCTCCTTTGCAAGACAAACCATTACACAATTAATACCTTCTCATCAAGTAATTTACCTTTTCGGGGTTGACATATCGACTTGCATAGACAAAGGCAGGAAATGTATACTTCTATTCACACACCGAACTATTATATAACTAACAGGATTAGATGAACACAATAACATTCACATATCCGCACAAGGTTAATAAGCAAACAAAAGGGAAAACAAAACTAAATATATACTCACCGAGCTTCGGGAGTGGTCCGAGAAGAACAAATTGTCGCCAAATTCGTTCATCAATAAATGTGTAAACTTCCCAAGGATGTTTGGCAGCGGAACATCGGAGAAAATATACGTGTTAGCGAGAAAGGTCTTAAACTTCCTCCACCGATCAGCACAATAAGACAATGTCTTGTCTTTCAACTTCGATAGTCGGGGACGGTGTATAACCCGGATAGTCTCCCAAATAGGATCCTTTACATTCTTATAGTCCACACTTTTCCACTCATCTATCAAGATGCTAACCTTGTGCGTGCTAGACAGCCGACAAAACTATTATATTTGCTTTTATTAGGACCGACGGGTTCCAACCTTGCATCAAACTGAATCTCGAGCTTTGACCCGAAGTCCGACTTAGGGTCACTTCCATCATTCGTGTGCCTTTTCTACCACGGCGTGCGTGTGGCGATTACGAGCCTCATTGTGAGATGAAGAGGGTTCGTTCTCACTCACACCCGATCACACCAGAAGCGGCGTTGCGGAACACGAATAGATTCGTTTTCACCGTCCATTTTCGAGACGGGGAAGAGAGGAATGCCCGAGCAAATGAGAGAGTAACGAGGGGGCTGATGGTACGTGGGCGAGGAAGAGAGGTAATGCAACGGGAAGGGTTTCGGAACGCGACGAGGTTCTCCACAGAGTAACAAAAGCTTTCGCGCGAAGAAATGTATAACTTGCTTGGATTTTTAAGACCGGATGAAAAAGAGACGGTCTTAATATTTACATTAATCTCGGTCATATTAAACGTCCGATCTTAAAAGTTTAACCTTTAAGACCGTTCCTTTTAAAACGCCCGGTCTTAATATTAATGAACTTTTCGTACCGCAAGTATCATATGTCCGGTCTTGAAAGAAAACTTTTAAGACCGTCTTTTTGGTAAGTTCGGTCTTACAACCTTGGACTTTTTATATTTAAATTTTTCCTTATTATGTTTTACCGAGAAAATATAAGTACGGCTATATGAGATATATTTAGAAAGTAATTGAAATTTCAGTTCAATTTTTAAGACCGGTGGTATTTTAGTCGGTCTCAATAATGATTTTAAGAGCGGTGAAAAATTGGTCCGGTGCAAGAAGTTCTTTATATTTACGGAACTGCCACGGTCATTCCTTTAAGACCGGGTGTCCGTTGTCCGCTCTAAATGAGGCGGTCTTAAAGCCTTTTTTTGCACTAGTGGCCGTACGCACTACCATGAGCTGTGTTCTTTTTCCTCTTTTAACTTTATCCATCAACTTCACCAACTTTTTTCTTTTGGACTACTTATACCAATCCAATTGATAATTTAAAATTAAAATGGTTTTGGAGAATTCCAAATGATGAATGATATAATTTTTTACTAAGATAAAGAGTACTCTTCTCCAATTTATAAAACCCTACCCACTAATTTTTACCCATTTTAGTGCTAACTATTGGAGTTGAATAATTAATATACGTATATTGAAAATTTTGTAAGGTAAATTATTTGTAACTATGCGCATTAATTTTTAAGAAAATTATAAATAAATACCATTTGAATTTGTAAAACTCCCTTTAAGTCCGTCGAATTTGTAAAAAGACTGAGAAGTACCAAGGACCTTTGAGGGATACGCAAATTCAGGTGAAATTACCATTTTGCCCTTAGTTTTAAATTAAAAAATAAAAAAATACCCTCAAACAGCCCCAAATACAAGAACTTCATCCTCTTGTCTACAATCAAACTAAAAAACATTAAATTTTCGTTCGTCATCTTCCAAATGCTACCAAATCAAAGACCACATTACTTAAACGGATCTTAATGATTGTTTAGACACTACATGCATTTCATAGTTTTTCAAAATGAGCAAAACATTTTCCCTTAAACTTGCCAGCCCAGCAATCAATAACAGAAAAACACAACACTAATATAAATTTAGTTTTTATTTGTATCCAACATTTCCTCTTGTTTTCTGATTTCATTTTAATGTTGAATATTTTCTCTGATTTTTATCATGACACACGTGATATAAATACGACAAAGAGTTGTTCGTGTTCAAAAGTGTGCTGAATTTTAATTGAATCTAATGGCTCTGTATGAGCATTTTGGGCGCCTAAAAGCTTAGTTTGGGATGGAAAAAAAAGCTCAGTAGGAAAAAAAGAAAAAGCGTAGTTGTATGGTGTTGAGGTAAGCTTTTCAGTCACTAAGCTTCTCCCAAAAAAACTTCTTATTTCAAAAGCCGAAATCCTGAGCATTGGGCGAGCGTGGGCATTTAATGGGTGAGTCCGAACTCAAAGGAATGCAAGTCAAAGCCTCAGGAGTTGCCCTGGTGGAAGGTCCCTCGGCCACTGGCAGAGCCCCGACTGGCTGCTTATTGGGGTTGCCGCCGGAGTAGCCACAGGCGATGCAACCTTGGGCGAACGACTAGGCAGGGATGAAACCGGAGAAGACCCTCCACGACAGGCAAAACCAGATGGAGAAATGGTCGGAGTTACCGAAGGCGGCGATAAAGCCAGAGAAAGTGCTTTGTCTCCTTCTACAGAAACAGGGATTATAGAAAACATTGCAAGCTCGAAGAGAAAAAGCAATCTTTCCATTTTTAAGACTAATTTGAGAGATGAAAGAAGTGGAAAGTAGAGAATAAATCTGCAAATTCTATGAAAGAATGTGACTTCGTGGAGATATGGACTGCTCAAGAAGATTCATGCTCTTGTCATTTTTCATCTCAAAAGATTTTTAAAATAATAATCTAAATAATTTTTAGTTTGTACACAAAGTTACCTTTGCCACCGTTAATCCAAACACAAATCTCATCTACAATATGACTTTCATCCTTACTTACGTTTGCAAAAGTTAGATTGAAAATAACTCGCTTCGCCACCTCTAATCCGAACAGGTCCAATATTTCTTTATACTACATTTAAATTTTATTCTTTTCGTAGTCGTGAAAAAAGAAAACCAGGATCCAGCATATGGACAAAAGAAGATATCATAGAATGATACTTTTTATTGATAAATTCATGATTCGCTGACGCTGGATTACAACAAATCAAAGTTGCCTATTATAATACCTAAGAATGAGAATAAGTTAAAAAAGAGAAAAAGGCACTAAAGTCCATTAAAAAAAAAAATCAAAAAAGTCGTATTAGTTATTTATTTATTTCTCTTTCCTAATTGATTATATATATGTGTGAATGTGTGTGTATCCTACTTAGGCCGTTGCAGTGGATGAATTCACAGCTTTCATAGCATCAAACCTTGGTTCCTTAGCCTGAAACTTGAGTGCAGCATAGAGCTTCATGTAATCTTCAAACACAAATTTTGGATAAATCTGGTTCATTTCTTCTTCCTTTCCTTCAATCAATGGTGGTGCTGGGTATATAACAGCATCACTTCCTGGATTGTAGAATGAAGCCACAGACATCCTGGTCCCATTAGTTTGTGCAATCACACGATGCTCCACACTCTTGTACTTCCCATTTGTGATTACCTGTTCATGAAATAATCTATGATCACTTGTGTCTCAAAACTAAGAGAATTACTCCATAAGATTATAAACGTAAGTGTGAGTAGATGGGTTTGCAGTCTTTAATAACTATATAGCCTTAATTTATGCAACCATGGAGAGAGATTAATATAAGTTGGGTCCCATCTGATAAGCGGGTGGGTCTATCACTATCTCGATCTCTCTTTGTTTAAAAAATCTACCTTATCGCTTGTGAGTATATATACTAGTTATCATACATATCAAGTTTTATGAAAGAATTTATGTGTAATACCTCAAGTTGGTCACCAAGATTCACCACGATTGAGTGGCGCATTGGAGGAACATCGATCCACTCACCATCTTTGAGAAGTTGGAGGCCACTTACTTTGTCATCTTGGAAGAGAAGGATGATACCGCCCGCGTCGGTGTGGGCACGAAGACCCTTCACGAGTTTAGGGTTAGGGCAAGAAGGGTAGTTAGCGACCTTTGTGCCAAAATTTGGTCCCCTTGATCCATGGAAGGCCTTCTTGAGGTAACCCTTCTCTAGTCCAAGATTCTCACAGAGCAAGTCTAGTAGCTCCTCTGCAAGTTTTTCTATGTGTTCCGCAAATTCCTTCATCACCTTGCTGCATTTAATTTGAATTTAAATATTTCAGTATATGTACTAAATGATATATAGTGATATAAAAAGTACACATGCTTGTTTCAGTTAGTGTGATCTTCTACCTGTATTCTCCGGCAAGATCTGGGATTTCGGAGAAGTTTGAATCAGGCAAGTGACGCAAGAAGAATGTGCTTTCCCAATCCATGTCCTTAACTTCAGCTTGAATACCCTCTAATGCTTTGCTTGCCACTAACTCCTTGAACCTTTTCTCCATGCATTTCCTATAATGCTCTTTTGTTAAGCTCTCCACTGCGTCCAAAAGTTCATGGGCTATCCCATGGTTCACCAACTACAAGAAAAACAATGAGATTTTATTTAATAATTGCTAACAAAAATTTTTAAAAAATAATCAACCACAAATATGCAAAAATGAGTACCTGAAAAAATCCCCAATTCTCACAAGCGTCATTAATTTTCTCCATAGTAGCCTGTCTCTCTTCACCATTAAGCTTATCCAAGTTGATGACTGGGAAGTTCGCCATTTCTAGACAATAAAACGCTCTGTTAAATTCTCTAGTTTCTGATCTATATTTGTTAGTTTCTATGTGTATTTTCCAAGCAAGGTGTGTGGTATTTATAGATAGTATAGGAGTTCAAAGACCAGGAAGCCAGCAGGAAAGACACTAAAATAGACGTTTATCCAATCATGATCTGGACGCTTAAATAGTCTGACCGTTGAAGAGCTTAAGTTGCGTTGTTGAATTTTCCACTTGTGATTTGGGGTCTGCTTCAATATTAAGCATTTTAATTATTGTCTTTACTGTTTTGGGTTTGTTCATTTGTGTTTTGGATTATCTTAGTGTCACATTTCATGGAAGCTGGCTAAAGTTAAAGTGGTCTACATTATCTTAATCAATTCTTCGAAGTGTCTCGTCGAAGAAATCACGCATGCGTAAGCAAATATGCATAAGTGCATTTAATCATCAAGCTTTACCTTACCCAAAATTCACAAAACAAAATTGGTAAGAAAAACAAATTTATGGATAAAAACGTGCAACGAATGCAAATTCAGATCAATGTTGAATACAAGATGCAATGATTATTTCTCTGAATTTTTTTTTTTTAAAAAAAGTATATAGTTTTCAAATATAAAAATTGTTCACATATTCAAAACAAAAGAACTTATTATATTTGTAACGTATTTTATTTTATATTCTTAGATGCATAAAATAGCTACTCGATTATTAATTGCCCTCACTGATGACGATGGTAAATAAACTCTTTTTTTTTTTTTAAAGGAAAAATAATAATAATCTGATTAAAAGAATAAGAAATAAAAAAAATCATGAATTGCGAAAAACTCTATTTGTCCATGAGATTTAATATGATTAATTGTGTATGATACTTTAAGGACTAAATTGATAAAGATTAAACTTTAGAATTTGAATCAATAACTTGAGGGACCAAAAGTTTTATTATTCCTTATATTAATCATATTAATGACTTGTAAATAACATATAGTTTGTTATAGAATTTTATTTTATATTAACATCCATATCAATAACTGTATTAATTAAAAATAATATACACTACGACACATTTTTAATTTTTATAATATCAATATTAATTTTTACATGATATACTAAAGTAGATGAATGTGTAGTGATATACTATTTTTTTCCTTTTAATTTTAAATCCCATCCAAGAACAGGCCAAACTAGGCCAGTTATTTTATTTTTTATTTTTTTGCCAAGGACCTGTTAAATTTGATTCAGTAATGAGGGTAATCTGAAATATGTGCACGTGAATTCCTGGTGAAAAGCGTGTGATAAAGTAAAGTCAGTTCAACAATTAAATTCAAAGTAAAATTTGTTTTAGTATCTTTGACTAATGAGTGAGATGTCTTAGCTTGCGCCTTGCAGAGTTGAATTTGGCTTTCGTCCAATGCAGAGATTTGTCCGCTGCGTCCGTCCGCTGCATCCACACGGCGCGTTTTGGGTGCCAACCACACACTTGTCTCCTTTTTTTTTTATTAAAAAAAAAAAAAACAATCGGTATTTGTCGGGTAGTAAAAAGATAATTCGAGATCGAATCGTACTCAAAAAATCCTTCATAATCTTAAAAAATTATTTTAAGAGCTTAAAAATATTTCAGAATATAGACGGGTACTAAAATGATATCTCGGATATTGACTTGGGACCTAAAAATTAATTCATAATCTTAAAAATTATTTTAGGATATAGAAAAGTATATTTTTAGTAATAGTAGTACCTGAATTATTTTTTCAAGATCCTAAAATAATTTTTTAGGTAGCAGTCAGTATCCTGAAGTACCTTTTTAGTAGCAGTTGAAAGTGAAGGAAATCACCAAGAGGGGGGTGAATTGGGGATTTTAAAATTCTTTTCGGATCATCCTCACAACAGATAATATCAAGACTAAGTGGAGATAGAGAAGAAGAGCTTGACACGAAGATTTATCTTGGTTTGGTCTAACTCCTTGACCTACGTCCAGTCCCCGATCCACACCGGGATTTTCCACTATCACTCAAGAACAATTACACACTCGTACTCGGGATGATCCTCTCCCTAGGACTCACTCCCCTTACAAGCTGTAATTGTATACAATCGATACACACTCGTACTCAAGAGTTATCCTCTCCCTAGGACTAACTCCCCCTTACAAGTTGTACTCGATTACAATCGATACCGACTCGTAAACGAAGGATGCTCCTCAACCTAGGACACACTCCCCCTTACAAGTTGTACTATGATTTTCCCAATCTCCAAGTCACCTGACTTGAGATTATTACAATGAATGATATACAAGGAAATAACTCTCTAAGAGTAGATATGATAAGCACTGAAGCTCAATGTATCAAAGATACAATCAGATGATAAAACAGAAAAGAACTGATATTTTCGTGTAAGCTTTCTGTGTATGTCTTCTCTCCTATCCAACTTCAAATCTTCATGTATTTATAGTGATTTGAAGCTTGTGAACGTTATAGATCCGTTGAGGCTTCAACCCATTCGAAAATATAGCTGTTATGGGTGTTGCTTCATGAAACTATCTCTCTGTGACCACTTGGTCGTCGAATATATGTTGGGAACTTTTGCAGATTTGAATATTTGAAATTTGGCTCTTCAAGAAGTGTCCCATGTGGTCTTGTTTGAAGAATGATGATGTTCAGCTTTAGTTGGTAGTGGCCAAGTTGTCTGCATTGAGAAATGGCTGTCTTCCTTTCCAGGCTGTCTTCCATTTGCTTGGTTAGAGAAGATATATTTAAATATTGCAAGTTGCACAATGAGTTGCTTTATTTGACTTTTAAGCAAGTCCAAATCTTCTGAAATCTCACAAGCAAACTGGTTAAGATTGGTTAGAAATATAGATAAGAATCATATAAAACATATACAACCAATTCGCGAGATTAAATCCTAAGTGAAAATCAAAATGAACATTTTTAAAAACCGCTGTCTCGTTGTTGCAGAAGCCGCGAACTCGAGTTCGCATAGCTAGGCTCGAGTTTGCTCTTCATTCAGTTATAAAGTTTAGCCTCTGTCTGGACCAAACCTGAGGTTTGTCTACTTAGGCTCGAGTTTGCTGAGCTTTAGAATGAAGTTTCGCTTCTGTCTGAACCAAACCTGAGGTTTGCATAGTGAACCTGAGGTTTATAGAATTTGTTCACGGCCAAACCTGAGGTTTGCATTTTAGGCTCGAGTTTAGACTTCTATCGAGTAAACCATCGGGAAATCAGTTTGAAACACATTTTGAATAAAACATGAACTCGAGTCTATAAGTGATTTAACTCGAGTTTGGCACTATTCATGTCAAAATAAGTTATAGCTTTTAAAACACGAACCGGAGGTTCCCCGGGCAAACTCTAGAGTTCACTTGTGTTAAAAAATCATTTTGCTCTCTGTAAGACATGAACTCGAGTTCATAAATGTAAACTCGAGTTCACTCACTTAAGTGAACTTTAGGAAACCTTCTGGCCTGAAGCAAACTGGAGGTTTATAAAATGTGTCTCAGGTTTGTTCATTTGAAAAATGATGAAGGCTCTCTCAGAAGGCACGAACTCGAGTTCATAAACTTAAACTCGAGTTTGCTCAATTTAGAAAACTTCGGAAAACTTTTGGCTTGACACAAACCTGAGGTTCATGGAAGCAAACCGGAGGTTCATGAAAATCTCATTTGAAAATTTCTTCCCGCCAGAGGCAAACTCGAGTTCACCACTATGAACTCGAGTTCACATGTTTGTAAACTCATTTAAGATTTAAACCGGAGGTACGAACTCGAGGTTTGAAAAGCCGAGTCTCAAGTTTAAAATTGTTTTCAAGTGAACATGCTCTCTGTCTCTTACGAACTCGAGTTCACAAGTGTAGGCTCGAGTTCATTCAACTTGTCTCGTTTTAAACTTCGGTCATGTCTCGGGTTCAAAGATCAAACCGGCAAGTTTGGCTTCTCGTGATCAACGAACTCGAGTTCGCTGTCTAGGCTCGAGTTCGACACTTACGGGATGTTTTTGAATGAAATCGGCAAGGTTCAAAACTTTGTTTAACTTATCAAAAACATTCCGACTTGTTTGCAATTGTCGTTATCATCAAAACACATATAGAACTAACAAGATCGTACCTTGAAATATTATTTTAAGATCTTAAAATAATTTTTCAAGATTATGAAGGATTTTTTGAGTATGATTTAGTATCCCGAATTATCTTTTATTACCCGATAGTGCCTAATTTTTGTTTTTTTGTTTTTTTTTTAAAAAAGAGACCGTGTATGGTTGGCACCCAAAACGGTGCCGTGTGGATGCAGCAGATGCAACGGACAGATCTCTCGCATTGGACGAAAGCCAAATCTGCGAGTTGCGTATCCTTCTCAATTACCGAAAATCGAGTCCCTTTAGACTAAACGGTGGCTAAATCTTGTTTGTTGTTTGGTTGAGACTAATTGGGGAGTATTTATCATGTTTTATATATATGTGCGTATGTATGTATTGTTACTGCCGTATGATATTTTTATTTAAAATTAATTTTAAATATTTTACTAAATATAAGGCAATTCATAGCTTGCCAAATAAAAAGATTGACACACTAGTGCAAAAAAAGGCTTTTAAGACCGGACAAAAGAGGTATCGTAAGACCGGACCCGCGACCGGTCTTGTTTTAGCCGGTATTAAAAGTCTAACATTTAAGACCGGACTCGAACCGGTCTTAAAGAAACTCTTTTAGATCAGACATTTAAAACATTGGGTCTTAAAAGTTGTACTAAATAAACCTGAAATATTTTTTGTTCGGTTTTGAAACTCAACTTTTAAGACCGGCCAAAAATTAGGCCGCTCTTAAAAGATCAGAATTTTTAGACCGGGCAAAATAAATACGGACTAAAAAATAGCGGCTTCTAAGACCAAACGACTAATTATACGCAGTCTTAAAAGACTGACTTTCAAGACTAGATGCTAAATACATCCGGTCTTAAAAATTTGATTTTAGACCGGACGTATTAATTACGGTCTTAAAAGACCAACTTTTGGTCTTTTAAGACCGTGCTTAATATCAAATGTGTACACGACCTTTAAGACAGGACATATAAATACATCTCGGTCTTGACAGGTTGAACATTTAAGATCGGCGTATTTATTTTTGGTCTAAATTTTCCTGAATTTTTCCCCTGTTCGTTCTTCCGATTATATATATATATACACACACACACACACAAATCCACCACCCAATCCAGCACATAAAAGTCGATACTTTAAGCTATAAGCTATGAACAATTATTGAATAAATTGGATTGGGAAAAAGAATACAAATATTATTCACCATGAGTTATGTGGCCTCTTAATTAATGATTATACTATGACTACAACACCTAAATTAATTCATACAACAAGATAACTTATTTACAAATACAATAAGTGCCCGTTTGGATGGACTTTTAAAAAAAGTGCTTTTTTTTCATTGCTTTTTTAAAAAAGTGCTTTAATTAGAAATTAAGCTATTTTACGTTTGGATACACAATTTATAAAGCACTTTTAATAAATAAAAAAAGCTGTTTGGATGTTAAAATAGAGAAGCACTTTTTTATTAGTAAAATTACTTGAAATAGACATATAAAAGCACTTTTTTTTACATTCGTTTGGATAAGAAAGCACTTATGTTAAAATTTTAGAAATATTATATTCAATAATTGAATTTTAATAATATTGAAATTAAATTGTTGATATAATTTTTCATACATCCATATAATTTTTCAAATATTTCTTTTAATTTATATCGAAATGACTAAAAAACAAAAATTCAATATTATACAACAATGTAAGATATCTTAAAACTTCATTATCACTAATGAATAGTAATTTCCACTTAAAATGGTCAACTACTATATTATAACCAATGCATTAATTTAAAAAAAAAAAAAAAAAAAGAGTCATATTGCACCATATTCGAAAAATAGAAATAATATTCATTATACTACAAGTTACTAAAAGCTAATGACGCACTCGACTTCTATCTAACAGTTGATCTCTAATAGTATTCCTTGTTTCTTCCATCAGTCTAATAGAGTCTGGAGTTGGCCCTTCCCATTCATATTCTCTATGATCATCATTATTATTTTCAAACTCATCAATGTTCTCAAATCTTCTAAGCATATCTATATCACAAGAATCCATTCTCCTTATGTAGTTATGAAGAGCAAAGGTTGCCCATATGATAGCAAATTGAGTTTTAAGCTCAAAGTTGGTCATATTACGCAATATCCTCCACATTGCTTTGCAAACTCCAAAGGTTCTTTCAATGACACTTCTTAAACTTGAATGATGATAATTGAACATTTCATTTTGTGATCTAAAAGTTGGCGCCAATCTGAATTGAGGAAGATGATATCTTGTATTTCTATATGGCCCTAAAAACCCTTTGAAATTGGGATATCCGGAATCAACAAGGTAGTATTTGCACGTAATAAAATATTGTTATATTTGGAACAACTGTATAATAATAATTGCCAACATTCACAATGAAATTAAATAATTACCTTCGGAAATTTGGGAAAATGTAAGTGCGGCTTTACGAGAGTATCCATGAAAATCCTTGTATCATGTGTAGAACCTTCCCAACCCACCAATGCAAATGTAAAGCACATATTAAAATCACAAACAAGCAAGAACATTTGTGGTAGTTATTCCCTTTCTGCCAATAAAAGGAATCTTTTCATTAGCAGGAACATGAATAGCAATGTGAGTGCCATCTATAGCTCCTATACAATCCTTAAAGTATGGCCAATATCGTTTATCTTCCTCAATAAATTTTGGAGCATCTCTAAACATATTATCGCGAGGCTTAATAATTGAAGTCTAAGCTCTCAACGAGCTTAACACACTATTAAATTGCCTCCACACTGTCTCTCCAGAATGTTGAAATCTCTCTTCAACGTCTCTATAAGTGGCTCCATGACCAATCATGTACAAAAACATGGCCACGGCTTCCTCGCTCCGACATCTTTGTGTTGGCTTTAATCCAAAGTGTTGAGTCAATTCACTCACCAAATTTCTAAACACATGCTTTCTCATCGAAATTGCTCAAAAAATCGATTCTCATTTCCTATCTTCAATTCTTCTACCCATCTATGTCCGAGAAAGAATTGATGTTCTCTTTTTTGTTTGTGTACATATAGAGAACGATAATTCGAGATAGCAAACAGCAACTACTCTAGTTGCAAGTAATGTATTCTTCTTCATAATAGATAATCTATTTGCATTTTCGTAGTCATTGTCACGTGTCGGAGATATCGGACATCTGTGCAACCAAACAAATAATATCAATAAACAATTATGATCATATTGTCCAAACAAAATAACTCTTTGTTCCCATAATTTTCCAAAACAAATGTCTAATAAGTGCAATGAATAGACTATAACAACATTTCAGGTTCAAAGATTATGCCATATAATCTCATGTTCAACATCAAATAGAAATTCATGTTCAAGTTCAAACATAACACTATACTATAAACTATCTATAGTTTTGAACATCTTCAACTTCAAACATGCTCAAAAACGAAAGAGCGAGCTCAGGTTCATTTTCCATGTAATGAACAAATGCCTCCCTATTTTGTTTCTTGAAAAAGATTCGAGAGGCCAACATGTATGTAGAGCTTCCCTTCACCAAACCCGGCACATCTTTTAACGAGAAGAAGACATTTACTCATACTAAAATGGTCATTTGCACTTGATGTTTGTGACACTTGGTCAATATTTTCAAGGATCCGATCAAGAGAGTGTTGCAATTTGTCAACTATCCTTGCCTTTTCTCTCCTTTCCTCCCTCTCTTCCTGTTTCTTGGATCATTGTTTCGTACACTTGGCCTCGATTGTGATTAGAGGATTGTTCCTCGCATAGTCCCTTCACCCACCCCTTCATCATCCTCGAAGCATGATCATTATCATTAATTGGCTCATTGTCTATGGCTTCCTCATGTGACGAGAATGTGGTTGCGCGGCATAAAAACAACATAACCGGTAGAAACTACATCTTTAAAACATATTTCCATCAACCTCAGGAATTTTGGACCTTGTTCCTTCCAATTCAAATATTTTGGATTCTCCTGTAATGAAAATGAATAACCAATTAGTAAGTAAATTATAAACTAATATAGTTATAAACCAATTAGTAATTAATCAGAAATACATACTCGCCCTTGGCTTCCCACCACTACGGAGGTGCTATTATAGTGTTCTTTATAGAGTCCCATCCAAGACCGGTCTCCTTTTCAACCAACTTTGCCCACATGCTAAATTCATATTTCAGTGCATCCCATCTATTTTTCAACTGCTTCTGACCATAATTCTTCCCGGTAATATTATGAAACTTGTTAACTAGATTGGCCCACCCCTCTTTACTAAAATGCGTATGAGGCCTATTACCAGCTTCAACCTCCTCAACACAAACTTTCAAGAAAGTTTCAATATTTGAATCATTCCATTTTGCCTTCGCAGAAGTTTCAATAACATTCTGAGACTGAACAATTGTTTCTTGTGTAGATGTTATACGAGCTACTTTCGGTGCCATTCTAAACTCAAATAAAGGAATAGTTAAAACTAGCATAAATATGCATTTTACTTACAGAAAAATCTAAGCCACTGAAAAATAGCTAGTTGACAAAAACAACTTTAGAAATAACAATTCAAGAAAGAGGCAGTATGTAAACAAAGAAACAAACAACGGCTTCAACAAGAATAGGAATATTATGTTTATAAGCGTGACCACCCAAATCCCAATACAACATTTTGAAGGAAGCAACCTTAGAACTTTGTTGTCAAGGAATCAACGCTAAAAACTTGTTATCAAGTCATGATAAGAGTTCAGCACTACTCTACTTTCTGATGCAAAAGTAAAGTACCTCAGCATCTATATTCATTCATGTATGTATGTGAATGTGGTCCTTTGTAGAAAACATATATGAAAATCTTAAAAAATATAAACAACTGATATTATAAACCTTCTGATATCATCAGCTAATTAAATTATTGTATGTGAATGTTGAAGATATATATCCTTGTACCCTCTTACATACGTGCATTTTGGTCTCAACAGATATACTACTATTTTTTCAATATTAATATAAATAACTTAATTAGAAGCTCCCAACGGAGGGTATATTTTTTTCAAGGCGAATATCATTCAAGATACATAATCACCATTTACTATTTACTATTTCAAGAAATGTTGATGGCCAGTTTTGTCCAAGCAAATTGAGAAGCTGCGAAAGAACAAAATGTAACTGAAAAGTAGAGAAGGGGAGCGAAGCATAAAACTCAAATTGGAAACATAAGTATCAAGAAGAGTAATTTTCAAGCTCATCACCAATTTGTTACTCCTAACTCCGAGAAAATTTTAAAGCACTCAAACGAATGATGAATAGATGAAATTCTTAGGTACTCCATGAGCACCACATCTTTTGTCCAATATCCAATAAATTAAAAACAGCCTTCTAACTTCCTTCAAACATATAATCTATTTTAAACAATAGAAAAGAGGCAATGTAGACAATCCATATCTGCTCCAAGAAATGCAATAGGGAAGTCAAATTGCTGATACAAGTGAGAATTCACAAGATGCTTATGAAAGGTTGCTTATCGTACTATCAAAGGTAGGTTAAAAGAACTCTGAGAAAACAAAAGTTCAACGGTGTTAAAAACGAACTAGTTCTTGTTTTGGCCATAGAAAATGAATTAAATGCTTTTCATAACGAGATAGGGTCATTTTCCACATTCGGTTCAACCAATTTGAATACTTTACATTACAGGGTAAGTGAAATTTAAACAGAATTTTTCAACTAGAGGCAATACTCAACATTGAATGGAGCACCAAATAAAGAATCATATTTTGGTGAAACCAAATTATGATATTCTAAATTTTAGTACTCAGAATTGACTTTGTTTCATGTTCAAATTAAAAAAATTGTATCATTTTAGTATCTCATACAAGATTAACCTTGCACTATAACATATGGAGATACTTTTAAAAAGTTTGCAAAAAAAACTGTGGTTTGAGATTTGAGATCAAATTCCATGACTTTAAATCCCGATCTCTACACATAACTCCCTCGTGGTGGCCAATTTGAACATATTGGACCCATTAATAAAAGAGGGGCAAGGCACATGACTTTACTACTTTTAGCATTAACTCATGTTTTTGCCAATTTATTACAATCGAACAAAGTAGAGACTTGTTGATGTGGACCAAAAGCTTATTAATTAGCAAACTGAGATTGTCGGATTCCAACCTCCAAGAGGGTATGATTCAATGACATATCGGAACATATTAAAACTTTGAATGTGGCGTTGACTGTTGCGTGATTTATGTGAGTGTTTTGAAGTCTGTATAAGGCATCTCTAAAACAACTTCAAAAGATCTCTAGATTGAAGTTTAACGAACAGTTAAATTAGAAGAAAATATGCAACAAAAAATATGGCTAAGGAGCAGACACACAAATACCGAGATAGAGACAATGCAATGCGGGACACCGGGACACGGTGTAAAGGAAAACAAATACCCCAATTGATCCCTGAGTAACAAATGTACCTAACGAATATTCACACAGAGCAGTAAGAAGGAGAAGGGATATTCGAACATATATACACAAATCAGATCACCAGAGAATAGGTTTGAAGCTGTACACACCCACAAGCCACGGCAAGAAGAGCAGCGACCCAAGATAATAGGAGAGGGAGCTCGGCGATGCAGAGAAATCAAAGAATAGAGAACACAAATAAAAAAACATAAATCCTATTCATAATGATGTAAAAGATAAATCAAACTATCCTAGAAACCACAAATCAAACACAATTTTGGAGATCAAAACCCATAAATCTTATTAAGATAGATGATTGAACAAGAAGCACACAAATGTTAAACCATATAGAGGAGAAGGAGAAGGAGACGACGGAGGCGGCGCGAAGGAGACGGAGTATTCACCGCGCGAACATGCGATGGCGAAGGAAAGGACGAAGGGCACGCGATGGTGAAGGAGAGGGGTATACGGCGCGAAATCTGTGAGGGGTATGTGTGGTCATTTTGTGCCCCAAATCCAAATAGCCGGTCAAATAGGGGTATTCTCTCTCATCTAGCGCATCTCCTTTTTTTTTAAGCTTCAAATTGGAGCTTCAAAAAAAAGGAGAAGTTTGGGCTTTTTTGTGATTTTTGCTTTTTTTTAAAGCCCCCCATCCAAATACATAAAATAGCAAAAAAGCACTTTTTTTAAGAAAAAAAGGACTTTTTTAATATAAAAAAAAGCCTATCCAAATGCAGCCTAAGTTACAAATACAACATACATGCTTAAAATAATATTCACCATGCCTTCATCTCGATTCCCACCCAACAACGTAACATCATCTTTTATAACATGCCCCTTTGGATCGGATCCTGCCACAAAAATAAAACAAAAACAAACTTCATAGTCAAGTGACATTGTTTATGAACATAGAAAGAATATAATATAGTTAAAACCTTAAAGTTTTCGAAGAATTTTGCATATGAATATTACCTTATGAATTGACTCTTTTATAAAGTGATATCTTTCCATATCCCTTCTTGATGATCATTTCTTATGCCGGGTTCATTACCGCTTCATCTTCTTCGTTCATGTTCGGTAGACCCCTTGAAAAAGGAGTACTCTCAGGAAGACCATAATTTAAATGGCTTTCCTCATCAATATCAATGACCCTTTTTCCTTGGAGAGCTACAGACCACATTTTATTTTCTTGATCGGTGATATAGAACACTTGTTTCGCACGGTCGCCATAATAAAAGGTTCATCTCCAAAACTTCTACCATTGACATCGACTAATGTAAATTGTAGCCGATGGATCTGAACACCATTATTGACATTAACCCACCTGCATTTGAAAATGCGAAATCTAATTTTCACGTAGTTGTTAACTCTTAGAAATTAACAATATTCCAGCACATTTTCTCTCTCCTTTTACCTATTTTTGGTTCAAAATGTGCATAGAAATGAAGTCATAGAGGAAAATGTGCATATCAAAGTATAAGGCAAAAATCAAAGAAATTCTTGTTATTATAGAGTTTATGATTCAATTGAGAATTGATAATTGCTTCATTTTTTGTAGGAAGATGGAGACAAGTTTTGAAGCTCTATAAGAACCAAAAAACAAGGAAAGAAATAAAGGAGGTGAAGCAGTGCAAAGCTAGAAGAACTCCGTGCAATCAAGCCGCCGGTACTTTCCGTGGAAAGTCAACAACTAGCCGCAGCCAAGATTACTACGTGGAAAGTCACAACTGGCCGCAGCCAGTCGTAAAAAATGCAGAGAGTACAGCTGCGCATTTTTCATTTCAAAAACAGAAAAACCCTATTTAACCTAAAGGGAAGGGCCGAAAAACACACTCTTGACCTAAGGAAACAAGTGGGCACACAAGGGAAGAGCTTGGGAGAAAGATTTGGACAATCTTGGAGGCTTGGGTGCTCAACCTAAGAGAGATTTTAGGGATTTCACCTTGGTTCTTCCTCTTTTCTTCTCTTTTCTTCCTGGTTTCTTCATGTATTCAGTTTCTTTGCTTAGACTCTCTTTGTATTTGAACATGAGTAGCTAAACCTTTCATTCTAGGGTTCTTTTGACCCATTGTATGGATTAAATACTTGGAGTTTCCTCTCTTTTGGTAGATAAATATACACATGTGTTGATTTCAACCTTGGCTTAATGCTTTTACGTGATTGGCCTCCATTTAGATGATTTATTCACATAAGTTTTGACTCGAGAGAGCTAATCTAGGTGTAGAACTTGATTGAAATCATGCTTGTCTTGAAGTTTACTTGATAAATGGATGGTTTGTTGGTAAAATAGAGATATATTTACTAACCTTGCATTGTCACATTAGGGTTGTTGCTTAATTATTGATTTTTACTAATTGTAACAAGAGATTGTGCATTTTAGTGAGAAAAGAAACTTGAGAAAGCGTTTCAAGTGTTTTTGAACCCTAGACTAACACATGTATGTATTGAAATGCTACTAGAGAGGAAGTTAACCAAGTTTTATGAAATGCAAAAGGGGAAGAAGAATCCTAGGCTCCATTATCCTCGAAGTCAAAATTCATTTGCCTTTATCAATTTTAAGTTTTAGAAATAGTCTTTAAACATTCTCATTCCAACTCAAAACTTTGTTCTAGCTCAACTTGATGAAATTCACTAAGCCTCTTGCTTGACCAATTTGTTAAACAAATCCTCGTGGGAACGATACTTTACTTATCACTTTATTACTTGCGAAATTCGTACACTTGCGAGGCGAACAAGTTTTTGGCGCCGTTCTTGGGATTTGTGCAAACAAATCCTTTGGTCAACCTTAGGCTTGTGTTAGTAAATTTCGCTTGAGCTTTTAGTTAGGTTTACAATTTTCCTTCTCTCTTTCCTTTATTGACCTTTTGTTTTAGTTTGATACTCGCTATTGCTTGTTTCTCTTGTAGGTACCATTTTGTATATGCAAAACTTGCATCCGGACGGATTGGTAGTGGTGCTTGATGAAGTGCCTCTCATTGAAGAAGAGGCTGAATCTGCATCTCAAGTCATGGCAGACGATGAATATGATAGAGCTACCGTCAATGACTTTGCTAGTTGGAATATGCAAGGTCCTCAATCTTGCATTTGGATGCCCGAAATGCAAGCACGTACCTTTGAGATCACAATGCTTCAAATGCATAGGATGTTCCATGGTCTTTACAATGAAGATGCCAACAAGCACTTGATGTATTTCTTGGAAGTGTGTGATTCTTTTAAGCAGAATGGAGTTCCCAAAGATGTTTTGAGGCTGCGTTTATTCCCTCTCTCTTTACAAGGCAAGGCTAGGGATTGGTTCAACAATCTTCCGGAAGGATCTATCAATTCTTGGGCCGATCTTGAAGCTAAGTTTAGAGCTCGATTCTTTTCTGATGACAAATCTATGGAAGCTAGAGATGAATTTCTCAGCTTTAGACAACATCCAGATGAGCATCTTTATGCCGCTTGGGAGAGATACAAGATGTTAATGAAGCAATGCCCTAATCATGGGGTGGACAAATGGGTTGTAGTCCAAATTTTTTGTACTCAACTTAATCCTCAATCTAAAGCAATGGTTGATTCTATGACCGATGGAGGATACCGGAATGTTCCTGTGAATGAGGTGATTCGATTGTTGGATCAATTGTCTGCAAACAATACCCAAGGCAACGATAGGAGGACTAACCAAGCTATGCCTAATGCAAAAGAAGACTCTTCCTCACAAATTGCAACTCTCTTATCCGCTTTGAATAAGCGTTTTGATGTGCTAGAGTCTCAAATGCAAAAGAGAACTTCTCAAGGTGTGCATTTTGTTCATGCCATACCAATTGTATGTGACCAATGCCATGATGTCCATATGCCTGACTATTGTCCTCTTTACATGGCCACTGAATCTGCCAACTACATGGGCAAGTTTCAAAATCCTCAAGGCAACCCTTATTCACAAACCTACAATAGTGCTTGGAGAACTCATCCCAATTTTTCTTGGAGTCAAGGTAACATTTTGAATCAAGCACATGGGTCTACATCTAATACTAAGCCTATTTCCCCACCTGGTTTTCAAATGCAATCAAGGCAGTTTCCTATTAAGGAAGAGGAATCTAAAACGGACAAGATGCTTGCTCGAATCTTGTCTGAGGTGGAATCTTCAAGGGTTGAAACTAAGGCTACTTTTTCTCTCCATGAAACTGCTATTAAAAATCTTGAAGTGCAAATGGGGCAATTGGCATCACAAGTAAATGTCATGTCAACAAGCAGTCTTCCTAGTGACACCATTTCTAATCCAAAATGAGTTGGAAAAGAGGAATGCAATGCCATTAACTTGAGAAGTGGCAAAGTGCTACCGAATGTGCCTAGCTCAAGTACTCATCAACCAAAGCAAGATGATCAAGTGATTGATGTTGATATTGATGGAGAAAGTGCAATGGAAGAAGATGTCACTAAAAAGAGAAAGCAAATTGAAGAAAGTTTGCACGATGTTGGCAAAGACAAGAAGGTGGAGTAAGAGATGAATGATGAGAAAAAGAGAAAGCCCACCACCCATACTTTTATGCCACCACTACCTTTTCCTCAAAGATTCAAGAAGAAAGAGGAAGATGCCCAGTTCAAAAAGTTTGTGAACATGTTCAAACAACTCCACATGAACATTCCTTTTGCTAAAGCTTTGGAGAGCATGCCTAAATATGCTAAGTTCCTTAAAGATGTTTTGTCTAAGAAGCGGCGATTCAATGAATTTGAGACTGTGGCATTATCCGAAGAGTGTAGTGCGGTCCTTCAAAGGAAGTTACCGGCTAAGCTTAAAGATCCGGGAAGCTTCTACATCCCTTGCAACATTGGGACCAACTTTAATGGTAAAGCTCTTTGTGATTTGGGTGCAAGTATTAACTTGATGCCTCTAGCTATTTTCAACCAATTGGGCTTGGGAGAGCCAATACCTACTACGGTAACTCTTCTCTTGGCCGATCGTAGCATTTCTAAACCTAGAGGAATCATTGAGGATGTCCTAGTTAAAGTTGACAAGTTTATCTTCCCCACGGATTTTATAGTGCTTGATTGTGAAGTTGATTGGAAAATTCCTCTAATCCTTGGGCGTCCATTCTTAGCCACCGCAAGGACTCTCATTGATGTAGAGAAGGGTGAGGTCACTTTGAGGGTTGATGATGAGCAAGTGATATTCAACATGCAAAAGGGCTTGAAATTTCATGATGATTCAGCTCAATGTTCTTTTGTAGATATATTAGATGAAGTTATTCCTCAAGAATCATATGCTTCCATGATCAAAGACCCTTCGAGGCATTCTTGATTGGTGAGAAGAACTTTGAGAAGTTTGATGAAGATCTTGTTGAAAAAATCTTTCATTTTGACCTAGTTCCTCATTCTAGACCGAGGACTTTTGAACCACTTGAGGTGTCTGATGCCTTGAGTACTCCATTGAAACCTTCTATTGAAGTTCCTCCGGTTCTAGAGTTGAAGTCATTACCTTCTCATCCCAAGTATGCTTATTTTGGGAAAGCACACCACTTACCGATGGAATTGGAGCATGGAGCTTATTGGGTTATCAAAAAGCTAAATTTTGATCCTAAAGTTTGTGAGGAAGAAGAGGCGACTTCAACTCAATGATTTAGATGAATTTTGCCTAAATGCCTATGAGAATGCAAGGGTATACAAGGAGAAAACCAAGCGAAATCATGGCAGCAAAATTATAACCAAGAGTTTTGAACTTGGTAAAAGGGTCCTCCTTTATAATGCTAAGTTGAGGCTATTTCCGGGAAAGTTAAAATTTCGTTGGTCCGGTCCATTCACGGTGGTTCAAGTATCTAAATTTGGTGATGTGGAGCTGGAAAATGAGAAATGTGAAAGATTCAAGGCTAATGGTCAACGATTGAAGCATTATTGGGGTGGAGATGTGGATAGGCATGTGTCCACTATCTACTTAGTTAATGAGAAGTGACCACCATGAAGAGTCAAGCTAAAGACTATAAACTAAGCGCTTCTTGAGAGGCAACCCAATCTCTAAACCAAATCTTTTCATTTTGTGTGTGTATGTCTTTTTTTTTCTTTAGTAGGTTTATGTTTGATCTTTTTGTTTTGTAGGAAGAAAAGGTACTCAACTTAGATATGGACTGTTGTAGCTGGGAGGAATATCAATGTAGGAGGAAGAAGTCATGAGTGCCAAGGGGAATGCTTTTGAGGGAAGTTCACTTGACTCTAAGCTCATATATATATGATTCTGGGGTGAAATTTTGATGACTAGTCAATTTTAAGTAATACTGTGGCTATTGCCATCATTTGGTTGATTCTCTATGTGAAATCCACTTGTGACTATGACTTGAGTGCTCAAAATTTGATGTGTTGTGGTATTCCCTATGAATATGTGTGTATGTGTGCCTTATGGTCTTAGATGGTTTAAAGTGCTTAATCCTGAGTAATTTGGTTGATCTTTGGGTGGTATAAAGCTTACTGGGTGATTCGTGTGGCATTTGGGAATGTTCCTTGTGTTTTGAAATTTTCTTGGTTGTGTTTTTTTTTCTGAAAAAAAACTTGCCACTCATGTGTGCCTTATGGTCTTGGATGGTTTAAAATGCTTGATCTTGAGTAATTTGGTTGTTAATATTGGTATAAAGTCTCTTGGGTGATTCTTGTGGTATTGGGGAATGTTTCTTGTGTTTTGCAATTCGTCGTTTGGTTTTGTTTTTTTAAAGCAACAACACTTTTCGCGGAAAGTTCCTCAACCGGCTGTGGAAAGTGGCTCAAAGTTGCTCTCTGTGTTCACTTTCCGCGGAAAGTTCACAACTGGCTGTGGAAAGTGGCTCAAAGTTGCTCTCTGTGTTCACTTTCCACGGAAAGTGTTGCAACCGGTTGTAGCCGTTCTCGCTAAAAAAAAAAAAAAAAAAAAAAAAAAAAAAAAAATTTAACGCGTCATTTTTTTGCAAAAATTATTTAATCTCATGAAAGTAATTAAGATGAAACTGATTTTTTAAAAAAAAAACAAAAAACAAATATGGAATTTTAAAAAAGGTACAGAAGATAGCACTAAATTTCATATATAAAAAAAATATTATTCTAAATCGTAATTTATTTTCAAAAACTTTAAGAACATGTCAAAAATTATTTTTTCTTTAACCCATTGCTAAATATTAACTTTTACCATGACCATTCATCGTGGACTATCATATTTGGAGTCATTTTCATAAGTATCAAACTCAACATGATACCAACGGTTGAGTTTAGCGAAAGGACTAGTCCCTCACGTGGTGAACCAAAGTTCGAATCTCTACTAAGAGATGCCCATATTTAATACCCAACAGTGCCTTGAACAGGATTATCTCCAATAGGATGATATCTGTGCCGAGAGGAAAGAAAAACTCTACTTGAATTTGTTTTTTTTTTTTTTTTTTTTTTTTTTGCTGAAATATGATCTTATACATAATTACAAATATTGATCACACTGTCACCAATTTATCCATAGGCTCCTGTATACATAATTACATAGAACTTCATCACTACATCTTAATGCAAACTGTGGAAACCCCCATAAATATCTTTAAAGCTTATTGCATCTGTGCCTATAAATTACAATGCACATCTATGGAACGAAAATCAGAGTAGTCTCAGCCATTTCACCTATATATATACCCGTGAATCAAAATTGGAACAAATTGCGTTATTCATAGCTTCTCTATAAATTGAAAAGGTTGTTCATTGCATTTACTCTGTATCCTCTCCAAACAAAATGAGCTCCAATTAATTGGGAGGAGTGACCCTCTTCCTAACTAACATTTCAACAGTAGGACACTTTCTCTTACTCCCTCCCCTTGGCCATGACCTAAATTGTTCATCATATTCTTCAAAATCCCCCTGCGGTGAGGCAAATCATAACCTGAAGAGGTTTTATGGAAATTCTCCAACATCTTATGGACAGAGGCAACAATAAAAGGATGCAGAAATTAAAAGGGGCTAAAGGCTTGTGGCATTTGACAATGAAGCAACTGATGAAGATAATGAAACTACTAGCTATTCCTACACAAAATGCACATTCCTGTTGGAGGGAGCCAAACTTCAGGACAGCTTCGTAGGGACAAGCACAAGATATAGGTACAAGTGAACCACAATCTGAACCTGCTACTGCTCATATGCAGCCTTCACCTACAGTCCAAAATGCACCTAATCTGACCCTGAAACTTTAGACCCAGTAATTCTGCTTTCCATTGTCACGCTCCCTCAACCTACTAACCATCCTTCAGCACCTTCTAGGCCATCCTTGTCTCCTCAACCCCTTTCCTTCGTTACAAATGAAACTTTCAAGGCCAATCTTTATATTGAAATTGTCGCAAACATGTTCTCAGCTCCTCATGCCTGCCCTCCTCAGATTCAATCATCATGTGATAGAATGTTTGTTCCTGCTAACCTCCCAGGATGTGATACTGGAAGGAAAAGGAGGTCTCAACCTAAGAAGAGCACTTCCAAGAGGAAGAAGATTAATTAGTCTTCATTTATTTTATGTTTTGTAATCGCCCTTCCCATGAATTTATAGACACTTTTGTATGTACGGCACTTGTTTTAGCGATCCTTGTCTATGTATTTTAGGCGGTTGTGGCACTTAGGTGTATTTCAGTTGGATTTGTTAAACTTATCTCTTTATTTAATTTGTATTGCTTAAAATTAGTTATGTATTTCACTTTCACTAATGAAAATTCTCATGTTCTTTGTGTCTTTCTACACACACACACACTTAAATATGCAACGTATAGATATTTATATATCACATTTTGTTTTAGCTTAATGAACATTATATTCATGTAAGAAATGTCTCATGTGGCTGTGATAAATATATATGATTTAATAATTAATGAAGGGGCTAAATGACTATTGGTAAATGACTTTTGGGAAGAGGTTCTTGACTGCTTGATGGAAGCAGTCATATCCATAGGATGTACATGTCTCTTGGATATAAAAGTTATTTAAAGGATAGAAACTTGTCTATTCGCTCTCTGACCATAGGAGACGCCTCTAGCTTTCCATCAAGAAGAGAGAGCGTGTAATGAAGGGTAAAGAGAATGATAAAGGTTTCAATTATGGTGTTGCAAGTTATATATTCTAAAGTATAAATTCCGCAATTATGGATAGAAGTTAGTATATCTCGACTTAAACCTATGATGTTGTGAAAATCATGAGTTCTTAAGATCCTTGTTCATGTTCTTATTATTTGATGTTTGAACATGAAATTATAGAAAAACTTACAATTCATACATGTAGAACCTTAACATTTTTCTCTTGCATCTCCTTGTTCACATATTCATACACCTAACTATCATAAATACCATCAATAAAACTTTCAAAATAAGTCAAAAGCTGAGAATTTCATTACTTTGATTTTTAAAGCACACAAGTCAATCATACCATATTACAACACCATAAGCCAAATACAAGAACTTCATCCTCCTGTCTACAATCAAACTAAAAAACATTAAATTTTCGTTCGTCATCTTCCAAATGCTACCAAATCAAAGACCATATTACTTAAACGGATCTTAATGACTGTTTAGACACTCCATGCATGTCATAGTTTTTCAAAATGAGCAAAACATTTTCCCTTAAACTTGCCAGCCCAGCAATCAATAACAGAAAAACACAACACTACTATAAATTTAGTTTTTATTTGTATCGAACATTTCCTCTTGTTTTCTGATTTCATTTTAATGTTGAATATTTTCTCTGATTTTTATCATGACACACGTGATATAAATACGACAAAGAGTTGTTCGTGTTCAAAAGTGTGCTGAATTTTAATTGAATCTAATGGCTCTGTATGAGCATTTTGGGCGCCTAAAAGCTTAGTTTGGGATGGAAAAAAAAGCTCAGTAGGAAAAAAAAAAAAAAAAAAGCATAGTTGTATGGTGTTGAGGTAAGTTTTTCAGTCACTGAGCTTCTCCCAAAAAAACTTCTTATTTCAAAAGCCGAAATCCTGAGCATTGGGCGAGCGTGGGCATTTAATGGGTGAGTCCGAACTCAAAGGAATGCAAGTCGAAGCCTCAGGAGTTGCCCTGGTGGAAGGTCCCTCGGCCACTGACAGAGCCCCGACTGGCTGCTTATTGGGGTTGCCGCCGGAGTAGCCACAGGCGATGCAACCTCGGGCGAACGAGTAGGCAGGGATGAAACCGGAGAAGACCCTCCGCGACAGGCAAACCCAGATGGAGAAATGGTCGGAGTTACCGAAGGCAGCGACAAAGCCAGAGAAAGTGCTTTGTCTCCTTCTACAGAAACAGGGATTGTAGAAAACATTGCAAGCTCGAAGAGAAAAAGCAATCTTTCCATTTTTAAGACTAATTTGAGAGATGAAAGAAGTGGAAAGTAGAGCAGAAATCTGCAAATTCTATGAAAGAATGTGACTTCGTGGAAAAGAATGTTGATTTGATGAAAAAGTGTGTTGAAGAGTTGGCATATATAGATATGGACTGCTCAAGAAGATTCATGCTCTTGTCATTTTTCATCTCAAAAGATTTTTAAAATAATAATCTAAATAATTTTTAGTCTGTACACAAAGTTACTTTTGCCACCGTTAATCCAAACACAAATCTCATCTACAATATGACTTTCATCCTTACTTACGTTTGCAAAAGTTAGTTTGAAAATAACCCGCTTCTGCCACCTCTAATCCCAATAGGTCCAATATTTCTTTATACTACATTTAAATTTTATTCTTTTCGTAGTCGTGGAAAAAGAAAACCAGGATCCAGCATATGGACAAAAGAAGATATCATAGAATGATACTTTTTATTGATAAATTCATGACTCGCTGACGCTGGATTACAACAAATCAAAGTTGCCTATTATAATACCTAAGAATGAGAATAAGTTAAAAAGGAGAAAAAGGCACTAAAGTCCATTAAAAAAAAAATCAAAAAAGTCGTATTAGTTATTTATTTATTTCTCTTTCCTAATTGATTATATATATGTGTGAATGTGTGTGTATCCTGCTTAGGCCGTTGCAGTGGATGAATTCACAGCTTTCATAGCATCAAACCTTGGTTCCTTAGCCTGAAACTTGAGTGCAGCATAGAGCTTCATGTAATCTTCAAACACAAATTTTGGATAAATCTGGTTCATTTCTTCTTCCTTTCCTTCAATCAATGGTGGTGCTGGGTATATAACAGCATCACTTCCTGGATTGTAGAATGAAGCCACAGACATCCTGGTCCCATTAGTTTGTGCAATCACACGATGCTCCACACTCTTGTACTTCCCATTTGTGATTACCTGTTCATGAAATAATCTATGATCACTTGTGTCTCAAAACTAAGAGAATTACTCCATAAGATTATAAACGTAAGTGTGAGTAGATGGGTTTGCAGTCTTTAATAACTATATAGCCTTAATTTATGCAACCATGGAGAGAGATTAATATAAGTTGGGTCCCATCTGATAAGCGGGTGGGTCTATCACTATCTCGATCTCTCTTTGTTTAAAAAATCTACCTTATCGCTTGTGAGTATATATACTAGTTATCATACATATCAAGTTTTATGAAAGAATTTATGTGTAATACCTCAAGTTGGTCACCAAGATTCACCACGATTGAGTGGCGCATTGGAGGAACATCGATCCACTCACCATCTTTGAGAAGTTGGAGGCCACTTACTTTGTCATCTTGGAAGAGAAGGATGATACCGCCCGCGTCGGTGTGGGCACGAAGACCCTTCACGAGTTTAGGGTTAGGGCAAGAAGGGTAGTTAGCGACCTTTGTGCCAAAATTTGGTCCCCTTGATCCATGGAAGGCCTTCTTGAGGTAACCCTTCTCTAGTCCAAGATTCTCACGAGCAAGTCTAGTAGCTCCTCGCAAGTTTTTCTATGTGTTCCGCAAATTCCTTCATCACCTTGCTGCATTTAATTTGAATTTAAATATTTCAGTATATGTACTAAACGATATATAGTGATATAAAAAGTACACATGCTTGTTTCAGTTAGTGTGATCTTCTACCTGTATTCTCCGGTAAGATCTGGGATTTCGGAGAAGTTTGAATCAGGCAAGTGACGCAAGAAGAATGTGCTTTCCCAATCCATGTCCTTAACTTCAGCTTGAATACCCTCTAATGCTTTGCTTGCCACTAACTCCTTGAACCTTTTCTCCATGCATTTCCTATAATGCTCTTTTGTTAAGCTCTCCACTGCGTCCAAAAGTTCATGGGCTATCCCATGGTTCACCAACTACAAGAAAAACAATGAGATTTTATTTAATAATTGCTAACAAAAATTTTTAAAAAATAATCAACCACAAATATGCAAAAATGAGTACCTGAAAAAATCCCCAATTCTCACAAGCGTCATTAATTTTCTCCATAGTAGCCTGTCTCTCTTCACCATTAAGCTTATCCAAGTTGATGACTGGGAAGTTCGCCATTTCTAGACAATAAAACGCTCTGTTAAATTCTCTAGTTTCTGAGCTATATTTGTTAGTTTCTATGTGTATTTTCCAAGCAAGGTGTGTGGTATTTATAGATAGTATAGGAGTTCAAAGACCAGGAAGCCAGCAGGAAAGACACTAAAATAGACGTTTATCCAATCATGATCTGGACGCTTAAATAGTCTGACCGTTGAAGAGCTTAAGTTGCGTTGTTGAATTTTCCACTTGTGATTTGGGGTCTGCTTCAATATTAAGCATTTTAATTATTGTCTTTACTGTTTTGGGTTTGTTCATTTGTGTTTTGGATTATCTTAGTGTCACATTTCATGGAAGCTGGCTAAAGTTAAAGTGGTCTACATTATCTTAATCAATTCTTCGAAGTGTCTCGTCGAAGAAATCACGCATGCGTAAGCAAATATGCATAAGTGCATTTAATCATCAAGCTTTACCTTACCCAAAATTCACAAAACAAAATTGGTAAGAAAAACAAATTTATGGATAAAAACGTGCAACGAATGCAAATTCAGATCAATGTTGAATACAAGATGCAATGATTATTTCTCTGAATTTTTTTTAAAAAAAAGTATATAGTTTTCAAATATAAAAATTGTTCACATATTCAAAACAAAAGAACTTATTATATTTGTAACGTATTTTATTTTATATTCTTAGATGCATAAAATAGCTACTCGATTATTAATTGCCCTCACTGATGACGATGGAAAATAAACTCTTTTTTTTTTTTAAAAAGGAAAAATAATAATAATCTGATTAAAAGAATAAGAAATAAAAAAAATCATGAATTGCGAAAAACTCTATTTGTCCATGAGATTTAATATGATTAATTGTGTATGATACTTTAAGGACTAAATTGATAAAGATTAAACTTTAGAATTCGAATCAATAACTGAAGACAACTTGAGGGACCAAAAATTTTATTATTCCTTATATTAATCATATTAATGACTTGTACATAACATATAGTTTGTTATAGAATTTTATTTTATATTAACATCCATATCAATAACTGTAGTAATTAAAAATAATATACACTACGTCACATTTTTAATTTTCATAATATCAATATTAATTTTTACATGATATACTAAAGTAGATGAATCTGTAGTGATATGCTATTTTTTTTTCCTTTTAATTTTAAATCCCATCCAAGAACAGGCCAAACTAGGCCAGTTATTTTATTTTATTTTTTTTGCCAAGGACCAGTTAAATTTGATTCAGTAATGAGGGTAATATGAAAAATGTGCAAGTAAATTCCCGGTGAAAAGCGTGTGATAATTAAAGTAAAGTCAGTTCAACAACTAAATTCAAAGTAAAATTTGTTTTAGTACATTTGACTAATGAGTGAGATGTCTTAGCTTGCGCCTTGCAGAGTTGAATTTGGCTTTCGTCCAATGCAGAGATTGTCCGCTGCGTCCGTCCGCTGCATCCACACGGCGCCGTTTTGGGTGCCAACCACACACTGGTCTCCTTTTTAAAAATAAAAAATCAGGCGTTGTCGGGTAGTAAAAAGATAATTCGAGATACTGAATCGTACTCAAAAAAATCCTTCATGATCTTAAAAATTTTATTTTAAGAGCTTAAAAAATATTTCAGGATATAGACGGGTACTAAAATGATACTTCGGGATATTGGTGGGACCTAAAAATTAATTCATGATCTTAAAAATTATTTCGGGATATCCTATAGTATATTTTTAGAACTAGTAGTACCTGAATTATTTTTTCAAGATCCTAACATAATTTTTTAGGTAGCGATCGTATCCGAAGTACCTTTTTTAAAGCGATCACGTACCTTGAAATATTATTTTAAAATCTTAAAATAATTTTCAAGATCATGAAGGATTTTTTGAGTATGATTCAGTATCACGAATTATCTTTTTATTACCCGGTAGTGCCTAATTTTTTTTTTTTTTTTTTAAAAAAAAAAAAGAGACCGTGTGTGGTTGTTACCCAAAACGGTGCCATGTGGATGCAAAGACATGATCTCTCGCATTGGATGAAAGCCAAATCCTGCAGAGTTGTAGTATCCTTCTCAATTACTGCAGAAAATCAGAGTCCCTTTAGACTAAACGGTGGCTAAATCTTGTTTGTTGTTTGGTTGAGACTAAATGGAGGAGTATTTGTCATGTTTTATATAAATGTGTGTATGTATGTATTGTTACTGCGGTATGATATTTTTATTTGAAATTAATTTTAAATATTTTACTAAATATAAGGCAATTCATAGCTTCCGAAATAAAACGATTGACACACTAGTGCAAAAAAGGCTTTTAAGACCGGACAAAAGAGGTATCGTAAGACCGGACCTGCGACCAGTCTTGTTCCAGCCGATATTAAAAGTCTAACATTTAAGACCGGACTCGAACCGGTCTTAAAGAAACTCTTTTAGACTGGACATCTAAAACATTGGGTCTTAAAACTTGTACTAAATAAACCTAAAATATTTTTTGTTCGGTCCTAAAACTCAACTTTTAAGATTGGCCAAAAATTAGGCCGCTCTTAAAAGATCGGAATTTTAAGACCGGACAAAATAAATACGGTCTAAAAAATAGCGGCTTCTAAGACCAAACGATTAATAATACGCAGTCTTAAAAGACTGACTTTCAAGACTGGATGCTAAATACATCCGGTCTTAAAAATTTGATTTTAGACCGGAGGTATTAATTTACCAGTCTTAAAAGACCAACTTTTGGTCTTTTAAGACAGGGCTTAATATCAAATGTGTACACGACCTTTAAGACAGGACATATAAATACATTCGGTCTTAAGGTTGAACATTTAAGGGCGTATTTATTTCTGTCTAAATTTTCCCGAATTTTTCCCTGTTCTGTTCTTCCTGATTATATATATATATATATACACAAATCCACCACCCAATCCAGCACATAAAAGTTGATACTTTAAGCTACAAGCTATGAACAATTATTGAATAAATTGAATTGGGAAAAAGAATACAAATATTATTCACCATGAGTTATGTGGCCTCTTGATTAATGATTATACTATGACTACAAAGACACCTAAATTAATTCATACAATAAGATAACTTATTTACAAATACAATAAGTTACAAATACAACATACATGCCCAAAATAATATTCACCATGCCTTCATATGATAATTCCCACCCAACAACGTAACATCCTCTTTTATAACATGCCCTTTTGGATCAGATCTTGCCACAAAAATAAAACAAGAGCAAACTTCATAGTCAGTGACATTGTTTATGAAACATAGAAGGAATATAATATAGTTAAAACCTTAAAGTTTTCAAAGAATTTTGCATATGAATATTACCTTATGAATTGACTCTTTTATAAAGTGATATCTTCCCATATCCCTTCTTGATGATCATTTCTTATCCTAGGTTCATTATCTGCTTCATCTTCTTCCTCCATGTCCGGTAGACCCCTTGAAAAAGGAGTACTCTCAGGAAGACCATATTTTAAATGACTTTCCTCATCAATATCAATGACCCTTTTTCCTTGGAGAACTACAGACCACATTTTATTTTCTTGGTCGGTGATATAGAACACTTGTTTCGCCTGGTCTGCCATAATAAAATGTTCATCTCTAAAACTTCTACCATTGACATCGACTAATGTAAATCCTAGCCGATCGATCTGAACACCATTATTGGCATTAACCTACTTGCACTTGAAAATGAGAAATCTAATTTTCACATAGTCCACTTCCCAAATCTCTTCAATAACCCCATAATATGGCATGATTGCCAATAAAGGTCACTTGTCTTTCGAACTGGAGAAGTGCATAGATTCAGCCTCTAACATAACACCACTGATCTGGACTGTGCTCATATCATCTAGGGACTTCGGGTAAAATGTATAACCATTGATCACATACGAATTCCAACTTATGACATTAACCTTAGGACCACGTGCTAACCATTTGATTGTATCAGAAACACATTCCTCTCCCTCGACCTTTTGTTTGAACCAGTTTGCAAAAGTTTTGTTATGCTTCCTAATCAACCTTTGTTCAGTCATTCGATGATTTTCTTTCCTTATAGCTTCTTTATGTGCAGCTATCTTTGGCTTGAACTTCATCAACATTATTCAGCATGTATAAGTGGACTTGTGACAATTCATCGGGATCCACACTCTTTACGGAAGCCCCTCGTCTACCCCCTTCAGCATGTTGACGTTTTGGAAGTCCAAAATGTCTTACTTTGGCCAAATAATTTTGAAAAATTCCATGACTTCTTCAGAAACATATTTTTGAACAATCGATGCTTCTGGCCGGTATGCGTTCTTCACATACCCTTTTAGGAATTTTATAGATCTTTCAATTGGGTACATCCACCGTAAATGGATAGGGCCGCACAACTTTATCTCCTTCACTAGATGAACAATTAGATGAATCAAGATGTCAAAAAATGTAGGAACAAAAAGATTCTCAAGGTGGCACAAGATAAGATATCCTTCATTCTCCAATTCATCCAACTTTTCAATCTTGAAAACCTTACTACAAACTGCATTGAAGAAGACACAAAGTCTAGTCAAAACGACCTGAAGATCATATTCGGCGATGCCTCGAATAACTATTGGGAGTAGCTGTTGTATCAAGACATGACAATCACGAGACTTTTGGCCTACTAATTTCAAGTCCTTCATCAATACAAGCCTCTTAAAATTTGAAGAATACCCCGAGGGAACTTTTGTGCTATGTAAACACTCACAAAAACTTCGTTTCTCATCCTTAGACAAAGTATGAGAAGGGGGACAATAAGTTCTGTTACCATGTGGCCTTGGATGTAACTCTTCGCATATTTCCATTGTTATCAGATCCAATCTTGCCTTCACATCATCCTTGGAACTACCTTGTATGTTGAGAAGCGTGCCAACAATACTATCACATACGTTTTTCTCCACATGCATGACATCAATACAGTGTCTCACATCAAGATTACGCCAATAGGGAAGATTGAAGAATACATATCTCTTTTTCCATATATTTGTTTCTTTTCTACTCTTTGCGGTCTTTAGAAGATGACATTGCTATTTTTCACTTTTTCATAAACTTGCTCCCCAGTCAATGCCACCGGAGCATCTTCATACTCTTGGCTACCAAAAAAGGCTTTCTTTAATCGACGATATGGGTGGCCCTGTCTAAGAAATCTCCTATGTCCAAGATAAACCGTCTTTCTTTCATGTTCAAGTTGATGGTAGCGTGTGCCTTCTTCACAAACCGGACATGCTTTATGGCCTTTTACACTATACTCGACAAGTTCCCATATGCTGGGAAGTCGTTTATAGTACAAAATATCATGGCTCGCATTTTAAACATCTCCTTCTTGAAAGAGTCAAAAACATCGACACCTTCTTCCCACAACTCCTTCAAGTCTTCGATCAAGGGTTGAAGGTAAACATCAATGTTATTTCCGGGTTGTTTTGGTCCCGAAATCAACATAGACAGCATGATGTACTTTCGTTTCATGCATAACATAGGAGATAAGTTGTAAATAATTAGGAGTACAAGCCTTGAACTATGTATGCTGCTAAGGCTTCCATATGGATTCATGTCATCCGTGCTAAAGGCAATCCTAAAGTTCCTAGGTTCTTTGTCGAAGTTCATAAATAATTGATCGATTTTCTTCCATTGAGAAGAATCGGACGGATGTCGAAGCTTTCCATCAGAAATCCTCTCATCTGCATGCCACCTCAAATTTTTTGCATCATTTTCACTTGCAAACAACCGCTTGAACCTTGGTATGATTGGAAGATATCACAACACTTTTGCAGGCCCCTTATTTGACTTGTACCTTGGGGTTTCACATATCGGACAATTTTGCTTCTCTTCAAACTCTTTCCTATACAATACGCAATCATTCGAGCTGCATGGATCTTTTTGTACTCCATCCCCAGTGGACAAAGTATTTTCTTAGCATCATAGTATCGATGCGGCAACACATTATCATCCGGAAGCATGTCCTTAAAAGCCTCAAGCATTTCAAAAAAACTCTTGTCGCTCCATCCATGACGTGCCTTCAAGCTTACCAATTTCAATACAGCGTTCAACAATTGATATTTTTTACACCCATGGTATAGCGGGGTCTCTGCATCACTGCACATATTACCATATGCATGTGATTGATGAAAAGCCTCTTCTCCTACATTACGAATAATGTCCTCTATGTGATCATCCATATCCGTGTCATTACCATCAAAGGCCACTTCCCCATGTTGAGACCCACTTGGTATTTTTTCACCATGCCATACCCATACTGTATGAGTCTTACAAAATCCTTCACAAATTAAATGTGTGTGTATAACTTCAGGACTTAGTCGCCTCTCATTCAAACATTTTACACAAGGGCAATAAAACTTCCCACTATCGTCGTAGGCATTTCTTTAGAAAATTCTATAAAGTCCCTCACCCCATTCTGGTATTCAACACTCATCCGTAAAGCATTTATCCAACTATGATCCATAGTTGAATTCCTATAGACGGAACGATTTAACATACATAATCCGAAAAAATTGACACTTGCATATAAAATAAGGCAACACCAAATGTATATTTATGCTCAATGTCGGTTATGTCTTTTTTTACGGAGAAACTTGCCCATTAAATGCATAACGAAGAATCACTTTTGGTCATAAATGTATCACAGTGAATCCAAGAAGCAAAATAAATGCATGACAAGGAAATTAAATGCATCGCATGAAGGTCTTGTGAACTCACCTGTAGCATATAAATTCAAATGTGTTTCTTGAGTCTTTCTTCTCCCGCCACGAACGTTGATGTTGCAAACAACAAGAGTACCCTAAAAATATTTGTTGGTCAGTTGGGTAGGTCTAAAGTGCAAATATAATCTTCAAAATACAATATTCATTAACAACAGAGAAACCCACAAGAACATTTCATCGATTTCGTTTAACCCATGAAAAACCCAGAACAATAAACAGGAAAATCATAAAGTTATATAACCGAAACACCTCTTATAGCTTGGTCTATAGACATTTAGCTAGGGAACCAGAAAGTGATTATCGAGAGAGCAACGCGAACCAGTGACGAAGCAACACACAAATAGTGGAGACAGAACCTGAGTAATCACTTTCGGCGCGACAAGAGAAGTTCAGAGAGGGAAATTTAATATTCCGTGCGACAGAGACATGTTTTAGTATTTTGGATTTTATTAAGACCGGTTAATTATAAAGTATCCGGTCCTAAATATATAATTAAATTTTTAAGACCGGAGTTTTAGAAGACACCGGACCTAAATTTTTATTATTCATTTAATATTCTAGGCACATGTTTTGGATTTTATTAAGACAGTTATTATAAAGTAGCCGGTCCTAAATATATAACTTTTTAAGACCGGAGTCTTCTTACACTCCAATCCTAAATGTTTATTATTCATTTAATTTGAAGACCGTAGTTTTATAAAACATCCGGTCCTAAAAGTCCTCTTTTTTTTTGTAAAAAAAAAAAGGATTGGCTTTGGCGAGCGAAGCAACTGAATGAATAAAAATTAAAGGAAAACTAGAGTTTCTTTAATTACTGGAGAATATGAACAAAAAAAAAGACACAAGCTTAGTTCTTAATGCTACATATATTACTTGAATATGCACGTACACAAGAAAAAATACAAAAGAAAAACAAGCAGAAAATTATCAAAAACAAGAATTTGACTAAACATCCTAAAGCTTATTATCCTCCAAAGCCTTGGCGATATCGGCGTGAGCGACATTAACTTCCCGCCGAAGATCAGCAAGTTCCTGTCTTATTCGCATCAGCGCATCATGGTCTGAAGGCTAGGGGGTGTGGCAATCTCTTCATCATCTGAAGAAATAACGGCTGCTCCACCACCACGAGGTCCTCCTTTTCCTCTTAATCCTCTTCCTCCTCCATACCCTCCTCCTTCAATGCCTCCGGACCCGACCTTCAAACAGATTATGCACCACCTCCTGGCCCGCTTTTCACATATAGACCGATTATTGGTCCAGCTTTTTCAGGTCTACAATGCCGTCAACAACAAGCTCAACATGATATTCGACGCCTAGGACGTTGAGTACAATCCTTTAGATGATGATGTCTCCGGCCTCTCCGACGAGTCGCGACTCCCTCCCCTCCGACAACGATGGGGAGGAATAGATGTTTTTATGTTTTTTTTTTTGTTCGTCTGCTCGCCGCCCCTTGAGGGGCAGCATTTAAAAAAATATAATCAATTTCTTTTTTGTTTCCATATTCGATCACCTTGCCCTTTTCATTATCGTCTTTCTTTTTCCGACAAAAAGGAAACAAACAAAACATTGTCCTCGTGTAAATCAATAACAAAAATTCGCAGAATACGAGTTAAGAACATACAAAAAACAAAAAAGATTGTTTACCTTATCGAATAAAAACAAACAAAGTGACTAATCTTCTCAAGGTTGGACCGTCGTTTTCGTCAGTTTTACCTCGCCCTGATTTGAAACAAAGTGTCCTTTTCATTATCTTCCTTCTTTTTCCGACAAAAAGAAAAAAGACAATGAAAAGGGACAACGATAATGCTACTCAAAACCAGGAAAGGTAAAAACGACGACAACGAAGGACCTAACTTGAGCGACGCCAAAACCTCGGTTGTCTTGAACCCTAATGATTTGTCCGAAAAGCGAGTCAACATTTCTATTTAAAGGAAGACTATTAAGACTAGATATTTAACAAATACTCGGTCCTAAAGGTTAAATAATATTTTCAAAATAAAGAATTTTAGGGGCGAACACAAAAAGTATACGGTCCTAAACACTTTTAAGACCGGTCATTCAACAAACATACGGTCCTAAAAGTCTTTAGAATTAAACGAAGACTTTTAGGACCGAACTTATAATAAATATGAGGTCCTAAAAGTTACGCCATATTCTTAAAATAAACGAACACTTTTAAGACCTAGGGCTTTAAACAAACATACGGTTCTAAAAGTCTAGCCTTTTTTTAGGACTTTTAGGACCAAACTTTTATTAAATATACGGTCCTAAAAGTCTAGCCAAATTTTTAGAATTAAACGAGGACTTTTAGGACCAGATCTTTAAAAAATATGCGGTCCTAAAACTTGTGAATACTTTTCAGGTTTAGTCTCTTATTGCTGATTGGCAACATCCTGTACCTCAAATTTCAAGCACTAAATAGCCAGAATGAATGAATGAATTCTTCGAAAAAATAAACAAATTTATTATTGAATTCAACATTGCGTGTAAATTTACAAATGAATGAGTTGTTCGAAAAAATAAACAAATTTACAAACAATTATATTTGCTACAACATATATTTACAAATGAATTTGGGACATTAATTATTGTCCTGACTATAAATCAGGTCATACAGATATTCACAAAACAAATTGCATATGTGCTCTAACTCATCATCAGGAAAGGGATTAGGACAGGCAAACCTTTGTAACATCAAAGACAGAAACTGAATTAACTTGTGTGCATATTTCATATGTAAAATTAAGCCAGAAACTGAATTCAGCCATAATATGTAACATCAAATACATTTACCTTTGCAGTTACTTTAGTCTTTCCTTGATTGATAATATCATATATGTGTTTCATGACATACTGGCCACATAAGTTGGACTCCTTTGGTTGCCGACGGGTCTAAAAAGAACAAGAAATATATATAGCTTACTGACCAAGTTCACAAGGCATTGTGCCAGTGTCCAGATATGTACCAACCTTTGGTGTGTGCCATTTAGGAGAAGTGGTCTGATACCCATGCTTTTTCTTTACCTCGATTTGGAAGGTCTTCATGGCACTATCATCAAAATCACAAATTTATCAATAATGTTTGCGAAAATTCACGCAGAGATTTCAGACAAGAGAATCAAAATGACATGCTTACTCGTTGATGGTCTAAGTCAACGTAGTCCCCCGATCGCTGTGAGTGGAGCATAAGAAGATAACTTTATGCTTCTCCATTCACATGAGGACCAACTGCCAGTGGTGGCTGAAAATTCACAGCAGTAAAGCACTCAGTGATATATATAGCAGAATTAAGTGAATTGCAGACAACAATTGTGATATGTACCCGTGGTAGTTTGGAAACAAGTACACCTTTCTTCTCACTTCACACAACCTCGTTGATATGTACTCTTGTCTCTCCTCCTTGGATGTTGTACTTGCATAAACTGGGCACAAGAATCCAAAATCATTGATTGTGCCCTGTTTCACCAATTCTTGATGCATGAACCTACAATAATGACATCGATCAGGGAATTAGTATATATGTATGTGTGTCTAAACGATGCATTTAAATTATATACTCATAGAATTAGATACTTACTTCATAAACATTTGAACAATTGCATCGGTAAGCTCCTGTCCAGAAAGCAGCAGGGACGTTATATCAACGGTGTCAATGTAAACTGGTTGAGGTGAACAGAGGCCTACTACTTCATTGACAGGCCACGATTTATATTTAAAATATCCACTCTTCACCATATCGGATATTTTCTCCTTGGCAGTCAACTTAGCAGTAGGGGCATAGAGCTTGAGGAGGGGGTAGAGCTTGACGAGGGGATGGAACTTGAGGAGGAGGGGGTGGAGCTTGATGAGGGGATGGAACTTGAGGAGGAGGGGAGGAAGCTTCAGGAGGAGTAGAGATATGTACAAGCTTCACTGGCCAAGAGATGAAGGTTCCCTTGACATCACTCACAAGCTTCAGCTGATCAGTTGGGAGAAGGAGAGGTGCATCAATATTACCTTTTCAACTGACACTCTGACGTCATCATCAGCCATTGGTTGGTGGTGTACAGTTGATCCCAAGTTGTGGACAGTCCCTTTTGCAACTAATCGTCTGTGACTATCGGGATCCTCTACATACAGTCACAAGGTTGCTCGACTTGTCCAACAATACAGCTCCTCTAGTGCTTTCTGTTGCATAGGTGCAGGTGAATGTGCGAAGGGAACACCGGTCTCTGGACGAGAGCTCAAATGCAGGCTCATCTCGTGATTCATTTCCTCCTTCATCAATACTATATGGGATTGAAACATTGCTTCTTTAGCCACTGCTTCCTCACTTAATTTGGCCAGCGTCTGTTCCATCTCCTCCCGGGTAACCATACTTTGTTTATGGTGTTTGGATTTACCAAAGTATTACTTTAGGCCTACCCATCCTCCAATCCCCCTTACACACCCCGAGTGATCCGGTTTTCCTGTTGCAACGGTCAGAATATCATTCCTCCCGTCCGACACAAAAGATCCCTCTACTTCTTTCTTTTTAAGATCTTCTTGTAAGATACAGATAATGAGAAGCTTAGTAATGAAACATGCTTAGTAACTAAAAAAACAATAACGATACTTACAATTCTTTCAGCAACTAGAGGGTTTGTTCACTCATGTAGGCTGAATATGCAACCACAACTCCTCACGACGTATTGGAGATGGCTGATCAACTATCACAGAAGGATTGGATTTAGCTTCATCTTCCAATCTCTTCTGCTTGGTCTCCATCAATTCTTTTTCGGCCTTTTCATATCCACCGCGAGAAGCCCTATGCGGGCAATCATTCTTTATCCCTATCTCCTGTGCTTGTTCCCTTCTTTTATCTGAATCAAAATTGAAAACAACTATCAATTATGAATTCCAGCCATGTCACTAACAGAAAATAGAGAACTTCTGCTTCATATGAATGTCAAATATTAGTCAAATTCACTCCATCAAGTTTCAACATTTTATTTAAGGAATATGTAGAATTATAGAAGAAATTGGGAGAAACAGAGGAAAGGGAGTTGCAGAATTGCTGCCAACTCAGTCAATTAATTCATTCATCGTTCCTACACATATTAGACTAACCTCTTATATATCGTTAGAGGCTTGACTCTTAAGGCCCAATAACAGCTTGCACCGAAACCGTTACATAGTTAACATACTAACTAACTAACTAACAACAATGTCTAACCACTACCTACTATAATGAGGCGAGACTATAATAATGGCTTGACTCTTATGCCATTATTATTTTCCTATTTACCTTCTTAGTATTTTACCTTTTCAGGGTTTACATATCAGACTTGAATAGACAAAGGCAAGAAATGTATACTTCTATTCACACACCAAACCATTTAACTAACAAGATTAGATGAACACAATAACATTCACATATCCGCACAGGTTAATAAGCAAACAAAAGGGCAAACAAAACTAAATATAAACTCACTAAAGCTCGGGAGTGGTCCATAATCGAACAAATTGTTGCCAAGTTTGTTCATCAATAAATGTGTACTTGTCCTAAGGATTTTGGTCAGGCTGAACCTCGACAAAAATATACTTGTTAGCTAGAAAGGTCTTAAACTTCCTCCACCGATCAGCACAATAAGACAATGTCTTGTCTTTCAACTTCTGGGAGTCAGGGACAGTGTATGTAAGCCAGATAGTGTCCCAAATAGGATCCTTTACTGTGCCAAAGTCCACATTTTTCCACTCATCTATCAAGATACTAACCTTGCTGCGTGCTAGATAGCCGACAAAACTAGTATATTTGCTTTTATTAGGATCGAAAGGTTCCAACTTTTCATCAAACTGAATCTCGAGCCTTGACCCAGAAGTCCGACTTAGGGTTACATCCATCATTTGTGTGCCTCTTCTACCATAAATGCAGGGCGGTTACGAGGCTCATTGTGAGATGAAGAGGGTTCGTTCTAACTCACACCGATGGCGGCGTTCCGGAACACGAATAGAATCGTTTCACTTGTTCATTTTCGAGACGGGGAAGAGAGGAATGCCTGAGCAAATGAGAGACTAACAAAGGCTATCGTACGTGGGCGAGGAAGAGTGGTAATGCAACAGGAAGGGTTTCGCAACGTGAACAGAGGTTCTTCAGTGAGAGTAGCAAAAGCTTTCGTGCAAAGAAATGTATATTTGGCGCTTCATTTTTAAGACCGGATTAAAGATGGAGTCCGGTCTTAATATTCAAAATTCAAGACCGGTCATATTGAAGTACGATCTTAAAAGTAATTAATTATTTGTTTAATTTTCTTCAATATTGAGGTATCGGCCACAATTTAAGTCCTGGTCTTAAAATATTTAACTTTACGATTTGGACAAATTATAAGACTTTTTCGGTCTTAAAACTTAACCTTTAAGACCGGTCCTTATGAACCTCTGGTCTTAAAATTAATTATTTTTTGGTGTGCCGGCCGTATTATATGTCCGGTCTTAAAAGTATAACTTTTAAGACCGGCTATTAAATATGTCTCGTCTTAAAAATTTTAGACTTTTATATTTCAATTTTTCCTTATTATGTTGGACCACGAGAAAATATAAGTACGGTTATATGAGATTTCTCTATAAAGTAATTAAAATTTCAATTTTCTTAATAACATTTTTAAGACCAGTTTTTTTTTTTTGTCAGTCTGAATAATATATTCAAGACCAATGAAGAAATGATCTAGTCCAACAAGTTCTTTATATTTACGGAACTGCCACGGTCGTTCCTTTAAGATCGGGCATTGATTCTTTGGTCTAAATGAGGCGGTCTTAAAGTCCTTTTTTACACTAGTGACAAATAAAAAAATTATATCTTATATTTAGGATCATGATCAATTCTCCAAGTATGTCGTATATTAAGTACCAAAGAGAGTATATGTTATAACATTAGAGGTAACATTTTATTTAATAATATTTTACAAATTAAATTTATACCATAAGTTTACATATATATATATATATATATATTATTAAATATTCTTTTCTTAATATATAAGAATTAAAATGCAATGAGGTGAGAGGTTACCTTCTCTTCGATTTAGCCAAAATATTATTAGGTAAAGGATCTATTTTGCATAGAAGTTTTTGGCATGAGGAGGGGGTGGGAGCTTTTGCTCGAAAGTGTTAAAAAGAAGGAGTAGTTTTACCTAGCCATTAGCCGAATTAATTTTATTTGTTAGTTGACCAAATATCGAGTTGATGAGTCTCATATCATCCACATCATTGTTGTTAAGGGAAAATTTTCCCCAAAAAAATTAAATCTAACTTCTAAAAAATGAAGTAGATTACACATCACACATGGACTTTCAGGGAAAATTTGTATCTTACCAGAATTGGCGTGGATAATGAAGGTAGAATATCACCTAGAGGGGTGTGAATAGGGAATATCAAATTCTTCTTGCGATTTGACCATACCGAGGAATAATAAAACAGAGATAGAAAGAATGAACAAACAAAAATTATACTAGTTCAGTCCAACTCTAGACCTACGTCCAGTTCCCAGACACTCTAGGATTTTCACTAACTCTCAATCACAATCACAATTACACATTCTATACTCAAAGTAATCCTCTCACACTAGGATTCACGTACTCCCCCTTACAAGTTATAATCGTACACCTACACTCAAGGTCCCTTTACCTTGAGATTATACAGGTAATCAAATAATGAAATAAGTGTTTAAGCTCTCTCACAGAGAAGATGAATAATAATCACTGAAGTACATGATATCCGAAGATATCAAATGAAACAAATGAAACAGTCACTTGCAATAAGTTCAAAATGAATGTTCAGAGTTTTGGTAGTTGGTGCATTCAATGCTTCTAGTATTTATATTGGTTGACATTAATGACCATTGGAGAAGCTTGAAGATTATCCGTTGTGACTCTTCAATGTGACCGTTAGATTGATGAAGCTTGATAGTCAATTTTGCCATTAATGATGCAGTCGTAAATGCGTCGCTTTGACATTCCTTCATTCCATTTGTTTTGCCCATTGAGAAACAACATTTATTACATAAATGGAATAGTAGAAGGTGCTTTTAGAATGCTCAGAGGAATGGTTGTCGTGTTTGTGCCTCGTTTAGGCAAGAACATTAAATGCATTCTGACATACAAATTGCTTTAGGACAATTTGTTGTTAATCCTTCATGTAATCATATGAAATCACTAACAAACTGATTAAAGATAGTTAAGAACAGTAATGAGTGATGATAAGAAATAATAAGATCACAATTGATGATTTTAGATTTACGAACACGGTGATTTCCAAAACCAGCAGAGCTAATTCGAGTTAAATTAAAGCTTGCTTGAGTTGATGACTCGAGGTGAACAAAAATTAACTCGAGTCACAACTTGATCTTCTCAGAAAAAGAGATAGATCATAAATGAGAAGATGTCTCTGTAAGTCTTTAACTCGAGTTCAAGAAACATTGACTTGAGTCAATGATTCGAGGCAAGTATCTTGTACGTGAGTCAAATACTTTCTTTCGAAATAAGCAATTTTGGATAAGGAAGAAAAGTTTAGAACAACACATAACTCGAGTTGAAAAAAAGCTGCCTAAAGTCATTGACTCGAGTTACTTATTATCCAACTCGAGTCAAGCGGTTCTGATTCACAACCAAATGACTTTGGAAATATTTCAGTCAAAGATAACTCGAGGTAATATTATTAACTTCAAGTTGATCACTCAAGGTAAGTAATATTCACTCGAGTTAGTTCATGTAAAGTCTAATCGTTGAAGAAATATAATTTAGTGCTAGACTTTAAATTTAAATCTTTCAAAGCAATTAACTCAAATTAAAACAAAATTAACTTGAGTTGAAAAATTTCATTTAAAGGCTTCAACCTAATTCCCTCGAGTTTAACTTATCCAAACTCGAGGCATTCCAAATCAAAACAAGTTTTACAAATGGTTTGAAACATCTTACTCGAAAGTCTGCCTTTGACAAACACTTCAAAATACTTATTGTTCAAGTTAGATTTGAAACTTAGGTTTTTCCTTTGAATCTTTAAGTCTATTTTTATTATAATTGTTATCATCAAAACATAGAGAACTAATAGATAACATATAGACTACGAGCTTAGTATATGTGTTTGTGTGTGTGTCTTTTCTTTTCTTTTTTTTCTTTTTTTTTTTACACTGTCTCCACCTCTATCTTTTAGATTATAAGAAAATGACAAAAAAATACCACTTAAGCTTCAAAACCTTGTTGACAACAACATTAATAGGATTAACAAGAACGTGTAACACAATTGACAACTTGTTTTGCTTTAAGATTTTGAAATTCAAGTGATTTTTTTTTTTTGGATATTTCCTAGATTATATTTATTTATTTTTGTAATTATTTTTTATTAGGTAGGATAAATAGATTATTAGATTTTCATTTTATGGCATATTTATTGGTTTTTGAATCCAGAGTAAAGTTTTCCTTCTCGGCTTCCTCTAATGCTCTCTCTCTCTCTCTCTCTTTTCTGCTTATTTTTATCCCGATTCTCACCTCTATTACGTCCTACATCATGTGGACTTTAATTTTCACATTTATTACCTTTAATATAAGACATTAAAAATATGGTGTTTATGGTTATAAAATGGAATAATGCTAACCTTGAACAAAAAGGTTGCGTGTAATTTCTTCCTTCTTGTAATGCAAAGTAAGGTATCAAGAGAACAAACTCAACTAATCATGTGGTTTCATTTGAAGAACATGCATGTTTGGCACACTTTGCTTCTTTTCTTTTCTTTCTTTTAGTAACATCTATTTTATTTGTTCATTAATTTGCATTTGAACCTGCATGTTTGGCACACAGATTGGTTCAGTAATTGCATATTTCATTTTTATTTTATTTTAATTATGATAGCTTGAATAAAATTTTGATCAGCTTTATTTCCCATTTTATTTTTAAGTACATAATAATCTAAATATTTTTCTTATCAAAATTAGAGGATGAAATTAAAATTATGTATCATCATACTTTTGGCCAAGTATAATAAGCGCACTAAATTAAGTAATGAAACTAAGCTAAATGAAAACAATAAAACTCTAAATTAAACAGATCATATTAAAATTGAAATGGATTAAGATTCAATATTTTTTCATTTTTAAAATTAAAATGAATCTAAATGAAAACAGTAAAATTTTTAACAAATAGAGGCCATGAAAAATTAACAAAAGTATCCCTCTATATATCTCCTTATTCACCACATATATTATGATGAATGAAAAATTTTTGTCCCATGATTTTACAATTTTGATGTAAAGACGAAAATGGGTCACAATTTTCACAGGGATAATCTTAATCACAGAGGCCAACCTTAAAAAAACCAAAAAAGCGAAACGTGGCGGTCGTTACGAACGCCACACAAACTATTCCCTAACCTACAACCGCCACCTAAACGGCAACGTTTCCACCCGAGCTTCCACAGGCGAAAACACTAATAAGATGAGCGCGGCCAGTATCCCCACCGGAAAGAACAGAAGCACCAGCGGCGGCGGAGGAAGCGGCGGTAACATCAACGGCAACACCAGCATCGACGCCATTAGAGCTACCAGAATCACAATAGACCCTAAGCCATGACACCTTTGCATGCTCTTACTTTCTGGAATCACCGAAGATATCTTCTGTTGTGAATATTTCTCAGCCCTCTCTTTTAAGAAACAGTTCCTCTTCTTCGCCGGAGACGGTGGTCGTAGCTAATCAGGCCACGGTGACGGCGATTACTTAACAATGAATGAGAATCAAAGAATGAAACGTTTTGCTAAAAGGAGATAGGGGATCGTGAGGGAGAGTATTCATTTATAGGATAGGTCGGATGCCTTGTGGGCCCCAGACTATGGAGAACCCTCATAAGTTAATTTTTAAGAATAATAAAAAAAAAAAAAAGGTCGGAAAATCTGTTACAGTGAACTGATCCGGATCTACCGCATCACAAACAGAAGATACAGTATCTTGTATCTGCCACATCATGTACTAATCTTACTTTTAATTCGTCAAAATATTTTACTGAGCCTTTGCTTCGTCTTCCACTCTCCGTGTACCATTTTTTTTATGAGGCTCCATATTGCTTTATCTACACTTCTCATTGACAGAAGAGAATTCTCCCATAATCATTTTTCTCATTTTTTTTTTTTTTCATTAGTACTATCTAAACCATTGATTGAGAAGGTGAGACAAAGGTTAAAGTGATATTGTGATTGATTAGATGGATATGATTTAAAAATGATGAGGAATAATGAGAAAGATATTATAAGAGAAACCCAACCCCTTATTGACGCACCAAATGTCATATGTTATTCTTTGTATGTCTCACTTCTAAATACATTTTTCCTTTTTTTCTTTAATAAATGTAACCTCAGTTCTTTCTCATATGTGTTCAATATGAATTTTTTTTTTTTTTTTTATATGCTCACTCATCGGTTTTTTTTTTTTTTTTTTTTTCTTGAACCTCACTCGTCGGTTTCAATATATTCATTTTAGTCATCCCTACTTAATACTCATGATGTCCCTTTAAAGCCAATAGTATTGTAATTGGTCTTAAATTAGTACAATAAAGTTTCCTTTTTTTCGTTTTCAAAGGGACTGATCATAGCAGATCAGTTATCAACCAGACATAGCCTGACTTGGCCAATGCCTGCAGCATCCTCCTGGAGAAGACTTCTCAAACCATCTGGTGGTTCAGAGAATACAATATATTCCTCTCCCATCGTCAATGCGAATGCAGCAAGGGAATCTGCGCATCTGTTACCTTCACGATAGACATGCTTCCACGTGAGTCGCCACTCTTTTGCCACGAACTGCCGAATCCTTCTGATAAGGTTCAAATTAACCTGTGAGCCCTCCTCAACACCACGCACAAGGTCTAAGGCCGCCAAACAATCCATTTGCACCATCACCTCACCAAAGCCCTGAGCCCATGCCAATTCTAGTCCATCTAATAGGCCCCACAACTCCGCCTGAAGTGGTGAGCACACCCCAATAACCTCACAATAGTTAAATGCTTTTATCTTTCTATATGTTTCTCTATCAAACTCTTGGGAGTGACTTAGATCCAATGGATTTAGTTTTTAAATGTAGGAGGTTCAATATAACACAGACATTGATCATGTTTCAGGTTCGAGGATTGCCTACCCTGTTTTTGATAAGCCCTTATCCAAACAAAGAAGCGATCCGAACCGAAGGACTTATCCCCATACAGATGATGCGAGATATCATAGAAAAGGAGATGTGACAAATAGTTATTATTATTTGTAAATGACCTGTTGTTGTAATGTTAGCACTATCTGATGTATGAATCGAATGAGCCCTTTTGCTTTCGCTGTCACAGAGATGTCAATTACGTACATGTGGACACTTAAAAGCTATCATGTTTTGTTTCTTTCCCCTTTCGTATAAGAGAAAAAATTTAGAGGAGGAGCTTTTTGGGATGGTCAGAGGAACCAAGAATTTACATTCGATTCATCGAATATGGTTGTGGTTGTTGAAGGCTGCTCTGTTTTGTGGGATGAGCTGTAATAGTTAAAAACGTGTTTTCATGTTTTAAGCTCGTTTGGTTCGCAGTACATGAAAATGGACTCGATGTCTTAGGACTCATCTGGATATACTGGCAATGATAATATAATAATTGAATAATTAAATAATTAAATACAGGCTAAAGTATAGTTGTAGCTTTTTGAGTTTATATAAGGTATATTTTTTGTTCTTGAACTTTATAAGGTATATTTTTAATCATATAATTCTGATACTGATCGATAATGTTGCAATGGAAAATCCTAACGTGGTAAAAATATATGTAAATTAGAAAATATATAAAAACCTAATGAAGCAGTCAATATCAAAACATGAATTGTATCAAAAAAAGTAGTTTAATAATCTAAATATTAAAAGTATGATTTTATTTGAAGCGATTTATTGGTTTATTTTAGTTTAATAATATAATATATTATATTAAAAAAATTAATATTAGAATATGCTTTGTTATCTGATAGACATTACTTGAGTTTGCTACGTCAACATTTTTTGTTAGTAACATTAACGGTGTTAGAAATATAGAACCAAAAATCTATTTTATGGAGCTAAGGAGCGAAAAGTATATACTTTAAGCTTAAATAAAATATAGTTTTATGTATAATGTGCACATGTATAAAATAAATTCATAACAAGCCTAATTGTCAATTTAATACCAATACAATATACTCCATAAAGCTTTTAATGAAAGAATGGTTTGAAAATATTTTGCGCATTTTTGAGATCATCAATTTCTTTTTAATTTTTTTACACGTTTTAAATTTTTTTCTTCTGTTTTCTTTTGTCCAGCTCAAAACCTGCTCAGTTTTCTAAAAATGTTTCCGGGTTCTGACACAATGGGTTCCAACTCAGCTCAACTACGAAAAACATGTGTTTTTAGTTCAAATTTAATTGCGCGTGTTTGGTCCAAACTGGCTCAACATATAATCATTGATTTTGACCCAAAAAAATTGATTTTATTCCTTAAGAATATTGTGGGTTATAAATGCAAAACACTATGCTATGAAATATTAAGAATAAAATGAAATAAAATAAGAATTATCCAATTTTTATCTGGATCATGCAAAGTAAGAAAAAAAATTGAGCATTTTATCCTCATCTTTAAAATGAGGATGAAATTTAAATAACGAAATATCAGATTTTATTCTATTATTCTTTTCTTCCCCTTCATTTGGTCTTGTTCTTCAGCGTGAGGCTAAAGAACAACATTAGGAAACAACTGAAAGGAAAAAGACTATGAAGCTTCAAAAGGAGGCCAAGTGAAGGTGTGTTGTGTATGTATTCATTGTAGCATAAGAAGAAAAAGCCAAATTTGAAGTTTCCTCTACCATTCAATTAGTGTTAAGCATCATGGGTTAACCCACTTGCTACATCTATTTGTTAATTTAAGTATGATTACTGTCATATCTAATTTAAAGTAATTCTCTCAGTAAAATTTTTTTGTCCATTAAGTTTGAATAATACATGATTTTACCTAAAGAAGTGTATATTGAGCCTCTTTAATTAGTGGATCCAAAAATTTAATGAAGGGTGGGCACTGATGGGGAATTGTTGCCCTCAAAATATTTTTTTTTTTTTTTTTTAAAGAAAAGTTTTAAATGCATTAAAAAAATTATAAATAAGAAAAAAAAAAGAATATCAAAAAAATATTCATGAAATTAAATAAATATTTGAACATGTAATAAGAGAAATAATTATTTTACAAACCCGCCATTTAGAAAAGTGAGACTAAATGCGTTACATAAATTACAATGAAAGGTGGGCACTCAATAAGTTCAAATACATATATTTTAATAACAAAAATATATTACAATAAAATAATTACTATGTCATCTTTCTAAGTCTTATTTTTTGGAATTCCATCATAATTACCTTATTATCAATGCTATCAAATACATCTTTTTTAATATAAGACACTAAATGAGTCATTCAACGATTCATCCTTCATCGATTACGAAATGCGGTTTTGATGTATTAAGAGTGAGTGACAATCATTCAAACATGTATTAATTTTTTTTTTTTTTTCCAAAATCCCCAATTCAAGGGTGGGCACTTGCCCCCTACTCTTATATGTGGGTCTGGCCCTATTGAGCCTTTTTTGTTCAAATTAACTATGTTTTTTTAGGTGTTTGTAGTTTGTAGGCTTTTTCTAGTATTTTATTATTAAGGTTAAAATATACTTTTAATCCTTTAAGTTTAAATGAGGTATACTTTTGGTCCTTTAACTTTATAAAGTATAATTTTAGTCCTATAATTCTAACACCGTTATTTTTTAATGGAAAATGTAAATTCAAGTGATAACAAGTATAAATTTAAATGATGACTGTGTAATTAAAAACTATGAAGCTTAAATTTAAAATATGAGTAAATTGAAGAATATATAAAACTTGTGTAATTAAATATTATTAGTTATCACTTGAGTTCGTTACGTCAAGCATTTTCCGTTAGCAATATTAACGGTGTTAGAGTTTTAGGACCAAATTAAAAGTATACTTTATAAAGTTAAGGGATTAAAAGTATGTCTTATATTAAAACTTAAAGGACTAAAAATATATTTTAGCTTATTATTAAATACGAGTTATATTTACCGGTAAAAGTGCAAATTTAGTCATTCAACTTTACATAAGGTTTCATTTTAATCCTTTAATTTTATAAATTGTCTTTTTGACATATAAGAGATCCTTTTTAAAAAAAAAAAACAAGCTTGTCCATTTTTATAAAATCCCTTCTGAGTTTGTCTCAATAATAAATAGACTTTGACCTATTTTGCCTTAAATTACTCTCTCATAATTTATTCTCCATATATTCCCTTTCATCATTTTTTTTTTTTTTCATTATTACTCTCTCTCTTACTCATTTATAAATAGTAGCATTTTTGGAAAATAACTTATATATTCTACATATTTATTACTTTTAACTATTTCTTATAATCTCGCAATTCAATTGAAATGACCTTATATATAAGAATAAAGGGAGTAACTTTTAATCTTTAAATGTTGACAAAACATTCTCAAACTTAACATATTAAGTTCAATTTTCAAAACAAGAATTACCATTAAAAAAAAAAAATCATTATTTGAGACTAAAGTTTCAACACGTGCCTAATAAGGTCAGTCCACCGACCATGATGTCCAACAGAACTAGCATTATCCAACTGGAATATATAATATCATGTCCTTCACAACATTATATATATTTTGACGGAAATAGTCAAAAGTACCCTGCAAAAAGGAAAAGCAAATTGAACAATATGTCGTCACAATACATATTACACACCTTACTCAAGCATTCCCTCATTTTAATGTTTTTGTATTATTACTAGATGATGATTCTTTCCCCCATCCACTTTTAGCTTTTATCCTTCTCTAAGAAACTATCACTTAGTATGGTAATTTTTTTAAGGTTAAATTATATAAACCCCTGAACTTTATATCTTTTGTAAAAAAATTACAATAAACACCCCTAAATTTTCAAGTATAGCCAAATTAAGCGATATGGGCATACATGGAAAAAATAATTAATACACACTAGTGCAAAAAAAGGCTTTAAGACCGCCTCATTTAGAGCGGACAACGGACACCCGGTCTTAAAGGAATGACCGTGCGTAGTTCCGTAAATATAAAGAACTTCTTGCACCTTAGGACCAATTTTTCACCGCTCTTAAAATCATTATTGAGACCGACTAAAATACCACCCTTAGGTCTTAAAAATTGAACTGAAATTTCAATTACTTTCTAAATATATCTCATATAGCCGTACTTATATTTTCTGCGGTAAAACATAATAAGGAAAAATTTAAATATAAAAAGTCCAAAGTTGTAAGACCGAACTTACCAAAAAGACGGTCTTAAAAGTTTTCTTTCAAATAGGACATATGATACTTGCGGTACGAAAAAGTTCATTAATATTAAGACCGGCGTTTTAAAAGGAACGGTCTTAAAGGTTAAACTTTTAAGATCGGACGTTTAATATGACCGAGATTAATGTAAATATTAAGACCGTCTCTTTTTCATCCGGTCTTAAAAATCCAAGCAAGTTATACATTTCTTCGCGAAAGCTTTTGTTACTCTGTGGAGAACCTGTTCGCGTTCCGAAACCCTTCTGTTGCATTACCTCTCTTCCTCGCCCACGTACCATCAGCCCCTGTTACTCTCTCATTTGCTCGGGCATTCCTCTCTTCTGTCTCGAAAATGGACGGTGAAAACGAATCTATTCGTGTTCGGCAACGCCAGTTCTGGTGTGATCGGTGTGAGTGAGAACGAACCCTCTTCATCTCACAATGAGGCTCGTAATCGCCCGCACGCCGTGGTAGAAAAGGCACACGAATGATGGAAGTGACCCTAAGTCGGACTTCTGGGTCAAAGCTCGAGATTCAGTTTGATGCAAGGTTGGAACCTGTCGGTCCTAATAAAAGCAAATATAATAGTTTTGTCGGCTGTCTAGCACGCAGCAAGGTTAGCATCTTGATAGATGAGTGGAAAAGTGTGGACTATAAGAATGTAAAGGATCCTATTTGGGAGACTATCAGGGTTACATGGTTGTCCCGTCGGAAGTTGAAAGACAAGACATTGTCTTATTGTCTTGATCGGTGGAGGAAGTTTAAGACCTTTCTCGCTAACACGTATATTTTCTCCGATGTTCCGCCCGCCAAACATCCTTGGGAAGTTTACACATTTATTGATGAACGAATTTGGCGACAATTTGTTCTTTCGGACCACTCGAAGCTCGGTGAGTATATATTTAGTTTTGTTTTCCCTTTTGTTTGCTTATTAACTTTGTGCGGATATGTGAATGTTATTGTGTTCATCTAATCCATTGTTAGTTATATAATAGTTCGGTGTGTGAATAGAAGTATACATTTCGCCTTTGTCTATGCAAGTCGATATGTCAACCACGAAAAGGTAAATTACGATGAGAAGGTATTAATTGTGTAATGGTTTGTCTTGCAAAGGAGGAAATGAATAGTCTTAAAAGGGGAAACTTTATATACCCAATTGTTACTATCTAATGGGGATATTGATCCCACTGGATGCCTTAAAAGGATCAAGTTTGTATTATTCTCGTAAGCCTTTGTCTATGCATGTGCGATATGTCAACCACGAAAAGGTAAATTACTGATGAGAAGGTATTAATTGTGTAATGCTTTGTCTTATGCAAAGGAGGAAATGATCGAATAGTCTTAAAAGGGGAAACTTTATATACCCAATTGTTACTATCTAATGGGGAGATGGATCAGCTGGATGCCTTAAAAAGGATCAAGTTTGTATTATTCTGTAAGCATAATTCTCTTTTGTTTCTTAACCTATCTATCTAGCTAGCACTACAAAACATAGCTCCAATTTCTTCTACAATTCTACATCTTCCTTAAATAAAATGTTGAAACTTGATGAAGTGAAGAATTTGACTACTTTGTTTGATTGACGTTCATATGAAGCGAAGTTCTCTAATTTCTGTTAGTGACATGCATGGTGGAATTCATAATTAATAGATGTTTTCTATCTGATTCACGAGAAAAGAAGGGAACAAGCACGAGGAGATAGGTAGAAAGAATGATTGCCCTCATAGGGCTTCTCGGCGGATATCAAAAGGCCGTAAAAGATTTGATGGGCATGCGGAAGAGATTGGATGATGAAGCGAATCCAATCCTTACGTGATACATGCTCCTCCATCTCCAATACGTCGCGAGGAGTTGTGGTTGCATATTCGGCAAAAGCCAAGCGGCGCCTACACGAGTGAACAAACTCGTCTAGTTCTTTGAAAAGAATTGTAAGTATCGTTATTGTTATTTTTTAGTTACTAAACATGTTTCATTACTAAGCTTCTCGTTATCGTATCTTACGGGAAGATCTTAAAAACAAAGAAGCGAGAGGGATCTTTTGTGTCGGACGGGAGGAATGATGTTCGACCGTTGCGGCCAGAAAACCGGATCACCGGGCGTGTAAGGGGGATTGGAGGACGGGTAGGCATAAAGCAAGTCTTTGGTACATCCAAACGCCATAGACAAAGTATGGTTACCGGGAGGAGATGGACCGGGCATTTGGCCGCTAATAAAGCTTCAATGGCGCAATGTTTCAATCCGAGATGAGCCGAGATGAAGGAGGAACTGAGTCACCCGAGGCTGCTTTTGAGCAATCGTCCGAGACCGGTGTTCCCTTCACACACTCACCCGCAACGTGCGCGAGAGCACTAGAGGGAGCTGCATTGATGGAGAGTCGAGCAACCTTGTGACCTTTATGTAGAGGATCCGATCATCATGATGGACGATTATTGGTTGCAAAAGGGACTGTTCACAACTTGGGATCAAGCGTACACCACCAACAAATGCCGATGATGAAGTCGAGTGTCGGTTGAAAAGGTGATCATTGATGCACGGCTCCTCTCTCCAACCGATGAGTGAAGCTTGTGAGTGATGTCAAGGAACCTTCATCCCTTGGCCGGTGAAGCTTGTACATGTCTCTACCGCTCCGAAGCTTCAACCCCTCCTCCTCAAGTTCCATCCCCTCATCGGGCTCCATCCCCTCCTCAAGCTCTATCCCATCGCTAAGTTGGCTGCTTGCCGGGGAAAAAATATCCGATCTAATGAAAAAGTGGATATTTTAAGGATAAATCGTGGCTTTGTCGATGAAGTAGTAGGTGTCCCTCATCCTATGCCCGTTCAAGTTGACACCGTTGATGTTGAGTCCTCGCTTTGCTTCCTCGACGGGGAGCTTTGCGATGCAGTTGTTCAACTTTTTATGAAGTAAGTATCTTAAATCTATGAGTACATCATTTAAATGCATCGTTTAGACATACATACATATATATATTTCCACGATCGATGTCATTATGGTAGGTTCTTGCATCATGAATTGGTTCAAAGGTGCGGGATCAACGATTTTGGATTCTTGTGCCCTGTCTATTCAAGTCAAACATCCATGGAGGAGAGACGGAGTACATATCAAAGAGGGTGTGTGAAGTGAAAAGAAAGTTGTACTTTTATCCATTCTTCCACAGGTACATATCAAAAATCTTGTCCGCAATTCACTTAATTCTGCTACATATATATATCAGCGAGTATAGTTTTCGATGTGAATTTTCAGCCGCTTGGCGGTTGGTCGTCATGTGCATGGAGGAGCATAAAGTTATCTTCTTATGCTCCACTCACACGAGCCATTGGCTACGTTGGTGCAGACCGTCAACAACGAGTAAGCATGTCATTTTGATTCCCTTGTCGACATCTCTGCTTTGTGAATTTTAAGTGAATCATTGATAAATTTGTGATTTTGATGATAGTGCCATGAGGACCTTCCAAAGACTAGAAAAGAAAAGGCGTGCTTCTCGGGACAAAGACCCCATATGGTACAAACCGGAGGTTGGTACAATATTTAATTTGTAGCACACTTGCCTTGTGAACTTGGTGGCTGAGCTATATATATGCTCTTATATATATTTCTTGTTCTTTTTAGACCGTCGGCAACCAACGGCGTCCAACTTATGTGGCCTTGACGTCATGAAACACATGTATGATATTACAAGGCGGGGATACTAAATTAAGCGCAAAGGTAAATGTATTTGATGTTACATATTATGCAAGTTAATTCAGTTTACGGCTTCTTGTTACAAATGAAATATGCACGCAAGTTAATTCGATTCTTTGTCTTTGATGTTACGATGTTTCAATGCAAAACTCCCTTTCGATGATGGCGGAGCACATACGCAATGTGTTTTGTGAATATCGTATGGTCGATCTTAGAGTCACAAAAAGGACAATAATTAATGTCCTAAATTCATTTGTAACTATAATCGTAGCAACAATAATCGATCTTACGTAAATTTGTTTATTTTTTGAACAATTCATTTGTAAATATACATAGGCAATGTAAAATTCAATACATAAATGTAGTTAATTTTTCGAACAATTTTCTTGTGTCCATTTTGGGTTTCTTAATGTATTATTGGATGGTGGATATAGCTATTTAATTTAGTGTTTGAAATCGAGACTTTTAGGACCGTTCATTAACATCATGTCCGGTCTTAAAGGTCCACAAAATCTTCGGTTTTAAAGTATGAGACTTTTAGGACCGTATATTTCTCTAGTGTCCGCTCCTAAAAACTTAAAAAACTTCATGAACTTTTAGGTCAGGACATATTATAGAAGATCGGTCTTAAAAGTCGCCCGCCTAACTTTTAGGACCGTACGTTTTTATTTATGCGATCTTAAAAGTCAATTTTAAATACATCTTTTCGAGACAAATTAAATGGATAAATTTGAAGACAACCGAGGTTACGCGATCTACGCTCAAGCTAGGTCCTTCATTATCATCGTTGTTACCTCTCCATGTGTAGAAGAGCAGCATTATCGGTGTCCCTTTTATTTTGTCTTTTGTCTTTTTGTCGGAAAAAGAAGGAAGATAATGAAAAGGACACTTTGTTTCTAACATGGGGAGGTAAAACCGACGACAACGAAGGTCCAACCTTGAGACGAATAGTCACTTTTTTTGTTCTTATCCGAATAAGGTAAAAGCTCCTTTTTTTACGTATGTTCTTAAGCGTATTCTGCGAATTTATGTTGTTGGATTTACACGAGGACATTGTTTTGTTTGTTTCCTTTTTGTCGGAAAAAGAAAGACGATAATGAAAAGGACAAGAGGCAATCGGATATGGAAACCAAAGTGACAAAAATGGCGGTGTTTTTAGGACCGTCGATTTACTAACTAAAGTCTTCGTTCTTTTATTTTAGGTTTTTTAGTCTACCATTATCCGTCCTTCATAGTTGCCTTGTTTATTGCTTTCCAGGTTGAGATAATGGGCTAAACTCGCACGAGAACAAAAATTAAAAATATTTTATTTTCTAAGTATCCCGACTTTTAGGACCGTATATTTATTTAGTGTCCGCTCCTAAAAAGCTTAAAAGATAAATGAACTTTTAGGTCCGGACGTATTATAAAAGGTCGGTCTTAAAAGTCCCCCACTTAACTTTTAGGACCGTATGTTGTTATTTGTGCGATCTTAAAAGTAATTCCCCTTTAAATACTCCTTTTCGAGACAAATTAAATGGTTAGGGTTGAAGACAACCGAGGTTCTGGCGTTCTGCTCAAGCTAGGTCCTTCTTTATCATCGTTTTTACCTCTCCATGTGTAGAGGCAGCATTATCGTTGTCCCTTTTATTTTGTCTTTTGTCTTTTTGTCGGAAAGAGAAGGAAGATAATGAAAAGGACACTTTGTTTCTCACATGGGGAGGTAAAACCGACGTCAACGAAGGTCCAACCTTGAGAAGAATAGTCACTTTGTTTGTTCTTGTCCGAATAAGGTAAAAGCTCCTTTTTTTGTATGTTCTTAAGCGTATTTCGCAATTTCTGTTGTTGGATTTACACGAGGACATTGTTTTGTTTGTTTCCTTTTTGTCGGAAAAAGAAAGACGATAATGAAAAGGACAAGAGGCAATCGGATATGGAAACCAAAGCGACAAAAATGGCGGTGTTTTTAGGACCGTCGATTTACTAACTAAAGTCTTCGTTCTTTTATTTTAGGTTTTTTAGTACGCCATTATCCGTCCTTCATAGTTGCCTTGTTTATTGCTTTCCGGGTTCGAGATAATGGGCTAAACTCGCACGAGAACAAAAATTAAAAATATTTTATTTACTAATTTTTTTACGCGCCCATAAGGCGCGATCAAAAAAAAAAAAAAAAAAAAAAAAAAGCAACAAAAAAAAACTAATCCCTCTCGTAGTCGGAAAGGGAGGGGGCGTCGGAGTCGTCGGAGTTGTCGGAGTTGTCGGAGTCGTCTTCGGGATCGTAGTTCACGTCATTGGCGTGGAGTACCATGTTCAGCTTGTTGTTCATGGTATGAGCAAGCTGAACCAATTAGCCCAAACGTCGATCGATTTGATCGACGCGGGCCACCGATGGCGCACCAAGCTGCTTCACGGTCGGATTTGGAGGAGGCGGTGGCGGAGTGGGCGAGGTTGAAGAGGAGGAGGAGGAAACGGAGGACGGGGGAGCAGCCATTAGAGTGGGGGCGAGGTTGAAGAGGAGGAGGATGAAACGGAGGACACGGGGGAGAAGAATGTGAAGAAAGTACGGTAACAACGGGTTTAAATAGAGAACCCGTCCGAACAATGTGAAACGCTAGGAAGCTTTAACGAGGAGACGCATTGTTCATCGAATACGAGGAGACGCCGGTTGGGAAGTTTATCCGGAAGCCGAAGAGACTCGCATCATTCATTTGAACGGTGTGTAAGTACGGGTAAGACTTTTAGGATAGGACTTACTATAAAAGATCGGTCTTAAAAAATTAAAAAATAGAATTTTATACCGCACACCTATAAGTAGGGTTAATGATAAAAGGTCGGTCTTAAAATAAAATGAATTGCAAAAATATTAAATAATGGAATTTTATACCGCGTACCTATAACTCCTTATTAATTCCTCACTACCTCGTAACTCCAAACTACGTACGTGGCTATGCGAGAACAGCTCTCTGCGCCTCTATTAATTAACTCCTCATACCTCTCGCCCTTATTTGCTCAAACCATGGTTAGATACAAGAGAACCGCTCGTAGGGGTGCTCTTAGTCGTGATGCTCGTGCCTTCCGTCGATCATTATACGGTGCGCCTCCTCCATCGAGAGTCCGTCCTATTGTGACGAAAGAGTCTCGGGTCGTTGGACCCATTGTTATTTCTTCGGATGATGAAGAGATTGCGACACCCCTCCATCCCGCTCCCCTCTCCAACCGGTTGGCCCCTGACATGCCTCCCGTGCCCCTCTCCTCTTTCCTCTAGTGATGCATTGTGGGTGATGCAACGAAGACGGGGAACTTGCTGATCTCCCGGGAAATTAATCTTTGTTCACGCCGAAATCGCCAAGGCTTTGGAGGATAATAAGCTTTAGGAGATGTTTAGTCGAGATTCTTGTTTTTGATAATTTTCTGCTTGTTTTTGTTTTGTATTTTTTCTTGTGTACGTGCATATGCAAGTAATATATGTAATTAAAGAAACTCCAGTTTTCCTTTAATTTTTATTCATTCGATTCTTTGCGCTCGCCAAATCCTTTTTCGAGAAATCAAAAAGAAATTTAGGACCGGACTATTATAAAACGGCGGTCTTAAAAAGTTGTATATATAGAACCGTGTTCTTTTAATGAACCGGTTTAATTGTCTCAATTTAGGTCCGGAGGATTATAAAAGTCCGGTCTTAATAAAATCCCAAATATAAAACATGTCTCGCTCGTCGCACGGAATATTAAATTTCCCTCTCCGAACTTCTCTTGTCGCGCCTAAAGTGTAACTCGGGTTCTCGCCACTTCGTCGCGGTTCGCGTTGTACCTCTCGACAATCACTTTCTGGTTCCTTAGCTAAACGTCTATAGACCAAAGTTTGTAAGAGGTGTTTCGGTTATATAACTTTATGATTTTCCTGCTCATCGTTCGGGTTTTTCCTGGGTTGAGCGAAATCGATCAAATGTTCTTGTGGGTTTTTGTGTTGTTAATGGATATTGTATTTTGAAGATTATAATTGCATTTTAGACCTACCCAACTGACCAATAAATGTTTTTAGGGTACTCTTTTCGTACTTGCAACATCAACGTTCGTGGCGGGAGAAGAAAGACTAAGCAAACGCATTTGAATTTATATGATACAACGGTGAGTCCACAAGACCTTCACGCGATGCATTTAATTTCCTCGTCATGCATTTATTTTGGTTCTTGGATTCTCTGCGATACATTTATGACCAAAAGTTATTCTTCGTTCGCATTTAATGAGCAAGTTTATCCGAAAAAAAAAGGAAAAAAAGACATAACCGACATTTGAGCATATATATGTATGTTAAATCTTTCCGTCTATATATATAGGAATTCTACTATGGATCACGGTTGGATAAATGCTAAACGGACAAGTTTTGAATATCGAATGGGGTGAGGGACTTTATAAAATTTGCTAAACAAAATGGCCATCTTTGAGGGTGGGAAGTTTTATTGCCCTTGTGTAAAATGTTTGAATGAGAGGCGACTAAGTCCGAAGTTATACACACACATTTAATTTGTGAAGGAATTTGTAAGACTTATACGGTATGGGTATGGCATGGTGAAAAAATACCAAGTGGGTCTCAACATAGGGAAGTGGCCTTTGATGATAATGACACGGATATGGATGATCACATAGAGGACATTATCCGTGATGTAGGAGAAGAGGCTTTTCATCAATCACATGCATATGGTAATATGTGCGTGATGCGAGACCCCTCTATACCGTGGGTGTAAAAAATACCAATTGTTGAATGCTGTATTGAAATTGGTAAGCTTGAAGGCACGTCATGGATGGAGCGACAAGAGTTTTTCAGAAATGCTTGAGGCTTTTAAGGACATGCTTCCGGATGATAATGTGTTGCCGCATCGATACTATGATGCTAAGAAAATACTTTGTCCACTGGGGATGGAGTACAAAAAGATCCATGCATGCCCGAATGATTGCGTGTTGTATAGAAAAGAGTTTGAAGAGGAGCGAGTTGTCCGAAATGTGAAACCCCAAGGTACAAGTCAAATAAGGGGCCGGCAAAAGTGTTGTGGTATCTTCCAATCATACCAAGGTTCAAGCGGTTGTTTGCGAATGAAAATGATGCAAAAAATTTGAGGTGGCATGCGAGATGAGAGGATTTCGATGGAAAGCTTCGACATCCGGCCGATTCTTCTCAATGGAAGAAAATCGATCAATTATTTCCGAACTTCGGCGAAGAACCTAGGAACCTTAGGCTTGCCCTTAGCACGGATGGCATGAATCCATATGGAAGCCTTAGCAGCATACATAGTTCATGGCACGTACTACGATTATTTACAACTTATCTCCAATGTTATGCATGAAACGAAAGTACATCATGTTGTCTATGTTGATTTCGGGACCGAAACAACCAGGAAATGACATTGATGTTTACCTTCACCCTTGATCGAAGACTTGAAGGAGTTGTGGGCGCAGAAGGTGTTGATGTTTTTGACTCTTTTAAGAAGGAGGTGTTTAAAATGCGAGCCATGATATTTTGTACTATAAACGACTTCCCAAAGATATGGGAACTTGTCGGGGTATAGTGTAAAAGGCCATAAAGCATGTCCGGTTTGTGAAGAAGGCACACGCTACCATCAACTTCAACATGGAAGAAAGACGGTTTATCTTGGACATAGGAGATTTCTTAGACGGGGCCACCCATATCGTCGATTGAAGAAAGCCTTTTTTGGTGGCCAAGAGTATGAAGATGCTCCGGTGGCATTGACTCGGGGAGCAAGTTTATGAAAAGGTGAAAAATATCAATGTCGTATTCGGTAAGACTGCAAAGAGTAGAAAAGAAACAAATATATGGAAAAAGAGATCTGTATTCTTCGATCTTCCATATTGGCGCAATCTTGATGTGAGACACAGTATTGATGTCATGCATGTGGAGAAAAACGTATGTGATAGTATTGTCGGCACGCTTCTCAACATACAAGGTAGTTCCAAGGATGGTGTGAAGGCAAGATTGGATCGATAGCAATGGGAATACGCGAAGAGTTACATCCAAGGCCGATGGGAAGAGAACTTATTGTCCCCGGCTTCTCATACTTTGTCTAAGGATGAGAAAGCGAAGTTTTGTGAGTGTTTACATGGCACAAAAGTTCCCACGGGGTATTCTTCAAATTTTAAGAGGCTTGTATCGATGAAGGACTTGAAATTAGTAGGCCAAAAGTCTCATGATTGTCATGTCTTGATGCAACGGCTACTCCCAATAGCTATTCGAGGCATCGCCGAATATGATCTTCGGGTCGTTTTGACTAGACTTTGTGTCTTCTTCAATGCGCTTTGTCGTAAAGTTTTTGAGATTGAAAAGTTGGATGAATTGGAGAATGAAGGATATCTTATCTTGTGCCACCTTGAGAAGCTTTTTGTTCCTACATTTTTTGACATCATGGTTCATCTAATTGTTCATCTAGTGAGGGAGATAAAGATGTGCGGCCCTATCCATTTACGGTGGATGTACTCAATTGAAAGATCTATGAAATTCCTAAAAGGGTACGTGAAGAACGCATACCGGCCGAAGCATCGATTGTTCGAAATATGTTTCGAAGAAGCCATGGAATTTTGTCAAGATTATTTGGCCAAAGTAAGACATATTGGGCTTCCAAAACGTCGCATGTCCGATGGGGGTAGACGAGGGGCTTCCGTAAAGAGTGTGGATCCGATGAATTGTCACTAGTCCACTTGTACATCTTGAATAACGTCGATGAAGTTCAAGCCAAAAGCATAGCTGCACATAAAAGTATTTGTAAGGAAAGAAAATCATCGAATGATCGAACAAAGGTTGATTAGGGAGCATAAAGAACTTTTGCAAACTGGTTCAAACAAAAGGTCGAGGGAGAGGAATGTGTTTACGATACAATCAAATGGTTAGCGAGGTGGTCCGAGGTTGATGTCATAAGTTGGAATTCGTATGTGATCAATGGTTATACATTTTACACGAAGTCCCTAGATGATACGAGCACGGATCCCGAACGGTGGTGTTATGTTAGAGGCTGAATCTATGCACTTCTCCGGTTCAAAAGACAAGAGCCCTTTATTGGCGGTCATGCCATATTATGGGGTTATTGAAGAGATTTGGGAGGTGGACTATGTGAAAATTAGATTTCCCATTTTCAAATGCAAGTGGGTCAATGTCAATAATGGTGTTCGGATCGATCGGCTAGGATTTACATTAGTCGATGTCAATGGTAGAAGTTTTGGAGATGAACCTTTTATTATGGCGAGACCAGGCAAAACAAGTGTTCTATATCACCGATCAAGAAAATAAAATGTGGTCTGTAGCTCTCCAAGGAAAGAGGGTCATTGATATTGATGAGGAAATGAATTCAAATTATGGTATTCCTGAGAGTACTCCTTTTTCAAGGGTCTACCTGGGACATGAACGAAGAAGATGAGCGGATAATGAACCCGGCATAAGAAGTGATCATCAAGAAGGGATATGGGAAGATATCACTTTATAAAAGAGTCAATTCATAAGGTAATATTCATATGCAGATTTCTTTGAAGACTTTAATTAAGGCTTTAACTATATATATTATATTCCTTCTATCTATGTTCATAGTTAATGTCACTGACTATGAATTTTGTTCTTGTTTTATTTTTGTGGCGAGGATCGATCCAAATGGGCATGTTATATAAGAGGATATGTTACGTTGTTGGGTGGGGGAATCAGATGAAGGCATGGTGAATATTATTTTGGGCGCATGTATGTTGTACTTGTAACTTATTGTATTTGTAAGTAAGTTATCTTATTGTATGAATTAATTTAGGTGTTGTAGTCATAGTAATCATTAATTAAGGGGCCAAATAGCTCATGGTGAATAATATTTGTATTCTTTTTCCAATTCAATTTATTCAAATAATTGTTCATAGTTTGTAGCTTAAAATATCGACTTTTATGTGCTGGATTGGGTGGTGGATTTATGTATATATATATATATATAATCAGGAAGAACGGCAGGGAAAAATTCGGGAAAATTTAGACCGGAAATAATAAGCCGGTTTTAAATGTTCACTTGTTAAGACCGGATGTAATTATATGACCGGTCTTAAAGGTCGGACACTTTTGAGTTTTGATATTAAACCCGATCTTAAAAGTTGGTCTTTTAAGACCGGTATATTTAGAAGTCCGGTCTTAAATAAAAATCTTTAAGACCGGATGTATTTATCATCCACTCTTGAAAGTCGAGTCTTTTAAGACCGTATGTGTCTTGTCCGGTCTTATAATTACGATCTTTTAAGAGCGGCCTATTGTTTGACCGGTCTTAAAAGTCGAGCTTTAGGACCGAACAAAAATTATTTCGGCTTCATTTAGTACAACTTTTTAAGACCTAAGTTTTTAAATGTCCGGTCTTAAAAGAATTTCTTTAAGACCGGTTCGAGTCCGGTCTTAAATGGTAGACTTTTAATACATTTGGAACAAGACTGTCGCATATCCGGTCTTACGACCCCCCTTTTGTCCGGTCTTAAAAGCCTTTTTTCCACTAGTGACACTTTAGAAACAAGCAAGTGCTTTATAAAAAAGACCAAATACAATTGTTAGTTGGTGATTTATAATAAGAACTAGCATTGTCCAACTGGAATATATAATATCATGTCCTTCACAACATTATATATATTTTGACCTGCAAAAAGGAAAATCACATGCAAGGAAAGGTTTAAGCAAATTGAACAATGTCATCACAATACATATTACACACCTTACTCAACCATTCCCTCATTTTAATGTTTTTGTATTATTACTGGATGATGATTTTTTTTCTCCCCATCTACTTTTAGCTTTTATCCTTCTCTAACAAACTATAACTTAGTATGGTAATTTTTTTTAGGTTAAATTATATAAATCCCCTGAACTTTATATATGTAAAAAAATTACAATAAACACCCCTAAATTTTCAAGTATATACAAATAACCCTAAACTAACCAATTTTATACTCCCTTAAATCTTTTTTGTATGCATTTAAGTATAACCCCCCTTAAATTTTGTATTATATATATATATATATATGTGTGTGTGTGTGTGTGCAGATAAATCAGTTAAACACTAAGCCATTGGCAGAAAATTAATGCCAAAATACACACAACCCTTATCAACTTTAAATTAATTGCATATATATATAAGCTTCATCATCTTTATATTTTAAAAACGGTTAAGGTGCAGATCCCCAACGAACTATTACCCGAGGAGCGTCGGCACAAAAAACAATTGAAAGGACCAAATTGGCCAACTATTAAAAAGTGAAAAAAATATATGAAATAACTATTAAAAAACAACAACTATCACTACTACGTTAAAACATTAGGCACTGAGGTAGGACGGTGGCGGAGACGCTAGAGAAAAGAGTGGTTAAGCCTTCTTGTTGGATAAGGCAAACACCAACAGGTACCCTGCAAAAAGGAAAATCACATGCAAGGAAAGTTTACTAAGCAAATTGAACAATTCGTCGTCACAATACATATTACACACCTTACTCAAGCATTCCCTCATTTTAATGTTTTGTATTATTACTAGATGATGATTCTTTTTCCCCCCACATCTACTTTTAGCTTTTATCCTTCTCTAAGAAACTATAACTTAGTATGGTAATTTTTTTAAGGTTAAATTATATAAACCCCTGAACTTCATATCTTATGTAAACAATTTACAATAAACACCCCTAAATTTTCAAGTATAGGCAAATAACCCTAAACTAACCAATTTTATACTCTCTTAAATATTTTTTGTATGCATATAAGTATAACCCCTTAAATTTTGTATAATATATATATATATATATATATGCGCACACACACACACATATATATACATACATATATATATATGTGTGTGTGTGTATATACACATATATATATACACACATATATATGTGTGTGTATATATATATATATATATATATATGTATATGCAGATAAATCCGTTAAACATTAAGCCATTGGCAGAAACTTAATGCCAAAATACACATAACCCTTGTCAACTTTAAATTAATTGCATATATATAAGCCTCATCATCTTTAAATTTTAAAAATCACGCCCTCAATGTTTAGATATTGAGCATCCATATATATATATATATATATATATATATATATATCCGTTAAACATTAAGGCATTGGCAGAAAATTAATGTCAAAATACACATAACCCTTATCAACTTTAAATTAATTGCATATATATAAGCCTCATCGTCTTTAAATTTTAAAAATCACGCCCTCAACTTTAGATATTGAGCATCAACCATTGTCGTTAAAATGACTGTTAAATTTAATGAAATGTAAGCCATATTGGATTGTTTAAAATGACTTGGTAGATACCATGAAACTTGCATTATAAAAGTTAAATTGAGATCTTCACTAAAAGGACAACTTTGTGCCATTGCTATCCCTAACTTTACAAGGAGACTAGGGGATTTATCTCTTAGAGCTGATGATTTCTTTTTACAACAATTGAGGTTATGATTTTTAAGATTTTTAAGATGAGGGATGTTATATTATATGCAACTGAGTTAAAGTTGTTCGCCGATATGTAATGAACAAAATAAATAGTTTGAGTTATTTTCATAAAGGTAAAAGTTTAGAAACATTTATTATGAGGCTTCAAAGGTTAGAGATGTTATATATATGACATAAAATTGGGGATTTTTGTGTAATATAGCATTTTTCTATCAATATAGGCTATTTTGTTGTTTTCCCCTAAAACAAGTGTTTGCGAAATTAGTGATGAATAATTAAGGGATCTCTCTCATATATGAATTATAACATTTGAATTGTGCAATTTTTATAAATATATTTTACATTACAAGTATAAGATAATGCATATATAGTTATCATCTGGTCAAAAATAAAAAGGTATGGATAAATATAACCCAACATGATATTTTTTTTTTAATTGAAAGAAATTGTATGCAACATTCCTTTTCAAGCCTTGTGCGTGCCTGCCCACTGAACATGATAACTAATGTGTAATTAATTAAAAGTCTACTAATCCTTGCTTAACAAGCTTTCTTAGTCTCTCTTGCGTGTACCAAATGACGTGCAAGTCTATGCTTCTTCTTCTTTTTTTTTTCTTTTTTTTAAATGTCTTTCTTTGTATAGTCACTATCAATGCATCAATCGAAGCAAGTGTTTGTTATAATTAAACTTTGATAAAATAAAAATATAAAAAGTAACCTAGTGTAGGACAGATCTGTGTTTTACCAGTTGGAATGATGATCATACATGTTTGGATTACCTTTTACAATTTACGATGTAAGTATGTGAAAAGAGTTTTATCTTAGCTTTCAGAAAAAGGGTTTATGAAACCGTGGTTTGGGTATTATCCAAATTGTAAGCCTGAAGTTTAATAGCTTTTAGGATTTACAAGGTTAGTATATGAGATAAGTTTTGTCTGGGCATGCGGAAAATAGTTTCTAAAACCTATGTTTTGGAGGTTTCCAAACACATAAGCGGATTGATTAATTTGAGGAGATTAAAGAAAGGGGAAATCCCAAGAAAATACCACTTGAACTTTAAAATCCTAAATAAATGATTTAAGTAAAATGAGTTATCAATTGCTTTCTTGACCCTATTAATCTCACTATTGGTGTTGCCAACGGAATTTTGAAGTTTGAGTGATATTTTTTTTGTCATTTTCCCGTAAAGAAACTACTCCCTTCTATCTCAAATATAAAAAAGAGTTGACTTTTTGGAGATATTAAGAAAGTTAATTAAATTATTTTAAAAATTTATATTTGTCACTTTTGTCTCTAAACTATTTTGCCCAACTTATAAACTGATACATAATCTAATGATACACAATATATAATATGATTAAGTAACTTATTTAGCTTTTTTAATTTCTAAAAAAAAGTTAACTATGTCTTATATTTAGGATTAGAAAGAGTAATAAATCACTTTAAAGTATTTAGATTTATAATTTTTTAAGACTAACTTGCCTAACTTATGAGCATATATATAATCTAATGATACATAAATATTTTAGAAAATTATATATATAATTAAGTAGTTTATTTAGCTATTATAATCTTTCAAAATTTGTCAATTATGTCTTATACTGGAGATCAAATGTAGTGTAAAACTATGTTATATTTTCCTCACAATAAAACTCTCAAACATAGTAATGAGACATTTAATAGCAGATTTATTGGTTATTGAAACCAAATTACAGTTTTCCTTGTAAGACATTAAAAGTACGGTGTTTGTGCTTATAAAATTGAATAATGGTAAACTTGAACAAAAAGGTTGCGTGTAATTTCTTCCTTCTTGTAATGCAAACTCAGCTAATCATGTGGTTTCATATGAAGAAATGCATGTTTGGCACGCTTTGCTTCTTTTCTTTTCTTTTCTTTCTTTTATTTTATTATTATTATTATTATTATTATTTTTTTGGTTTTGTTATGATAGCTTGAATAAACGTTCGATCAGCTTTATTTTCCATTTTATTTTTAAGTACTTAATAATACTATTTTTTTAAATAAAAATTAGACGATGAAATTAAAATAATTACTCCCTACGGTCCTTATTATAAGGCACCAACTAACAATTCTCACAAACCAATAAAAACACTTAAAGTCAATAAAGTTGTCCTACAATATAAGAAACTTCCAAGATTACCCCTACTAATTGCACCAAACTCTAATATTAGATTAATTATTACTTTCACCCACTACCCCTATTAATTAGGGGCATACATGAAAAAAATAATAATTAATGCTTCTTGGGAACAAGCAAGTGCCTTACAAAAGACCAAATACACTCGATAGTTCTTTGTCTTATAATAAGGACCGGAAGGAGTATATGTTAAGTTGCATTTGTTAGTACCCATATATAACAAGAGTGCATGGTGGCTCAATGGTCACATAGGCATCTTGCTTAGGAGCTTTGGCGCTGGCTGGCCGGCTGGTGACGGGTACTACATTTTTTTTAAAAGAAAGTGTGTGACATTTTGGTAAAAACACAAAATTTCAAAATCACGTATTCTCACCTAAGGACTTATTTGTCTTTTTCATTTCTTAACAGGCTTTTTGGGGTTTGGTAAGTTCATATGGTATTTATTTATATTTTTCCTTTTATTTTTTTTAAAAACAATAATGTAATTAACCATATAATTTGAATTGGAGGGAGTAAAATCTTAAACTTGGTAAAAAAAAAAAAAAAATCAAAACCATAATTCTATTCTAATAAGAAATACAAGCAAACAAGGAACAAGAAAAGGGCAAAATATTCATTACTTAGATGTCTGACGCCTAATTCAATACTACCCATTATGTATATTAATAAGCAGTATATATGAATATCATCATAGTGGAGCAATTGAGCGTAATAGTTGGGTTGAGCGGATGAGTAACTGATACGTGGCTACAACTTAAACTGTTTGCAGTGTATCCGGGAATATCAATACAATTATCCAAATATACAAACACAAACTATTTAACAATATAAATACAACCCAAAATATCAAAATTTAAATTTCCCTAAGCGTTCTGCTCACACTTTCCACCGGCTTCCGATCCTGAAGCAAGGGTCAATTCTGAGATTTAATACCCATTGAATCTCAAGTAAGAGTTAACCTCATGCTCAAGTAATAATAGTATATATAATAGATATTTATTACATTTTAGCATCAACCATATATAGCATACAGTAGATGTAAAATTACAACAATATATAGCACACAGTAGATATAATGTTAATAACACAACAATACATAGCACACAACACATATAATGTTATCAACGTTTGCACTAACCAGTGTCACGACTCCTCGTGTCCTTAGCACTATAGGAAAACAACCCGATAGTATTATCATGACTAGAACCTGCATAAAGCTGAATGTATATAAACAGGTGACCTAAGATTGAGTCTTAGCTACGGTGCATGACACAAGACCTAGTTCTGTCTATGACTCTATGAATCATGCAATCACATATAAGCATACAAGACACACAAGAGTTAAAGTTAGAGTTACGACGCGTCCATACCTTTAGTCTCGTATATATAGGCGGCGATAGGTTCTCCTTTCAAGTATCGATCCCCGATTCCTTGGATATCCTATAATGTTATCACCACATTATTTCCTTCATAAATAATATCCTAAGAGATACCTTAGCCACTATTGACTTTTTTACCATTTGTGGATTTGTTATTCCAATTATACCCTTCCATTTAAAAACGAAATTTCAGCAATGTTTGCTCAGATTTTTTTGGTAACTTTGAAAAATCATAACTAATTCTACAAAACTCGAATTGATGTGCTTCCATAGCCAAAATGACCCTTGAAAAGTTTATTTTATTGTAAAAATAACAGCTTTAAATTGAAATACATGAGTCAATACCAGTTTTAATTTTTCCAGCCACTATTTAGATTATCTTCCAAAAACATGACCCAACTTCAAGAATTTGTATCTCATTGTACAAAACTCAAAACATTACAATTTTTATATCAATGGAAATCCCTACATGTCTACGTTAATCCTACAAAATTTCATGATTTTAAGACTTCATTTGATACATAAAATAACGCCCTTAATCCAACTGACTCCAGAAAAACTGAAATCTAGGAATTTTCCCAATTTTCACAATCTTGCTCCATTGATTCCAAAAACTATTTCCTACCATGTTTTTACCTCATTCAGAATTTTAAATGCAATGGAGGCCTAAAAGCATGTAAAGGAATTTACTTCTTAATTTTCTAGATTAAACTACCATTTTACTAAGAACTAAAGACTAAAGCTTGAAAACTCACCTCAGGAACTTTGCACCTTCTCTTCCTAAATCCTATGAATTTTCCCCACTCTCTCTCTATCTCTAAATCAGATTTTGGCGTGAAGAATTTATGAAGGGAGGTGCCTCTATTTATAGGCAAAGCTTCAAGGCCATAAGGGTAATTACCCAAGAGAACCAAAATCTCATCTTTCCTCTCATCCATTAGATTAAAACCACTTTATGAGAATCCATCTCCACCTTCCCTAGGTTTGCCGACAACCCCTCCACTACAAAAAAAAAAAGGCTTTCGGTGTTAAAGTCGCCACTGAAGGGTTTTCAGCGGCGACAATTTGTCACCATCAAGTCGCCACCTATGAGATCGTCGTGAATACTTTTGGCGCGACATTTTTTTGTCGCCGCTAAAAGTATACAATCGAAGCCGTCAAGACAAGTGTCGCCGCTGAAAATGGGGTATAGGCGCGACAATTGTCGCCACCGATAATTTGTATCGGCGGTGACACAACCGTCGCCACCGATGCTTGTATAAAAAAGCGACACTTATGTATTTGGCGATACATGTTTTAGCGACGCACCGATACAAGTATCGTGGCGACATTTGTCGCCGCTTAAAAGTTAATTTTTTTTTAAAAAAAATTGTAAATTACTAAAATTAAAACTATAACCATATTTATAAAGATCAAAAGAAATTTTAAACTAATAATATATTAATTAGCAATGATACTAACAAATTTCTTGAAAAGTAACATCAAATATTGAAATTTTTTAAACAAGGTCTAAAGATTGTTCATTGGAAAGACCAAACATAAAACTATGAAGAATGACTAGCTAGTGGGACAAAAGACTGGGAGAAGATGAAGTAGGAGCTGCTAATTGCCCCTATTGCATCAAGACAGCTAGTCGAGCATATATTCTTTACTCCATTTGTTCCATCTTATGCTTAAATTGCTCCGATTGGGACGCGTCGTGAGCAGAACACCAAGCACGATGCGGGCCTGTTCATATATATAAGAAGCATTTATTTGAGTCACAAAAAAATAATAATTAATGAAGTCAATTAAGTTTGATAAAAATTATGACTTGAATTTTCAAAGTATTTTTAAAACGCAACGTACCAGTTGACTGTCCATGACAAGGAAAAGGGCTTGGGTTTGTAGAGCTTAAGCCACATGACACAAGGAAGCTGCAAATAACATAAACAGAACAAGAAAGCAGAAATTAGAAAGAAAGATGTCTATCTCTGAGTAAAATTGACAGAACAAAAAATAGACATGGCTGACCTAAGGTGTAAAATTGTTTCTTCAGAATTTAAGCAACAGTTAACGAAATCTATCTCTGAGTTTGAGGAGAAGCTAAAGACACCGCTGACCCGTGGCGAGCTTTCTTGAGTATTTGAGTAGCATGTGAAGGAATTTAATGCTGAGTTTGAGGACAAACTAAAGAAAGAGGGCTGACCTGGAGCGTATATATAATAGAAGACGTGGAATCTGAGGTTTGTTTCTCTTCTATCCAAAATTAAAGCACTATCTTATATATTTGTTTTAGAAAATATAAATGTTTTTTCTGGATTCATTATTTTGTAGGCTGAAGCTCTCATGAAAAAGATTGATCATCAAGATTCCATTGTGAAGAAATGGCAAAAGAAAGGAAAGCGCCACGAAGAACTTGCACAAGTTATGTAAACTATACAAGTCATTCAGCAGGAACTGATGAGGAAAGTTATGCAGCAACAAGCAGCTGCAGAGCAAGAACTGATGAGAAAAAAATGATAACAAGAAATTTACCTTGTGCAGGAAATGGAAAAACTTGGTTTCCATCGTTTGAGATAAGGCTGCACCGAAACACACAACTACTGCATTGACAGTTGCATAGATCTAACAATTGTCATAGGAAGCTATGAAAGTTACCTTTGCCATGGTTTTCTTTGTGTGGAAATTACTCAGTGTATCATAAATTTTAAAGTTCTAGACAACTTTGACAGAATTCAACAAGACTTTAGTGAGTATCATTCTTACACTTCATAGAATAGATAGAACACATAAGTTTTAAATTATTGTCTTGTATCAAAACATCCTTTAAATGTTTTTTCAATTGCTTATGTGATTAAATTCCCCATTTATTTAATCTTGATATCCCAGTGAATGCCAACAACATAATGTTAGAGTAATTGCAAATGGAAAAAATGTAAGTTTATTCAACTCGTCTCTAAACCCCAAACGATTTATCCAATACTTGCAACAACCAATAATGTCCTTATTTCTTATGATCAATATAAATCATCAATCAAAACAACAAAGTGCCCAGAAAAGTCCAAAATTATGCAGATGAAGATTAAAGAACAATACCTCACTTAAATGAACCATTGTTTCGCTGGAGGACGTCATCATAAGGGTCCCTACGACCAGGAACTTGACTAATTTGAGCATCCCAAGCGAGTTGAGAATTATGGCGCTCGAATGTCCAAAACCCATAAGGTCGCAGAGGGTAGCTCCACATCTCCTTCGTCTTCTGGCACCTATCCTTCTTCGCATAAACATGTTCTCTGAATTTGTGATCCCTTTCCTTAGGATCTTCCATCCATTTCAGAATCAAATTCTCAGCGAACTCCATAACGAACCCCATCTTATCTTTCACTGTCAAAGATGGCAACCCAAAACTCAAAACCCTCGATTTTTATAGTCACAATATAAATCATTCAAGCTCGATGGATGCAGAACAATCAACCACCATCGAACACGGTCATCAATGAAAAATATATAACTATCAATTGAATCAGGCACATGGCAGATTTCACAAAATTCTTAATCTCAGAGAGTTCATAACATGTTCTTAAATCAGACATTACCCCAAAAACCATTTTTTTCTCCAGCAAGCTAAATAATAGAATCAGCGCATCATAACATCAGAAAGGAATCAGAAAAGTATGTGCCTGAATTCAAAGTAGCCTCCCGCAGCTTCTGCACCAAGAGATTCAAAACTGGCCGTGGAAAACCTAATAGGAAAACGAAGAAAACTTACCTCAACAGTGATTGAAACTCGCGGTGACCGTCAACGGACTGAGACGTCACCGGTGAGGAGAGGCGCCTGAAAGAGCCGAAGAGGAAAGCAAGGTTGAGCAGACGGGGATGCAAGGTCGAGAGGGAGACGCTCCAGAATTTTTTGCAAGGGAAGGGATGGGAGGGAAATGGGAAAACGCGTTGAACCAGGGGCACGGGACTGAAAAAGGGCGCTAGAATTGGTTTTAGTGATTTAGGCTTTAGGTGGCGACTAACACCTTTTCGATGGCGACAAAAAATTGTCGCCACTGAAAGTAGAACCTTGAAAAAAATTTATTTTTCAAATAACTCAAATTAATTTTTTGTCAATAAAAAAAATCAATCTTCATTAATCAAAGAATTTTACTTATATGATATATAGGTTGTTTTTCTCACATTAATAAATATCTTTTCTTTTAAAAAATCATTAATGAAAATCTTTGAAATGCAGTTTGCTATATCAAACAATTTATTTTTTATATTAACTTTTTTGTTCTCATGGAACAAAAAATCAAGTAAAAAATAATTTTTACCAACAACTTTTATGTGACAATACAAGGTAAGTAAATATATCTCTATTTTACAAACAAACATACATGATAAAAAAAGAAATTTTTTGACTTTTTACTTGATACTTTTTTCCGTTTACAAAGAGCCAATCAACAGCGATCAGCTATCCATGAGACAAGCCCATACTCTTCCTACTCCCTCGGCATCCTCACGCAGAAGAATATGCATTCCCTCAGGTGGAAGGCTCAGCGTATGGAACCCAACGTCCAACAACAACGCATAGGAGGCAAGGAAATCAGCACACCTATTCCCTTCCTTGTAGACATGGCTTACTGATACATGCCAATCTCTTGATAACAAACCTCTAATCCGCCTTACCAGACTCGTGTTGCCATTCAAGCTGTCAACTGAATTTGTGAGTAATCTCACAGCCACTTGGCAATCAACCTGTACCACAACCTCTTTAAATCCAGACCGCCATGCCAACCCCAATCCATCCAGCAGCGCCCATAGTTCAGCCGTTAGAGACGAGCAAATACCGATATTACGGCAACACCCACCTAACCATCGTCCAAACGAATCCCGGATTACACTGCCAGCCCCTGCACGCAAAGAATCCTGTTTCTTCGTCCCGTCGCAATTCAGAGCGACTGACATATGAGATGGTTTGCTCAATTGCACCACTCGGACCGACCTCGGGTTTTCCCTTTCGTAACCCTTCCGAGCTATCATCCTAGCTTGAGCATTAAATTCCCCAAGAAGTCGCACCTCTAACGCCAACGTTTGACCCCGAATGTGGGAGTTCGAAAGAGGGCCTTATTCCGTGCTTCCCATAGCTTTCCAACGAGAGAAGACCAAATGTACTCGCCCAACTGATGCGTCCCTCCTCCACGAGACCTACTCCGGGCCGAGGTTCTTTAGAAGCCAAGATCCGAACTCCCCCGAACAAACAGTTTTAGAGGGTCCACCGTCATGAATTGCCTCCACACCTGTCCTCGCATACCGCAATGCCTTAAGACATGGTCCACATCTTCCGCCTCTCCACACCTCCCACAAACGACAACCTCAGTCATGTGCCGCCGCCGACGTTCTACATTGGTCAGTAAGCAGTTATGCACAGCAAGCGAAAGAAAAACTCGAACACGCTGTGCTCCATCCCACTTCCAGATCACCTCCCACAACCGATCTCGATCCCCCTCGGTCACACCTACCAGCATATCATAGGCAGAGGTGACAGAAAATTTACCATCCATGGAACCATCCCAAAAACAGGACGCATCACCCTCATCACGCATAGGAGGCTTACAACCCGAGATAAGCAGGCAAACATGGTCTGGAATAATACAGCGCATAAGATCCCACTTCCAACCGCCTTCAGGTGTAGCAAAGTGACTCACCGGTAATGCCTCTTCTTCCTCGGAAATCTCTCTGAAAGCCAGATGCTTCAACGGTCCCACTTCTGGCACCCAATTGTCAAACCAAAACCTGACTTGGTTACCGTCCCCGAGCGCCCACCGTGTACCAAGATCAACCTCCGGCCAAAGCTTAAGCAAGTGTCTCCACGAGATAAGAACCACGTCCGGCCATCCTTGTAGGGCCCTTAAAGTCTTCCCAACCATACTTTTTCCTTAACACCTTGGCCCAAAGTAGCTCGGGATGAGAGTGCAAAGCAAACTCCACCTTAAGGAGAAAGGCCTGATTCTATGTCACTAATTGCTTAAATCCACCACCACCTATTGCTATTGGCTTGCACATCTCACCCCAACTTACCAAGCTCGTCTTTCTCTCCGCACCACCACCCCCCCAAGCAAAGTTACGAATGTGGTGCTCAATACGCCGGGACAGACCCAGAGGCAAGCTAGTAGTCTGTATGGTATAGGAGGGAATGACACATAATACCGACTTCGCAAGTGTCATCCGCCCAGCCAAAGAAAGCGTTTTTGCAGCCCAACCTGACAACCTGTTCCTGATCTTTTCCTCTAGATACTCATATGTTCCCACACGAACACGCTTATGAAGCAGCAGGACACCAAGGTACATTCCTAGATCCTCTGTTCTTCTGAAACCTAACTCCTGGCTAATTTCCTGCTGTGCTTGTAATGGGACATTCTTAGAGAAGAATACTACAGACTTGGCACAGCTAACTTTGTGTCCCGAGCTAGTGCAAAAATCATCGAGAACTTTGTTTATAAGTTGCACCTGCAAAGAGGCAATAGAACTAAACAGCACCAAGTCATCTGCAAAGAATAAGTGGGACAAAGGAGGCCCACCCCTGCCCATGCGAACCGGGCTCCACAGTTGCACACCTACTTTCTGTGAGATAACTTGTGACAAGCATTCCATACATAGCACAAAAATATACGGCAACAAGGGGTCACCTTGTCTAATACCTCGGGATGGATAGAACAACTCCGACCGATGCCCATTCCAAACAACCCTCATACTACAGGTGGAGATACAAGTCATGACCGCCTTCACAAAATTGGTTGGACAACCCACATCCAGCAGCATCTCCTCAATAAAATCCAACCTCAGGCGATCATAAGCCTTTTCCAAATCAACCTTTATGGTCATCCACCCTTTTACCCCTCTCTTGAGACGCATTGAGTGGATCACTTCTTGGGCAATTATAATGTTGTCTGTAATTTGCCTCCCACCCACAAAGCTCGCTTGATTAGGAAGTAATAAGCCCGGTAGCCACTGCTTCAGACGATTTTCTAGGACCTTTGTGATGATCTTATAGAGTGTTGTGCATAAGCTAATAGGAGGGAATTCCTTTATGAGTTCCAGATTCGGGACTTTGGGGATCAAAGTTATAAGAGTTTCATTGATCCTGGGGTCCATAACACCATCTTGAAAACACCGAGACACCATAGTGAATATGGACGAACCCACCGTCTGCCAATGACGCTGAAAAAATGCCGCATGCAGGCCATCAACCCCAGGTGCCTTAAGAGGTTTCATCTGAAAAAGAGCCCTATGCACTTCACTCATAGTTATTGCCGAACCAAGAGACTGGGAAAATGTCATTGTAGCTGGCGGAAAGAGGCCCTTGCTAGGGTACACCGGTACTCTGCCATCATCCTCTCTAGTATAGAGCTTTTTATAGTATTGAAGCGCCCATGCTTGGAGGGTGACACTATTGGAGCACCACTCCCCCTGCTTGTTTCTTAGAGCACTAATAATTTTCCGCCTGTGTTTTTGGGTGGCCTTCGCATGATAATACTTCGTATTTCGATCTCCAAATCTAATCCAGTCACACTGAGCTTGTTGTACCCATGTGAGATGCTCTTGTTCACTAACTACCTCGAATTCCTTGCACAGCTCCCTTTCAACTTGGTCCAGATGCACCGACAAATGGGTCTCCTGCGCTTTCTGAATCCCTCCCAGCCTTGCCATAATTTGGCGTTTGCGAGCCAAGATACTACCAAAGACCTTGTGGTTCCATTCCTTGGCTGCTACAGTAAATCTACTAACATTTTCAGTGATGGAGTCAGAGATGCTCCAACTGCTCCGTACAACATTGTTAAACGACGCCGAGGTCTCCCATGCCGCCAAATACCTGAATGGCCGAGCCTGAGGATGATTATGAGAGTTCTCAGACACCTATATACCCAATGGCCGATGGTCCGACTTAATCTTCGGGAGATGCCTGACGATGGTAGCAGGGAAAGCGTTAATCCATTCTTGGTTACACAAAGCACGGTCTAGCCTCTGTAACAACGTACCTCGCCACGAAGTAAACTTTGGTCCTGAAAACCCCAAATCCAGGAGTCCGCTAATAAAAATGAAAGCTCGGAAGAGCTCACATCCTCATGCCCTCGTCTCTGAGCCTCCCGCACGGTCACCTGCATTAAGAATAGAGTTAAAATCACTTGCCAGCAGCCACGGTCCATTAACAACCCCTGTAACTTCTAATAAAGACTGCCACATTTTGTCCTCCGTGAGGGGATTGGGCTGCCATACACCGCTCTCACGTAAAGAGACGTGTTGACGCTCTGGTGCTTAACCTTGGCATGAATAAATTGCTGATGACACACCTCCACCGAGACATACAATACCTCCTTCCACAACACCCATATACCACCAGAGAATCCTCACGCCTCCAAACTATAGGACCGGTCAAACCCAAACCTAACAATAAACCTATCCGCCTGTGGGCCAGATATCCTCGGTTCCAGTAAAATCACCATATTTGGTTTATGTTCCAACATGAAATACTTAAAATTATGAAAAAACCTCCTACTTACGCCTCTGCAATTCCATACAAAGAGCTTCAACATCATAAATTAGAAGAAAAGGGGTTAGCATCCAAACCAGATCTCGATGGTCATAAACACTCTTCCACACCTGCACTGTAGACTTAGGGGACCCAGCAGCCACAGCCTCCATCACCGCCGGTGCTTCAAGTTCCTCACGCAAGACAGAAATCATATCTTTCGATAAGGCCTTCCCGGACTTCTTCCTACGAGCCTTTAAATTTCGTTTGATCGACGAATGGAGCTTCACCCCCTGCGAAGCATGAGACTTACCCAGAATGTTGGGAGACTTATTTTCCTTACCCGACAGCCATTCTTCATGTTCTGGTGGAATTGAGAGGGACGTGCTAGCAATATCCATACTCACAGAGCGTTCCTTCGTAGAATCCATTGGTGCCCGGAGTTCCATCACGGTGGACGGCTTCCCATCCAAAGTCGTGCTAGTTTCCATCGCCATGAAATGCATTCGGTGCCTTTGCGGTGTCCGAAACATCTTTCTCACGGACGGCAATGTTGTTCCCTTATTTCCATGGATCTTGCACTCATCTGATCCGTTCCCCAACGAGGGGCTTACAATTAAGGTACTGCCCAACGACCCAGCCCCTAGATCAGGCCCATCTTGCGAATTCAATAGCTTCGCATCCTCCCCCCTTTTCTTCGTACATTTGGGCCGGTTTAGTCCCACTACTCCCGGCCCGACTTTTTCTCGTAGCTCTTGGTTCACACTAACCACGTTATTCCCTTTATTCAACTTCAACCCACTCTTCCCCCCTCCTGCCACGTGGCTGTCTTTTACGGGAATCGTTCCCACCAGATCTGCTTTTGACATTTGCGCATTTTGCTCCTCCATATCCTCACATCAAATAAAATAGTATACCTCGATCCTGCCTTAAAAGGTGATCCCCCCATCTTTGGCGCTTTCCCCTCAATCTGCTTTTTTTCCTTTTTTAGCATATGACACTAGCATCCACGAGCCAAAACGTGAGTCACCAGAGCTCGGTCCTTCTCTGGCGAGGGAATCCTGAGGAGGACGATCCAAGCGAGATTGGCCTCCGACTTCCGCTACAGCACTAACATCTGAACCCTGGCATTGATCACTAACCGGGTTCATTTTTGGGCACTTGTCCTTGAGGTGGCCGTATTTACCGCATTCAAAACAGATGTGGGGTAGCCCCTCATATTGTACGTTGTAAATCTTTCCATCCACCTTGATCCATGGCAGCAGCGATTCCTGTAGTTCAAGTAAGACAGCAATACGTGCATACTGACCACGCCCCCTCGACTCCGTTGAGTAATCAATCTTCACAACCGTCCCCAATAGTGCACCAATTGCCCTCAAAGCACTCTTATGATAATACCGAAATGACAGCCTCGAGACCTTAGGTGGAGAGGAATCAAACTCAAGCGATACGCACCAAAGATCATCCATGGACCCCCAGTAAGGACTTCGGTATAATCTTCCTCCAAATCAAAGTTCACCAAATAAAAATTCTGCAGCATATCAACTATATTGTAGGAGCCCTTAGGCTGCCACAAAAACTGAGTACGGGACATTAAGTCACGATAATTGATAGAGCGCCCTAACAACTTCACCACCAGCGTGCGTTCCATTCCCCTTACCAGTACATCTCGGACCTCCTTTGAGAATTCAATGGAAGGGATATCCCCATCCCGCCCAGTATGGTAATCACCCTTAGATAGCACGATCTCCTGCAACTGCCGGCCACTTTCTTCCCCCACCGAAGCATTCATCAGCTTGTTTTTATACGAGATACCAACGTTCTGGCCTTGCTCTACCATTAGCACATCCGACTCGGTGCTTCCAGATCATCACTCCCCACCGCGTTCTCAGGGCGTATTCTCACTTTCTTCGTAGATCGCAGCCCATCCTCTGACAGCGGTGGTGAATCGCCTTTCGTGTCTAGAGCCATCTCCAAGGGTCTGTTTTTTCGCCACTTACTTCACCTTTTTACTTGATACTTTGACATGCATATTTTCTTCTATAAACTTCTTTTTATGTACATTTTGATTTCAAAAATAGTTAAAAAGAAAATAAAATGTATTGGAATATTATCAATTTCTAAAAATTAGCAACACTATATCACTCTCTTCCCACTTCTTTCCTCTCACTCTTCATGCACAACACAATATCTCTCAAATCGATAGAGATGATTCTTTTTATTTTAGGAAAGGCAAAAGAATAAGAGGATAATAATTAAAAGGATAAATCTTTATCAAATTATGAAATCGAGAATCTAATATCATAATATGATAAAGAATAGAATAAATCTTTAATAGAAAGATGAGTCGATCAGTAACCCGTCGGACTATTAAAGTCCAACGAGAATCTCCCATAATTAGAGAAGTGATTCTCTAATAATTTTCCATATCTATTCCATACTTTTACATGAATTGATACTTCATATTTATGAATAAAAATATAACAATCACTCCCTAAAAATACTCCTAAATTTATCTCATTAATCCACGATGCATAATGGAAGTAAATACCTAAATAAATATTATTTTAATTTTCAACTAACCAACCCACCAATCCTAAACTTAATGACCACTAAAAAATAATAAAATATCCTAAATAAAATAAGCAATATCTAAAATTATATTAATAAATATTGATTCATAAAATCTCTAACTAACTGTTACTCTATCACAAACTCTCTTTATCTCATAATAATCCAAAAATTAATTTATTTTTCACAAGAAATTACACCAATAAATATATTTATTGTATAAATATCATAAGTAAAAAAAGAAAAAAACTAAAATTTAAAAAAATTAAGACTTTTGGCGGTGATACTAAGTCACAAACACTCTTCTACGGCGACATATGAGAGTCGCCGAAAAGTCATACTTTCGTGTGGCGAAAACTTTTGTTGCCGTTGTAAGTCAATACTTTCAATGGTGACTTATTGTCGCCTTATTGAAAGTCATACTTTCAAATGGCGACATTTAAAGTCGCCACAAATGTCACCACGGAAAGTCCCTTTTTTTGTAGTGCTCCCATCGCCCATTTAAATGTTTTTTTTCCTATCTTATTCTCATGAGTTATTTTACCAAAAATATGGCTCGAGTAGTTAATGTTGTATTTGACTTTTAATAACATATTGACTAAAGTATACATTTGGTCCTTTATATTTGTTCTCTAAGTATCATTTTAGTCCCTTAAGTTTGTAAAGTGCACGTTTGGTCCCTTAATGTTAACAGTTAGGCTAACTTAACGAAAATACCGACTAAACGGTTTTAGCGATATGATGTGCAATAAAATGTTGACCAAACATGCTTATATGCTAGTATTTTAATAAATTAATATTTTAAATCCTATTAATTGAAAAAAATTAATCTTTATAGACTGTTTTGTGGTTTTTCACAATTTATGAAGATTAAATATATTTTTTCGAAGAAAATTAAATATTTTTCAATTAATAGGATTTAAAATATTAATTTATTAAAATACTAACATATAAGCATGCTTAGTCAGCATTTAATTGCACAGTGATCGTTTAAAATTATTGAGTCAGTATTTTCCGTTAAGTCAGACTAATGGTGTTAGCATTGAGGGACCAAACGTGCACTTTACAAACTTAAGGGACTAAAATGATACTAGAGGCAAATATAAAAGACTAAATGTATACTTTGGCCTAACATATTACTCCTCTAGTCCTAAATATAAAAGGATAATTCTAATTAAATCGATTTGAAATATTACAATCTAAATTTAGACCTACACTTTTAACAAATTTCTAATCAGGTCAGGATAATTAATTAGGGATTTATGAACCTTTTAAATTTACGCCAATGCCCTACAATATTTATTAACCCCTTTACTCTCTTCCTAACTACGAATCCCCTTTCTCCATGTCCTTTTCATCGTCTCTCCAATTATCCACCACCTCCTACCATCTAAAAGAATAAAAGTCCGAGAGCTTCAATGTCCTACAACATCTTCCAATTTTCCCCATTATTTCCATTATTTAATAAAATAATGACGATTTATTAGAATCAATTCAAATTAATTTAAATTTTAAAGTATTTAATTAAATTAAATTAGTAAGCGATAATTTTCCATATTTTTTAATTAATTAAACACTTTCTTTTGGGATGTTTTGAATAACAAGTTTGTCACTGCCATAAATTTCAGTTATATTTTTATTTATTTATCTACGTCATAGTGGGCATTAAGGTAAATTTATAAGGTCCATAAATCCTTTATTAATCATTTTGGCCTGAGCAGGAATTTGTTGAAAGTCTAGGCCTAAATGTAGTTAAAATGATCATTTGAATATAATATATGCAGAGAATCTGTGCACTTTTTAAATAATTATATGCGGGAATAATAATTATACATAAAATTTTCATATTTTCTTTTGTAGAAGGAGACTGTGTACTAATCAACTTATGGACTTTCTAAAGAGATTCCAAGCAACCAAATAGTGAAATAGAATATAAAAAGTTGGGTTGATTAGTCAATGGGACGACCAATCACGGCGTTTAATTAGCAAAGAGTATTAAATTAGCCAGCCACCTCAATTTTATTCCACAAAAAGGTTTTCATTAATTATTCCCTCTGGTTGTAATGTAAGACTTATTTATCTAATAATTAGATTAAGAAAGTTAAGTTAATTAAGAAACCATATTTATTTTGAAACACCCATATCATCTTTTTTAATTCCTTCTACCTCAGTGGTGGAACTAGAAATTTTTTTTAGCCCGGTCAAAAAATAAATATATTGAACTACTCCTTAATTCTTATTATAAGGCACCAACTAACAAGTATATTTGGTCCTTTCTATAAAACACTTGCTTATTTCCAAATAGCATTAAATATTTTTTCCATGTATACCCATAATTAAAAAGGTATAGTGAGTGAGAGTAATAATTAATATGATATTAGAGTTTAGTGTAATTAATAAGGATAATATTGAAAATTACTTAAATTTTAGGACAAATTTAATGACTTTAACTGTTTTTATTGACTTGTAAGAATTGTTAGTTAGTTCCCTAAATAAGGACCAAAGGAAATATTTACTAAATAGTATCAAATGACCTGAAAAATACAAACAAATAATAACCGATAATGATACTAATCTTTTTGGTATCTCAAACAAGAATTTTACTTTTTTCTCACATCCCAATGACTAATGAAACAAACATTAACTTTACAGAGAAGATAAAAAATTAGTTGGGGCCAAATTTGTGGCCAAATAAAATATCATATAATAAATACATATATACTCTAACAAATTTTATAAGATCGTTCTGCTTATCACTACGTTCCGCCCCTTGCTCCACCTTCCTCTTGATTATTATTTAGGGAGTATCAATAGCGATAAATTAGAAAAAGATTAAAAAATATGAAAAATAGATATTATATTTTAGAACAACATTAGATCTTATATTAATGGCGGTACGGAGTATTTTAATTTCTAAACAAGACTAATGCTTCTCAAATAGTTTTCATCATCTTTTATTTGTCTGTTAGGGTTTACGTAGTCAGTACAAAGAAGTAAATGCTGCAATTTCTGAATTGTTGAAAGAATCTGAGCCTAAAAAAAGAAAACAAAAAGTTGTTGAAACTTGAAAGAGAATGATGGCCGTACGCACTACCAAGAGCTGTGTTCTTTTTCCCTCTTTTAACTTTATCCATCAACGTCACCAACCTTTTTCTTTTGGACTACTTATACCAATCCAATTGATAATTTAAAATTAAAATGGGTTTGGAGAATTCCATATGATGAATGATATAATTTTTGACTAAGATAAGAGTACTCTTCTCCAATTTATAAAACCCTACCCACTAATTTTTACCCATTTTAGTGCTAAATATTAGAGTTGAATAATTAATATACGTATATTGAAAATTTTGTAAGGTAAATTATTTGTAACTATGCGCATTAATTTTTGGGAAAATTATAAATAAATACCATTTGAATTTGCAAAACCCCCGTAAGTCTGGTCAATTTGTAAAAAAGACCGGAGAAGTACCAAGGACCTTTGAGGGATACGCAAATTCGGGTGAAATTACCCTTTTGTCCTAAGTTTCAAATAAATAAATAAATAAAATACCCTCAAACAGCCCCAAATACAAGAACTTCATCCTCTTGTCTACAATCAAACTAAAAAACATTAAATTTTCGTTCGTCATCTTCCAAATGCTACCAAATCAAAGACCACATTACTTAAACGGATCTTAATGACTGTTTAGACACTCCATGCATGTCATAGTTTTTCAAAATGAGCAAAATATTTTCCCTTAAACTTGCCAGCCCAGCAATCAATAACAGAAAAACACAACACTAATATAAATTTAGTTTTTATTTGTATCCAACATTTCCTCTTGTTTTCTGATTTCATTTTAATGTTGAATATTTTCTCTGATTTTTATCATGACACACGTGATATAAATACGACAAAGAGTTGTTCGTGTTCAAAAGTGTGCTGAATTTTAATTGAATCTAATGGCTCTGTATGAGCATTTTGGGCGCCTAAAAGCTTAGTTTGGGATGGAAAAAAAAGCTCAGTAGGAAAAAAAAGAAAAAGCGTAGTTGTATGGTGTTGAGGTAAGCTTTTTAGTCATTAGGCTTCTCCCAAAAAAACTTCTTATTTCAAAAGCCGAAATCCTGAGCATTGGGCGAGCGTGGGCATTTAATGGGCGAGTCTGAACTCAAAGGAATGCAAGTCGAAGCCTCAGGAGTTGCCCTGGTGGAAGGTCCCTCAGCCACTGGCAGAGCCCCAACTGGCTGCTTATTGGGGTTGCTGCCGGAGTAGCCACAAGCGATGCAACCTCGGGTGAACGAGTAGGCAGGGATGAAACCGGAGAAGACCCTCCGCGACAGGCAAACCCAGATGGAGAAATGGTCGGAGTTACCGAAGGCAGCGATAAAGCCAGAGAAAGTGCTTTCTCTCCTTCTACAGAAACAGGGATTGTAGAAAACATTGCAAGCTCGAATAGAAAAAAGCAATCTTCCCATTTTTAAGACTAATTTGAGAGATGAAAGAAGTGGAAAGTAGAGAATAAATCTGCAAATTCTATGAAAGAATGTGACTTCGTGGAAAAGAATGTTGATTTGATGAAAAAGTGTGTTGAAGAGTTGGCATATATAGATATGGACTGCTCAAGAAGATTCATGCTCTTGTCATTTTTCATCTCAAAAGATTTTTAAAATAATAATCTAAATAATTTTTAGTTTGTACACAAAGTTACTTTTGCCGATTAATCCAAACACAAATCTCATCTACAATATGACTTTCATCCTTAGTTACATTTGCAAAAGTTAGATTGAAAATAACTCGCTTCTGCCACCTCTAATCCTAACAGGTTCAATATTTCTTTATACTACATTTAAATTTTATTCTTTTTGCAGTCGTGAAAAAAGAAAACCAGGATCCAGCATATGGACAAAAGAAGATATCATAGAATGATACTTTTTATTGATAAATTCATGACTCGCTGACGCTGGATTACAACAAATCAAAGTTGCCTATTATAATACCTAAGAATGAGAATAAGTTAAAAAAGAGAAAAAGGCACTAAAGTCCATTAAAAAAAAAATCAAAAAAGTCGTATTAGTTATTTATTTATTTCTCTTTCCTAGTTGATTATATATATGTGTGAATGTGTGTGTATCCTGCTCAGGCCGTTGCAGTGGATGAATTCACAGCTTTCATAGCATCAAACCTTGGTTCCTTAGCCTGAAACTTGAGTGCAGCATAGAGCTTCATGTAATCTTCAAACACAAATTTTGGATAAATCTGGTTCATTTCTTCTTCCTTTCCTTCAATCAATGGTGGTGCTGGGTATATAACAGCATCACTTCCTGGATTGTAGAATGAAGCCACAGACATCCTGGTCCCATTAGTTTGTGCAATCACACGATGCTCCACACTCTTGTACTTCCCATTTGTGATTACCTGTTCATGAAATAATCTATGATCACTTGTGTCTCAAAACTAAGAGAATTACTCCATAAGATTATAAACGTAAGTGTGAGTAGATGGGTTTGCAGTCTTTAATAACTATATAGCCTTAATTTATGCAACCATGGAGAGAGATTAATATAAGTTGGGTCCCATCTGATAAGCGGGTGGGTCTATCACTATCTCGATCTCTCTTTGTTTACAAAATCTACCGTATCGCTTGTGAGTATATATACTAGTTATCATACATATCAAGTTTTATGAAAGAATTTATGTGTAATACCTCAAGTTGGTCACCAAGATTCACCACGATTGAGTGGCGCATTGGAGGAACATCGATCCACTCGCCATCTTTGAGAAGTTGGAGGCCACTTACTTTGTCATCTTGGAAGAGAAGGATGATACCGCCCGCGTCGGTGTGGGCACGAAGACCCTTCACGAGTTTAGGGTTAGGGCAAGAAGGGTAGTTAGCGACCTTTGTGCCAAAATTTGGTCCTCTTGATCCATGGAAGGCCTTCTTGAGGTAACCCTTCTCTAGTCCAAGATTCTCACAGAGCAAGTCTAGTAGCTCCTCTGCAAGTTTTTCTATGTTTTCCGCAAATTCCTTCATTACCTTGCTGCATTTAATTTGAATTTAAATATTTCAGTATATGTACTAAACGATATATAGTGATATAAAAAGTACACATGCTTGTTTCAGTTAGTGTGATCTTCTACGTATTCTCGGTAAGATCTGGGATTTTGGAGAAGTTTGAATCAGGCAAGTGACGCAAGAAGAATGTGCTTTCCCAATCCATGTCCTTAACTTCAGCTTGAATACCCTCTAATGCTTTGCTTGCCACTAACTCCTTGAACCTTTTCTCCATGCATTTCCTATAATGCTCTTTTGTTAAGCTCTCCACTGCGTCCAAAAGTTCATGGGCTATCCCATGGTTCACCAACTACAAGAAAAACAATGAGATTTTATTTAATAATTGCTAACAAAAAATTTTAAAAAATAATCAACCACAAATATGCAAAAATGAGTACCTGAAAAAATCCCCAATTCTCACAAGCGTCATTAATTTTCTCCATAGTAGCCTGTCTCTCTTCACCATTAAGCTTATCCAAGTTGATGACTGGGAAGTTCGCCATTTCTAGACAATAAAACGCTCTGTTAAATTCTCTAGTTTCTGAGCTATATTTGTTAGTTTCTATGTGTATTTTCCAAGCAAGGTGTGTGGTATTTATAGATAGTATAGGAGTTCAAAGACCAGGAAGCCAGCCGGAAAGACACTAAAATAGACGTTTATCCAATCATGATCTGGACGCTTAAATAGTCTGACCGTTGAAGAGCTTAAGTTGCGTTGTTGAATTTTCCACTTGTGATTTGGGGTCTGCTTCAATATTAAGCATTTTAATTATTGTCTTTACTGTTTTGGGTTTGTTCATTTGTGTTTTGGATTATCTTAGTGTCACATTTCATGGAAGCTGGCTAAAGTTAAAGTGGTCTACATTATCTTAATCAATTCTTCGAAGTGTCTCGTCGAAGAAATCACGCATGCGTAAGCAAATATGCATAAGTGCATTTAATCATCAAGCTTTACCTTACCCAAAATTCACAAAACAAAATTGGTAAGAAAAACAAATTTATGGATAAAAACGTGCAACGAATGCAAATTCAGATCAATGTTGAATACAAGATGCAATGATTATTTCTCTGAATTTTTTTTTTTTAAAAAAAGTATATAGTTTTCAAATATAAAAATTGTTCACATATTCAAAACAAAAGAACTTATTATATTTGTAACATATTTTATTTTATATTCTTAGATGCATAAAAAAGCTACTCGATTATTAATTGCCCTCACTGATGACGATGGTAAATAAACTCTTTTTTTCAAAGGAAAAATAATAATAATCTGATTAAAAGAATAAGAAATAAAAAAATCATGAATTGCGAAAAACTCAATTTGTCCATGAGATTTAATATGATTAATTGTGTATGATACTTTAAGGACTAAATTGATAAAGATTAAACTTTAGAATTTGAATCAATAACTGAAGACAACTTGAGGGACCAAAAGTTTTATTATTCCTTATATTAATCATATTAATGACTTGTAAATAACATAAAGTTTGTTATAGAATTTTATTTTATATTAACATCCATATCAATAACTGTATTAATTAAAAATAATATACACTACGACACATTTTTAATTTTTATAATATCAATATTAATTTTTACATGATATACTAAAGTAGATGAATTTGTAGTGATATACTATTTTTTTCCTTTTAATTTTAAATCCCATCCAAGAACAGGCCAAACTAGGCCAGTTATTTTATTTTATTTTTTTTGCCAAGGGCCTGTTAAATTTGATTCAGTAATGACTAATGAGGGTAATCTGAAATATGTGCACGTGAATTCCTGGTGAAAAGCGTGTGATAAAGTAAAGTCAGTTCAACAACTAAATTCAAAGTAAAATTTGTTTTAGTATCTTTGACTAATGAGTGAGATGTCTTAGCTTGCGCCTTGCACAGTTGAATTTGGCTTTCGTCCAATGCAGAGATTTGTCCGGTGCGTCCGTCCGCTGCATCCACACGGCGCCGTTTTGGGTGCCAACCACACACTGGTCTCCTTCTTTAAAAAATAAAAAATAAAAAAAAATCGGTATTGTGTCGAGGGTAGTAAAAAGATAATTCAAGATCTTGAATCGTACTCAAAAAATCCTTCATGATCTTAAAAAATTATTTTAAGAGCTTAAAAAATATTTCAGGATATAGATGGGTACTAAAATGATACTTCAGGATATTGATTAGGACCTAAAAATTAATTCATGATCTTAAAAATTATTTTAGGATATCCTAAAGTATATTTTTAGTAGTAGTAGTAATACCTGAATTATTTTTTCAAGATCCTAAAATAATTTTTTAGGTAGGTATCCGTATCGAAAGTACCTTTTTAAAGATCAGTACCTTAAAATATTATTTTAGGATCTTAAAATAATTTTTCAAGATCATGAAGGATTTTTTGAGTATAATTCAGTATCCCGAATTATCTTTTTATTACCCGATAGTGCCTAATTTTTTTTTCCTTTTTTTGAAAAAGAGACCAGTGTGTAGTTGGCACCCAAAACGGTGCCGTGTGGATGCAGCGGACGCAACGGATAGATCTCTGCATTGGACAAAAGCCAAATCCTGCAGAGTTGCAGTATCCTTCTCAATTACCGCAGAAAATCAGAGTCCCTTTAGACTAAACAGTGGCTAAATCTTGTTTGTTGTTTGGTTGAGACTAAATGGGGGAGTATTTATCATGTTTTATATATGTGTGTATGTATGTATTGTTACTGCCGTATGATATTTTATTTGAAATTAATTTTAAATATTTGACTAAATATAAGGCAATTCATAGCTTCCCAAATAAAAAGATTGACACACTAGTGCAAAAAACGCTTTTAAGACCTAGGACAAAAGAGGTATCGTAAGACCGGACCGTGAGGTCTTGTTCAAAGCCCGGTATTAAAAGTCTAACATTAAAGACCGGACTCGAACCGGTCTTAAAGAAACTCTTTTAGACCGGACATTTAAAACATTGGGTATTAAAAGTCGTACTAAATAAACCTGAAATATTTTTTGTTCGGTCCTAAAACTCAACTTTTAAGACCTAGGCCAAAATTAGCCGCTCTTAAAAGATCGAATTTTAAGACCGGACAAAATAAATACGGTCTAAAAAATAGCGGCTTCTAAGACCAAACGACTAATTATACGTAGTCTTAAAAGACCGACTTTCAAGACTAGATGCTAAATACATCCGGTCTGAAAAATTTTATTTTAGACCGGACGTATTAATTTACCGATCTTAAAAGACCAACTTTTGGTCTTTTAAGACCGAGCTTAATATCAAATGTGTACACCTGACCTTTAAAACCGGACATATAAATACATCCGGTCTTGACAGTTGAACATTTAAGACCGGCGTATTTATTTTCGGTCTAAATTTTCCCAAATTTTTCCTTGTTCTGTTCTTCCTGATTATATATATACACACACACACACAAATCCACCACCCAATCCAGCACATAAAAGTCCATACTTTAAGCTATAAGCTATGAACAATTATTGAATAAATTGGATTGGGAAAAAGAATACAAATATTATTCACCATGAGTTATGTGGCCTCTTAATTAATGATTATACTATGACTACAACACCTAAATTAATTCATACAACAAGATAACTTATTTACAAATACAATAAGTTACAAATACAACATACATGCTCAAAATAATATTCACCATGCCTTCATCTGATTCCCACCCAACAACGTAACATCCTCTTTTATAACATGCCCATTTGGATCGGATCCTGCCACAAAAATAAAACAAAAACAAACTTCATAGTCAGTGACATTGTTTATGAACATAGAAGGAATATAATATAGTTAAAACCTTAAAGTTTTGCGAAGAATTTTGCATATGAATATTACCTTATGAATTGACTCTTTTATAAAGTGATATCTTCCCATATCGCTTCTTGATGATCATTTCTTATGCCAGGTTCATTATCTGCTTCATCTTCTTCGTTCATGTTCGGTAGATCCCTTGAAAAAAGAGTACTCTCAGGAAGACCATAATTTAAATGGCTTTCCTCATCAATATCAATGACCATTTTTCCTTGGAGAGCTACGAGACCACATTTTATTTTCTTGATCGGTGATATAGAACACTTGTTTCGCACTGGTCGCCATAATAAAAGGTTCATCTCCAAAACTTCTACCATTGACATCGACTAATGTAAATTCTAGCCGATCGATCTGAACACCATTATTGACGTTAACCCACTTGCATTTGAAAATGCGAAATCTAATTTTCACATAGTTGTTAACTCTTAGAAATTGACAATATACCAGCACATTTTATCTCTCCTTTTACCTATTTTTGGTTCAAAATGTGCATAGAAATGAAGTCATAGAGGAAAATGTGCATATCAAAGTATAAGGCAAAAATCAAAGAAATTCTTGTTATTATAGAGTTTATGAGTCAATTGAGAATTGATAATTGCTTCATTTTTTGTAGGAAGATGGAGACAAGTTTTGAAGCTCTATAAGAACCAAGAAACAAGGAAAGAAATAAAGGAGGTGAAGTAGTGCAAAGCTAGAAGAACCTGTGCAACTGGCCACAGCTAGTACTTTCCGTGGAAAGTCACAACTGGCCGTAGCCAGTCGTAAAAAATGCAAAAAGTACAGCTGCACATTTTTCATCTCAAAAACAGAAAAACCCTATTTAACCTAAAGGGAAGGGCCGAAAAACACACTCTTGACCCAAGGAAACAAGTCGACACACAAGGGAAGAGCTTGGGAGAAAGATTTGGACAATCTTGGAGGCTTGGGTGCTCAACCTAAGAGAGATTTTAGGGATTTCACCTTGGTTCTTCCTCTTTTCTTCTCTTTTCTTCTGGTTTCTTCATGTATTCAGTTTCTTTGCTTAGACTCTCTTTGTATTTGAACATGAGTAGCTAAACCTTTCATTCTAGGGTTCTTTTGACCCATTGTATGGATTAAATACTTGGAGTTTCCTCTCTTTTGGTAGATAAATATACACATGTGTTGATTTCAACCTTGGCTTAATGCTTCTAAGTGATTGGCCTCCATTTAGATGATTTATTCACATAGGTTTTGACTCGAGAGAGCTAATCTAGGTATAGAACTTGATTGAAATCATGCTTGTCTTGAAGTTTACTTGATAAATGGATGGTTTGTTGGTAAAATATAGATATATTTACTAACCTTGCATTGTCACATTAGGGTTGTTGCTTAATTATTGATTCTTACTAATTGTAGCAAGAGATTGTACATTTTAGTGAGAAGAGAAACTTGATTTTGACTTGAGAGAGCGTTTCAAGTGTTTTTGAACCCTAGACTAACACATGTATGTATTGAAATGCTACTAGAGAGGAAGTTAACCAAGTTTTATGAAATGCAAAAGGGGAAGAAGAATCCTAGGCTCCATTATCCTCGAAGTCAAAAGTCATTTGCCTTTATCAATTTTAAGTTTTAGAAATAGTCTTTAAACATTCTCATTTCAACTCAAAACTTTGTTCTAGCTCAACTTGATGAAATTCACTAAGCCTCTTGCTTGACCAATTTGTTAAACAAATCCTCGTGGGGACAATACTTTACTTATCACTTTATTACTTGCGAAACTCGTACACTTGCGAGGCGAACAAGTTTTTGGTGCCGTTCTTAGGGGATTTGTGCAAACAAATCCTTTGGTCAACCTTAGACTTGTGTTAGTAAATTTCGCTTGAGCTTTTAGTTAGGTTTACAATTTTTCTTTCTCTCTTTCCTTTATTGACCTTTTGTTTTAGTTTGATACTCGCTCTTGCTTGTTTCTCTTGTAGGTACCATTTTTGTATATGCAAAACTTGCATCCGGACGGATTGGTAGTGGTACTTGACGAAGTGCCTCTCATTGAAGAAGAGGCTGAATCTGCATCTGAAACCATGGCAGACGATGAATATGATAGAGCTACTGTCAATGACTTTGCTAGTTGGAATATTCAAGGTCCTCAATCTTGCATTCGGATGCCCGAAATGCAAGCACTTACCTTTGAGATCAAACCGGTTATGATCACAATGCTTCAAATGCATGGGATGTTCCATGGTCTTTACAATGAAGATGCCAATAAGCACTTGATGTATTTCTTGGAAGTGTGTGATTCTTTTAAGCAGAATGGAGTTCCGAAGATGTTTTGAGGCTGCGTTTATTCCCTCTCTCTTTACAAGGCAAGGCTAGGGATTGGTTCAACAATCTTCCGGAAGGATCTATCAATTCTTGGGCCGATCTTGAAGCTAAGTTTAAAGCTCAATTCTTTTCTGATGACAAATCTGTGGAAGCTAGGGGTGAATTTCTCAGCTTTGGACAACATCCAGATGAGCATCTTTATGCCGCTTGAGAGAGATACAAGATGTTAATGAAGCAATGCCCTAATCATGGGGTGGACAAATGGGTTGTAGTCCAAATTTTTTGTACTCGACTTAATCCTCAATCTAAAGCAATGGTTGATTCTATGACCAATGGAGGATACCGGAATGTTCACGTGAATGAGGTGATTCGATTGTTGGATCAATTGTCGCAAACAATACCCAAGGCAACGATAGGAGGACTAACCAAGCTATGCCTAATGCAAAAGAAGACTCTTCCTCACAAATTGCAACTCTCTTATCCGCTTTGAATAAGCGTTTTGATGTGCTAGAGTCTCAAATGCAAAAGAGAACTTCTCAAGGTGTGCATTTTGTTCATGCCACACCAATTGTATGTGATCAATGCCATGATGTCCATATGCCTGACTATTGTCATCTTTACATGGCCACTGAATCTGTCAACTACATGGGCAAGTTTCAAAATCCTCAAGGCAACCCCTATTCACCAAACCTACAATAGTGCTTGGAGAACTCATCCCAATTTTTCTTGGAGTCAAGGTAACAGTTTGAATCAAGCACATGGGTCTACATCTAATACTAAGCCTATCCCCCCTTTGGTTTTCAAATGCAATCAAGGCAGTTTCCTATTAAGGAAGAGGAATCTAAAACGGACAAGATGCTTGCTCGAATCTTGTCTGAGGTGGAATCTTCAAGGGTTGAAACTAAGGCTACTTTTTCTCTCCATGAAACTGCTATTAAAAATCTTGAAGTGCAAATGGGGAAATTGGCATCACAAGTAAATGTCATGTCAAGAAGCAGTCTTCCTAGTGACACCATTCCTAATCCAAAACGAGTTGGAAAAGGGGAATGCAATGCCATTAACTTGAGAAGTGGCAAAGTGCTACCGCATGTGCCTAGCTCAAGTACTCATCAACCAAAGCAAGATGATCAAGTGATTGATGTTGATATTGATAGAGAAAGTGCAATGGAAGAAGATGTCACTAAGAAGAGAAAGAAAATTAAAGAAAGTTTGCACGATGTTGGCAAAGAAAAGAAGGTGGAGCAAGAGATGAATGATGAGAAAAAGAGAAAGCCCACCACCCATACTTTTATGCCACCACTACCTTTTCCTCAAAGATTCAAGAAGAAAGAGGAAGATGCCCAGTTCAAAAAGTTTGTGAACATGTTCAAACAAATCCACGTGAACATTCCTTTTGTTGAAGCTTTGGAGAGCATGCCTAAATATGCTAAGTTCCTTAAAGATGTTTTGTCTAAGAAGCGGCGATTCAATGAATTTGAGATTGTGGCATTATCCGAAGAGTGTAGTGCGGTCCTTCAAAGGAAGTTACTGGCTAAGCTTAAAGATCCGGGAAGCTTCTACATCCCTTGCAACATTGGGACCAACTTTAATGGTAAAGCTCTTTGTGATTTGGGTGCAAGTATTAACTTGATACCTCTAGCTGTTTTCAACCAATTGGGCTTGGGGGAGCCAATACCTACTACGGTAACTCTGCTCTTGGCCGATCGTAGCATTTCTAAACCTAGAGGAATCATTAAGGATGTCCTAGTTAAAGTTGACAAGTTTATCTTCCCCACGGATTTTGTAGTGTTTGATTGTGAAGTTGATTGGAAAATTCCTCTAATCCTTGGGCGTCCATTCTTAGCCATTGCAAGGACTCTCATTGATGTAGAGAAGGGTGAGGTCACTTTGAGGGTTGATGATGAGCAAGTGATATTCAACATGCAAAAGGGCTTGAAATTTCATGATGATTCAGCTCAATGTTCTTTTGTAGATATATTAGATGAAGTTATTCCTCAAGAATCATATGCTTCCATGATCAAAGACCCTTCAGAGGCATTCTTGATTGGTGAGAAGAGCTTTGAGAAGTTTGATGAAGATCTTGTTGAAAAAATCTTTCATTTTGACCTAGTTCCTCATTCTAGACCGAGGACTTTTGAACCACTTGAGGTGTCTGATGCCTTGAGTACTCCATTGAAACCTTCTATTGAAGTTCCTCCGGTTCTAGAGTTGAAGTCATTACCTTCTCATCCCAAGTATGCTTATTTTGGGAAAGCACGCCACTTACCGATGGAATTGGAGCATGGAGCTTATTGGGCTATCAAAAAGCTAAATTTTGATCCTAAAGCTGTGAGGAAGAAGAGGCGACTTCAACTCAATGATTTAGATGAATTTTTCCTAAATGCTTATGAGAATGCAAGGGTATACAAGGAGAAAACCAAGCGGAATCATGGCAGCAAAATTATAACCAAGAGTTTTGAACTTGGTAAAAGGGTCCTCCTTTATAATGCTAAGCCGAGGCTATTTAGGGAAAGTTAAAATTTTGTTGGTCCGGTCCATTCACGGTGGTTCAAGTATCTAAATTTGGTGATGTGGAGCTGGAAAATGAGAAAGGTGAAAGATTCAAGGCTAATGGTCAATGATTGAAGCATTATTGGGGTGGAGATGTGGATAGGCCTGTGTCCACTATCTACTTAGTTAATGAGGAGTGACCACCATGAAGAGTCAAGCTAAAGACTATAAACTAAGCGCTTCTTGGGAGGCAACCCAAGCTCTAAACCAGATCTTTTCATTTTGTGTGTGTATGTCCTTTTTTTTTTCTTTAGTAGGTTTATGTTTGATCCTTTTGTTTTGTAGGAAGAAAAGGTACTCAACTTAGATATGAACTTTTGTATTTGGGAGGAATATCAATGAAGGAGGAAGAACTCATGAGTGCCAAGGGGAATGCTTTTGAGGGAAGTTCACTTGACTCTAAGCTCATATATATATATATGATTCTGGGGTGAAATTGTGATGACTAGTCAATTTTAAGTAATACTGTGGCTATTGTGATCATTTGGTTGATTCTCTATGTGAAATCCACTTGTGACTATGACTTGAGTGCTAAAAATTTGATGTGTTGTGGTATTCCCTATGAATATGTGTGTATGTGTGCCTTATGGTCTTAGATGGTTTAAAGTGCTTAATCGAGTAATTTGATTGATCTTGGGTGGTATAAAGCTTATTGGGTGATTCGTGTGGCATTTGGGAATGTTCCTTGTGTTTTGAAATTTTTCTTTGGTTGTGTTTTGTTTTTTACAGCAAAAAAACTTGCCACTCATGTGTGCCTTATGGTCTTGGATGGTTTAAAATGCTTGATCTTGAGTAATTTGGTTGTTAATATTGGTATAAAGTTTCTTGGGTGATTCTTGTGGTATTGGGGAATGTTTCTTGTGTTTTGCAATTCTGGCTTTTGTTTGGTTTTGTTTTTGATGACAACACTTTCCACGGAAAGTTCCACAATAATTTGTGGAAAGTGGCTCAAAGTTGCTCTCGTGTTCACTTTCCACGAGAAAGTGTTGCAACCGGCCGTAGCCTTGATTCTCACTAAAAAAAAAAAAAATTATTTAACGTCATTTTTTTTTGCAAAAATTATTTAATCTCATGAAAGTAATTAAGATGAAACTGATGGAAAAAAAAACAAATATGGAATTTTAAAAAAAGGTACGAGAAGATAGCACTAAATTTCATATATAAAAAAATATTATTCTGAATCGTAATTTATTTTCAAAAACTTTAAGAACATGTCAAAAATTATTTTTTCTTTAACCCATTGCTAAATATTAACTTTTACCATGACCATTCATCGTGGACTATCATATTTGGAGTCATTTTCATAAGTATCAAACTCAACATGATACCAACAGCGGTTGAGTTTAGCGGAAATGACTAGTCCCTCACGTGGCGAACCAAAGTTCGAATCTCTACTAAGAGATGCCCATATTTAATACCCGACAGTGCCTTGAACAGGATTATCTCCAATAGGATGATATCTGTGCCGAGAGGAAAGAAAAACTCAACGTGATTTTTTTTTTTGGTGAAATATGATCTTATACATAATTACAAATATTAATCACACTTTGTCACCAATTTATCCATAGGCTCCGTATACATAATTACATAGAACCGCATCACTACATCTTAATGCAAAATGTGGAAACCCCCATAAATATCTCTAAAGCTTATTGCATCTGTGCCTACAAATTACAATGCACATCTATGAAACGAAAATCAGAGTATTCTCAGCCATTTCACCTATATATATACCAGTGAATCAAAATTGGAACAAATTGTGTTATTTATAGCTTCTCTATAAATTGAAAAGGTTGTTCATTGCATTTACTCTGTATCCTCTCCAAACAAAATGAGCTCCAATTAATTGGGAGGAGTGACCCTCTTCCTAACTAACATTTCAACAGTAGGACACTTTCTCTTACTCCCTCCCCTTGGCCATGACCTAAATTGTTCATCATATTCTTCAAAATCCCCCTGCGGTGAGGCATATCATAACCTGAAGAGGTTTTATGGAAATTATCCAACATCTTATGGACAGAGGCAACAATAAAAGGATGCAGAAATTAAAAGGGGCAAAAGGCTTGTGGCATTTGACAATGAAGCAACTGATGAAGATAATGAAACTACTAGCTATTCCTACACAAACTAAAGTACCGTCCAACTGTGGAACGCGATTCACTTGAGACCAAATTCTGTTGGTGAAAATACTTTCAAGATAGAAATATCATTAAGATAAGAATCTGTGTAATTAATATGCATAATCTGTAAACATACGATAGTACTGTATTAAGAAGAAAACCAGTAAAAACTCACAAGACTGCCTAATATGGAATGAACTATGAAGAAATCCGGGCCCAACTTTCGTTGTGTCCTTAAGACAATTTTGCTCCCTCTATATGGATGCCCAAGGATGATGAGCAATTGTCTCCCAGGATAGAGCGAATTATTCGTCTTCAGAAAGATGGCTCTCTCAATCTGAAGCCCAAGCGAATCCAATGAGTCTGCTTTCAGAATCGCACAGACTATGTCTATAGAATGTAATATGTAGAGAGGAATGTTTATGATTAATTTTAGATCTAGTTTTTCTCTATTTTTTTTCTGTCACTAGCACATCCTATTTATAGATGATGAAACAATCAGATGGAGTCCCGTCGGTAAACCGACATGACTGGCGGTGGCGAACCGACGTGACTTCTTATTCATAACCCAAGGGATTTGACAAATATCCAACAATCCCCCACATGGATAAGAAGTCAGTCCATCATGACCAAATGCAAATGATCATGTATGCAAAGTGCTATTCCTTTACGAGCAGCAACTGCATCAGAAAAGGTAGGGGTTACCTTTGAACCTTCTCTAGTAAAAACCTATCGGATATACTGGTCAATCGGTGGACGCGCTGTCTTGAACCGTTGACCTTTTAATGTATACCAAGACAATAGGAGTCACACGGTTGCTCCTCTAGCATCGTTGGTTCTCATCTTTGTGTCCATTTTGGCCCCGGACACCGCACGGTTCGTGAGTGTTCTAGAGAATCGGCCATTTTAAATTCTCATAGAAGCGGCCTGCACTTCACACTCACATAGCTGATTCCTTGTGATGTAAGTCAACATACATCATCTCGAACACGTCAGATTAAGAAACCATTAAAAGCTTACCCTTATTTATATGCACTTTGTCTTGTCTAGGAATGAGTGTGAGTTTAAAACTCCACAGTGTTAACTGTCGATTATCACTTAGTTGTCTCTTTGAACCTAGTTCGTGGGATCTCCACTCTTCTAGGTAGAGTTACCGTAATAATCAACAATGGATCGGCCTTAAAGCCATTCCTTTGGACAAATTTATAACTAACTCTCTAGGAATCCCTTTAGTCAATGGATCCGCTATATTCTCTTTTGATTTCAGATAATCAATTGAGATGATTCCATTCGAGAGTAGTTATTTAACGGTATCATGTCTATGACGTATATGTCTAGACTTGCCGTTGTACATGACATTCTTGGCCCTACCAATAGTTGCTTAACTATTAGTATCACAGTGTATACACGCCTGCGGCATCGGTTTTGGCCAATTAGAAATGTCTTCAAGAAATTTATAAAGCCACTCGGCTTCCTCACCGACTTTATCTAAAGCAATAAACTTTGCTTCTATAGTTGATCTTGCAATGCAAGTCCGCTTGGATGACTTCCAAGACATAACACCCCCACCAAGGGTGAATACATATCCACTTGTGGATCTTGTGTTGTTAGAACTGGTGATCCAATTTGTATCACAATACCCTTCTAGTCCGTTGGTGGTACTTGTCATAATGCAAAGCAAAATTTTGAGTGTGCTTTAAGTAACCCAAAAATCGTATCATAGCTTTCCAATGAAGCTTGTTTGGATTACTTGTAAAGCCACTAAACATGCTTACTGCGTAGGCAATATCAGGTCTAATGCAGTTCATAACATACATAGAACAACCTAGCACTCTAGCATACTCCTTTTGATTTTCAGCTTTGATAGTATTTCTCCACAGATGAAGACTGGAATCTATAGGGTTCGTCACAAGAGCTATGTTTAAACTCTTGAATTTGTCAAGAATTTTAGCAATATAATTGTTCTTGTGATAAAGCCAACCCAACAGATGTTCTATGGATTTTAATTCCCAAAATAACATCTGCTAGACCCGTATCTTTCATGTCGAACTTACTGGTAAGCAATCGCTTAGTAGCTTTAATCATTTGATTATTACTACTCGTTATCAACATGTCATCTACATATAGACAGACTATAACAAACCCATTTTCAATATTCTGAATATAGACACACTTGTCATATTCATTAATACTAAACCCATTTGATAACATAACTTCATCGAATTTCGCATGCCATTGTTTTGGGGCTTGCTTTAGTCCATAACGGGACTTTATCAAGCAATCGACAAACTTTCTGTTCTTGCTGAGACAACAACATGCTCAAGTTGTTCTAGATACATCTCTTTCTCTAATTCACCATTCAAGAAGGCTTTCTTTACATCCATTCAATGTAATTCCATTTGATGAAATATAGGCCGAAATAGAATTTAAAGTATATTTAGGATGTAATCCTTGTAACAGGTGAATAGGTATCAAGGTAGTCTAGGCCTTCACGTTATCTGTAGCCTTTTACTACCAGCCTAGCTCTATACTTATCAATAGTGCCATCTACTTTCATCTTCTTTTGAAGACCTACTTAGAGGCTTATTGCCAAGAGAAATGTCAAACAATTCACAGGTGCGGTTTGACAGAATGGATTCAACTTCACTATTGATAGCCTTTTTCCAGAATGGTGCTTTGGGAGAGCCCATAGCCTCTCCATGTGTTCGAGGCTCATTTTCCAACAAATAGGTTAGAAAATCAGGACCAAGGAATATTATGGCCCTTTGTCTTGTACTACGTCTACGTTTCTCCTCCACAGGATTATCACTTGTCGTAGTATCCTACGGTAGCACAGTACTGTTATCACAATTACCACTTGCTTCACTTCCCTTGTTGTACGGAAATACATTCTCAAAGAATGTAGTGTCCCTTAACTCAATAACTATATTAACCAAGATATTTGATACATCAAACACACAGTCCATTATCTTAGGTTTGACTCTCAACCTTTTGGGCACCCCCACTCTTTCAAATATTTCAAGGAGGCTTTCTTTCCTTTCCATATTTTGTACAAGTATGCTTTTGTATCCTTTTGTGGGGTACTCTATTAATTAGAAAAATTAGTCATTAAAACGACTTTCCCTCACAAATTCTATGGTAAACTAGACGTAATCAACATTTCTTACAATATGCAACATTCAACCACAATGATGCTATAAAGATTTCACATAATTTAGTAGTGATGCATACCCCAACTAAAAATATTTATCATATTTGGGTGTCAAAATAAAACTAGCAACATTTAGTTGCAATAATTATAAAGACAAATAATCAACATTTGGGTTGATCCATAAACAACTTATAAAAAAAAAAAATTTAATTCACCCATAACACAAACATAACATCATAGCATCAAGGTTATGGGTAATCACCATTTGGAATTAAAATTAATTCATAAAGAATTGATCTTTTTGGTGACTAACAAATGAACCATACTTAATTCGAAATTTAAATATTTAGCATTCATAAAGTTGCTATTCACAATATTTAAAAAATATAAAATCATAGCCACAAGATTATTCATGATTATAAAATGAAGGCTATAATCGCATTTCTACCAATACATGAAGTGATTCATGCTTATACCGAAAAGAAATAATAATCTTGTGAAAAATTAAAGCACATGTATCTCTGCACTAGATAAATGATTAAATTTTCATATCACGACATATGCTTGTCACACAAAATATTTAATAATTCACAAAAATTTGCTTTCAATAGCAAATAACAAACCCTTTCGTTTGATTTAATCATAGCACATGGCAATTTCATAATGTTTATTCATTAATCATGCTAACAAATCCTTCTTGATAAATTAAATAGTGGCTAAGATATTCAAAGATATCACTAGATTTATTAAAACAAAATATTGTTTCAACTTCCAACTATTGTTGCATTAAATACAACAAATCCTCACTTTTATTCAGCCATATTAATTTAAAAAGATTCACAAGCTTTTTTAGGAGAGATTATAGGAGATTTTAACAAATTAATATGTCTATTGATAATAAAGCCAAATTCCCCTCATCCTAAAATTTAGGACTTTTAATAACATTTAACTGTTAAATATATTTAATTTCGGCAACTAGAAACTAAATAATAAAATAACACGCATGAATATCATTATGATATCAAAATTTCATCTCCATATGATAACTAATGTAATTCAAAATATTAAATAATAAAACCAAGAAAATCTCGATGAAACCAAAGTATAAGATATACATTATCTTCGCTTTATTAATTCAATATCATTAAATCATTATTAAAATAAAGAGAGATATTAGGAAATTTATTTACTACCCTTTTATTATAACTAAATTCGGCCCAACAAGATTTTTCCAAAGCCAAAAAGAAAAAGTGTAGCCTAAAAAACGTGCAACCGCAGACACACAAAAAACAATTTCAGTTCGGCCCAAACAGAAACCAATCTAGCCCAACGAATGAGCCCCACGAAAATATCCTATAGAATTAATTTGGTCCGTAAGTATTTACAAACACCCCAGTAGCTCGGTGGTTAAGGCGCCTCTTTCCCAAACAACACGTCCCGTTTCGATCCCGCCCGTGCGCGTTTTTACAAGAATTTATTTTGTAAAATATACTTAAATATATTTTTCGCCATGCTTTGCCTAAGGGGTGGCAACAGTTCAACTGGTAAGGTGTCTCGCTTCAATGCCTTTGGTCTCGTGTTCGAACCTGCTAGTCACGTTTCTGTGATTCTGCTTTTGAAAAACAATGAAACACTTTTTCAAACATATTGTACAAAACGCAACCGTGGGTTTCGAACTCGAGACGCGTGGGTGCGACGCATCTGAAGGTTGGCCTTACGCCGGTTGAGCTATGCGTCGTATCATTGGAAGAAGGTGACTCCCTATATATAAAAAGGCGATTTTGCAGATTGGAGTCTCATCCCAAACCTCGAGCCGGGTAACACAGACGCGTTTGGATCCTTTATTCCCTTCCATTCTAATTAATTAAATTAGAATTTTTTCCAAATACATATTAACATCCTAAAATATAGAACTTTTAATAAATCTTATGATTTAGCTGTTAAATTAAATATATTTAATTTATGCAACTTGAAGCATGAGATCAAATCATATCCATACGGTATCTAATAAAACTAATAAAATTTCCCGATGGAATATTATATTCACATTATGAATTTAATATTTATCAAATCCTCATTAAAATAAGGAGAGATAGTAGGAGATTTATTAACTACCCTATCATACAAAGCTAATATATTTATTAACTAAAAATAATCAAATTTTTCAACGGATGTAAATTCAGTGCAAGTAATCAATATATAAATCATTAAATAACATATTGATTTTTATGGGCACATCTAACTGAAACGTCGGCACATTAAAAACTACACCCATATTATTTTAAATTTTTTAATACCGTTTCATTTAAACAGCCACGCATCCTGCCAGACACATTATTATTATTATTTAAATAATATAGGCTCAAAACTTGAAAGGAGGCGTCCCCCTTTTTTTTTTTATTTAAACAAAATAAAAAATCAAAACGGTGTGTTTCGGTAAAACACATTAGACCTCTCAGGATGAAATGACTTGTCTGTTCTGAAACAAAAGGGCACGTTGGTTTTGTTCATCTTCAACCTCCGAACCGAGTCACACAAAAGCGTAATCGATCCGTCTCAAAAGAAGACTTTCCGATAGAAAAACAAAATTTCCATCCAATGTTTCTATATTATAGTAATTTCTTGACCTAAAACATATATACACTTATATATTTTATTGCAGAAATAAATATTCACATAACAGATTCAAAAGAACTATATTTCCTAAAAATAGGCCAAGGAAATTGGAATATTTGGAATATTTAAACAATTTGCATATATATACATATATTGAACATCAATCATATATATAAGTAATTCGAAACGCCAAAAAAAAAAATTACTTTTAATAATTCATATGCAAATCAGAAACAAGTCGACATATACACACTCACAGAAATCATATCATAATATTGAAGTTTCAAACTTAAGCATATATAAAATCCAGAGAATTAAGAAACTCAGGCATCTAGTCATCAATAAGAATATATATATTGCAGCCTATATGCATTAATTTTAGAAACACTAACTTTCCAAAATCAAGAATCTAAAATTTAAGAACTGAACACACAGATTCAACACAAATTCAAAATTGTCTTAAGATTGTTGGTGAAAATACTTTCAAGATAGAAATATCATTAAGATAAGAATCTGTGTAATTAATATGCATAATCTGTAAACATACGATAGTACTATATTAAGAAGAAAACCAGTAAAAACTCACAAGACTGCCAAATATGGAATGGACTATGAAGAAATCCGGGCCCAACTTTCGTTGTGTCCTTAAGACAATTTTGCTCTCTCTATATGGATGCCCAATGATGATGAGCAATTGTCTCCCGAGAATAGAGCGGATTATTCGTCTTTAGAAAGATGGCTCTCTCAATCTGAAGCCCAAGCGAATCCAACGAGTCTGCTTTCAGAATCGCACAGACTATGTCTATAGAATGTAATATGTAGAGAGGAATGTTTATGATTAATTTTAGATCTAGTTTTTCTCTATTTCTTTTTGTCACTAGCACATCCTATTTATAGATGATGAAACAATCGAGATGGAGTCCGTCGGTAAACCGACACACCGTGATGGCGAACCGACGCGACTTCTTATTCATAACCTAAGGGATTTGACAAATATCCAACAAATTCATCAAGAAATGAGGATGAAATAAAATAAATTTGTTTCCTGTATCTAAGGCATACTTCAATGTCAATCCTCTAGAAGGGTATGATGCCAGGCTAAGTGGCTGAACTTTCTATAAAATGAGTAGAATAAATCTTGATGAATTTGACATGGTTTACAAGTTTGAATTTGTTATAAATGTGTTTTGAAATTGTCGTTTCCACTTGTGAATCTATTGTGAGGTATTTTATACATATTTGACAATGGGCACTACTAGAAGGATATTCACCACTATGAGAGGTTAAGAGATTGAGATCAGTGAGGAGTTGTTGACTTGGTTAGGATTGGAAATCTCTACATCCCTCCACAACTCTGTCATATCCATCACTTGTGTACTTAATATTAGAGAACAAAGTTTTGCATTTGGAAGCTGGCGAACCGGATGTATGGACGGAAGAGTTTGATGACAAAGCATTGCACAAAATGCACAATCCTGTTGGAGGGGGCCAAACTTCAGGACAGCTTCATAGGGACAAGCACAAGATATAGGTACAAGTGAACCACAATCTGAACCTGCTACTGCTCATACGCAGCCTCCACCTACAGTCCAAAATGCACCTAAATATGTATTTTAGGCGATCCTTGTCTAAGTATTTTAGGCGCTTGTGGCACTTAGGTGTATTTCAGTTGAATTTGTTAAACTTATCTCTTTATTTAATTTGTATTGCTTAAAATTAGTTATATATTTCACTTTCACTAATGAAAATTCTCATGTTCTTTGTGTCTTTCTACACACACACACACTTAAATATGCAACGTATAGATATTTATATATCACATTTTTTTTTAGCTTAATGAACATTATATTCATACATGTAGAACCTTAATATTTTTCTCTTGCATCTCCTTGTTCACATATTCATACACCTAACTATCATAAATACCATCAATAAAACTTTCAAAATAAGTCAAAAGCTGAGAATTTCATTACTTTGATTTTTAAAGCACACAAGTCAATCATACCATATTACAACACCATAAGCCAAATACAAGAACTTCATCCTCTTGTCTACAATCAAACTAAAAAACATTAAATTTTCGTTCGTCATCTTCCAAATGCTACCAAATCAAAGACCACATTACTTAAACGGATCTTAATGACTGTTTAGACACTCCATGCATGTCATAGTTTTTCAAAATGAGCAAAACATTTTCCCTTAAACTTGCCAGCCCAGCAATCAATAACAGAAAAACACAACACTAATATAAATTTAGTTTTTATTTATATAGAACATTTCCTCTTGTTTTCTGATTTCATTTTGATGTTGAATATTTTCTCTGATTTTTATCATGACACACGTGATATAAATACGACAAAGAGTTGTTCGTGTTCAAAAGTGTGCTGAATTTTAATTGAATCTAATGGCTCTGTATGAGCATTTTGGGCGCCTAAAAGCTTAGTTTGGGATGGAAAAAAAAAGCTCAGTAGGGAAAAAAAGAAAAGAAAAAGCGTAGTTGTATGGTGTTGAGGTAAGCTTTTCAGTCACTGAGCTTCTCCCAAAAAAACTTCTTCTTTCAAAAGCCGAAATCCTGAGCATTGGGCGAGCATGGGCATTTAATGGGTGAGTCCGAACTCAAAGGAATGCAAGTTGAAGCCTCAGGAGTTGCCCTGGTGGAAGGTCCCTCGGCCACTGGCAGAGCCCCGACTGGCTGCTTATTGGGGTTGCCGCCGGAGTAGCCACAGGCGATGCAACCTCAGGCGAATGAGTAGGCAGGGATGAAACCGGAGAAGACCCTCCGCGACGAGGCAAACCCAGATGGAGAAATGGTCGGAGTTACCGAAGGCGGCGACAAAGCTAGAGAAAGTGCTTTGTCTCCTTCTACAGAAACAGGGATTGTAGAAAATATTGCAAGCTCGAAGAGAAAAAGCAATCTTTCCATTTTTAAGACTAATTTGAAAGATGAAAGAAGTGGAAAGTAGAGCAGAAATCTGCAAATTCTATGAAAGAATGTGACTTCGTGGAAAAGAATGTTGATTTGATGAAAAAGTGTGTTGAAGAGTTGGCATATATAGATATGGACTGCTCAAGAAGATTCATGCTCTTGTCATTTTTCATCTCAAAAGATTTTTAAAATAATAATCTAAATAATTTTTAGTTTGCACACAAAGTTACTTTCGCCACCGTTAATCCAAACACAAATCTCATCTACAATATGACTTCCATCCTTACGTGCGTTTGCAAAAGTTAGATTGAAAATAACAAACTTACGCCACCTCTAATCCTAACAGGTCCAATATTTCTTTATACTACATTTAAATTTTATTCTTTTCGTAGTCGTGAAAAAAGAAAACCAGGATCCAGCATATGGACAAAAGAAGATATCATAGAATGATACTTTTTATTGATAAATTCATGACTCGCTGACGCTGGATTACAACAAATCAAAGTTGCCTATTATAATACCTAAGAATGAGAATAAGTTAAAAAAGAGAAAAAGGCACTAAAGTCCATTAAAAAAAAAATCAAAAAAGTCGTATTAGTTATTTATTTATTTCTCTTTCCTAATTGATTATATATATGTGTGAGTGTGTGTGTATCCTGCTTAGGCCGTTGCAGTGGATGAATTCACAGCTTTCATAGCATCAAACCTTGGTTCCTTAGCCTGAAACTTGAGTGCAGCATAGAGCTTCATGTAATCTTCAAACACAAATTTTGGATAAATCTGGTTCATTTCTTCTTCCTTTCCTTCAATCAATGGTGGTGCTGGGTATATAACAGCATCACTTCCTGGATTGTAGAATGAAGCCACAGACATCCTGGTCCCATTAGTTTGTGCAATCACACGATGCTCCACACTCTTGTACTTCCCATTTGTGATTACCTGTTCATGAAATAGTCTATGATCACTTGTGTCTCAAAACTAAAAGAATTACTCCATAAGATTATAAACGTAAGTGTGAGTAGATGGGTTTGCAGTCTTTAATAACTATATAGCCTTAATTTATGCAACCATGGAGAGAGATTAATATAAGTTGGGTCCCATCTGATAAGCGGGTGGGTCTATCACTATCTCGATCTCTCTTTGTTTACAAAATCTACCGTATCGCTTGTGAGTATATATACTAGTTATCATACATATCAAGTTTTATGAAAGAATTTATGTGTAATACCTCAAGTTGGTCACCAAGATTCACCACGATTGAGTGGCGCATTGGAGGAACATCGATCCACTCGCCATCTTTGAGAAGTTGGAGGCCACTTACTTTGTCATCTTGGAAGAGAAGGATGATACCGCCCGCGTCGGTGTGGGCACGAAGACCCTTCACGAGTTTAGGGTTAGGGCAAGAAGGGTAGTTAGCGACCTTTGTGCCAAAATTTGGTCCTCTTGATCCATGGAAGGCCTTCTTGAGGTAACCCTTCTCTAGTCCAAGATTCTCACAGAGCAAGTCTAGTAGCTCCTCTGCAAGTTTTTCTATGTGTTCTGCAAATTCCTTCATTACCTTGCTGCATTTAATTTGAATTTAAATATTTCAGTATATGTACTAAACGATATATAGTGATATAAAAAGTACACATGCTTGTTTCAGTTAGTGTGATCTTCTACCTGTATTCTCCGGTAAGATGCGGGATTTCGGAGAAGTTTGAATCAGGCAAGTGACGCAAGAAGAATGTGCTTTCCCAATCCATGTCCTTAACTTCAGCTTGAATACCCTCTAATGCTTTGCTTGCCACTAACTCCTTGAACCTTTTCTCCATGCATTTCCTATAATGCTCTTTTGTTAAGCTCTCCACTGCGTCCAAAAGTTCATGGGCTATCCCATGGTTCACCAACTACAAGAAAAACAATGAGATTTTATTTAATAATTGCTAACAAAAATTTTTAAAAAATAATCAACCACAAATATGCAAAAATGAGTACCTGAAAAAATCCCCAATTCTCACAAGCGTCATTAATTTTCTCCATAGTAGCCTGTCTCTCTTCACCATTAAGCTTATCCAAGTTGATGACTGGGAAGTTCGCCATTTCTAGACAATAAAACGCTCTGTTAAATTCTCTAGTTTCTGAGCTATATTTGTTAGTTTCTATGTGTATTTTCCAAGCAAGGTGTGTGGTATTTATAGACAGTATAGGAGTTCAAAGACCAGGAAGCCAGCAGGAAAGACACTAAAATAGACGTTTATCCAATCATGACCTGGACGCTTAAATAGTCTGACCGTTGAAGAGCTTAAGTTGCGTTGTTGAATTTTCCACTTGTGATTTGGGGTCTGCTTCAATATTAAGCATTTTAATTATTGTCTTTACTGTTTTGGGTTTGTTCATTTGTGTTTTGGATTATCTTAGTGTCACATTTCATGGAAGGTGGCTAAAGTTAAAGTGGTCTACATTATCTTAATCAATTCTTCGAAGTGTCTCGTCGAAGAAATCACGCATGCGTAAGCAAATATGCATAAGAGCATTTAATCATCAAGCTTTACCTTACCCAAAATTCACAAAACAAAATTGGTAAGAAAAACAAATTTATGGATAAAAACGTGCAACGAATGCCAAAAGTTTTATTATTCCTTATATTAATCATATTAATGACTTGTAAGTAACATAAAGTTTGTTATAGAATTTTATTTTATATTAACATCCATATCAATAACTGTATTAATTAAAAATAATATACACTACGACACATTTTTAATTTTTATAATATCAATATTAATTTTTACATGATATACTAAAGTAGATGAATTTGTAGTGATATACTATTTTTTTTTTCCTTTTAATTTTAAATCCCATCCAAGAACAGGCCAAACTAGGCCAGTTATTTTATTTTATTTTTTTTGCCAAGGACCTGTTAAATTTGATTCAGTAATGACTAATGAGGGTAATCTGAAATATGTGCACGTGAATTCCTGGTGAAAAGCGTGTGATAAAGTAAAGTCAGTTCAACAACTAAATTCAAAGTAAAATTTGTTTTAGTATCTTTGACTAATGAGTGAGATGTCTTAGCTTGCGCCTTGCACAGTTGAATTTGGCTTTCGTCCAATGCAGAGATTTGTCCGGTGCGTCCGTCCGCTGCATCCACACGGCGCCATTTTGGGTGCCAACCACACACTGGTCTCCTTTTTTTTTTTATTAAAAAAAAATCATGCGCTGTCGGGTAGTAAAAAGATAATTCGAGATACTTAATCGTACTCCAAAAATCCTTCATAATCTTAAAAAATTATTTTAAGAGCTTAAAAAATATTTCAGGATATAGACGGGTACTAAAATGATACTTCAAGATATTGACTAGGACCTAAAAATTAATTCATGATCTTAAAAATTATTTTAGGATATCCTAAAGTATATTTTTAGTAGTAGTAGTACCTGAATTATTTTTTCAAGATCCTAACATAATTTTTTAGGTATCAGTCAGTATCCTGAAGTACCTTTTTAGTAGCAGTCTGTACCTTGAAATATTATTTTAGGATCTTAAAATAATTTTTCAAGATCATGAAGGATTTTTTGAGTATGATTCAGTATCCCGAATTATCTTTTATTACCCGATAGTGCCTAATTTTTTATTTTTTTTAAAAAAAAAGAGACCAGTGTGTGGTTGGCACCCAAAATGGTGCCGTGTGGATGCAGGACAGATCTCGCATTGGACGAAAGCCAAATCTGTAGAGTTGCAGTATCCTTCTCAATTACTGCAGAAAATCAGAGTCCCTTTAGACTAAACGGTGGCTAAATCTTGTTTGTTGTTTGGTTGAGACTAAATGGGGGAGTATTTATCATGTTTTATATATATGTGTGTATGTATGTATTGTTACTGCCGTATGATATTTTTATTTGAAATTAATTTTAATTATTTTACTAAATATAAGGCAATTCATAGCTTCCCAAATAAAAAGATTGACACACTAGTGCAAAAAAATGCTTTTAAGACCAGGACATAAGAGGTATCGTAAGACCGGACCCGCGGCCGGTCTTGTTCCGCCCGGTATTAAAAGTCTAACATTTAAGACCGGACTCGAACCGGTCTTAAAGAAACTTTTTAGATTTGGACATTTAAAACATTGGGTCTTAAAAGTCGTATTAAATAAACCTGAAATATTTTTTGTTCAGTTCTAAAACTCAACTTTTAAGACCAGCCAAAAATTAGGCCGCTCTTAAAAGATCAGAATTTTAAGATTGGACAAAATAAATACTGTCTAAAAAATAGCGGCTTCTAAGACCAAACGACTAATTATACGCAGTCTTAAAAGACTGACTTTCAAGACTAGATGCTAAATACATCTGGTCCTAAAAATTTGATTTTAGACCGGACGTATTAATTTACCGGTCTTAAAAGACCAACTTTTGGTCTTTTAAGACCGAGCTTAATATCAAATGTGTACACGACCTTTAAGGCCAGGACATATAAATACATCTGGTCTTGACAGGTTGAACACTTAAGACCGGCGTATTTATTTCGGGGTCTAAATTTTCCCGAATTTTTCCCCGTTTCGTTCTTCCGATTATATATATATATACACACACAAATCCACCACCCAATCCAGCACATAAAAGTCGATACTTTAAGCTACAAGCTATAAACAATTATTGAATAAATTGGATTGGGAAAAAGAATACAAATATTATTCACCATGAGTTATGTGGCCTCTTAATTAATGATTATACTATGACTACAACACCTAAATTAATTCATACAACAAGATAACTTATTTACAAATACAATAAGTTACAAATATAACATACATGCTCAAAATAATATTCACCATGCCTTCATCTGATTCCCACCCAACAACGTAACATCCTCTTTTATAACATTCCCCTTTAGATCGGATCCTGCCACAAAAATAAAACAAAAACAAACTTCATAGTCAGTGACATTGTTTATGAACATAGAAGGAATATAATATAGTTAAAACCTGAAAGTTTTCAAAGAATTTTGCGTATGAATATTACCTTATGAATTGACTCTTTTATAAAGTGATATCTTCCCATATCCCTTCTTGATGATCATTTCTTATGCCAGTTCATTATCCGCTTCATCTTCTTCGTTCATGCCCGGTAGACCCGTTAAAAAAAGGAGTACTCTCAGGAAAACCATAATTTAAATAACTTTCCGATCAATATAAATGACCCTTTTTCCTTGGAGAGCTACGGACCACATTTTATTTTCTTGATCGGTGATATAGAACACTTGTTTAAATGCGGGTCTCGCCATAATAAAAGGTTCATCTCCAAAACTTCTACCATTGACATCAACTAATGTAAATCCTAGCCGATCGATCTGAACACCATTATTTACATTAACCCACTTGCATTTGAAAATGAGAAATCTAATTTTCACATAGTCTACCTCCCAAATCTCTTCAATAACCCCATAATATGGCATGACTGCCAATAAAGTCCTCTTGTCTTTCGAACTGGAGAAGTGCATAGATTTAGCCTCTAACATAACACCACTATTCTGGACTGTGCTCGTATCATCTAGGGACTTCAGGTAAAATGTATATCCATTGATCACATACGAATTCCAACTTATGACATCAACCTCAGGACCACGCGCTAACCATTTGATTGTATTAGAAACACATTCCTCTCCCTCGACCTTTTGTTTGAACCAGTTTGCAAAAGTTCTGTTATGCTTCCTAATAAACCTTTGTTCAGTCATTCGATGATTTTCTTTCATTACAACTTCTTTATGTGCAGCTATGCTGGCTTGAACTTCATCAACATTATTCAAGATGTATAAGTGGACTTGTGACAGTTCATCAGGGTCCACACTCTTTATTGAAGCCCCTCGTCTACCCCCTTCAGCATGCTAACCTTTTGGAAGCCCAATATGTCTTACTTTGGCCAAATAATTTTGACAAAATTCCATGGCTTCTTCAGAAACATATTTCTGAACCTTTGATGCTTCTGGCCGGTATGCGTTCTTCACGTACCATTTTAGGAATTTCATAGATCTTTCAATTGGGTACATCCACCGTAAATGGATAGGGCCGCACAACTTTATCTCCCACACTAGATGAACAATTAGATAAACCATGATGTCAAAAAAGGTAGGAACAAAAAGCTTCTCAAGGTGGCACAAGATAAGATATCCTTCATTCTCCAATTCATCCAACTTTTCAATCTCGAAAACTTTACTACAAACCGCATTGAAGAAGAAACAAAATCTAGTCAAAATGACCCGAAGATCATATTCGGCGATGCCTCGAATAGCTATTGGGAGTAGCATTTGTTGCATCATGACATGACAATCCCGAGACTTTTGGCCTACTAATTTCAAGTCCTTCATCAATACAAGCCTCTTAAAATTTGAAGAATACCCGCAGAGGGAACTTTTGTGCCATGTAAACACTCACAAAAACTTCGTTTCTCATACTTAGACAAAGTATGAGAAGCCAGGGGACAATAAGTTCTGTTACCATGTGGCCTTGGATGTAACTCTTTGCGTATTCCCATTGCTATCAGATCCAATCTTGCCTTCACACCATCCTTGGAACTACCTTGTATGTTGAGAAGCGTGCCAACAATACTATCACATACGTTTTTCTCCACATGCATGACATCAATACAGTGTCTCACATCAAGATTGCGCCAATAGGGAAGATCGAAGAATACAGATCTCTTTTTCCATATATTTGTTTCTTTTCTACTCTTTGCAGTCTTATTGAAGATGACATTGATATTTTTCACCTTTTCATATACTTGCTCCCCAGTCAATGCCACCAGAGCATCTTCATACTCTTGGCCACCAAAAAAGGCTTTCTTTAATCGACGATATGGGTGGCCACGTCTAAAAAATCTCCTATGTCCAAGATAAACCGTCTTTCTTCCATGTTGAAGTTGATGGTAGCATGTGCCTTCTTCACAAACCGGACATATTTTATGGCCTTTTACACTATACCCTGACAAGTTCCCATATGCTAGGAAGTCGTTGATAGTACAAAATATCATGGCTCACATTTTAAACACCTCCTTCTTTAAAGAGTCATAAACGTCGACACCTTCTTCCCACAACTCCTTCAAGTCTTCGATCAAGGGCTCAAGGTAAACATCAATGTCATTTCCGGGTTGTTTTGGTCCAGAAATCAATATAAACAGCATGATGTACTTTCATTTCATGCATAACATAGGAGATAAGTTGTAAATAATCAGGAGTACAGGCCATGAACTATGTATGCTACTAAGGCTTCCATATGGATTCATACCATCCGTGCTAAGGGCAAGCCTAAGGTTCCTAGGTTCTTCGCCGAAGTTTGGAAATAATTGATCAATTTTCTTCCATTGAGAAGAATCGGCCGGATGACGAAGCTTTCCATCAGAAATCCTCTCATCTGCATGCCACCTCAAATTTTCTGCATCATTTTCATTAGCAAACAACCGCTTGAACCTTGGTATGATTGGAAGATACCACAACACTTTTGTAGGCCCCTTATCGACTTGTACCTTGAGGTTTCACATATCGGACAATTTTGCTTCTCTTCAAACTCTTTTCTATACAACACGCAATCATTCGGGCATGCATGGATCTTTTTGTACTCCATCCCCAGTGGACAAAGTATTTTCTTAGCATCATAGTATCGATGCGGCAACACATTATCATCCGGAAGCATGTCCTTAAAAGCCTCAAGCATTTCAGAAAAACTCTTGTCGCTCCATCCATGACGTGCCTTCAAGCTTACCAATTTCAATACGGCGTTCAACAATTGGTATTTTGTGCACCACGGTATAGCGGGGTCTCTGCATCACTGCACATATTACCATATGCATGTGGTTGATGAAAAGCCTCTTCTCCTACATCACGGATAATGTCCTTTATACGATCATCCGTATCCGTGTCATTATCATCAAAGGTCACTTCCCCATATTGAGACCCACTTGGTATTTTTTCACCATGCCATACCCATACTGTATAAGTCTTACAAAATCCTTCACAAATTAAATGTGTGTGTATAACTTGAGGACTTAGTCGCCTCTCATTCAAACAGTTTACACAAGGGCAATAAAACTTTCCACTATCATCATGGGCATTTTGTTTAGCAAATTCTACAAAGTCCCTCACCCCATTCTGATATTCAACACTCGTCCGTAAACCATTTATCCAACTGTGATCCATAGTAGAATTCCTATAGACGGAAAGATTTAACATACGTAATCCGAAAAAATTGACACACTTGCATATAAAATAAGGCAACACCAAATGCATATTTATGCTCAATGTCGGTTATGTCTTTTTATTTAATTTTTTTACGCGAAACTTGCCCATTAAATGCATACCGAAGAATCACTTTTGGTCATAAATGTATCACTGTGAATCCAAGAAGCAAAATAAATGCATGACGAGGAAATTAAATGCATCGCATGAAGGTCTTGTGGACTCACATGTAGCATATAAAATCAAATGCGTTTCCTGAGTCTTTCTTCTCCCGCCACGAACGTTGATGTTGCAGAAGTAAGAGTACCCTAAAAACATTTGTTGGTCAGGTGGGTAGGTCTAAAGTGCAAATATATTCTTCAAAATACAATATTCATTAACAACGAGAGAAACCCACGAGAACATTTCATCGATTTCGTTCAACCCATAAAAAACCCTAACGATAAGCGGGAAAATCATGAAGTTATATAACCGAAACACTTCTTACAGCTTGGTCTATAGACATTTAGCTAAGTAACCGAAAGTGATTATCGAGAGAGCAACGCGAAGCGACGACAAAGCAACACACAAAACCGGTGACAAACTCGTGAGTAATCACTTTCGGCGTGACAAGATAAGTTGAGAGAGGAAAATTTAATTTTACGCACGAGAGACGTGTTTCAAAGTGTCTTGGACTTTATTAAGACCGGTAAATTACAAAGTAACCGGTCCTAAATATATAATGAAAATTTTAAGACCGGAGTTTTATAAGACTCGGACCTAAATTTTTATCATTTAGTATTCCACATTTTATACAGACTAGGTTAATTCTAAAGAAGCAGGTCCTAAATATATAACTTTTTAAGACCGGTTGTTTTTAATACATCGGTCCTAATATTATTCATTTAATATTCCGCATACAATTTTAAGACAGGTTATTTATTAAGTAGCCGATCCTAAATATATAACTTTTTAAGACCGGAGTTTTAGAAGACTCCGGTCCTAAATTTTGGCGAAATTTTAAGCAAAAATGGAGTTTCTTTAATTACTGGAGAATATGAACAAAAAAAAAGGCAAAAGCTTAGTTCTTAATGCTACATATATTACTTGAATATGTAGGTACACAAGAACAAATACAAAAGAAAAACAAGCATAAAATTATCAAAAACAAGAATCTGACTAAACATCCTAAAGCTTATTATCCTCCAAAGCCTTGGCGATATCAGCGTGAGCAGCATTAACTTCCCGCCGGAGATCAGCAAGTTCCTGTCTTATTCGCATCAACACATCATGGTCTGAAGGTTGGGGGTGCAGCAATCTCTTCATCATCCGAAGAAATAACAATGGGTCCAACGATTCGAGACTCTTCTGTCACAATACAACGTACTCTCGCTGGAGGAGGCGCACCATATAACGATCTACGGAAGGCACGAGCATCACCAGTAAGTCTACCTCTACGAGCGGTTCTCTTGTATCTAACCATGGTTTGAGCAGTGGGGCATGTAGAGAGGTATGAGGAGTTAATAAAGGCAACAAGCAGTTCCCACTTCCCAGATAGCCACGTACGTTGTTTGGAGTTACGAGGTAGTAAGGAGTTAATAAGAGATGAGGTACTTTAAGAGCGGATTTTATAAATATGCGGTCTAATATGTCTTTTTATTTAATTTTTTTCAATTCAATTGATTTTAAGACCGACCTTGTATAATATATCCGGTCCTAAAAGTCTATTATTTATATTTTTATCAATTCAATTACTTTTAAGACCGACCTTTTATTTTATCCGGTCCTAAAAGTCATTCTTTTCAAAATCCTATAGCAGAGTCGTATCCTTTTACACTCTGTATCAAATGAATGATTCAGAGTCTCTTCGGCTTCTAGATAAACTTTCCAACTAGGCGTCTCCTCGTATTCTGATGAACTATGCGTCCCCTCATAAAAGTTTCTAGCCTTTCACATTGTTCGAGGTAGGGTTCTCTATTTAAACCCGATGTTACTTTACTTCCTCCACATAGCATTCTTCTCCATCACTTCTTTTTCCTCCACAAGAATGGCTGCTCTACCACCACCACGAGGTCCTCAACCACCCCCAGGTCCTCCTTTTCTGATTAATCCTCTTCCACCTTCGTACCCTCCGCCCTTGCCTCCGAACCCGACCCGCTACCAGATGCTGCAGCACCTTCTGGCCCGCGTCGATCATATAGATCGACGCTTGGGCCAATTGTTTCAGGTCTATCACGCCGTCAACAACAAGCTGACTGCGGTACTCGACGCCCAGGACATTGAGTACCATCCTTCGACAACGACGTCTCGACCTCTCCAACGACTCCCTCCCCCCTCGACAATGATGGGGAGGAGTAAATATTTTTATGTTTTGTTTTTTTTTTTTTCTTCCTATATCAAGCACGCGCCCCCACGGGGCAGCATAAAAAAATATAATAAATTTTTTTTCTTTCCTATTTCGATCGCCTTGTCCTTCTCATTAGATTCTTTCTTTTCCGACAAAAATGAAACAAACAAAACATTGTCCTCGTGTGTGATCAACATTAAAAACTCGCACAATATAGTTAAGATCAGACCATACAAAACAAAAAAACATTGTTTACTTTATTCGAATAAAAAACAAACACAGTGACAATTCTTCCCAAGGATGGACCGTCGTTGTCGTCAGTTTTACCTCGCCCGATTTGAAACAAAGTGTCCTTTTCATTATCTTCCTTCTTTTCGACAAAAAGAAAAGGGACACCGATAATGCTACTCAACAAGAGGTAAAACGACAACAACGAAGGACCTAGCTTGAGCGTAACGCCGTAACCTCGGTTGTCTTGAACCCTAATGGTTTGTCCGAAAATAGACAACATTTACTATTTATAGGAAGACTATTAAGACCAGAGATTTAACAAATACACAGTCCTAAATGTTGAGCTGAAAATACACAAAGCCGAACTTTTAGGAGCGGACATAAAAATAAGTTACTTTTAGGACCGGACATCTAATAAATATGCGGCCCTAAAAGTCTCTAGTCTTTAAAGACTTTTAGGACCAGACTATAATACACTTTTAAGACCAGAGTTTAAACAAACCTACGGTCCTAAATCTTTAGGACCGGACTTTTAAAAAATATGCGGTCCTAAAAGTCGCGATTAATTTGTCTAATTGCTCATTCACAACATCCTTGTACCTCAAATTTCAAGCACTAAATAGCTAGAATGAATGAATTTCTTCAAAAAAATAAACAAATTTATTATTGAATTACACATTGCGTATGTATATTTACAAATGAATGAATTGTTCGAAAAAATAAACAAATTTACAGAAAATTATTGTTGCTACAGCATATATATACAAATGAATTTAGGACATTAATTATTGTCCTTACTGTTAATCAGGTCATACAGATATTCACAAACAAATTGCGTATGTGCTCCATTTCATCATCAGGAAAGGGATCAGGACAAGCAAACCTCTGTAACATGAAAGACAGAAACTAAATTAACTTGCATGCATATTTCATATGTAACATTAAGCCGTAAATTGAATTCAGCCAAACCTACGTAACATCAAATACATTTTACCTTTTAGCTTAATTTAGTCCTTCGTTCCTTGATAATATCATATATGTGTTTCATGATGTACCGCCACATAAGTTGGACTCCGTTGGTTGCCGACGGGTCTAAAAAGAACAAGAAATATATATAAGAGCATATATAGCTTACTGACCAAGTTCACAAGGCAGTGTGGTAGTGTCCAAATATGTACCAACCTTTGGTGTGTGCCATGTAGGATTAGTGGCCTGATACGAACGTTTTTTTCCCTTCATTTGGAAGGTCTTCATGGCACTATCATAAAAATCACAAATTTATCAATAAAGGTTCACTGAAAATTCACAGCAGAGATTTCAGACAAGAGAATCAAAATGACATGCTTACTCGTTGATGGTCTGCACCAACGTAGTCCCTGGATCGCCGTGGGTGGAGCATAAGAAGATAACTTTATGCTCCTCCATGCACATGAGGACCAACTGCCAGTGGTGGCTGAAAATTCACAGCAGTAAAGTACTCAGTGATATATGTAGCAGAATTAAGTGAATTGCGGACATTGTGATATGTACCGTGAAAGTATGGAAACATGTAAACCTTTCCTCTCACTTCACACAACCTCTTTGATATGTACTCCTATCTCTCCTCCTTGGATGTTGTACTTGCATAGACTGGGCACAAGAATCCAAAATCATTGATTTTGCCCTGTTGCTCCAATACTTGATGCATGAACCTACAATAATGACATCGATCAAGGAATTAGTATATATGTATGTGTGTCTAAATGATGCATTTAAATTATGTACTAATAGAAGAAGATACTTACTTCATCCACATTTGAACAATTGCACTAGTAAGCTCCTGTCGAGGAAGCAGCAGGGACGTTACATCATCGGTGTCAAAGAAAACCGGTTGAGGATTAGTGAGGCCTACTACTTCATTGATAGGCCACCATTTATCTTTAAAATATCCACTCTTCACCATATCGGATATTTTTTTCCTTGGCTGTCAACTTAGTAGTAGGGGATAGAGCTTGAGGAGGGGATGGAGCTTGACGAGGGGATGGAACTTGAGGAGGAGGGGGTGGAACTTGAGGAGGAGGACAAGTTTCACTGGCCAAGAGATGAAGGTTCCCTTGACATGACTCACAAGCTTCAGCTCATCAGTTGGGAGAGGAAGAGGCGCATCACTGATCACCTTTTCAATTGACAATCTGACTTTATCATCAGCCATTTGTTGGTAGTGTACAGTTGATCCCAAGTTGTGTACAGTCCCTTTCGCAACTAATCGTCAATGAACATCACAATCCTCCACATAGAGGTCACAAGGTTGCTCTGACTATCCAACAATACAGCTCCCTTTAGTGCTCTGCATAGCAAATTGTAGGTGAGTATGGCAAGGAAACACCGGGTCTCGGACAAGAGCTCAAAAGCAGCCTCATCTGCTTCAATTCCTCCTTCATCTGGCTCATCTCGGATTGCCACTTTGCTTCTTTAGCCGTTGCTTCCTCATTTATTTTGGTCATCGTGTGGTCCATCTCCTCCCGGGTAACCATACTTTGTCTATGGCGTTTGGATTTACCAAAGTATTCCTTCAGGCCTACCCGTCCTCCAATCCCCCTTACACGCCCAGGTGATTCGGTTTTCCGGTCACAACAGTCAGAACATCATTCCCCCCGTCCGACACAAAAGATCTCTCGCTTCTTTCTTTTTAAGATCTTCCCGTAAGATACGGATAACGAGAAGCTTAGTAATGAAACTTGTTTAGTAACTAAAAAATAACAATAACGATACTTACAATTCTTTCAGCAACTACACGAGTTTGTTTACTCGTGTAGGTGCCGCTTCGCTTTTGCCGAATATGCAACCACAACTCCTCGCGACGTATTGGAGATGGCTGATCAACTATCGTAGAAGGATTGGATTCAGCTTCATCTTCCAATCTCTTCCGCTTGGCCTCCATCAATTCTTTTTTGGCCTTTTCATATCCGCCGCGAGAAGCCCTATGCGGGCAATCATTCTTTCTCTCCATCTCGTGTGCTTGTTCTTTTTTTTTCCTGTGAATCAGAATTGAAAACAACTATTAATTTTGAATTCCAGCCATGTCACTAACAGAAATTAGAGAACTTCTAATTATCAGAATTGAAAAGAACTATTTAATTATGCTAATTATCAATAGACAAAGGTAGAGCAGCGTCTTGATTCCGTTCAACCATAGGGAGTTTGATAGACTATTTCTCTTAGTTAAAAAAAACAAAAGAAACTATAGCAAGAAAAATTAGCATAGGCTGCATACCGAATTCAGGAAAAAAAATCACATACCTCCAACCATAGGGAGTTTGAACATAAATTGGAGCTATGTATTGTATCGCTAGATAGATAGGTTAAGAAACAAAAGAGAATTATGCTTACGAGAATAATACAAACTTGATCCTTTTTAAGGCATCCAGTGGGATCAGCGAGTCTCCATTAGATAGTAACAATTGGGTATATAAAGTTTCCCCCCTTTTAAGACTATTCATTTCCTCCTTTGCAAGACAAACCATTACACAATTACCTTCTTAGTATTTTACCTTTTCGGGGTTTACATATCGACTTGCATAGACAAAGGCAGGAAATGTATACTTCTATTCACACACCAAACCATTTAAATAACAGGATTAGATGAACACAATAACATTCACATATCCGCACGGTTAATAAGCAAAAAAAAGGGCAAAAAAAAAACTAAATATAAACTCACCGAGCTTCGAGAGTGGTCCTTGTTGAACAAATTGTTGCCAAGTTTGTTCATCAATAAATGTGTAATTGTCCCAAGGATTTTGGTCAGGCCTAACCTCGGCAAAAATATATGTGTTAGCTAGAAAGGTCTTAAACTTCCTCCACCGATCAGCACAATAAGACAATGTCTTGTCTTTCAACTTCTGAGAGTCAGGGACAGTGTATGTAAGCCGGATAGTGTCCCAAAAAGGTTGCTTTTCATTGCCAAAGTCGACATTTTTCCACTCATCCGTCAAGATGCTAACCTTGTTGCGTGCAAGATAGCCGACAAAACTAGTATATTTGTTTTTATTAGGACCGAAAGGTTCCAACTTTTCATCAAACTGAATCTCGAGCCTTGACCCAGAAGTCTGACTTAGGGTTACATCCATCATTCTTGTGCCTCTTCTACCACGACATGCATGGCGGTTACGAGGCTCATTGTGAGATGAAGAGGGTTCATTCTGACTCACACCAGTAACTGGTGTTCCCGGAACACGAATAGAATCGTTTTCACCGTTCATTTTCGAGACAGGAAGAGAGGAATGCCTCAGCAAATGAGAGACTAACAGATATCGTACGTGGGCGAGGAAGAGAGGTAATGCAATAGGAAGGGTTTCGCAACGGGAACGAGAGGTTCTTCGGTGAGAGTAACAAAAGATTTCGCGTGAAGAAATGTTTTGTTGGCGCCTCATTTTAAGACCGAACAAAAAATAAAGTCCGGTCTTAAAATTAAAATCAAGACCGTTCATAGTTAAGGCCGGTCTTAAAAGTAATTAATTATTTGTTTAATTTTCTTCAATATCGAGGTATCGCCGCCACAATTTAAGTCGGACTTAAAATATTTAACTTTACGAACGGACAAATTATAAGGCGGTCTTAAAAGTTAACCTTTAAGACCTGTCCTTATAAACGTCCGGTCTTAAAATGAATTAAATTTTTGTGACCGGCCTTAATATATCTCCGGTCTTAAAAAATTAACTTGTAAGGCCGCCTATTACATATGTGCGGTCTTAAAACCTTGAGACTTTTATATTTAAAATTTTCCTTATTATGTTGGACCACAGAAAATATAAGGTCGGCTGTATGAGATTTCTCTATAAAGTAATTGAAATTTGAATTTTTCTAATAACATTTTTAAGACCGGTTGTTTTTATGTCTGGTGTGAATAATATATTTAAGACCGATGAAAAGATGATCCGGTCCAAAAAGTTCTTTATATTTACGGAATTGCCACCGATCATTTCTTTAAGACCGGCGCGTTGAATCTCCGGCCTAAATGAGGCAGTCTTAAAGCCCTTTTTTGCACTAGTGTTGATCACTTGAGGTAAGTAATATTCACTCGAGTTAGTTCATTTAAAGTTTAATCGTTGAAGAAATATAATTTAGTGCGAGACTTTAAATTTAAATCTTTCAAAGCAATTAACTCGAATTAAAACAAAATTAATTTGAGTTGAAAACTTTCATTTAAAAGGCTTCAACCTAATTCCCTCAAGTTTAACTTATCCAAACTCGAGCCATTCCAAATCAAAACAATTTTTACAAGTGGTTTGAAACATCTTACTCGAAAGTCGCCTTTGACAAACACTTCAAAATACTTATTGTTCAAGTTAGATTTGAAACTTAGGTTTTTCCTTTGAATCTTTAAGTCTATTTTTATTATAATTGTTATCATCAAAACATAGAGAACTAATAGATAACATATAGACTACGAGCTTAGTATATGTGTTTGTGTGTGTGTGTGTGTCTTTTCTTTCTTTTTTTTCTTTTTTACACTGTCTCCACCACTATCTTTTAGATTATAAGAAAATGACAAAAAAAATACCACTTAAACTTCAAAACCTTGTTGACAACAACATTAATAGGATTAACAAGAAGATAACACAATTGACAACTTGTTTTGCTTTAAGATTTTGAAATTCAAGTGATTTTTTTTTTTTTTTTTTGGATATTTCCTAGATTATATTTAATTATTTTTGTAATTAATTTTTACTAGGTAGGATAAATAGATTATTAGATTTTCATTTTATGGCAGATTTATTGGTTTTTGAATCCAGAGTAAAGTTTTCCTTCTCGACTTCCTCTAATGCTCTCTTTCTCTCTCTCTCTTTTCTGCTTATTTTTATCCCGATTCTCACCTATATTACGTCCTACATCATGTAGACTTTAATTTTCACATTTATTACCTTTAATATAAGACATTAAAAATATGGTGTTTATGGTTATAAAATGGAATAATGCTAAACTTGAACAAAAAGGTTGCGTGTAATTTCTTCCTTCTTGTAATGCAAAGTAAGGTATCAAGAGAACAAACTCAACTAATCATGTTTCATGTGGTTTCATATGAAGAACATGCATGTTTGGCAAACTTTGCTTCTTTTCTTTTCTTTCTTTTAGTAACATCTATTTTATTTGTTCATTAATTTGCATTTGAACCTGCATGTTTGGCACACAGATTGGTTCAGTAATTGTATATTTCAATTTTTTTATTTGTTATTATGATAGCTTGAATAAAATTTTGATCAGCTTTATTTCCCATTTTATGTTTAAGTACATAATAATCTAAATATTTTTCTTATTAAAATTAGAGGATGAAATTAAAATTATGTATCATCATACTTTTGGCCAAGTATAATAAGCGCACTAAATTAAGTAATCAAATTAAGCTAAATGAAAACAATAAAACTCTAAATTAAACAGATCATATTAAAATTGAAATGGATTAAAATTAAATATTTTTTCATTTTTAAAATTAAAATGAATCTAAATGAAAACAATAAAATTCTTAACAAATAGAAGCCATGAAAAATTAACAAAAGTATCCCTCTATATATCTCCTTACTCACCACATATATTATAATGAATGAAAATTTTTTGCCCCCTGATTTTACAATTTCGATGTAAAGATGAAAATGGGTCACAATTTTCATGCGGATAATCTTAATCACAGAGGTCAGCCTTAAGAAAAACCAAAAGCGCGAAACGTGGTGGCCATCACGAACGCCACAACTATTCCCTAACCTACAATCGCCACCTAAACGGCGAAGTTTCCACCCGAGCTTCGACAGGCGAAAACACTAATAACATGAGCGCGGCCAATATCCCCACCGGAAAGAACAGAAGCACCAACGGAGGCGGAGGAAGCGGCGGCAACATCAATGGCAACATCACCATGGACGCCGTTAGAGCTACCAGAATCACAATAGACCCTAAGCCATGACACCTTTCCATGCTCTTACTTTCAGGAATCACCGAAGATATCTTCTGATCTGTAGTATTTTGATCTGATCTGCATCAATATTTCTCAGCCCTCTCTTTTAAGAAACAGTTCCTCTTCTTCGCCGGAGACGGTGGTCGTAGCTAGTCAGGCGACGGTGACGGCGATTACGTAACCACGAATGAGAATCAAAGAATGAAACGTTTTGCTAAAAGGAGTTAGGGGATCGTGAGGGAGAGTATTCATTTATAGGATAGGTGGGAGATGCCTTGTGGGCCCCGGACTATGGAGGACCCTCATAAGTTAATTTTTAAGAATAAAAAAATAATTTGGTCGGAAAATCTGTTACAGTGAACTGATACAGTATCTTGTATCTGCCACATCATGCACTCATCTTAATTTTAATTCGTCAAAATATTTTCGTCTTCTACTCCTCCTGTTCCATTTCTTATGAGACTTCATATTGCTTTATCTACATTTCTTGTTGACACCAAATGTCATTCTTTGTACCTCTCACTTCTAAATATTTTTTACCATTTTTTCTTTAATAATTGTCACCTCAGCTCTTTTGTTCAATATGAATCTTATTTTTTTCTTATATGCTTACTCGTCCATTTCAACATACCCTACTTAATACCCCTGTTGCCCCTTTAAAGCCAATAGTATTTGGTGGTCTTAGATTAGTACAATAACACTTTCCTTTTAGTTTATTATTATTATTATTGTTTTGCCCAAAAGAATCAAATTTTATTACCAAAAAAACAAGTATTACAGACACCAATAGCCGAAGTCAATAAACCCTCAAAATCTAACAAGTATAACCTATCACACATCATACCAAAAAAACAAAACTATACCGATTAAAAAGAACCCTATAGCAATGTACACGATATTAACAAAGCAAAAAAATGAGACCAATCAACCAATTCCTACTCTATCATCAAGCCGCATCATTAACACAGGAGCTCGACTTTTGCTTGGAATCCCTGGAAAGAATATTGAGTAAGGACGAGATGGTAAACAATTCAACCAAATAGGCCGATGCATCCTCCTTGCCGCCTCGGTGCAATATAATGCAACGGCAGTGTTGCCCTGTCTAGAAACAAGGGTCACCGACACTCCCTCCATAGCATCCAACAAGCTAAACATCTCCTACACAATATCCCAATATATTGTGATATTGTGATGCCCCTTTAAAGCCAATAGTATTGTTGGTCTTAGATTAGTACAATAACACTTTCCTTTTAGTTTATTAGATATCATCTCATCACAAATGACTCAAGTAACCACTTCATTTGAACTATTTAGTCTGAATTTTATAGTTAACATCTCCATCAGTTTTATCATCTTTTCGTATAATTGAGCTTTAATATCTAAACTGTTGGTTTTGATTAGTTTTGATGATGTCTTATATAGTGCAATTATTAAAAGCAAAAAGGTTGAGTAATATATTGAGTAATATAGTTATCTCCTACATTGACTAACTACTATGTTTAATGTAGATTAGTCCAAGTTAAATTAAGGAGAATGATCAAGAAGGAGATAAGAGATGAAAGAAAGAAGTATCTGAGAGGTTGTCAAGAAAGCAAGATGCTATCAATGGATTTTGGAGGATAACCAAGAAGAAGAGAAGAAACTAGAGAAAGATGTTATCAAAAGAACTTGCACAATATAATAGGAATATCAACATTCAAGTTCTTGTGATACTTGGAAGTCTATATGATAAGCGAAGTTGGAATGAAGTTTCATCACTTTATGGATATTGAAGAAGGAAGAAGCTGCAGAGAATGATAAGCTAAAGTTAAATGATGAAGAATTGATCAAGTTAGGAGATGGAAGAAGGAAGAACTTGCTGAATGGAATGAAGATATCATTATTCAAGTTCTTATATTGATGCTAGGAGGCTCCAAGATCATATGGAAGTTGGAATGAGTCAATTCGAGTTAAATCAAGCAAATATGAGGTTTAGGATGAGAAAACTCGAGGTTTGAGTACAAACCTCGAGGTTTGAGTGTCTTCAGCGTCTCGGTGTCTCGGACTAGCAAACCTCGAGGTTTCGGTCTAAACCTCGAGGTTTCAGCTAAAACCTCGAGGTTTCGGCCAACATCAGCTTTTCAGCTTCACACTGTTTCACGTTCAGCAGGAACGACGTCTGGTAATTCGATGATATCTCTTAAACCAGAAATCGGTTTGAGGTGAAATCAGTGGCATATGAAACTAGACTCCTAATGCGTCATTGTGATATAAAATTCAAGTCCAAAGGAGTTCAGATCAAGGAGCTATGATTTTTACAATTTGCCACAAGAATCAACGTCACAGTCCAGACCCACCTTCGGTATTTTGAGTGTAACTCACAAACTACAAATCAGATTGAGTTAAAATTAGTGGCATATGAAAGTCAAATCACAGAGATTTCCATCAAGACTTGAATGGACTAAAACGGAATTCCGACCAAGGAGATATGTCCCTCGAAAGTTGATAGTCATTTCAGGACGTTGCAAAAACGCTAATCAAGAACAGCCTTCATTCATCAGATCATAACGGACATAATGCAATGAGTTTGGAGCTGATTCTTCTTACAATGGATTCTCACCTCGAGCTTGAACATATAAACTTGAGTTTAAGATTGGCCAAGAATTTTCCAAGTTTTCTAAACAAAGCTCAATTTCTCGCAAGTTTTCAAAACCTCCAGGTTTCTGTTTTGGCTCAAAACTGAGAATTTTCATATTTAAGTGAAAACCTCCAGGTTTTGGAGAAACCTCCAGGTTTTTGGCATCCAGAGAGCAAACGTTTTTTACTGACTTTCAAAACCTCCAGGTTTGTGAAAAAACCTCCAGGTTTCTGTTTGGTGCAAAAACTTAGAATTTCCACTTTTGAGAGAAACCTCCAGGTTTTGACAGAAACCTCCAGGTTTGGGCAAGCGAGAGAGCAAACGCGATTTTGCAAGGTTTCACATTCAAAGTGAAACCTCGAGGTTTACGAGAAAACCTCCGGGTTTTGTCGACAACCTTGAAAAACCTCCAGGTTTGAGAACAAACCTCCAGGTTTCTTCGCGACCTCGAAATTTCAAATCGACGAATTTGCAATGGCTTCTTGTTTGATCTTAATACTTCCTATGATTAATCTATAATGTTCCTAGACATGTTTAACCACTTTTTAGTGAGTTTCAAATGATTAAAACGAAGGATTAGAAGCAAACCTTCAAAATATCAGATTTGGTTCAGAACATCAAAAGTTGTGTAAAAGTTCTAACGGCTAGTTTCTAACGGCTATATTTCTTTATCCAACGGTCGAGAGAATCTTCTCAACGGTCATATATTGATCTCTACCCATAAAAGAAGACAGATTCAAGCAGAAAAACGGGGACACAAGCTTATATCTTCAATATCGATACTACGATTTTTACATCATTTACACTCGTTTTTCATGTCTAGACGACTTAGAGAGTGAGATGATTTGTATTATTCTTCGGTGTTCATTTATTCACTTCGAGAGAGAAGATTTATTGTAATCATTCTATCTATCTGAGAGTTACTCAAGATTGGGTGATCTTGAGTGGGAAACACATTGTGTTGATTACAACTTGTAAAGGGGAGTGAATCCTAGTGAGAGGATTACCTCTTGTACAGAACGTGTAATCGAGTTAAAAGAAGATAGTGGATTGAAAATTCCAAGTGAAGCTTGGGGACTGGATGTAGGTCAAGGATTGGGCCGAACTAGTATAAATCAGTTTGCACATTCTCTTCCCTTATCTCTTACATTTCCAAAGCATATATGTTTGAATGTGCATATATATTTGAATGACTGATTATTGCTTTATAAACTGATTTCGATAAGTTACGAAAAGATTTTCAAAGTTCGTAAATTTTTATACTTCACCCAATTCACCCCCTCTTGGGTTCAGCCGGTTCTTACATAAACTTTATCACTTGTAGAATGATTTTATTGGGAGATTGAGCTTTAATATCTAAACTTTATTACTTGTAGAATGATTTAATCTCTCATTTTAACCTCCCAATTGTTTCTATCTTACCTCTTATTAGAAGTGCAATATAATATATATATTTTTTGTCATCAGATGTTCTATTCTTTCAAGATATATATATATATATATATACACATATTTTGCCAGAAGTCTCTTTCAAGATAATAACCTCACAATAGTTAAATGCATTTATTTTTCTATATGTTTCTCTATCAAACTCTTTGGAGTGAGTTAGATCCAATGGATTTAATTTTTAAATGAAGGAGGTTCAATATAACACAGACGTTGATCATGTTTCAGGTTCGAGGATTGTCTACCCTGTTTTTCATAAGCCCTGATCCAAACAAAGAAGCGATCCGAACCGAAGGACTTATCCCCATACAGATGATGCGAGATATCATAGACAAGGAGATGTGAAAAATAGTGAATATATATATATATATATATTGGCGTGTGAATTCTGTTGATGTAGTGTTAGCTTCTGTATAGGACATTGAGCCTGTTTGGGTTAGTGTTAGAAGCGTAACTTATTTTCTATATAACTTTTTTAGAAGTCCAATAACCAAAAAAAAAAAAAAAAAATCAGGTTATGAATATGATTTGTGTTTAGATTGATGGTGGTAGAAGTGGCGGGACCCACGTTAAAAGTTGAGAGATTTTTAGAAAAAGCAACCCGATAAAGCTTTTTCCTTGATTGATTTTTAGGATCTTTTTTTTTTTTTTTTTTTTTTTTTTTTTTTTTAAAAAAAGGCCCAACGAACTTAAAGCTCAATCCAAACACTTTACTTTTGCTTTTTTCCAACTGCTACTTTTTTGGCTTTAAGCTACTTAAAGATCTCTCCAAATAGGCCCGTTATCGATGTATGAATTGAATCAGCCCTTTTTAGCTGTCACAAAGATATGAATTACGTACGTGTGGACACTTAAAAGCTACTCCCTTCGATCCTAATTATAAGAACACTTTTTATAATATAAATTACACTAGAAAAATGTTTCTATAATTATAACAGGTATATCATGTTTTGTTTCTTTCCCCTTTCAGATAAGAGAAAAAATTTAGAGGAGGAGCTTTTCAGGATGGTCAGAGGAACCATGAATTTACATTTGATTCATCGAATAAGGTTGTGGTTGTTGAAGGCTGCTCTGTTTTGTGGGATGAGCTTGAATAGTTAAAAATGTGTTTTCGTGTTTGAAGCTCGTTTGGTTCGCAGTATATGAAAATGGACACGATGTGAAATTGAATTTTAGGACTCAACAGGATATACTGGCAATCATAATATAATAATTAAATAATTAAATATAGGCTAAAGTATAGTTGTAGCTTTTTAAGTTTATATGAGGTATATTTTTTGTACCTTAACTTTATAAAGTATATTTTTTATCATAAAATTCTGATACTCGATAATGTTGCAATAGAAAATGCTGACGTGGTAAACTTAAGTGATGATTGTATTATTAAATTTTATTAATATTAAATTTAAAATATGTGTAAATTAAAAAATATATAAAAACCTAATGAAGATCAATATCAAAACATGGATTGTATTAAAAAAATCAGTTTAATAATCTAAATATTAAAATTATGATTCTATTGGCAGCTTATGACTTTATTTGAAGTGATTTATTGGTTTATCTAATTTAATAATATAAATATATCATATTAAAAAATTTAAATTTAAATATGCTTTATTAGTTTTACGAGATATTATTTGAGCTTGTTGCGTCAACATTTTTTATTAGTAACATTAACGGTGTTAGAAATATAAGATGAAAAATATAATTTATGCGTTAAGAAACGAAAAGTATACTTTAACCTTAAATAAAATATAGTTTTATGTATAATGTGTGTGTATATATAAAATAAATTCATAACAAGCCTAATTGTCAATTTAATAACAATATAATAATATACTCCATAAAGCTTTTAATGAAAGAATGGTTTGAAAATATTTTGCGCATTTTTTAGATCATCAATTTCTTTTTTAATTTTTTTACATGTTTTTAATTTTTTTTCGTCTTTTTTCTATTGTCAAGGTCAAAACCTGCTCAGTTTTCGAAAAATGGTTCCGGGTTCTGACACAATGGGTTCCAACTTAGCTCAACTACGAAAAACATGTGTTCTTAGTCCAAATTTAATTGCGCCTGTTTGGTCCAAAGTGGCTCAACATATAATCATTGATTTTGACCCAAAAAATTTGATTTTATTCCTTAAGAATATTGTGGGTATAAATGCAAAAAAAAAAAAAAAAAAAAAAAAAAAAAAAAAAAAAAAACTATGCTATGAAATATTAATAATAAGATGAAATAAAATAAGATCTGGATCATGCAAAGTAAGAAAAAAAATTGAGCATTTTATCCTCATCTTTAAAATGAGGATGAAATTTAAATAACGAAATATCAGATTTTATTCGATTATTCTTTTCTTCCCCCTTGGTTTTATTTGAAGTACAAAATCTTGGTTTTGATTTGCCTCAAAAAGTGACAAGCGTGAGGCTAAAGAACAACATTAGGAAACAACTGAAAGGAAAAAGACTATGAAGCTTCAAAAGGAGGCCAAGTGAAGGTGTGTTGTGTATGCATTCATTGTAGCATATAAGAAGAGAAAGCCAAATTTGAAGTTTCCTCTACCATTCAATTAGTGTTGAGCATCATGAGTTAAACCCCTTGCTACATCTAATTGTTAATTTAAGTATGATTACTATCATATCTAATTTAAAGTAATTCTCTCAGTCAAATTTTACTGTCATATCTAGTGGTAGGGAATTATTGCCCCCAAATTTTTTTTTTTTGAGGAAAGTTTGAAATGCATTAAAAAACAAAATAATATAAAAAAAAAATAATATCAAACATATATTCATGAAATCAAGTGAATACCGAAGATGTAATAAGAGAGACAATTCTTTTACAAACTGTCATTTAGAAAAGTGAGGCTAAATGCTATTAGAAATGCATCTACATAAATTACAATAAAGGGTAGACACTCAATAAGTTCAAGTACATATATTTTAATAACAAAAGTATATTACAATAAAAATAATTACTATGTCATCCTTTTAGGCTTTATTTTTGGAATTCCATCATAATTGTCCTATTACCAATGCTATCAAATACATCTTTTTCAATATGAGACACTAAACAACTATTCAACCATTCATCCCCATCCAATTACGAAGTGCAATCTTGATGTATTAAGAGTGAGCACTTAATTTAAAGGTGAGCAATCATTCAAACTTGTATTACTTTTTTTTTTTATAATAATAATAATACTAGAAAATCCCCAATTCGAGGGTGGGCACTTGTCCCCCCTCTCTTACACGTGGGTCCGGCCCTATTGAGCCTTTTTTTCGTTCAAATTAATTATGTTTTTTTTTTTTTTTTTGGTGTTTGTAGTTTGTTGGCTTTTTCAAGTATTTTATTATTAAGTTTAAAGTATACTTTTAATCCTTTAAGTTTACATTATGTATACTTTTGATCCTTTAAATTTATAAAGAATATTTTTAATCTTATAATTCTAACACCATTATTTTTTTAACGGAAAATGCAAATTTAAGTTATAACGGTGTAAACTTAAGGGATGATTGTGCAATTAAAAGCTATGAAGCTTAAATTTAAAATATTGGTAAATTAAAGAATATAAAAAAAAAACTTGTGTAATTAATGTTATTAGTCATCACTTGAGTTCGTTGCGTTAGCGTTTTCCGTTAGCATCATTAACAGTGTTAGAATTTTAGGACCAAAAGTATACTTTTATAAAGTTAAGGAATTAAAAGTATGCCTTATATAAAATTTAAAGGACTAAAAGTATACTTTAGCTTATTATTAAATACCATTATGTTTACAAGTAAAAGTGCATATTTAGTCATTTTTTAATAAGCTTGTCCCTTTTTATAAAATCCCTTTTGAGTTTGTCTCAATAATAAATAGACTTTGACCTATTTTGCCTTAAATTACTCTCTCATAATGTATTCTCCATATATTCCCTTTCATCATTTTTATTATTTTTACTCTCTCTCTCTCTCTTACTCATTAAATAGTAGCATTTTTGGAAAATAACTTATATATTCTACATATTTATTACTTTTAACTATTTTTTACTGTTTCTTATAATCTTGCAATTCGATTGAAAAGACCTTATATATAGGAATGAAGGGAGTAACTTTTAATATTTAAATGTTGACAAAACATTCGCAAAAGTAATATATTAAGTTTAATTTTCAAAACAAGAATTACCATTAAAAAAATCATTATTTGAGACTAAAGTTTCAACACGTGCCTAATAAGATAAGTTCACCGACCATGATGTCCAACAGAATGCATGTACATGCATACCAGGGATCATTATCACCTCCAGACAAAACTGATAAGAGAATTCAAGAGTCAAATGTCAGTGCTTCATTTTGGATCAAAGGGTGTCCAGATTCAAAAGTTTCTGTTGCCCCACATGAGGGTGGACGGTTTGGACGAAAATAAAGATTAAACAAACAAGAATTTTCCCTTGTCGGATGTCTATTATTTCTTCTGGTCATTATTATAAAACACCAACTAATAATTCTCATAAACCAATAAAAATAGTTAAAGTCAATAAAGTTGTCCTACAATTTAAGTAACTTTCAATATTACCTCTACTAATTGCAATAAACTCTAATATCATGTTAATTATTACTCTCACCCACCCCTACCCTTATTAATTATGGGCATACATGAAAAAAATAATTAATGCGCTTTGGAAACAAGTAAGAGCTTTATAAAAAGAACCAAATATAATTGTTAGTTGGTGATTTATAATAAGAACTGGGGAGCATTATCCAACTGGAATATATAATATCATGTACTTCACAACATTATATATATTTTGACGGAAATAGTCAAAAGGTACCCTGCAAAAAGGAAAATCACATGCAAGGAAAGGTTTAAGCAAATTGAACAATGTCATCACAATACATATTACACATCTTACTCAAGCATTCCCTCATTTTAATGTTTTTGTATTATTACTGGATAATGATTTTTTTTCTCCCCATCTACTTTTAGCTTTTATCCTTCTCTAACAAACAATAACTTAGTATGGTAATTTTTTTAGGTTAAATTATATAAATCCCCTGAACTTTATATATGTAAAAAATTTACAATAAACACCCCTAAATTTTCAAGTATATACAAATAACCCTAAACTAACCAATTTTATACTCCCTTAAATCTTTTTTGTATGCATTTAAGTATAACCCCCCTTTAATTTTGTATTTTATATATATATGCAGATAAATCAGTTAAACACTAAGCCATTGGCAGAAAATTAATGCCAAAATACACATAACCCTTATCAACTTTAAATTAATTGCATATATATATAAGCTTCATCATCTTTATATTTTAAAAAGGGTTAAGGTGCATATTTGCCAACGAACTATTACCGGAGGAGCGTCTGGCACAAAAAATAATTGAAGAGACCAAATTGGCCAACGAATTATTAAAAAGTGAAAAAAAAATACGAAATAACTATTAAAAAAAACAACTATCACTACTACGTTAAAATATGAGACACTGACGTAAGACGGTAGCGGAGACGCTAGAGAAAAGAGTGGTTAAGCCTTCTTGTTGGATAAGGCAAACACCAACAGATGGGACCCATGTGAGCGCACTATGGCGCGGTTCTTTGTGGCATCGTAGGGACTTAAACTGTGGTGCAAGGCGCACGGCCGAAAGCTATGGACTGCTGGATGAGTTCAACAGGATCAGTGGAACACCCAGTAATAATGGAAGCTTTGGAGATGCCGACGTCGCCGACACTATGACAGTCTATGGAAGACGAAGACACCAAGACAGTGACGAGGTAATAATTCGCTAGCGAATTTGCTCAAAATTGTGTGTTTTTTTTTTTCACTTTTTAATAGTTTGTTGGACAATTTGGTCCCTTCAATTGTTTTTCGGAGCAATAGTTTGTTGGCAAATTTGCACCTTAACCCTTTTAAAAATCACGACCACAACTTTTAGATATTGAGCATCAACCATTGTCGTTAAAATGACCGTTAAATTTAATGAAATGTAAGCCATATGGGACTATCTAAAATTACTTGGCAGATACCATCAGGGGCGGAATCAAGGGGGGCTAGGGGTGGCCCCGCCCCCTAAAATTACACAATTGGACCCAAAATTTTCAAAATTGTGCTTTGGCCTTATAAAAATTTCAATATTTTCAGTTTAGTCCCTTTATGAGACTTTTTGATAGGGACTAAAGTGAAAACATTGAAATTTTATGAGGCTAAATCATAATTTATGAAAATTTTGGGTCCAATTCTATAATTTTCGCCCTCTAATTTTAAATTCCGACTCCACTAGGTTTCGTTTGTAATTTTCGCCCCCCGATTTTCATTCCTAGCTCCGCACCCGGATACCATGAAACTTGTATTATAAAAGTAAAATTAAGATCTTCACTAAAAGGACAACTTTGTACCATTGCTATCCCTAACTTTAGAACTGGAGATTGCATCAGCACTCTCATTCCTTATAGGGAGACTAGGGGGTTTATCTTTTAGAGCTGATGACTTCTTTGTACAACAATTGAGTTTGGGATCAAACTAACACCAAAAGCTTAAAAGAAAGAAAAAGAAAAAATAATAATAAAATGATTTTTTTTTTTTTTTTTTTAAAAAAAAATACTCAAACTAAAACTACTAAAGGATTTCTAATACTAATTATTAATTGCCTTGAGTCCCCGGCAACGACGCCAAAAACTTGATAGGACAAAACTTTATAGCATATAGACCCCGCAAGTGTAACGGGCCGTATCAAGTAATAGAGTGATAAGAAAAGTATCGTTCCCACGAGAACTCAGTCAAACTAGTGATTAGGTGTCAAATTTCCTTTTCTCGTTTAAGTTGAGCAAATCAAAATTGTTTTCAATAACAGTAAAACAAAAGAATTTAATAAAAACAAGCACTTTCAGAGAGAGAGAGAGAATTCAAATATCAAGGAGGACAACCTAGAGATACTAATCCCTTATTTGTTTCTTAGATTTTATTCCCACTAAATTAGTTCTAACTTAACTTCATCAGTTAATCTAGAGTATTAATGTTTATAAGTGCCTGTTGGTCCACTTATACACATACCTCAAATAATTATGCAATGTCTCATATAATTAATTAAGATGCAATTCAAATCGGGCTCACTCTAATTTAATTATGCGGAGCTTCTAGGTATATGGGTATATGTTTATCCTAGACGCAAATTAGATTAAAACCTAACTTCACGTTAAATTTAAACCTAATTCCACATTATTTAATCCAATGTCAATTTAGGATTCCCTTCGTCAAGTTCAATCCTAAATCCCCAAAACATGCTTAACGGTGGCCAATCACTAAGCAATAAATAATAAAAACAAGATTAAAATTAAGCAAAACTAATGAGTGGGAACAATTTCCAAGTCTCAAATAAGTTCATAGATCGTAGGTTGAAAAGAAAATTAGCCACACATGGCTATAAGAAAATTCATGACAAAAATAAGAAATTCAGATTCTAGCATAAAGAGAAGAAGAAGAAAGACAAGATCACAAAACTGTGGAGCCTTCTCCTCATGTAACACGTACTGCAACTCTTCTCCAATTCCTCAAATCTGCGTCTCTCCTTCTTCCTGTGCGCACTAATATTCGCTGCCTCTTGAATTGTTGTTCGCCCCCCTCTTCAGTGTGCCGTCCTTCTCGATATATAGAACTTTTCTTCTGGGGCCGCGTGCTTGATCTCTAATTGATTCCATCATAATTTCCCTTCAATTCTCCAATGTCTCCAAAACATTGAATTGGAAACAAATCAACTAATTGCTCTCAATTACTTGGGCCCACGTCCTCACTCCTCCTCTGATCACAAATTCACAACAATGAAATTTGACTTTTCCACGTGGGGTCCATTTCTCTATTCAATTCCCCAAAATTGCCAAAACAATGGATTGAAAATCAATCCAATAATCTTCTCGTGCTTAATTCCCTGATGGTGATCTGCTTCATTCTTCTTTTTGTGTAGTCCCCACGCATCAATTCAATGGAATCAATCTTCTTAAATTGCCAAAAACGTTGCATGCGTGGCTGTGGAAACACAAAAAGAATCAATAATAATAATGATAATAAAACTGATTTTATTTTTAAACCTCTCATTACTATTATTTATTTTCTAAACTCCAAAAACTTTTATTTTAAATTGACACCCACTAATGATGCATCCAGATTGATATTTCTTAAAATCTCAACAAATTCTCTTCAATTTAGTATTGATGACTTCCTAAATATATTAAATATATCTTAAATCTATTAAAAATAGGAAGTAATCAAGGTTATGATTTTTAAGATGAGGGATGTTATATTATATGCAACTGAGTTAAATTAAAGTTGTTCGCCGAACGTATTGAACAAAATAAATAGTTTGAGTTATTTTCATGATGTAAAAGTTTAGTAACATTTATTATGAGGCTTCAAAGGTTAGAGATGTTATATATATGACATAAAATTGGGGATTTTTTTTGTAACATAGCTACTTTGTTGTTTTCCCTAAAACAAGTGTTTGCGAAATTAGAGATGAATAATTAAGGGGATCTCTTGCATATATGAATTATAACATTTGAATCGTGCAAATTTTATAAATATATTTTACATGGGTTTATTGTTTGTCATGTCACTTGACATAAGGTTATATCAAGTCACCCCAAAACTACGTCGTTTTGGGAGTTAGGAGAATTAATAAAGGGTGTTTCGTATTTTTATTTTTGTATTTATTATATGAATTTTATCAAAAGATCCTTAATTAATTCCCAAACCCCAAAACTACGTCGTTTTGGGGTGATTTGACATAACCTTATGTCAAGTGACATGACAAACGATAAACCCATGTTACATTACAAGTATAAGATAATGCATATATAGATAAGATCTGGTCAAAAATAAAAAAGGTATGGATAAATATAACCCAACATGATATTTTTTTTTTTTAATAGAAGAAATTGTATGCAACATTCCTTTTCAAGCCTTGTGCGTGCCTGCCCATTGAACATGATAATTAATGTGTAACAAGACTTTCTCTCCGTGCGTTGCATCAGATGTGTTAAAATTGTAAATGGGGTTAAATTGAACAACATATGCTACTATGTGTTTGCTAAACCAATTCATAACAATATCATATTATTTCAAACTAAGGTTTTGAAAAACTTCTCCATAAATAACATTTGTTGTAGTGCTATTTGATTTGTTGAATTCATCCAATATAAGTATCCTCAACCCATTGAAACTCTTGACCCTAGATAATGCAACATATAATTTCCCAGGTGAAAAGACTGGACTCAGAAGGTGAAGACCTACATTGGACATTGATTGACCTTGGCTTTTGTTTATTGTCATTGCAAATGATATTATGATAAGAAATTGCCTCCTTGTTATATTGAAAGGTAGTTTAGATTCAGATGGGTTCATATCCATTATGTGTATCAAAATCTCTTCCCCAAAGCTTATGTCCTTCAATGCCTTTGCCCTAATGGCATTCTTTCAAGGTTATGTTATTTGTAGCCTTGTACCATCGCACAACCCCCGCCTCGATCAATATTTCTTATTAACATAATTGGTACACCCACTTTCAAAACCAATTTATGATAAGGTATCTCGAGCATTTAATTGTATTAAGATATTCTATGTCATATAAATCCTCTAAACTTTTGTTTGCCTTATCTATACGACTTTTAGAGTTAGAACTAAAATACTCTACGCGATCACCTGACAACAAAGAACAAATGTATTAGTTCAATGTGTCAACATTTTCAGTTATAGGAGTTAGAATGGACCTATTCTTGCGAGGTAATCTTCGTCCACAACATGTTCTACTAAATTTGGGTAGGTAGATTCAACAATGCACCTAATTGTATTACAATCATCATATTTGGAGTTTTAAAAATATTATTTAAAAAGTAATATATTTAAATAGAGTTTAAATATCTCCTCATGTCATCCATTTATTAATTGGTCCACTTTAAAACTTTAAATGCTATTGTTTATCGACGTGAAGCATACCAATGGAGTAAATTATATTAGATTATCAGTCTATATATAAAACTTGGAACCAGCTGAGGTCCTCTTTGCCTTAATATCCTCTGTCGTCCTCTTCCTGAAGCTGTGTCATTTTAACATAAAATGGTAGCTACTGCACTTTTTTTAAAAAAATATTCAGAGTACTAAGAAGATACTTCGGGATATTAACCGGTGCTGAAAAAATATTGACGAGTAATTTATGATCTTAAAAAATTATTTTAGGATGTTGAAAACATATTTCGTGGTACTCACCGATACTAAAAATATATTCGGATATATATTATCCGATTATATATCCTAAAAATTATTTTAGGATATATATTCGGATAATATATATCCGAAAATAATTTTTCAAGATTATGAAATATTTTTTTTAGTACCGGTTAATATGCTGAAGTATCTTCTTAGTACCCTGAATATATTTTTTTTAAAAAGGGCAGTAGCTACCATTTTGTGTCAAAACGACGTTGTTTCAAGAAGAGAACGGCAGAGGATATTAAGGCGAAGAGGACCTCAACAGGTTCCATAAAACTTCCTATTTAATTAGTGAGGCTGCATTTCATTATCAACAGTAAAAAGGGTTACACCTATCAAAATTTAATATCATTATATTTAACGTTTAACATTAACGTGGTTACATTTTTCACCTTATCTAAGTTCTTTTGTAGCTTAGTTTTTGAGCTTCCCAATTTGTTTTTAACCTTTGTTTCTATAAAAAAAATTCGTCAATCTCTATTATTTACTATGAAGATATTATTAAAAAATTATAGGAAACGAACCAATTATGAAGATATTATTAAAATTAACCAATTAATAATTATTGGTATAATTTTGATATCAATATCATATTTATAAAAAGTAAAATGCATATATATTATATAATGATTGGTAAAATTAAGTTGGGGATGCAAAGATACATGAATAATCAAAATAAGTTTCCATTATATTCTCAAATAAAAATCTTAAACACCCCCACCCAATTTTTTTTTTTTTTTTTGGCCAGGAACCAAGAGAAAGCATTGATGGAAGATGGTAAGGCTGTAAGGGAGAATACATATTGTTGTAGGCAACATAAAACTTTCCTAATACTTGGCCGAAAAAAAAAAAAAAAGAGATGTGAGGGGTTTGAATTTGAAATCATGATCCAAATATGGAGAATGAGTGGAGCGAAGACATGGGGAGTGAAAGTTTCTTGGGAAAGTTAAGCTCATTATGGTGTATGTTGGAAGTTGTGTTATTAAAAGTAATTAAATTAATTAGTAAATAAAAAATATTAATTTAATAGACTTTTTTTTTTTTTTTTTTTTTCAATCATCAACTCTTTGTACGTGATATTTGGATATTAAAAGTTTGAAATTGAAATTATAAAAGTCTATAGGCTACCTAGGGAAATGAAACCTCATTAATGCGATATTTGAAGTTTTAAAATATTAATAATCAAAATGACCAATAGACATCCTTTGAGATAGGCCAATGATTTATGTTCATATATTGTTGTAGCCTTGTAGGCAACAACAAAAACTTCCGTAATACCTGGGAAAAAAAGGCTTCCTTAATATATGAAATAACATGTAGAAAATGAAAAATATAAAGTTAAATATTGTTCCATATAATAATATAACCATGGTCCATAACTGATCTTTTCAATTTATTAAGAGTTCCATTTCATTTAAATCTAAATCCAGCACAAAATCAAACATTATTTCATAAAAGATGTAAAAGATTTAAATTTTCAAAATCTAGAGAATAAGGTGGAGGCAGGGAGAGTGAAAGATTCTTGGAAAGTAAACTCATTATGATGTATGTTAAAAATTGTGATATGAAAACTTAAGTAAATTAAGGGTATTAAATTAGACAAATTTAAGAAAAAATTTATTAAACTTAATAAATATAGGGCCAAATATGCCAAAATCATAGAAATCAAATTAAATTAAAACTATCCTAATTTACCTGAGATTTAATGGCTAATCAATTAAAATAATCTTCCTATTATAATGGAAAATAAATCAAATTAAAACTATACTAATAACATGAGATTTAGTGGCCTATAAACTAAAATGATTAAATACAAAATAGCCCTAAAATATGTGAAAAAGTGATGTTTCCCAATGGATTCCCACTCAAGTATGAATTTGAAGTTTCCAAATTAAATTAATTGCGCAAACTGGACATGCATTCAACCACATTTAACTCTAGGGAAAGAAGAAAAAACCCAAAAACAACATTAATTCTTCTGATGATTTCTCAGAAGTAGCTTAAATCATAAATGGGAGTAGACGACTTTAGCATTTTAACTCGGTCATTACTTGTTTAGAAAATCTCATAAAATTTAAATGATGCAAAGTGTTTTATTCTATATAAGTTCTTTCTAGTAATGCCTTAAATTAATCGTTAAAAGAATACATATATATACTCTACAGTAAAGTGATTAAACACGATGACACTATAATTGTGATTTCGATTAGATGATGGACATACTATTAATAACTCGTAAGTATTATATGGTATTAGACCACCTAATACCTTAATTTCAAAAATAGTTTGACACCAAATAGGTTGATCAATTGAAATTTCACTTATAATAATGAGGACCGTTATACATCCGTACCAATATTAAATCTAATTAGATTAAAAGTACAAATATATATACACACACACTTCTTAGAAGTATTCATATAAGTGGACACATTTTCGTAATGTTTATTGTCTGCTCATTGAAACATTAATATTAAAATATCTTCGCTACCATTTAAGCAAATGATACTAATACTTGAGCAACACAAGTTCAAAAACACAACGTATGAGGTTGGGCACAAAAAGTTGGCCATAAGGTCTAACATTTAATTACAAACATAATTACAAAACGCAGAAGCTAATAAATGAACATATAACATCAAAGTTAAATCCATATAACAACCCTCTTAGCCTTAGCGACCTCTTCATCATGTGGATCAATAAACACTCGAGTTGCATCCAGGTGGCTAGGTAGCTTCACTCCTGCACAGGTAATATATGCCAGGTTTAAAAAGTAATATTTATAAACTTGTAGAATAAACGATTGCCAAGTATATAACCTCACCTATGGCAGTAACTCCATTAATCAATGCATACTACACAACAACAAATACACCATAAATTCAAGGTTCCACAAGGATTACTGACAGAACCCAAACAAACATTATAGATAAATAAAAGAAATGCCAGAATTTACAGAATTCAAATTCAAATAGGAAAATAGAGACAATCCACCAGAAAATGGAAGAATTGCATTTACAAATAAAGCAAGAAAATATGCAGAACCAAGCTACAACCATGTTAAGAAAGTTATAGGGGAAACGGTTAAGAAAACAGCTTATAAATGTAAACAAATAAACGAAAAGATGAACAATTTCAACTTCCCATACCTAACCAACTTGGAAATGCCAAATACCAGGATGTTGCATCACTAATAAATGCTTGTCCTTTTTTTCAAAGTATTTATGTCCCGTCAATAAACATAGCACCTAGCCAGCGCCTTAGTAGCGCAGTGGCATGGGAACTTGGCTTCCCTCCCCGATGTCCAGGGTTCGAACCCTGCCCCTTCCCCTACTATGTGTATCAAAAAATAAAAAAATAAACATAGCACCTAAATGTTTTTTTTATAGAAAAGATAAGTTAAGAAGGATGTAATCTCTGTCCCGGAAATCCAATATAAACTTATAATGTCAGCTTTACACTTCTAATTGCTTTAAAAAAAACAGCATATTGTCCTATCTGAATCAACAATTTTTTTCCCATTTACATGTTCTTTTCCGGAGGCGACTCTTCAGTTTTAATTCTTTCAGTCCCAATGCAACTTGCAACAGATATTTTGAACACATTACTCTACAACGAAAAAGAACAAATATAATGTAGGATATGATAAAAGCAAAAATGAAGGCTCAACTTAATTTCAACAAAATATAAGAATACAACAGTAAGAAGATACATATAACTCATCCACCTCAAATGCAAAACAATCACCACTTTATGGAAAGTAAGAACCATAACTTGAAAAAACAAAAATAATAACAGTTTTCAATACAATATACCATGAAAAAGATAATAGTAAGAGTGAAAGAATATATTGATCAATCACAATAAATGCATTGAAGAAAGTTAAAACTTCAGTTTAAGCCAGTCTCACTTTCAGACACACTCTGACATATAAGATATCAAAAGAAGTATTCTAAAAGAAACTCAAAAACTCAAAACACAAATAAACCATATTCTAAAAGAAGCATTCTACAAAATTTACACCAAAAACTCTCCAATTCATGCTTAAAGTTATCAAACCACATTGCCTTATAACTAATATCAAAATTCAAGTTTGGATGCTTGTCTATATGGAAAAATAGAGGAAATTAAATTTAGTAATACAATCATAAGAGAATATCTTTTTCATGGTAAATGGTGGCAGCTAAAATGGCAGCAGACTTAAGGTCTCATTCCTCATGAAAATGCCATTAGACATACGGTTTAACATGAGGCCTCAAATTGACCACATAAATTGTAAATCACAATTACATTTTCTTTAAAGGTAATACCTCACAGCTAATGTAGATTGAAGTTTTTGAGATGCCAGCTTCTTAATCGTATTTGGTACTCCCGCAGTGGAGATAGTAATCATTCTTTGCCCAATTTGCACATCCTAAAATATACATGCACACAACACAGAACGTCACCTGTAAAACCTATGATCTACTCTCTAATTTCTATGACAATAAAATGAAATATTGAAAAGAAAACTGAGCCAATTTAGATGAAATGATTTCCTGAAATTCGGAAGGGGATTGTATAATATGCATGTACATTGTAACAACCCATTTTCAAAAGCAGTATATATTTTTTATTTTCATCAGAGTAAAGCATCGGAGTGATTGAGTAACTGATATTTATATTTAAAATGCCGTAAGTCTGGCTGATTACAGTAGCGGTACGTTATACCGAGTGTTTTCAAAAGTAAATAACAAAAGAAGAAAGTCTTTAGCCGAGTCCCTATGTGTGCCGCTTGCCTTTCTCCTCGATCCTTGGACCTCCTGACCCTGACGCTGTGTTAAGAGCTGAGGTTCAATGCCCATTGAACCTCAGGTAACGGTTAACCTCATGCTTATATAACAGTTATGTATGACAAATATTCATGACATTACAACAATAATCAATACAAAAGCCCATAACAGATGTATGATTAGAAATACATAACCACGTATGTAAGAAAATAACAGCGTATGTAACATAACCATGTATGCTACAGCAATAGTTAGAACATAACCTCGTATGTAAGTCTTAGTTGATGAACACAACAATCATATATAATCATACAATAAGCATCAGAGCTAGTGTTACAGTACGCGAACATACCTTCGTTGATGAATACGGTACGTTTGTCGATCGCAAATGCGTTCACAGATATCCTATGAGGGTAATATCGCATTTATTAATTTCCAAACAATATCCTAATAGATATCTTAGTCACAAATGACTATTTTTCCCTTGCAACATTTATTTTTCACTCTATTCCCCCAAAATCCGTAGAACAACGCTGGTACAAATCTGGGCAGCATTTCATCTATCTTTGAAAAATCATAATTAATTCTAGAAACATCGAAACGAGGATCCGTAAAATTCCTTGGAATCCTTAGGATGTCTATTTTCAAGTAAAAATAATCAATTCTGCCCAGATTACACAAATCACTCCCATGTTTTAAGTTTTGAACCTTTGCCCAGAATTTTTCCAGAAATTCGTAGCCTAACTTTGAAGATTTTTATCTCTCTGTACAGAAATCATTTTGACATGTTCTTGACATATTTAAAAATCCCTATATGTCTATTTTAACCATGACTTTTCTCAGAATTTTGTGACCATATTTTCAATATGAAATTCTGCCGTTTTCATCACTGCCTCCAGAAATTCGAAACCGATGAAATTTCGCCGAACTTCGTTACTTTGATGATTTTCTTCCAGAAATTTTGCTATATGACTTCCCTCATCATTTTTCGAAATAAAGCCAATTTTGACTATAAAATCATGTAAATAAAATTATCCTAGCATATTTAAGATCTACACTACTTCTATCTAAAAATTGAAGAACTAGAACTTAAAGAACTTAAAGCTAGAGCTAGAGAACTTACCAAGAACTTTGCTACTCCTTCAAGAAGCTCCTCACTCTTACTCTCAACTCTCTATTTCAGATTTCTTTGCTTGTTTTGATGTGGAGAATATGAAGACTCAAGCCCCCTATTTATAGCAAAAGGCTATGGCAATCTTGTAATTCTCTAACTTACACATCTCTCATTTTTGGCCATGGGTTTAAGTTTGAATTCTCCCTCCAGCTTAGCCAAAAAATGTGGCCTACCTCCCCCCCATTCTTCCTCCTTTGATTTTTCACCAAAGCCTCTTGCCTTGGTGTCAAAATTGTCCCCATGTGTAAAGCTTTTGGTCCCAAGAGTGCTTTGGTGGCTCTTCCTCCATCAAGCATTCTCCAAGCATGCATTGGTGGCATCTCCATCTTCATGCATTTCCCAACTTGGTGTTCTAATTTCCTAGTTACTCTAAGTATGCTTGTAACTAGATGACTTTGGTGATTGGTTAGCAATTAAGCAAAATACTCTTAGGGTTTAGTCTTTAATTAGCTTAATCTTTGGTCATTAATCCTAAAATGGTGTTTTAGGTGTTATTAAATTTATTTGCTTGGTTACTAATCTAATCATGATCATTAGTAATCATCTTTATGCTAATCCTAACCCCTTATTGGTCCTTGACCTTTAATTATCCTAATACATCTTTAATTGGTGACTATTAACATTAATTGTAAAGAATTACCTAAATACTCCATTAGTGTAATTTTAATTGCTCATTAATTATTAGCAATTGCCCCTTAATTGTTCAAGTGTTTTGATAATTCTTTATGGCCTTATATGAAATAAATATGAACTAAATATTAATTATAGGGTATTAGAAAATTTAGTTTCTTAACAAATTATGAAAATTGGTGTTTATGGTCCTTTTTTTTTTTTTTGATACAATGTTTATGGTCCTTTAATTAATTATGAAGACTTGCACAATTTATTTAATTTAGTGAATGTTTAGTTGGTAATTAATTGCCATTGATTTCTCTAAATTTATTTAGGCATTTCATAACACTTTCTTGCTCTTTTAAATTCTACATGAACCATACCTTAATATGGTATTTATTATATTTTATGGTATTTTATGATGCCTAACACAATTTATTAAATCATTGGTTATTCTAATCCCTAGAAAATAGAATAAACACATCTCAAAATTTGAGACCACATATTCACCTATTTTAAATAGGCTTTTTCTATCAAAATATTGTATTTAAGATAAAAAGAAATTTCGGGTATTACATACATTGCATGTAATTTCATGACAACTGTAAATCTACTGAAGAAACACAAGCATCAACAACAGCTAACAAATTATATTTCCATTATTAACCAACACAAAACCGGAAAACTACAGATGAGTGACCTATGTGAAACACTAAATATGGTAGGGAGGGGAGAGTTCCTAATTATTTAAGAGAAGACATAACATGTTGATGAATGGCCGTACCAGGGTTCAAAAGGATATATTATATGGAAAACTTTTTAGTCAAAAGTCATTCCACACATCGTTGTAATCAATTCACCTTATTCAGGCAGTGGTGAGCTTCCAGTACCCTCTTCATATTTAACATAGGCTCACCCATCCCCATGAAAACTACATTTGTCACTCTGCGCTTGAAAACATCCTCAATGGCCAAAACCTGTGCATAGAAGATGTATTCTAATAATGCAATGACTTCTGGGCGGAAAATAATCCCAATTTTTAAATTAATGCAACTTGCTTCCTCTTGATATGAATGCGATACCACGCCACTCAATTAATCCAATTCAATCATACTATCCAACAATACCATGTAGAAAGCACAATATCATTGAATCAATAAGGAAATACAAATTTATAAATCCAACAAGCTACTAAAATTCAATCCAATCACAAGGTTCAATCCACAAAGTTATCCAATCGGGTAAACTAAGTCTCAAAGATACAAAACAATATTCCTAAAACTAGGAAATTAAAATGTAATTAGAGAAAATAGATTTAAAAAAATGAACTCCCCTATATTGAAGCTTTGGAACTCAAGCTACTTCCATCCAAGAAGCAAATGAACTCAGCCATACAAATCCATCATAGCATCACATTAGCTTACAACCCAAACAACCAGAGAAGTCAATGAAGCACCGAATCAAGGATTTTATACTGAGAGAGAGAGAGAGAGAGAGAGAGAGACAACGTGGGCTTGTCGGGCTTGAAGGAAAAATGGAGAAAGTGTAAAGTGACGGTGGTTAACGGCTTTGCTTCTCTCAATGAAGCTGGAGAATGACGATTAGTTGGTGAAGAAGGTGAAATAGACGAAGATCCCCAAGTTCGCGACGCTCTGCTACTATGATTTCCGTTCTCAAACACTCTCTCTTTCCCCTTTGTTTCAGGTCGACAACGGAAGATGGTGAGGGAAGGTGGTCGCTCGCCGACGACCGTGGTGGCGGAAGGAAGTCACCTTAGGCGAGAGACTAGGTCCTGGATAGGAAATAAGAAGAAGGTCGCTCGTCTGCGTGATATCCACTGTCGCGGTGCTGCCTCTCCATTTAATCTGTCGGGGCTCTCAATCCCCATCTCCCGGTGACCCTAATTCCCTTGGTCAAAACGTGTGTTTTGACCAAGGGACTAAAATGAGAAGTTTGAAAGCTTTTAAGGAGGGACAAAACTGTGAAATTTCAAAATGTTTGTGAGGCATAACTGAAATTTCTGAAACATCTGGGTACTTTTCTGTCATTTTTCTCTGGACCTTTTCTTCACTCATTCCCAATTTTCAGAAATTGTTGGGGCCTTTCCTGTAATTTTCCCCAATCCTCAACATATTAATTTGGACGCTCAAGATCTTCATTTTCTTCTTAAACACCTACAATGCAAAATTAAACACAGTAGCATCAAAAGTCCAATAAATCATATGCATGAATAATTAATAAATAATGACCATTTTACCCCTAATTTCAATTAATTCAATACAAATGTCCCTAACTCAAATTAATGCCTAATCATGCAATAATGTCCCAGAAAATGCATTAAGAATCTCTATTTAATCATGAAAAATCATATAAAAATATGGTTCGATCAATACTTAATAATATAAATCTAGCAACTTGATAATTTATTTGTTAATTAAATGATCTATTGATTATATGAATATGAGACTTGTTGGAAAAAAAAAATAACTTAAAAGGTCGATTAAGGGCAATTTAATAATAGGTTAAGGAGTAATGTGACCAACGAACTTTTAATTTTTTTAGGTTATCTTTTTTTTTTTTTCCAACAAGTCTCATATTCATATAATCAATAGATCATTTAATTAACAAATATATCATCAAGTTGCTAGATTTATATTATTAAGTATCAACATTGATATCCATTAAGCTCTTTTTATAAAAATAAAAATTAAACACATTTCATTTCTTTCCGGATGTAATAGATTTTTTAGATTTTTTAAATTCTATTAACATTAAATGAATTTTTTAACTCATATAAATTTCGTCTAAAATATCTAAAATAAAAATAAATCACATAATTGTTTTTGTTTAACATATATAATAAATTATAAAATAACTTGAGTTTTATTTAAATCATATAATTATGTTTTTAATGAAAATTTTTGTTTATTTTAGAAAATGAGTAATTTTTGTCCATAGACATCTATACAAGTAGTTTTGAATAATGACAATTGAGAAAAAAATTTATTTAATTTATTGAAATTTAGAATTTTGTGCTGGGCGCTCCTGAGTAAAAGTTTTTTGTGTTGGGCGCTCCTGGAGTAAAAGTTCGTTGGCCAATATGCACCTTAGATAACGGACGTTATCTTTTTCTAATGACGTTGTCTTGATCAACATTTTAAAAAGTTTATTGTCTTGGGTGCACATTTTTAAAAGTTTATTGGTATTTTTGGTCAACTTAAAAGTTAATTGTATTGAACGCTCCTGAGCCAATAGTTTGTTGTCCAAACCCGTACCATAACCCAACATTATATTCATACATGTAGAACCTTAATATTTTTGTCTTGCATCTCCTTGTTCACATATTCATACACCTAACTATCATAAATACCATCAATACTTGTATCAAAAAAAAAAAAATACCATCAATAAAACTTTCAAAATAAGTCAAAAGCTGAGAATTTCATTACTTTGATTTTTAAAGCACACAAGTCAATCATACCACATTACAACACCACAAGCCAAAATACAAGCACTTCATTCTCTTGTCTACGATCAAACTCAAAAACATTAAATTTGCGTTCGTCATCTTCCAAATGCTACCAAATCAAAGACCACATTACTTAAACGGATCTTAATGACTGTTTAGACTCTCCATGCATATCTATCATAGTTTTTCAAAATGTGCAAAACATTTTCCCTTAAACTTGCCAGCCCAGAATCAACAAGAGAAAAACACAACACCAATCTAAAGTTAGTTTTTATTTGTAGCGAACGTTTCCTCTTGTTTTCTGATTTCATTATATTGTTGAATATTTTCTCTGAGTTTTATCATGACACATGCGATATGAATATGACAAAGAGTTGTTCATGTTAAAAAATGTGCTGAATTTTAATGGCTCTGTATGAGCGTTTTGGGCGCCTAAAAGCTTAGTTTGGGATGGAAAAAAAAGCTCAATAGGAGGGGGAAAAAAAGCTAAGTTGTATGGTGTTTAGGTGGGCTTTTCAGTGACTCAGCTTCTTCCAAAAGGACTTCTTAATTCAGAAGCCGAAATCCCTGAGCGTAGGGCGAGCGTGGGAGTTTAATGGGTGAGTCCGACGGTGTTTCTGAACTCAAAGGAATGCACTAGAAGCCTCAGGAGTTGCTGTGGTGGAAGGTCCCTTGTCCACTAGTGGAGCCCCGATTGGCTGCTTATTGGGGTTGCCGCCGGAGTAGCCACAGGGGATGCAACCTTCAGCGAATGAGAAGGCGGGGATGAAACCGGAGAAGACCCGTTTGAAGATGGATTGGAAGCCGAGATAACGAAGTAGGGGAATGGGCAGTCGGGGATTTCACCAGAGGGGTTGTGGTCCACGACGAGGCAAACCCAGATGGAGAAATGGTTGGAGTTACCGAAGGCGGCAATAAAGCCGGAGAAAGTGCATTGTCTCCTTCTACAGAAAAAGGAATTGTAGAAAAAAGTGCAAGCTCGAAGAGAACAAGCAATATTTTCATTGTTCAGACCTAAGAAGCACGGACATGGCAATTTCCAGCAAAAGAACAAGTCGGACACACGATTTCCTCTGACACGCGAATTCTAGTGCAATTTGCGAATTAAGGGGGTCAACAGGTCAAATGGCAGTTTTGCAATTTTATCAAAAACTGAAACAAATAAAATGCTCCGACGAGATCGCGCGTGAGTTTAGCACCCCAAATTCCATACTCCAAATCCTGTCGGTTGTGTAATACCCAAACTTTGTATTTATCTTAAATACAATATTTTGATAAATAAAGCCTATTTAGAATAGGTGAATATGTAGTCTCAAATTTTGAGATGTGTTTATTCTATTTTCTAGGTAATTTTTCCTTAGGATTAGAATAACCAATGATTTATTAAGAGACTAAATTTACTAATACCCTATAATTAATATTTAGTTCATATTTAGATTCACAAAATGCCATAAAGAATTATCAAAACACTTGGGACAATTAAGGGGCAATTACTAATAATTAATGAGCAATTAAAAATACACTAATGGGATATCTAGATAATTCTTTATAATTAATGTTAATAGTCATTAATTAGAGGTGTATAGACTAATTAAAGTTATATTGGGATAATTAAGAGACAAAAACCAATAAGAGGTTAGGATTAGCACTAAATGAGTTATTAACAATCATCAACTACTCTAAGAACCACTAATGCAATAATCAAGAGGCAATTAGATTAAGATGTTAATTAAACTCTAATCAAGCTTTGAAAAATCCACAATTGCAACTAAAATCTAAGGGTCAAGATTTAACCTCATAAAGTTAATCTAAGAGCTTAAATAAATAAGAAGCTTAATCCTTGTAAAAAATAAAAGAACCAATGGGAAGAATTTAAACTCATAATATCTAGATATTGTTTATCAAACACATGAGGGAATTTAAGTCAACAAATGGAAGAGGATAAAATGGAAGAGGATGAAGAAAGAGGAAGGAGGAGACGGTTTGGAGAAGGGAAGAATGAGAAGAGATTAAACATTTATGTTGAAGAACCAATTCTTTCAAAGACACCAATTAGAGATAGGACCGTGGAATATTTAGTTAATAAAAAATGCATGAAATAGTTAATGTGAAGGTTGGTGTTTACGGAGGTGGGATCAAGTTGATGAAGTTAAAAGCTTTTTAGTTTTGAAAAGTCAAAAAAGGTGGCGCATGCACATGGGTAGGTTTTTAAGAATGATTAAAGCAATTAGATAATTAAAAAGCACAATAAAAGTGGCTGTTAGAAGAGCATACCGGGAGGCATGTGCAAAGGCTAGGATTTAGTCTCAAAAAGTGCATTTTTAATCCATGGGTTGGGGTGAATTTTTGTCACATTTAAATGCCAATTGTGTCCTCAATGTTTTCCTATAAATAGACCCCCAACATCTTCATATTCTTCACACCCAAAGCAAGCAAAGCAATCTGAAATTAAGAGAGAAAGTAAGAGTGAGAGCCTTGAAGAAAGGAGGAGCAAAGTTTTTGGTAAGTTCTCTAGCTTTAGCTTTGAGTTCTTTAAGTTTTAGTTTTAAAATTCTTAGATAGAAGTAGCCTAGATCTTAAATATGTTAGAATAATTTTGTTTACATGTTTTTATAGTCAGAATTAGCTTTATTTTGAAAAAATGATGAGGGAGGTTATATAGCAAAATTTCTGGAAGAGAATCATCAAAGCAACGAAGTTCTGGCGAAATTTCATCGGTTTCGGAATTTCTGGAGTCAGTGATGAAAACGCCAGAATTTCATATTGAAGATATGGTTAAAAAATTCTGAGAAAATTCACGGTTAAAATAGACATATAGGGATTTTTAAATATGTCAAGAACATGTAAAAATGATTTTTTTTACAGGGAGATAAAAATCCTTAAAGTTGGGCTACGAATTTCTGGAAAAATTCTGGGCAGAGGCTCAAAAATTTAAACCTGGGAGTGATCCGTGTAATCTGGGAAAAATTGATTCTTTTTAATTGAAAATAGACATCCTAAGGATTCCAAGGAATTTTACGGATCCTCGTTTTGATTTTTGTAGAATTAATTATGATTTTTCAAAGTTAGACAAAATGCTGTCCAGATTTGTACCAGCGTTGTTCTACGAATTTTGAGGAAACAAAGTGGAAAATAAATGTTGTAAGGGAAAAATAGTCATTAGTGGCCAGGATATCCCTTAGGATATTATTTGTAAATTAATAAATACGATATTACCATTATAGGATACGCGTGATCACCGCCCGACCGTCAACGTACCGACAACACCGACGAAGGTACGGACGCGTCTTGTAACACTAACTCGATGTTTCGTATACCTATATGTGATAGATATGTTTATAACCGTGACTCGTTTTTAAAAGAATTGTTCATACACATACAGCTTTGTAGGGGTTATAGTCATGATAACGCCGTTGAGTTTTCCTAGCGAAGACACGGATGTACACCGTGGCACCGGTGAATAGTGCGATTTGTAATAACATTCATATGCGGTGGCTGTGTTGTTATTGCTTTTTATATGTGAATATAGCTGTGATGTCATGAGATAACTGTCATACATTACTGTACATGAACATGAGGTTAACCGTTACCTAAGGTTCAATGGGCATTGAACCTCAGCTCTTACCATAGCTTCAGGATCCGGAGTAAACAGGATCAAAGACAAGGGTAAGCAGCAAATGTAGGAATCGGCTGGAGAAAGTCCTATTGACATATACTTTACGATATCAACATTTGAAAAAAAAATTGTAACTTATTTGTTAAAAGCACATACATTACGGTGGATATTTATCGTTACTTTTCAAATATTATTTACTTTCGATGCTCTACTCTGATCAAGATACTGTGAAAACGCTTTCGAAAATTGGGATGTTACAGGTTGACACTTAGTTTTAAGAAAATTGATAGCATTTGAGGTGCTACAGCTTAGAGTAATGCAGAAACAGAGAGCATGCAATTACGTTTGGACAATGAGTGCCTGATATAAAATGTCCAAACATATGCTGATGTCCCGACTTAAGCTGATATATTAAAAATTTCCCGAAGGAATATTCGTGTGATACAACAATACAGAGCTTGTATAATTACAATTCTTACATGGTAACTATACAACCTTAAACAAAGCCTTAGGTAGACTTGGGGCAATGAACCTAACTCAGTTAATCAACCAATTTGGCTAGGCCGGTGTCTAGTGGAAGTCTCCCCGAATTCACGGCGACTTATCGACTGAACCACATAGACGAACCCTTTCTAAACACCAAATGATTTAAAATAACCTTGTCAGATTCATGCCAGAAAAAATGCTCTGATGACACTCTTCCGACATTTGCTTTGACCGGTGCCTCTTCACAGCTCCGTCCATCAATTCCTCTTCATGGCTCCATCTACCGGTACCTTCTCTGTTCCAGTTTCCTTTCCTAAACTTTAGTCAAATCTGAGGTCCAATACCCATCGGACCTCAGGTAACAGTTAACCTCTATAGCAGATATAACAATATATGACAGATATTCATTACATATCAGCATCAACCATACATAGTACACGAGATGTAAGGTTACAACAATACATAAGCACCACTACAAAAAAAAAAAAAAAAGACTTTCAGTGGCGACATTAAATGTCACCGCTGAAAGTATGACTTTCAGCGTTGACAATCGAGTCGCCGCTGAAAGTATTGACTTTCAGCGGCGACATTTGATGTCGGCGATAAAGTTACCTTTCAGTGGCGACAAAAAATTGTCGCCGCTGAAAGTTATCGTTTTCGGTGCCTCTTATATGTCGCCGCCAAAAGTGTGTTTCGGCGATGACTTAGTGTCGCCACCGAAAGTTTTTTTTTTAATTTTAGTTTTTTTTAACTTATGATATTTATAAAATAAATATGTTTATTGATGTAATTTCTTATGAAGAATAAATTAATTCTTTCAATTATTGAGAGATAAAGAGAGTTTGAGAAATAGTTTGTTGTGCATGAGAGAGTGAGAGAAAGGAAGTGGGAAGAGAGTGATATAGTGTTGTTAATTGTTAGAAATTGGTAATATTCTAGTACATTTTATTTTCTTTTTAACATTGCATTGTCACATTAAAGTTGTTGTTTAAAGTTGATTTTCATTAATTGTAGAAAGAGATTGTAAGTTTTAATGAAAAGAGAAATTTGATTTTGCGTTGAGAAAGTTTTCTCAAGTGCTTTTGAAACTTATACTAATACATGTATTCATTGAAATACTATTGGAGAGGAAATTGATCTAGTTTTATGAAATGCAAATGAGAGAAATAATCATGAGCTCCATTTAATCATTGAAATCAAAGAATCATTTGCATTTATCACTTTCTAATCATAAAAGTAGTGTTTCAAAATTCTCTTCCCACATTAAATTTTGTCATGACTCAACTTAATTGAATTTACTAAGCCTCTTATTTGATCATTTGTTAATCAAATTCTCATGGAAACGATCTCTACTTGTCACTTTATTACTTGGCGCGACTCGTGCACTTGCGATAGTGAACATGTGTGTACTTGAGAGAGATGATAATTATATATGTGTGTGAGAGATGAAGAATTAAAGATACAATGTATGTGTGAGGAAGAGAGTGCAAGCATGAGAGAGGGGATAGTTTGTAACATAGAGAGAGGGGAAGTGAGAGATGGAGTATGTGAATGGGAGGGATAGTTTGTAAGTTTTTTTTTTTTTTTTTTTTTTTTTTGGGATTCCCTCCCCCATCGAAACAAAATACCTCTGTTAATTATTGTTTGATTTGATTACCGTAATTAGGCATAATCATATGAGTTAATTTAGGATTTAGAATTATCACATTTAATGCTCCTTAATACTCCTCTTGTTATTTTCTTTAGAAACCCTTATTTAATATACAAGTTATTGGGATTATATTTCTTATTATGCTTACATCTTGAATTTAGTCTTAAAATTTAAAAATTATAAAATGCAAATTTATTAGTATGTGAGAAACCATTATTCTTCTTTTTTTCCCAATAAAAACCATTATTTTTCCAAAACTACAGCTTTCGGTGGCGACAATATAGTCGCCACTGAAAGTAATACTTTCAGCGGCAACATTTGTTAGTCGCCTAAAAGTAGGCGACAATGTTTTGTCGCCGCCGAATGGGTGTTTTGGTGGCGACTTTTTGTCGCCGCCAAAAGTCCAATTTACCTGCACGTCCCTTTTCTGTAACACCCCATTTTTCTAAAGCGTTTTCAAAATAATTTGATCAGAGTGGCGCATCGGAGCAATTCAAAAGAGTGAGTACTGATGAGTATATTACAAAATATCATCCATGGTTTGTTATAGTAGTGGTACATTCATCCCAATAATTCCAAAATATTTTACAATCCAAAAACAGAAAGAAACTCCGGCTGGGTCCTCAAGCGGGCGCTTACCCTTGTCAACGACCTTTGGTCCTCCGCACACGATGCTACTGAGTAAGAGCCGAGGTCCAATGCACATCGGACCTCGTGTACGTTAACCTCATGCTTAAGTAATACGGTATATGTATGACAGATATTCATGACATTATAGCAGTAATCAATACATAAGCACACAACAGATGTAAGATTAACATATCAACAATACATAGCACACAGCACATGTAAAGTGTAACATCCCATTTTCAAAAGCAGTATATATTTTTTTTTCATCAGAGTAGAGCATCGGAGTGATTGAGTAACTGATATTTATATTCAAAATGCCGTAAGTCTGGCTGATTACAGTAGTGGTACGTTATACCGAGTGTTTTCAAAAGTAAATAACAATTGTAAGGTTATCTCAATAACAATTGTAAGGTTATACCTATTTATATTCAAAATGCCGTAAGTCTCTAGGTCTGCTACCCTATCCAGGGTCATTTTATTCATGGACTTTCTAGCTCCAGTCAATAGCCTTATCTCAATTTCCCACTTCTTTAGGGATCTATTAGCTACTAACATCTCTAAGGTTATCGGTTCCACCTTGAAACCATAACCTGTGGTTACTAGGTTTTAGCTATCGTAGGGTTCCGTTAAGGAACTAACTCTCAGGTATTCAAACCTAAGGCAACCTTACTCACATTTTCTCAGGGTTCCTACTCTCAGGTACTGGAACCTAGGTAATGCTCAGTCATACCTTGACCTAAGCACTGTCTCTGACTCAAGCCTATTATCACTCTATCTTTTCTTATAGTATCCCAAAGGATTACTATGTTTCACACCGCAAGGTATTCAGGCCTTTGTTTGAAGGATATCAAATTCTTATGCTATATCCCAGGGGTTAAGAATCCTGAGATTTCTCTCGCTTAAGCACGCTTAATTTCACAATGTCTATCGTATCGGGTACTAATATTAGTACACATACCCTTCGCATACCGACCACTCTCATAGGTGCTAGTATGGCATAAGCGCCTCCCCGGAAATACCGGGTACTTTCCCCTTTCTATCTAACGGTCACCACCGTCAAGGATTTAGTCAAAAGACCCTCATCCCGGAGCCATGCCCCGTTGCACGCATGGTGTCGGGTTTTTGCAAAGCGGGGATTTTCCTCTCGGGGTAACTTAGTAAGTTCTTGTTTCTACAAGGAAACTAAATCAATAGTCACTTTGTCTACGGGGAAAACCTAAGCGATGCACCGACTTCTACGTAACGATTGCCTTGAAACTTTGGGCGGGGATTTAACTCGGACTCCAATTTCTATATTAGAAGTCCTAGAGCTTTAGAGAACCCATATTCTATGTTATCTACTATATCTCGAGTCTCATCCGGCGTGGCCCGACTCCATATATACGCTCACGGGTTAGAATGGAATTAATGCCCGAGTACAAACTGGAGATTATCGAATTATCGAATTATCAAAATTATCGGAATTATCGAGAATCATCGAAATTATCGAATTATTGGAGCCTAATATCGATGTAGGTACAGCGATGGATACACCATCCCGGTTTAGCGTGGTGCACCGACGGAGGGTGGTACACTTTGGTTCGGGATGGTACACCGGTTAAGACCGGTATACCGAAGTAAGGTGGTACTCCGACCTAGGCTTATATCGTACTCATTTTCAAAACATGCTCTTTTAAAAAGGTGTAGAGCCTAACTCCGTTACTCAAACCAAATGGCCGGGTAGGTGTCTATCATGGGAGCCTCACCGTGCTAGGGTGGTGATTGGGTGATCCACATAGACTAGCTGCCTTCGGCACCAAAAGGTTTGGAATAACTTAGTCAGATCTATGCTAGGACAACTGCTCTGATACCAAAATTGTAACATCCCATTTTCAAAAGCAGTATATATTTTTTTTTTCATCAGAGTAGAGCATCGGAGCGATTGAGTAAGCGATATTTATATTCAAAATGCCGTAAGTCGGGCTGATTACGGTAGTGGTACGTTATACCGAGTGTTTTCAAAAGTAAATAACAAAAGAAGAAAGCCTTCAAATTTGAGTCCCTATGCGTCTTTGCTTGCCTTTCTCCTCGATCCTCGGTCCTCCGACCTACGCTATGTCAAGAGGCGAGGTTCAATGCCCATTGAACCTCGTAACGGTTAACCTCATGTTTATATATACAACATAGATAGTATATGAGCATACAAACAAGCTTATCCCAACAAAGACAACGCCCCCGGCGAGATATGTCGCACTTAGCATACGTTTCGCACCTAGCAATCGTTTCGCACCTAGCATTTCGCACCAAGCATTTCGTACCTAGCAAACGTATCCCAACACCCGGCAAGCATAATAACAAGTACATTGAACATACCACAGAGCTATCAACTACCTCACATAAACATACCATACACATAGCACATGTACGCATATAATAAACATCGAGTTAGTGTTACGGACGCGAACGTACCTTCGTTGACGGAAAACGGTACTTTTTGACGGTACAACGAGTACGTGATTACAGATATCCTATAAGGATAATATCATATTATCAAGGCCCAACATCATAATAGGCATTTTAGGTACAAATTACCATTTTGCCCCTAACTCTCCTAATTGGCGGAATTTCGCTAGGAACTTCCATTACTTTAACTCTAATCTTCCAAAATTTTGACATATCTCCATCTCGAATATATTTTTGAAATAAATATCATATTTATCCCTAAAACATGATATCTAAACTAACTTGGAAGATTAAAGATTAATCTAGCATTTCTACTATAATTACCGGAAGGAACTACCAAAGCTTAAGACTAGGGGACCAGAAGAACTTACCCAAAGACTTCGCTACTCCTTTTCGAGCTCCTCCTTGCTCTCACTTCTCTCTAACCTCTCTCTAGGATTCCTTTGTGAATTAGTGAGTTTGAAGAGAAATGTGAAAGGCTATTTATAGCAAAAGCCAAAGGATCTCCTCCCTTGGATCAACCTTTGCATCGAGGGCTAGGATGATGAAGATGTGGCCTTATGAGCATCACTCATTTTCCTCTTCTCTCCACCACAAAAATGTCCCCTTACTTTATGCATTTCGGATAAAATCCACGATCGGTGTTCTAATCGCGTAATCTTAGAAAATCTCAAAAATCGGGAACAACGACCTTGAAGTTCTATTCTTCCTCTTTGGATATATCGAGTTAACTAAATTTTTGATCCCATTAAGGGTATTCCGTTGTCTGTTGAACATTTTCGGACAGACATTGCTGTCGATTCTGAGAAATTACTTCGGGTAATGCTAATTTCGGGACAAAAATCGATTCATAATATGTCCAGTTGTTTTCTACTTAGTTCAAGGATTTTAAGTTATGATTTATTTTCCATTGGTTCTCACTTTTCTTATCGTCCTTTGCTTACAAAATATCTTTTCATCGATCCCTTATTCGCCCTTGTTACGGAAATGACTTCCGCTAACACCAACACGGACAAAAATTCACTTGTTTGTAATATGTCGACCTAAGAAACTTAGTTCATGGTTTTTAGATAGGATTTAATTTATCGGTTCTCATTTATCCAATTGGTTCTTCCACAAATATCTTAATTATATTATTATTTAATTAAAAAAATATCATGATATTATTTTTGAAAAACCCACAACCCTTTTCACACTCAAATTTCGGTTTCTCTTCCCTTTATTATTATTATTATTATTTTATTTATCTAAATTAGCTAGAAGCTTAATTAGAGCCTTAATCCCATGATTAGCAATCTTTTAGGATTTAGGGTTTTCATGTTCTTAATCTCACCAATTTTTCTTAATCTTTTCTAATTGATTAGCAAGCACACTTTATGCTAATATTAGCCATAAACACTTAATTAAAGGATTTTCCATAATCTACCTTAAATATTCTCTTGTTGGGGCTTAAACAATTAGCCATTAATTACTTAACTAATCACTTTCTAATTGTTGATAATTTTCTTAATTAGGATTAATCATTATCTCACAACTATTTTACTGATATTGGTATTTTATGCTCCATGTAAAATATTAAAAATCATAGGGCAATTTATGCTCCCCAAAATTATATTTAATTTTGCCTCATTATTTTTCAAGGGAAATAATCCCAAAAATTCCTAAAATTAGAGACAACATACTTTCTAATTTTCAATAAATATTTTATTGCCTCTTGGGATTTATCATAATATTTTTGGGCATTTCATGGCCCCATAATTGCATTTAGGGATTTTGACACTTTAATCCCTCTAATTTCATTAGAAATTTCCTAGACAATAGAATAAGTATCCTACAAGGTTTTAAAACCACATATTCACCTATTTCCAAATAGGTATTATTTGCTAAAATATAGTATTCCAGATAGATAATTATCCGGGTATTACATAAAGTCACACACGTTTGCACTAACCAGTGCCACGATAGCATGTCGTGTCCTCAGCGCTAGGAAAACAATCTTACGGCATTATCAAGACTATAACCCGTGTAAAGCTGAATGTATAAAGGTGATCTAAGACCGAGTCTTAGTCTATGAAATCATCCGTCACATATAAGCATACAATAAGCATCGAGTCGGTGTTACGAAGACGCGTCGTACCTTCGTTTGGTGATGTCGGTACATTCCTCGTCGGTGTATGATCACGTATATCCTATAATGGTAATATCGCATTTATTAATTCACAAATAATATTCTAGTAGACATCTTAGTCCCTAATGACCTTTTTACTCTTGGTGGGATTATTTTTCAACTTATTTCCAAAATTTCGTAGAAAAACGCTGGTACAGTATTTCTGGGCAGATTTTTCGTCTAACTTTGAAAAATCATAATTAATTCTAGAAAAATCGAAACGAGGATCCATAAAATTTCCTGGAAACCTCAGCATGTCTATTTTTGATAAAAAAAATATTGGTTTACACCCAGAATTTGTGATTCATTCCCAGTTTGATGATGTTCATCCTCTGCCCAGAATTTTCCAGAAAAACGTAGCCTTATTTCCAGAATTTTTATCTCCCTCTACAGACCTCTAATTGATGTATATTTTATATCAATGGAAAGCTATACATGTCTACTACACTCACGAGTTATTTCAGAATTTATGAATATGATTTTGCATATAAAATATCACTATCTAACTGCCTGACTCCCATTGCCCAGCAACACCCCACAATTCCCATCTGACTCTAACTTGTTTTATTAATCCTAGAAGTCACTCCCCAACATGTTTCCACCTTGTCAGGCATCTTTCGATTGAATAAGGCTTGAAAAAAATTATGGGAAATTACTTTACCTATTTCCTAGATTAAAACTAACAATTCGACTAAAGCTACTAAGAACTACTAAGAACTATAAGAACTAAAGACTATAAACTAAAAACTAGAAACAAACTTACCTCTTGAAGCCTCTTGCTTGCCACCTCCTTCTTGCTTCTACTCTATTAGAAATCAACTCTTGAAGTTTGATTTGGTGTGAAGAATTATGAAGGGCAAGGCCCCTATTTATAGTAAAAGCTCATAAATTTTATCCCTTGGATCAACTTTCCTCATCAATGGCTCTTGTTAATTTGTGCTTTCATGAAGACTTAATTTGGGAAGAAAAACACTCCCATTGGTTGATTCTAATAACATAGGATTTAGCTAATTATCTTAATTTCCAAAATTAAATTCAACATGTGTGTTTAAAATTATTGTATTTTAATCTCTCACACACACACACACACACACACTCTCTCTCTCTCTCTCTCTCTCTCTCTCTTTCTCTCTTTTCTCTTTTCCTCTCATTCTCTTTCTCTCTTTTCCTCTCTTTTTTTCCTCCTCCCATCCGTGCTCCCTCTCCCTCTCTCTTGTCTCCTTGCATTTTTTGCACAAGTGGTCCCATGTGCTTGTGTATTTACCCTATTTTGAGTATTATCCTAAATTCTTATATTATCCTCTTCCATTTTGCATTTATGAGCCCATGTGCTAATTTAATTATAATATCTTGATTTATTAAATACTCTTTTATCCTCTCATCTTGATCCCTAGCCATTGGATTTAAACTTAATCAAGAAGTTCTAATACACACCCTTCACTATAAAACATGATGTCATCCTTGTGATGTCATTTGGATGACATAATCAAGGCTTAAGTGTCATTAACAAAGCTTAATTAACTCTTAATTTCATTTGCTATAGGTTTATTAACTAATTATGACAATTAGTGCCTAATCTCCATTAATTAGCCCCTTGATTTATTATGAAGGTTTTACACAATTATTTAATTAGTGAATACTTAATTGCTTATCAATCTTTAATAATTTTTCTTAATTTGTCTAAGTGTTTCCATAATGTTTTCTTGCTCCTCTTGATTATTTAAGAACCATAATTTAATATAATAATTATTTTGTATTTTATGATCCTAAAATATAGCCAACAAATTTACAAAATTTTAGAGACAACATACTCTCCTTTATTAAACATATAGTATTTATCAAAATATAGCTTTCACTAGAAATAGAGATTTTTAGGGTTTTACATTTTCTCTAATCCAGCGCCATTTTTTCTCTACCCACGTGTGCTCCTCTTCTCATTCTCCACTCTCTACCCTAGCTCCTCCAATCTCCATCCTCCTTCCCTCCTCTCTCACGCCGTCGGACCTCCCATTCTCTGCCCTCTCTCACGATCATCTCCAATTCTCCGTGCAGCCACGCTCTCTGCCTCGTCCGCCGTCGCTCAATTGTCGAACGGCCCTCCTCGGTGGTTTCTTGTTGGCAAAAGGACGAGTGGAAAAAAGATCTACTTCTGCATAATGATAAAACAGATTTCCTGTTGGCAATGGCGGCGGGCCCGCGCCTTCTCCCGCAATCACTTCGGGTGCCTTACAGTCCTCTAATCGGAGGTAGGTCGGGTTCTTCGAGTTTTAGTTTCTTGCCTATATCGATGGATTGCGTGAATTGTGGGAATGGGAGGGATGTAGTATTGACATTTCTATGTAGAATTGTCTTTTTCGACTATGAGGAATGTGTAAGATTGGGATACTGGGGTTCTTTGATTTGAGAACAAATTGATTTGTTTTTCTATCGTTTCAATCAGTGTACTTTTTCCTGTTTTGCTAACTCTCCTTCTTGCTTTTCCTAGTTATAAGAGGTCCAATAATCCAAATGGCGGGCAATCTAGGGTAAACCCTCCCCCTGTGAAGTTAGTCGAGTCTAATGGTGCTTCTACAGTCCGGGCCATACCAAATGGTGCCCATACACAACAATCACCTGGTATGTGTGACATTTTCCCATAATTTTTTTTTCGGGTGGGGAAACGTTGGTTTTGTTCTGCCTTTCATTTATTGTTTGGATATATTATCTGGCGGAATTATGTGCGTGATTGCATGCGTTGGCCTTATTGTAAAAGATCCTTCTGAGTCTCAAAAGGCACTGAATAATTTTATATCAGCGAGTGTTTTATATGCTTTGATTGTGAATATTCGTTATGGACTTCAATCATGTGGTGTAACAGGAGCATCTGATGCGCCATTTACAAATGCAACTGCCAAATCATCTGAACCCTCATCTGTACAGAAGAGCACCAGAGTTCTTCCGAAAGCTCCAACTCCTCGACCTACCGCTGTGAATTATGATGCAGCAGCTCCTACAACCCCTGCCAAGGGTATGCTACTCCTACATGATTTGTACTCTATGCATAGGACAAAAAAGAAATCCTAATATACAGTAATTGCAACTTGAATTGCAGCTTGAAAAATTAAAATTTATTTACTTTTCTCGTTTATGACTTGTTAGGATGAACTAATTGAATTTTGATGTTTATTTTTTAATTAAATTAACGCAATCCCTGAAGATTCATCCAAGCCATTTGCTTTCCAGTTTGGGTCCATTAGTCTCGGTTTCATGAATGGGATTTCAGTAGGTTCCTTATCTCTAAATTCTTGAAGTGTCTTAAGTATTTGTATTTGTACACTAAATGTCTCTTAGATTGTTTAGTCCCAAATATTTAATTGTGTTCATTTTATGGTAACTAGATTCCTGCTCGCACAAGCTCAGCTCCTCCAAATTTGGACGAGCAGAAAAGAGATCAGGTATGCAGGTTTATTCTTTTTCTATCCAATCCCTTGTTTGTTTTTGCTACAATATGTATCTACTGCCAATGCATACACCTTGAGAATGAAAAAGAATATAGTATCAGAAGCTGAATCATGAATGGTGGCTACGTTTTGTCTGCTTTATCGTAATTGGTTCTTCAGGAGTTGGCTTATGGGAATCAAAGCTGAAAAAAAAGAGCCCGCAACTTTACATACATTCATGCTTTGCTTTTTCTATACTAAGGAAATGATAATGTGTTGTTTGATTTTGAATTTTCAGGCTCGTCATGGTTCTTTAAGACCTGTGCCTTCAGTGCCAACACCTCCAAAGCAGCTACCACCAAGGAATGATGGTGGTGTTACTGACCAAACTAATGCTGGGGAGGTTCATTCAGTGAACAAAGTGAAAAAGGAGGAGCAGACGTCACCTTTGCCCCCATCAAGCCAGATGCAAAAGCCATCTGTTGCCATGACTGGGATGATGGCAATGCCATATCATCACCAATCACAGGCACCTATACAGTTTAGTGGTCCTAACCCCACAGATTCAATCTCAGGGAATGCCAACAGCATCTCTTCAGATGCCTATGCCTATGCCTTTGACAATGGGAAATGTTGCACAAGTACAACTAGTCTTTGTTCATCATGGTCTTCAACCTCTTCCAATTCATCCTCCGGCAATTATGCATCAAGGCCAAAACTTGAGTTTCACTCCTCATCAAGGCTAAGAATGTAAGTTCATATTGGAAGAAAGAGTTTTCCCAGGAAGTCTATATCATGAGCAGAGCGTGCACCAGCAATTATAGCAATTATTTTGAAGAAAATTTATGTTTCATCAGCAAGTTTGATGACAATATTTAGGCTTTAGTTAGAAAATTTAGGCCGCAAGTTTGAAGGACTTGTCTCACCAGCAATTCCTTCATAGTTTTCATGTTTGATGACAATATTTAGGCCTTAGTTAGAAAATTTAAATACTTGCTGTTAATTTTTTTGAAGAATATTAGTATATTTACTTGTTAATTTTAAAGAATGCTAGTATTATTGCTAATTAGTATTTTATTAATTTAACATTATTTTGATCTTTATCCTTACATTTCGGCTAGGTTTTAATTGTAGCAATTTATATCAAAAAAAAAAAAAAAAATTTGTTACTTTCTAGTCGCCCTTGAAAGAAGTATCAACAGTAACCTTCTAGTCGCCGCTAAAACAAGAATCAGTGGCGACATTTTAGTCGATGCTGAAAGAGGAATCAGCTGCGACAAAACCGTCGCCGCTGAAAGAGGAATCAATGGTGACAATTGTCGCCACCAATACTCTACTTTCAGCCGCGACAGAAATTTTGGCGATATTTGATATACTTTTGGCGGCGACACTGATTGTCAACTTTCAGCGGCGACATAGAAATGTCGCCACCAAAAGTATTGGCGACGGTAGTATCCGCAGCGACAAATTGTCGCCGCTGAGTCGCCACTGAAAACCCTTCAGTGGCGACATTTAGACTTTCGGCGGCGACTTTTGTCGCCACTAAAAGTCTTTTTTTTTTTTTGTAGTGCACATAGCAGATGTAATGTCAACAGCACAACAGTACATAGCACACAGCACATGTAAAGTTTGCAACATTTGCACAAACCAGTGCCACGATAGCTCCTCGTGTCCTCAGTGCTAGAAAAACAATACTACGGCGTTATCATGACTATAACCCGCACAAAACTGAATCTATATAAACAGGTGATCTAAGCCCCATAAACTTAGTCACAGTGCATGACCCAAGACCTAGTCTTGTCCATCACTTCATGAATCAATCAATCATATACAATCATACAAGATATAGACGATTATAGTTTCTAGTACGCGAATGTACCTTTCCCGCGTCATTGCCGAAACGTCCGACCTTTTGAATCCGACTCCAGACTTGCCGGATATCCTATACGTTATCGTCGGATTATTATATGATATTGTGATAAATATCATATTGCTTAGAATAATATCCTAAAGGTTTAATTTACCCTCCTACCCTCGGTGGATAAATTATTCCAATTTTTGCTTTTTAATTTATTAAAAACGAAATGCTGGATTTTCGGGCATATTTTGCAGCAACTTTGGAAAATCATAATTAATTCTATAAAAATCGAAATGGGAATCCGTAAAATTCTTAGAAATCCTTAGGATGTCTATTTTCAAGGAGAAAGAACATCATGGTTCATTCCCAGTTTTAGCTTTTCTCAACGTTGCCCAGATTTTCATCCAGAAAAATAGCTTAATTTCAAAACTTCATACCTCCTTGACCGGAGATCAAAACATTACATATTTTATATATTTGGAAAGCCCTACATGTCTACTTTATTTCTGAATAATTTCATGATTTATTGGCTTCATGTTCAACATAAAATAATAGCATCTTCTTCGCTGTTTGCACAGAATTTTAACACCGAAAATCATACAATTTTCACAACATTTTGATCCACTTCTTCCCAAAAATTATTCCCTACTATGTTTTTACCTCATTAGGCATTTTTCAATGCAAGGAGGCCTAAAAACAAGTATAGGAATTTATTCTCTATTTTTCTAGATCAAACTAACAATTATAATAAGAACCATAAAAACTAAAGACTAGAACTTAAGAACTAGAGAACCTTACCTCTTGAAGAACCTTGCTACTACTTCTTCCTTCTTGCTTCACTCTTCTCTTAAACTCACCTATTTTGTTTGAGTTTGGTGTGAAGAATGAAGAAGCTCAAGGTGCCTATTTATAGGAAAAGCTTAAGGGCAACAATGGTAATCACCCAAAACCTCTTCTTTAATCCTAACCATTGGATCTAAACCTAATGAAGAAGTTTAAATTTCCTCCATCCACCCTCTCCCTCTCTCTCTCATCATCTTCCATTTTCAATTAATGAACCCATGTGCCAATTTTCCCATGTGATTGATTAATGCAATATCTTAATTATAATAACATAATTCCTTCTTCTTAGTCAAGCAAGAACCGTGCTCCCCTTCTGGCTCTTGAGAATGTGTTTTGTTTGTCTCTCATAAATAGCATTTAAAGCCTCCCATTGGTCCTCCAATTATCACATGGATTAAGATTAATTGTGTGATTTATTAAGACCATTAGATTTAGCTTTATTAGGTTTAATCTTGGCCTTCCATTTGTGTTGAAAAGTCCTACAACTATTTGAAGATTTTAATTTCAAATTGCATGTGCTCTCTTATTAATTATCATTGATTATTCTTTCCCTCTCTCCACCATGTGCATTCGTACCACACTCTTGACTTTGGGGGATTGATAATTTAATCCTAATCAACCTCCCTAGTGTAGTGTTTTATATGTTATTAGGTGTAATTGCCATAGTGTGATTGGTTCTTTAATTGATTATGATCTTTAGTAATTCATTTAATGCTAATCTTGAATTCCTATTGGTCCTTGATTTTAATTAAGTTAATACATCCCTAATTGATGCCTTTTAATTTTCCATTTGATTAATTAGAAGAATTACACAAATTATTTTAATTAGTGAAAGCTTAATTGTCCGTTAGTTTTTACTAATAACCTTTAAATTGCTTAAGTGTTTTCATAACACTCCTTGTTTCTTTTGATCATAAATTAATCATTATTTAATGTGTTAATTATGTCACATTTTATTGTGCAAAATATGTAGTCTCAAATCCAACCATTTGTCTATTAATTTCCTAGTGAAATTTGGATAAAATTATAATCAATAGATTATAATTCTTTGAGACACATATTCACCTTTGTATTTTAATAATTATTTTCCAAAATACAATGTTTATAAGAGTTATGAAAAGTAGGGTATTACGGTGAGAATGTAATGCTAAACTCTCCTAGGTCAGATATACAACTACTCCTTAATAGATGAGAGAGTTTATCAAGTCCAGATATGGTTGAAACAAATGTAATGAGTTTTATGCGTTGAAGCATTTTATCAAACTCTCTCATCGGAGGAAATCACGTGTTTGATAAACTCGCGTTGAAGCATTTTATGCGTTTTATATGTTGCTGCCCTTTTCTTAGATGAGCCAGAGTTAGAGGCAAATATTATTAGTGGAGATGTAATTTAATTATGCAAATGATTTTTCTTTTATTATATTTTGTTAATGTGAAATACACTCTTTATATTAAAAATATTATTTAATATTAAGACGTGTCGGAACGTGTCGAAATATTAGTATTTTTGAAGTAACATGTCGACGTCACATATCGGTAACGTCTTGAAAATGCCGTGTCAGTGTCGGTGCAACATAGGTTCAGACTAATTTGAGAGATGAAAGAAGTGGAAGGTAGAGCAGAAATCTGCGACTTCGATGAAAGAATGTGACTTCGTGGAAAAGAATGTTGATCTGATGAAAAAGTGGGTGGAAGAGTTGGCATATATGGACATGGACTGCTCAAGAAAGTTCATGCTCTTGTCATTTTTCCTCTCAAAAGATTTTTAAAATAATAATCTAAATAATTATTAGTTTGTACACAAAGTTACTTTTTCCCACTCTTAATCCAAACACAAATCTCATTTACATTATGACTTTCATCGTAACTTATATTTACAAAAGTCGGACTGAAAATAAGTCATTTTTGCCACCTCTAATCCAAACAGGCCCAATATTTCTTTATACTACAGTTAACTTTAATTCTTTTCGTAGTCGTAAGAAAAGAAAACCAGGAATCCAGCATATGGACAAAAGAAGATATCAATGAATGATACTTTCTATTGATAAATTCATGACTCACTGACACTGGATTACAACAAATCAAAGTTGCCTATTATAATACCTAAGAATGAGAATAAGTTAAAAAAGAGAAAAAGGCACTAAAGTCCATAAAAAAAAAAAAAAAATTAAAATCATCTGAAAAGCCCTAGAATTTGTCAATGATAGCTCTTTTACTTATAAATAGTTATTTTTTCACTTGTCATTGACAAGCTATGAGAAATTTATGATATTATTTTTCTTAATTGGAATCTTTTTATCATTTTCCCTATTAAAAAAAAAAAAAAAAAAAAGCCCACAGCCTTTTGTTTTGGCTTTAAGTGTATTATTCATTATTTTTTTCTCTTTCCAGATCGATTATATATATATATACTGCTTAGGCAGTTGCAGTGGATGAATTCACAGCTTTCATAGCATCAAACCTTGGTTCCTTAGCCTGAAACTTGAGTGTAGCATAAAGCTTCATGTAATCTTCAAACACAAATTTTGGATAAATCAGGTTCTTTCCTTCTTCCTTTCCTTCAATCAATGATGGTGCTGGGTATATAACAGCATCACTTCCTGGATTGTAGAATGAAGCCACAGACATCCTCGTCCCATTAGTTTGTGCAATCACACGATGCTCCACACTTTTGTACTTCCCATTTGTGATTACCTGTTCATGAAATAGCCTATGATCACTTGTGTCTCAAAACTAAAAGAATTACTCCATAAGATTCTAAATGTAAGAGTTAGTACATATGGGTTTGCTCTTTAATAACTGTATATATAGCCTTAATTTTTGTGACTATGGATAGAGATTAATATAAGTTGGGTCCCATCTGATAAGTGAATGGGTCTATCACTATCTCAATCTCTCTATATTTACAAAATCTACTGTATCTTTTGTGAGGATACTAGTTATAGTACATATCAAGTTCCATGGAAAAATTTATGTGTAATACCTCAAGTTGGTCACCAAGATTCACCACGATTGAGTGGCGCATTGGAGGCACATCGATCCACTCGCCATCTTTGAGAAGTTGGAGGCCACTTACTTTGTCATCTTGGAAGAGAAGGATGATGCCGCCCGCATCGGTGTGCGCACGAAGACCCTTCACGAGTTTAGGATTAGGGCAAGAAGGGTAGTTAGCGACCTTTGTGCCAAAATTTGGTCCTCTTGATCCATGGAAGGCCTTCTTGAGGTAACCCTTCTCTAGTCCAAGATTCTCACGAGCAAGTCTAGTAGCTCCTCGCAAGTTTTTCTATGTGTTCCGCAAATTCCTTCATTACCTTGCTGCATTTAATTTGAATTACATATTTCAGTATATGTACTAAACGATATATAGTGATATAAAACACATGCATGCTCTTTTCATATTAGTGTGATCTTTTACCTGTATTCTCCAGTAAGATCTGGGATTTCAGAGAAGTTTGAATCAGGCAAGTGACGCAAGAAGAATGTGCTTTCCCAATCCATGTCCTTAACTTCAGCTTGAATACCTTCTAATGCTTTGCTTGCCACTAACTCCTTGAACCTTTTCTCCATGCATTTCCTATAATGCTCCTTTGTTAACCTCTCCACCGTGTCCAAAAGTTCATGGGCTATCCCATGGTTCACCAACTACAAGAAAAACAATGAGATTTTATTTAATAATAGCCAACAAAAATTTTAAAAAAAAAAACAATTAATTAACCACAAATATGGAAAAATCAGTACCTGAAAAAAACCCCAATTCTCACAAGCGTCATTAATTTTCTCCATAGTTGCCTGTCTCTCTTCACCATTAAGCTTCTCCAAGTTGATGACTGGGAAGTTCGCCATTTGTAGACAATAAAACGCTCTGTTAAATTCTCTAGTTTCAGAGCTATCTTTGTTAGTTTCTTGTGTATTTTCCAAGCAAGGTGTGTGGTATTTATAGATAGTATAGGAGTTCAAAGACCAGGAAGGCAGCAGGAAATACACTAAAAAGACATTAATATAATCATGAACATCATGACTTGAACGCTTACGTAGTCTGACCATTGAAGGGCTTAATATGCGTTGTTGAATTTTCCACTTATAATTTGGGGTCTGATTCAATATTAAGCGTTTTAATTATTGTCTTTACTGTTTTGGGTTTGTTCGTTTGTGTTTTGGATTATCTTAGTGTCACATTTCATGGAAGGTGGCTTTTTCGAAGTGTCTCGTCGAACAAATCATGCATGCGTAAGCAAATATGTACAGGTGCATTTAATGATCAAGCTTTACCTTACACAAAATTCACAAAACAAAATTGGTAAGAAAAACAAATTTATGGATAAAAACGTGCAACGAATGCAAATTTAGATCAATGTTGAATACAAGATGCAATGATTATTTCTTTGAAATAAAAAAAAATTTTAAAAGTATATAGTTTTCAAATATAAAAATTGTTCACAGATTCAAAACAAAAGAACTTATTATATTTGTAATATATTTTATTTTATATTCTTAGATGCATAAAAAATTAACTCGATTATTAATTGCCCTCACTTATGACGATGGTAAATAAACTCTTTTTTTAGAAAAAAAAATAATAATCTGATTAAAAGAATAAGAAATAAAAAAAAAATCATGAATTGCAAAAAATTCTATTTGTCCATGAGATCTAATACGATTAATTGTGTATGACACTTTGAGGACTAAATTGATAAAGATTAAACTTTAGAATTTAAATCAATAACTGAAGACAACTTGAGGGACCAAAAGCTTTATTATTCCTTATATTAATCATATTAATGACTTGTAAATAACATATAGTTTGTTATAGAATTTTATTTTATATTAACATCCATATCAAGTGTATTAAATAAAAATAATATACACTACGACACATTTTAAATTTTTATAATATTAATATTAATTTTTACATGATATACTAAAGTAGATGAATTTGTAGTGATATACTATTTTTTTCCTTTTAATTTTAAATCCCATCCAAGAACAGGCCAAACTAGACCAGTTTTTTTTCTTTTTTCACCAATTAAATTTGATTCAGTAATGAGGGTAATCTGAAAAATGTGCAAGATTCCTGGTGAAAAGCGTGTGATAAAGTAAAGTCAGTTCAACAACTAAATTCAAAGTAAAATTTGTTTTTTATCTTTGACTAATGAGTGAGATGTCTCGCAGAGTTGCAGTATCCTTCTCAATTACCGCAGAAAATCAGAGTCCCTTTAGACTAAACGGTCGCTAATGGAGGAGTGTGTGGGTATATATATATATATTGTTACTGCTGTATGATATTTTTATTTGAAATTAATTTTAAATATTTTGCTAAGTATAAGCCAATTCATAGCTTCCCAAATAAAAAGATTGACAAATAAAAAAATCACAATCAAATCCCTGAATATGTCATAAATTAAATACCAGAGAGAGTGTATGTTATGAGGGTAATCTGAAAAATGTGCATGTGAGTTCCTGGTGAAAAGGCTTGTCCAAAAAAAAAAAAAAAAAAAAAAATTCCTGGTGAAATGCGTGTGATAAAGTAAAGTCAGTTCAACAACTAAATTCAAAGTAAAATTTGTTTTTGTATCTTTGACTAATGAGTGAGATGTCTTGCAGAGTTGCAGTATGTTTCTCAATTACTGCAGAAAATCAGAGTCCCTTTAGACTAAAGGTGGCTAAATCTTGTTTGTTGTTTGGTTTGAGACTAAATGGAGGAGTATTTATCATGTTATATATATATATATATATATATATATATATATATATAGATATAGGGTTTATCGTTTGTCATGTCATTTGACATACGATTATGTCAGTCACCCCAAAACTACGTCGTTTTCGGAGTATGGGAATTAATAAAGAGTATTTTTGTATTTATTATATGATTTTACCAAAATATCCTTCATTAATTCCCCTAATTAACCACAAAACTATATCATTTTGAGAGTTCATTAATTTCTCTAACCCTAAAATGACGTAGTTTTGGGGTGACTTGACATAATCGTATGTCAAGTGACATGATAAACGATAACCCTATATATATATATATATATATATATATATATTGTTACTACTTGTATGATATTTTTATTTGAAATTAATTTTAAATATTTTGCTAAATATAAGACAATTCATAGCTTCCCAAATAAAAAGATTGACAAATAAAAAAATTATGTCTTATATTTAGAATCACGATCAACTCCTTAAATATATCATATATTACGTGCAGAGAGAGTATATGTTATAACATTAGAGGTAACATTTTATTTAATAATATTTTACAAATTAAATTTATACCATGGGTTTATATATATATATATATATATATATATATATATATATATTATTAAATATTCTTTTCTTAATATATAAGAATTAAAATGCAATGAGGTGAGAGGTTATCTTCTCTTCAATTTAGACAACATGTTATTGGGTTAAGGGTCTATTTTGTCAGGAAGTTTTTTCGTTTTTTTTGTTGGGGGGGGGGGGTTTTGCTCGAAGTGTTAAAAAGAAGGAGTAATTTTACCTAGCCATTACCCGAATTAATTTTGATTGTCGAGTTAAAATATCGGAAAATTGACAGTCCACATGTCATCCATATCATTTTTGTTAAGGGGAAAATTTGCCACAAAAATTTTAAATCTAACTTTTAAAAAATGAAGTAGATTACACATCACACATGGACTTTCATAGAAAATTTGTATCTTACTAGAATTGGTGTGGATAATGAAGGTAGAATATCACCTAGAGGGGGTGAATAAGGGATATCAAATTCTTCTTGCGATTTGATCCAACTCTTGACCTACATCCAATCCCTAAACACTCCAGGATTTTCACCAACTCTCAATCCCAATCACAATTACACACTCTGTACTTGAAGTAATCCTCTTACACGAGGATTCACTCCCACTTATAAGTTGTAATCGTACACCCACACTCAATGTCCCTTTACCTTGAGATTATACAAGTAATCAGATAATGAAGTAAGTGTTTAAGCTCTCTCACAGAGAAGATGAATAATAATCACTGAAGTACACAATATCTGACGATATTAAATGAAATAGTTGATTGCAATAAGTTTGAATTGAATGCGGAGAGTTTCGGTAGTTGGCGAATTCATTGCTTATGGTATTTATATTGGTTAACATTAATACTATTGGAGAAGCTTCAAGATTATCAATTGTGACGCTCAATGTAGCCATTAGACTTATGAAGCTCGATAGTCACTTTCGCCATTGATAATGCAGTCGTAAATGTGCTGCTTTGACATTCCTTCATTCCATTTGTTTTGCTCGTTAAGAAACAACATTTACTACATAAATGGAATAACAAAAGGTACTTTTAGAATGCCCGAGAGGAATGGTAGCCGTGTTTGTGCCTTGTTTAGGCAAGAGCATTAAATGCATTCTGACACACAAATTGCTTTATGATAATTTGTTGTTAATCCTTCATATAATCATCTGAAACTCATTAACAAACTGATTAAAGATAGTTAGGAACAGTAATGAGTGATGATAAGAAGTAATGAGATCACAATCAATGATTTTAGATTGATGACCACGGTGATTTCCAAAACCGGTAGAGCTAATTCGAGTTACATTAAAGCTTGCTTAAGTTGACGACTTGAGGTGAACAAAAATTAACTCGAGTCACTACTTGATTTTCTTAGAAAAATAGTTAGATCATAAATAAGAAGATGTCTCGTAAGTCTTTAACTCAAGTCCAAGAAACATTGACTTGAGTCATTGACTCGAGGCAAGTATCTTATACACGAGTCAAATTTATTTCAGAAATAAGAAAGTTTGGAATAAGGAAGAAAAGTTTAGAATAAAGCACGTAACTCGAGTTCACAAAAAGCTACCTAGAGTCATTGACTCGAGTTGCTTATTATCTAACTCGACTCAAGCAGTTCTGATTCACAACCAAATGACTTTGAAAATATTTCAGGCAAAGATAACTCGAGGTAATATTATTAACTTCAAGTTCATCATCGAGGTAAGTAATATTCACTCGAGTCAGTTCACGTAAAGTCTGATCGTTGATGAAAGATTAATTTAGCGCGAGACTTTAAATTTAAATCTTTCAAAGCAATTAACTTGAGTTAAAATAAAATTAACTTGAGTTGAAAACTTTCATTTAAAAGGCTTCAAACTATTTCCCTTGAGTTTAACTTATCCAAACTGGAGGCATTCCAAATCAAAACAAATTTTACAAATGGTTTGAAACATCTAACTCGAGTGCGCCTTTTTGAGACACTTCAAAATACTTATTGATTCAAGTTAGATTTGAAACTTAGGTTTTTCCTTTGAACCTTTAAGTCTATTTTCATTATAATTGTTATCATCAAAACATAAAAACTAACAAATAACCTATGGACTATGAGCTTAGTATATGTGTTTGTGTATGTGTGTGTGTGTTTTTTTTACACTGTCTCCACCACTATCTTTTAGATTATAAGAAAATGATTTAAAAAAAAAATACCACTTGAACTTCAAAACTTGTTGACAATAACATTAATAGGATTAGGGTTAAGGTCCATTTTTTCCCGGAAGTATACGCGAGGACCAATTTTGCCCGGAAGATTTTCTTGGAGCAATGTTTCCCAGTAAAAAAACGTAGCAATGTTGCCCCTCCGTTAAGCGTGTCTAACGGTCAAGCGTTAGTTGACCCAATTATGCTAACGTGGATTGTTTACATGGGATCTTTCTCACTTTTTTAAGTAGCAATTTTGCCCCGGAAGTACTCACTCAGGAGCAATTTTGCCCCAAAAGTACACGTTTAGAATCAATTTTGCCCTGAAAAAGATGCCACATGGACAAATCACGTCAGGATAATTGGGTCAACTAACGTTTGATCATTACGGCAGTTAACGGAGGGGCAATATTGCTACATTTTTGTATTTCTAGGGCAACATTGCTCCAAGAAAAACTTCCAGGGCAAAATTGGTCCTCGGCATATACTTCCGAGGCAAAAATGGACCTTAACCCATAGGATTAACAAGAACAAGAAAAAGAAATTGACAACTTGTTTTGCTTTGAGATTTTGAAATTCAAATGATATTTTTTGGGATTTTTCCTAGATTATATTTAATTATTTTTGTAATTATTTTGTATTAGGTAGGATAAATAGATTATTAGATTTTCATTTTATGGCAAATTCATTGGTTTTTGAATCAGGACTACGAGTTTTCTTTATCGGCTTCCACTTATGCTCTTTCTCTTTTCTAATTATTTTAATCCCAATGATCCTCTCTATTACGTCCTACATCATGTAGAATTTTCACATTTATTACCTTTAATATAAGTGATATTGAAACATTTATAACCTATAGACTCCGCAAGTATATGGGTTGTATCAAGTAATAAAGTGATAAGAAAAGTATCGTTCCCTACGAGGACTCAATCAAACTAGTAATTAGATATTAAGTTCCTTTATTACGTTTAAGTTGAGCGAGTTAGAATGGTTTTCAATAATAAAAATAAAATCAATAAGAAACTATAGTAGCAAAAGAGCGAATTCCAATTCGAGAAGTACAACCTAGAGTCGCTAATCCCTTATTGGTTTCTTAGAATTAATCTCCATTAACTTAATTTTGACTTAATTTACTCAGCTAATCTACAGTATTAATGTGTATAAATGTCTTCCGGTGCATTCATAAACCTATCTTAATTAATTATATAATGTCTCACACAACTAACTAAGATGCGTTTTAGATCGAATCACTCTAATTTGATTATGCGAAGCTTCTAGGTATATGCCTATCCTAGACGCAAATTAGATGAAAACTTAATTCCACATTATTTAACCCCAATGTCAATTTAAGATTCCCTCTTCCAAGTTCAACCCTAAATTCCCAAAACATACTTACTAGTGGCCAATAAATAAGCAATAACAATAAAGACAAGACTAAATAAACTGAATAAAATTAATCAAAAGTAATAGTGGGAATAATCTCTAAAATCCAAACAAGTTCATAGGTTCTCTAGGTTGAAAAAAAAATTAGCCACACATGGCTATAATAAAATCCATAAGAGATAAATTAAATTCCAGATTCGAAGAGAAGAAGGGAAGAGGAAGAACACAATAATTTTCGGCCAGCTGTCTGTGGCGTGAGAAACCGAGAGTCCTCTGTTTTCTTTCAATTCGTTTTTTTGTTCTGAGGTATATGTTCGTTCATTCTGTGCGTGCTCGTCGTCCAATTCCTCTTCTAATCTCCGTGCGTGCTACTCTCACTTTTTGCATCTCTCGTGTCGTCTCTTTTTTCCTCCCCCGCCGATACCTCGATTCTTTTTAATCTATATAACTTAGGTTTATTCCGTTAGGCCTTGGGCGTGATATCTAATCTGCTTCTTTTATAAAAGATATATCATATCTTTTTGTTTTTGTTTTTACTCCATTTGCGTTGCGTGTACGTGGCGGCAATTAATCTATTTTCCTTGTGCGGACCCCACGACTTTATCACTTCTAATATAATATAATAATAAATTATATTATATCCTTTTCATTTTAATTTGTTGCCTGATGAGCTGCTTTTGTCGCTAAAGCAATCAATTAAACTAGGTCCTAATTAATTATGCAGTTTAGGGTCAACCTAGGTCATTTTCCCAAGGAGCAATATGTGGGTTTTTCTTTAGGCTGAATTTAGGTGATAAAAATGCAATGAAATAAAACTAAACTAATTAAATGCAAGATAATAATGACTCTAAAACCTATATGAGAATGGAACTAATCTAGATAAAGATGCAAATTTGGGGGTTTTTGTTATGAGAAAATAATTAAAATCCTAAGAATAGAAAATTGAATAAAAGCAAATCAAACAACGAAAATCTAGTTCAGTTATGATGATAAAGGGAACAACTTAGGAATTGCATTAAGTTAACTTTTGAGCCCAATTTTATTAATTAGATCAAAGAGAGATTAATGACTTTAATTACCTAATTGAACATGGGAAATCCTCTAGCTCAATAACACATATTCCACTAGAAAACTCATAATGAAATAAGCGGTGGCTAATTAAACTCATTAAAAATCAATCACAAAATAATCTTGGAAATCTTGTTTACAATTATCTAATTGAACAACTAGATAATTTACCAACCCAATTAAACAATTAAGATGATAAACCAAATTAACAATTAAATTAATAACGAAAACTCAATTATTAATTTAATCGACAATCCAAAGGTTGCCAACAAGAATCCAGCAATAAGCATAAAAACTTCAAATTATCAGTCTAATCCAATAAAAATATGTTTACAATCTAAAACTAGATTGTTCTCAATTAACATAACCCGAAATCATTTAAAACTAAACTATCTCAAGTCTCGAATTAAAAATATAAAAAGAACAACACTCTCTTGTGGTCTTCAAGTGTAAGTTCCTAGGCTCTAGCTTCCTTCATGCTCCTCCCAAGTTGCCTCCTAAAAGATCTTAAGCTTCCATGAAAATCTCCTCTCCAAACATTATGCAGCTCGCCACATCCATGAGGGAAGAATTAATGAATCTTTGCTTGGAACACACGGTGGCTATGCGTGTGAATTGATTAAATGGATTGAATTGATGAAATCAATTCAACGTGGTGGGTCCCACGAATAGATTGAATGAATGGATGAGTGGATGAATCAATGGAAATCTCCTGTGCATGTGTCTGCCGCTGCTTTTCCACGTCTCAGCGTTCTGCGTGTTCAGTGGCTGCGTGAATATGAGAGAGCTCTACGGCTCGTATCGAGCGTGTCAATCTTGTGGCGGTTAGGTTAACTTTATGGGAGGAAAAGAGGGCTTTTTGAGTACCAACTTGAGCCTAATAAAATTCCACCATTGGATTTCTTTTTAGCTTCCCTGAAAAATTCTGCACCATAGGATCTTCTAATATGATAAAATCGTAATCTATCATATCTTAAGAAATATTATTTAATTACAAGATAACAATTAGGATATTAATAATTTAAGCACAATAATCTCATAATTAATTCAGATTTATATTATTTCCTAAAATTGGCTAACAATTCAAATATTATCTAACATATCCAAATTAGCCTAAAATAATCTCAAAATAAATGGATAAGGTGAGATAAAATATATTAAAATTGGGATTTATCATTGCCTCTCTTAGATCACATAATATCTCCTGTACAACAAAATAGGATATTAATAGATTTTCTGTTATAATATTATTTTATCCTATATTTAATTAAAAGATGACTAAATATATAAAAGATAATTAAATAGGTATAAAATATTAATAAATCCAACTCATTATACCATAAAATATACACCTATTTAATTATAAAATATATACTTATCAAATTCCCCCACACTTAAACATTTGCTTGTCCTCAAGCAATAGAAATAGAATTCATTATCTGAAAAGAACATCGCTCATGAAATTCCTAAACAGAGAGCAGTTTACCACCACACTTAGATCATGTTATCAAGTTTTATTCAAGTTAATGTCTTATAAGAATGGGTCACTAAGCTAATAACCTTAAACAATTGTAACAATCTCTTAACGTCCCATGATTAAAAGATCGGCAAGCAATAAGTTCAATCATCATATTAGTAAAAGAATATCACGCTACTCAATTTCTCTAGAAAAATTCAAATGTCCCCAATAAACCAAGCTTTTCATTTGATTTAATAAGGATCCTCGAAGGTAGGCTACTCTGTTTTTTTTTTTTTTTTTTTTAGCCATTGTATGTCCCCTTTTTACGCGACCCTACACATGGTTGATGCATCACCGATTACTCGGTTACTCCAACAGGCACCTCAAGAGGCTTTTAGCCCAACTCATAACCCTCTTTGACTTTACCGTTTGACGTGAGTGCCAACATTGGTGATGAAGTACCCCTAGTTATAAAGTAAGGTCTAGAGAAGTCATTGGACTTGTGTTGTGTGTGTGTTTTTTTTTTTTTTTTTTAACCTGAGTCATTTTCTAAACAAATTTTTTACTTACCTAGCAAAGGTCATCATCTAATTTTTTAAAGGAATTATGTAGCAAAATATTCATAAACTAATAATTTGTTGATCATATTACAAACTAATCTCTATTCTCATAATCAATCTCAAGATTGATACAAAAATTCAAGATTTAGAGGCTTAATTGAAACATTATTTTCTATTTTAATTTTTGATTTGATAATATTCTCTAAGATGGGGAAAGCTCAAAATTAAGGTCAATCCTAAACCATGCAAAAATCTCAACTAAAAAAAAAAAAAAAAAAAAATCTTTTCAATGCATATGGACAAGCATCACCAAAGAAATCATATCCCTCCCCACACTTAAATTAAACATTGTCCTCAATGTTGCAAAAATCAATTAAGAGGGAAAGGAACTAGTACTCCCCTGGTTTAGGTGTCTATCTCTAATGTGGAGTTCTTTCTCTAATACCATCCATGATGTTTCCAATTTCGAGGGAAGAAAGAGTGGACAAGCAAAACTTTGTAGCACCAAGAGGAGTAATTATCTTCAAACATGAATAAACTGAAAGAATAATAATAATAAATAATGCAAGAAAAATCCTTGGGTTGCCTCCCAAAAAGCGTTTGGTTTATAGTCTTCAGCTTAACTATGTCAGCAGTCTAAGTAGGCGATGACAGGTGGTGAACTATTGTTTGCCGGTTCACTTCACCACCATGGTAATGCTTCAGTCTTTGTCCATTCACTTTAAAGTAATTTCCTGTTCTCTCATCTTTAACCTTAATTGCACCTTTTGATGACAATGAAACTACTCTGAAAGGACCAGACCACCTTGATTTAAGCTTCCCAAGAAATAACTGCGATCTTGAATTGAATAGAAGCATCAACTGCCTTGGCTCAAAAGATCGCTTCAGGATATGATTGTCATGCTATTTTTTTGTTCTTTCTTTATACAATTGTGCACTATCATATGCTTGAAGTCTAAATTCTTCCAACTCATTTAGTTGCAGCAGCCTTTTTGAGCCTGCTTGATTGTGATCCATATTTAGTTTCTTGATTGCCCACCATGCTTTATACTCCAATTCAGGTGGTAAATGGAACGCTTTTCCGAAAACTAGATGGTATAGTGACATGCCAATAGGAGTACAAAAAGCTATCCTATAAGCCCATAAAGCATCATCAAGATTGTCAGACCAATCTTTTTGAGTCGGTCCCACTGTTTTCTCAAGAATCCTCTTAATTTCCATGTTACTCAACTCACACAAACCATTAGTTTGTGGATGGTATGTGATGAAGACCTTTTGTCATTAGCCTTGGGGTCCACAATCAACAATTAACCAAGGATTGCATATAGGCAAACCTATGATCGTTTTCTCTTTTCGAGGAGCCTTTTATTGAATCCTAAGTAATCTAAATGTCATGCAAATGCAATGAAAACAAGGGGGATTGGGTTTTGGATTTTTTTTTAATTAATAAACTAAAATAGAAATGCAATTTAAATGAAGCAAAGATAAAATAGAATATAAGAAAATGAGATTAATCAGATTAAAAATGATTAACCCAGAATTGGGATTCCATAACCTTGATCGGACAAAAAGATAATAATCAAACTCGTGATTGATTTGGACAAACCAAAATCTCTACATTTGTCCATATATTCCCTCGACTAGACGATCGCCTAGCATTTGATCGAACACGTGGCGAGCTCATTTGTGCGATCGCACAACGCTCTCTCTCGAACCCGATTCGACCTATGTCCTTGGGATATCAATCTAGGTATTAAATCTAATACCTAATCTGCAATTATAATTGGATCCAATTAAAATAAACAGAAACGAATTATGTTACCGATTGAAGCGTGGGTCCTCTGGATTCATGGAATCCTCAATCCATAAGTTAATCAAAGAAGCTTAGCCAAGCATGGCTAGGCAAAACGCAGAAGAAAAGATGAAGAAGAACATTAAGAACAACTCAGAGAAAATAAAAAGCTTCTAATTTAATCCAAAAATCCCATAAAGCGTAATTGGGAATATGTTTTTAGCCATCTAATCTAACCTATAAATAGCAAACACTAGGGCTACAAGATTGGCCCAAAAATAGGAAACCTTTAAAAATAGGAAACCTCTAATAAATGATCTTTTAATACAAATTTCGAGCAAAATAAAAATCCAGAAAAATGAGTCTGTCTTTAGCTCCAATTTCGTCCATCTTCTTGTCCGAATCAGCGTTCCGAGTCTTCATAACAATTGTAACTCTCTAAATCATCTAAAAAAGGAAAGAAGAATCAGGCTAATTGGATATCTAGATCAAAAGTTATGGCGCAAAATACTAAATCACTGTAAATCTGGAATTTAATCATAAAAATGAATTAAATCCAAATGAAAGCTCAAAGCTCGATTAAGTAATAAAATCCATTATTTATTAACTAAACAATCCTAAATTTATTCACCAAGAGATATAAATAAGTCTAATAATATTCAATCATCGGTATGCAAGTGACATTCGGTGGTGCACTGTATATTTTTCCAAAAGAGCTTTGAAATTCTTGTTGTTGAAATGGGTCCCTTCATTAGTAATTATTGGTCTGGGGGTGCCAAATCTTGTCAAGATGTATTTCTTCAAGAATCGAATCACTGTATTGGCATCGTTAGCTTTCAAGCCATAGTTTCAGCCCATTTACTCACATATTCCATAGCAACAAGGATGTATTTGTTTCCTCTTGAAGATGGGAAGGACCCATGAAATCCATCCCCCAGACATCGAATAGCTCAACGTCAAAGATTCCAGATTGAGGCATCTCATGTCTCTTAGAAATATTACCTCTTCTTTGACATCTATCACACTTGGTAACAAATTGGTGAGCATCTTTAAATAAAGTAGGCCAATAAAAACCAAATTCAAGCACCTTAGATGCAGTTATTTGCCCCCATAATGTCCCCCATATGCGAGATGCATGACATGCATTCAAAATTTCATCTTGTTCTATTTCAGGCACACATTTTCTAATAATGAAATCAACACATCTCTTAAAAAGAAATGGTTCTTCCCAAATATAGTAGGCAACATCATGCGAAACTTCGTTCTTTGATAAAAATTTAAATCAGGAGGTAATACTTCACACACAAGATAGTTCACAATATTAACATACCATGGCAAACCACAACTACTTACAGCAAACAATTGTTCATCAGGAAAACATTCATTCACCAACAAATTATTCACATGATCAAAAGGGTTCACAATACTAGATAAATTATCAGCAACTTGATTTTCAATTCCTTTCCTATCAACTATATGCACATCAAATTCTTGTAGCAACAAGACCCATCTAATCAATCTAGGTTTAGACTCTTTCTTTCCCAACAAATATTTAATGGTAGCATGATCAGTGTAAACTACAACCTTAGCACCCATCAAATATACCCTAAATTTTTTTCAAAAGCTAACGCTATAGCTAGCATTTCTTTTTTAGTAGTGGAGTAATTTACGAGCTGCTACTAAGGTCTTGCTTGCATAGTAGACAGGATGGAAGATCTTTGCATGCCTTTGTCCCAACATGGCTTTAACAGCATAGTCACTCGCATCACACATTACTTCAAAAGGTAGTGACCACTCAGGAGCTATAATGATAGGAGCTGAAGTCAATCTCTTCTTTAGTTCTTCAAAAACCTTCATACACTCCTCATTAAACTAAAAAGGAGTATCTTTCTCAAGTAACTGCGAGAGGGGCTTTGAAATCTTGGAAAAATCTTTAATGAATCGACGATAGAATCAGCATGGCCCAAGAAACATCTTACAGCTTTGACATTAGAAGGAGGAGGTAGCTGCTCAATCACAAAAATCTTGGCTCTGTCAACCTCTAACCCTTCTTTGGAGACTTTATGACCCAAAACTATTCCTTCAGTCACCATGAAATGACACTTTTCCCAGTTAAGCACTAAGTTGGTCTCCTCGCATCGCTTCAACACGTTATTTAGATTTATCAAGCACTTGAAAATGATTCACCAAATACCGAGAAGTCGTCCATAAACACTTCCATTATCTCTTCTATCATATCAAAGAATATACTCATCATGCATCTTTGGAAGGTGGCAGGAGCATTGCATAGACCAAACGACATTCTTCTAAAGGCAAAAGTGCCATACGGACATGTGAATGTTGTTTTCTCTTGATCTTCAAGAGCAACTGCAATTTGATTATACCTTGAATAACCATCCAAGAAACAGAAGAATTCTTTACCAGCCAATCGGTCTAACATATGGTCAATGAAAGGAAGTGGAAAATGATCTTTCCTCGTGGCATCATTCAATTTTCTGTAATCCATTCAAATATGCCAACCAGTAACTGTACGAGTAGGGATAAGCTCATCTTACTCATTACTAATCACTGTCATACCTCCCTTTTTAGGAACACATTGCACTGGGCTAACCCACGAGCTATCCAAGATAGGGTAAATAATCCTTGCATCTAACCACTTAATAATTTCCTTCTTGACCACTTCTTTCATCATAGGATTTGGTCTTCTTTGATTCTGGATAGATTTCCTGTGATCTTCTTCCAAAAGTACCTTGTGCATTACAAGTGATGGGCTTATACCTTTATTGTCTGCAATTGTCCAACCTAAAGCGCTTTTATGGCCTCGAAGAACATTCAACAGTCGTCCTTTTTGGTCGTCAGATAGGGAAGACGAAATGATAATAGGTAGTGTCTCAGATTCACCCAAGTATGCATATTCAAGATGTGGAGGTAAAGGTTTAAGCTCTAGAATTGGTGCTTGTTCAATAGAAGGCTTCAAAGAAGTAGTTTGCCTCGATTGCATCTCTAATAACTCAAACTGCTATGGCGGTTTACTGTGATACGGAGAGGCTTCAAGTAACTTCTTACATTCAAATGTATTCTCTTCTTCAATTTCATCAGTCCCTTGTAATACAGCTGCTAAAGGTTCTTTTATATAAAAGGACTCTAAAGCCTTTTGAATCATCTCATCGAGCACGTCAACCCTGAAGCAATTTGTAACATCTCTAGGATACTTCAATGCCTTGTTCATGTTGAATATAACTTCTTCATGATTTACCCTCAACTTGATCTCTCCTTTTTCAACATCAGTCAAATTTGGAGCTATGGCAAGGAAAGGTCTTCCCATAATGAGTGGTATATCTCTATCTTCATCACAATCTAAGACAAGGAAGTCAGCAGGGAAAATAAACTTGTCAACTCTAACCAACACATCTTCAATAATACCTTTTGGAAATGCTAAACTTCGATCAGCTAGCTGAAGTGTCACAGAAGTTGGTTGAGCTTCACCCAGTTGCAATTTTTTGAACATAGAGAGTGGCATCAAGTTGACACTTGATCCTAGATCACATAATGCTCCTCCCTAAAAATTTTCTCCAATTATGCAAGGTATGGAAAAACTTCATCGATCTTTCTGTTTAGGGGGTAGCTTGTTGAGAAGAACAACACTACACTCTTCAGTTAGAGCTACGGTCTCATAGTCACCGAACCTCCTCTTCTTACTCAGCATCTCCTTTAGAAACTTCACATAGTGAGGCATCTACTTTAACGCTTTAAGGATAGTGATGTTAATGTGTAGCTGCTTGAAAATCCCCAAAAACTTCTTATATTGCTCATTTAAAGCTTTCTTCTAAAATCTTTGAGGAAATGGTAGGGGTGGTACCCATTTAGGATTCTCTTGAGTTGTCTGCTTTTTCATGTCACACTGTTTAGATTCAATCCCAACTTTCTCTTCATTGACTTTACGATTCACTTTCTGTGTAGCCTCTGCATCATCCTTTCTAGTGACTGTAAGAGTTGTTCGATCATTCAACACTGGGGGTTCCTTCGTTGGTTGTGGAATCTCAGGTAATTCCTTTTCACTTCTCAATGTAAGAGCTTTGCATTCCTCTTTCCCATCTTTACGAGGATTAGGCACAGTATTACTTGGCAATTCTCTCTGTTGTAAAACATTCATAGCATTTGCAATTTGTCCCATTTGTACCTAAATATTCTTGATAGATGAGTTTACTTCTACATTAGTAGTAGCTTGATCCTGAGTACTCTTTAATTGAAAACTTACAAGCCGAGATATCATTGCTTCTAGATCAGATTTAGGTTCTTGGGTAGGAATGACTTCCTTTTCCAATTGATGAAACCCTTGAGGTGGCACTTGTCTTGTACTAGAGGTTGATACTTCATTAAGAGTTGCACCATATTTTCAAGAGAGGTTGAGATTCTTACGCCACCCAGAATTGTAGGTGTTTGAGTAGGGATTGTTCTAGTTGTTGCCACGGTAGTTTCCTACATAGTTCACTAGTTCTATCTGTTGAGTTATGAGGCATTCTCCATTATCATAGTCATCTCCACAGTAATCACAAGGAGCACGAATAGCATTTACTCTCATGTGTCTACCATTAGATTGGTTTACTTGAGCTTCTAAGTGATCGAACCTCTTGCTGAGTGTATTTAGAATTGCCATCAACTGTGAAGAAGGGGCTTCAATAACTTTATCAACTGACTTCACTGGCCTTCTTTCATTGTTGTTCTATATAAAGTCAGATAATAAGTCATCTAAACAATTCCAGACATGATTCACCAGTTGCTTTGTAATTCCTCCATTAGTGATAGCATTTAATTCTCATTTAGATTCAAGAGTCAACCGGGTACTGAAGATTTGAAGTAAGACCCACTTCTTTAGATTGTGACCAGGGCTCTACCTAACAAGCAACTTGAACCTCTCCCAGGCCTCATACAGATGTTCACCAAATTTTTGACAGGAATTAGTAAGAGCTACTCGTGCGTCCACAATCTTATTATGTGGAAAAAATCTTGATCTGAACTTTTCTTCCAGTGTCTCCCAAAAGGTTATGTTGCCCTCTTCTAAGTTGTTGAGCCATTCTTTGGCTTTCCCTTGTAGAGAGTAAGAACAAAGCCGAAGGCGGATCACACCATTATGAACTCCATTTTGCTTGAATGAGTTGCAAACATCAAGGAATTGTATCAGATGCCGATTTGGATCGTCTGAATCGTTTCCTGAATACTAACCCTGTAATTCAAGCATTTTAAGCATAGTCCGCTTGATTTCAAAACTGTTGGCTTGAAACTCGGGCATCGATTCCTAACGATAACCTCGAGATTGTCTTCCCAAAAAATCATTAATGCACAAACTGTCATTTTCATCCTTAGCCATCTCTTCAGTTTCAATCTACGTTACTTCCTCCTTTTCGTTCTGAGGTGTTGCAGCTTCTAAAAGCTCTTAGATATTCCTTATTTTATGTGGTGTTTTAGTATATTTGGTTCTACGAGACATATACCGAGGTACCTGCAAAACCAAATAAATCTCAAAGTACCAAACTAACATAAAAAATTAAAATAGAAAGGAAAAATTAAAAAAAGGGATTTTTTTAAAAAATAATATACTCAAACTAAAACTATTAAAGGATTTCTAATGCTAATAACCAATTGCCTTGAGTCTCTGGCAACTGCGCCAAAAACTTTATAGTGCAAAATTTATAACCTATAGACTCTGCAAGTATATGGGCCATATCAAGTAATAAAGTGATAAGAAAAGTATCATTCCCTACGAGGACTCAATCAAACTAGTGATTAGATATTAAGTTTCTTTATTCCGTTTAAGTTGAGCAAGTTAGAATTGTTTTCAATAATAATAATAATAAATCAATAAGAAACTAATAATAGCAAAAGAGTGAATTCCAATTCGATAAGTACAACCTAGAGTCGCTAATCCCTTGTTGGTTTCTTAGAATAAATCCCCACTAACTTAATTTTGACTTAATTTACTCGGCTAACCTAGAGTGTTAATGTCTATAAATGTCTTCCGGTCCATTTATAAACCTATCTTAATTAATTATGTAATGGCTCATACAACTAACTAAGATGTGTTTTAGATCGAATCACTCTAATTTGATTATGTGGAGCTTCTAGGTATATACCTATCCTAAACGCAAATTAGATCAAAACCTAATTCCATATTATTTAATCCCAAGGTCAATTTAAGATTCCCTCTTCCAAGTTCAACCCTAAATCCCCAAAACATGCTTACTAGTGGCCAATTATTAAGCAATAACAATAAAAACAAGAATAAATAAACTGAACAAAATTAATCAACGTAATAATGAGAATAATCTCTAAAACCCAAACAAGTTCATAGGTTCTCTAGGTTGAAAAGAAAATTAGCCACACATGGCTATAATAAAATCCATAATAGATAAATTAAATTCCACATTCGAAGAGAAGAAGGGAAGAGGAAGAACACAGTAATTTTCAGCCAGCTATCCATGGCGTGAGAAACCGAGAGTCCTCTGTTTTCTTCCAATTCGTTTTGTTGTTTTCAGGTATCTATTCGTTCATTCCATGCGTGCTCGTCATCCAATTCCTCTTCTAATCTCCGTGTGTCTTTGCTCTCACTTTTGCGTCTCTACGTGTCGTCCCCCCCTCGTGCCTCTTATTCTTTTTAATCTATATAACTTAGGGTTATTGTTGGGCCTTGGGCGTGATATCGATATGCTTCTTTAATAAAAGATATATTATATCTTTTTTATTTTGTTTTTGCTCACTTTGTGTTGCGTGTCTGTAGCAGCTATTAATCTATTTTCCTTGTGTGGACCTAGAGCTGTCAATCAGGGCCGGCCCGGCCCTCAAGGGCCCAGAGTAAGAAAAACACCTCTTTTTCAAAGCCTGGGAGAGCACCGGGGCGGGGGCTGCACGGACCGGAAATTACTATTCCAAATTTTAACTATTTTTCCTCCACTTTTTTTTTTAAATATAATTAGTAAATTACAACACGAATCATCCAATAAATAAGCACAGTCACTAATTCATAATCAAAAGCAAATCATGTTCACAAATAACTCATATAAAACATAAAAAGCATATCACTTAGCGACATTAGTAAGATGACTATTATTGTCGTCATCTTCGTCATTATCATCAATTTTAACGACATTTGATTGTTCTTCACTTTGAGTAATAACCTCGGCTCATGAGTAAGAATATCATGAAATTCTTCTCCGCATCATGAACACATCCTAATCTTTATTTGCAACAAATAATAAATCAAATCATAAAATTAGAATATAGTTATTATGTATTTGTAGTTGAATGGATAAATAATTCTATAACAAATACAATATATATATATATTAATAAATTTAAAAAGAAAAAAAAACTACAGTGAAAAGGGCTTGTAGGGCTGGCCCGAGGCCCTTCGTGGCCGACTTTGTTTCAACCCGAGGCCCTTCGGGGCCGACCCGTTTCAGCCCGAGGTCCATCAGGGCTGGCCCTCCATGGCTAATTTCAAATATCTCGTCCATTTTTCAAACCCGGCCCTTAAAGGGCCAGGGCGGGCCGGCCTGTTTTGACGGCTCTATGTGGACCCCACGGCTTTACCACTTCTAATATAATATAATAATATATCATATTATATCCTTTTCAATTTAATTTGTTGCCTCAGATCACATAATATCTCATGCACAACAAAATAGGATATTAATAGATTTTTTATTATAATATTCTTTTATCCTATATTTAATTAAAAGATGGATAAATATATAAAACATAATTAAATAGGTATACACTATTAATAAATCTAACTCATTATACCATAAAATATATACCTATTTAATTATAAAATATATATTTACGAATAAGACATTAAGAATATGGTGTTTATGGTTATAAAATTGAATAATGCTAAACTTGAACAAAAAGGTTGCGTGTAATTTCTTCCTTCTCGTAATGCAAAGTAAGGTATCAAGAGAACAAACTCAACTAATCATGTTTCATGTGGTTTCATATGAAGAACATGCATGTTTGGCACACTTTGCTTCTTCTTTTTTTTTTTTTTTTTTTTTTTTTTTTTTTTTTATACACATAGTAGGGGAGAGGGTCAAGGTTGAAACCGGGACATGGAGGAGCCAAGCTTCCATGCCTTGTCTTCTACTAAAGTGGCTTTCTTTTAGTAACATCTATTTTATTTGTTCATTAATTTGTATTTGAACATGCATGTTTAATTTGGCACACAGATTGGTTCAGTAATTGCATATTTCAAATTTTATTTATTTATTATGATAGCTTGAATAAAATTTTGATCAGCTTTCTTTCCCATTTTAGTTTTAAGTGCATAATAATCTAAATACTTTTCTTATTAAAATTAGAGGATGAAATCAAAATTATGTATCATCATACTTTTGGCCAAGTATAATAAGCGCACTAAATTAAATTAAGTAATCAAATTAAGCTAAATGAAAACAATAAAACTCTAAATTAAACAGATCATATTAAAATTGAAATGGATTAAAATTAAATAATTTTTCATTTTTAAAATTAAAATGAATCTAAATGAAAACAATAAAATTTTTAACAAATAGAGGCCATGAAAAAATAACAAAAGTATCCCTCTATATATCTCCTTATTCACCACATATATTATAATGAATGAAAATTTTTGCCCCCTGATTTTACAATTTTGATGTAAAGACGAAAATGGGTCACAACTTTCACGCGGATAATATTAATCACAGAGGTCAGCCTTAAAAAAACCAAAAAAGCGAAACGTGGCGGCCATCACGAACGCCACACAAACTATTCCCTAACCTACAACCGCCACCTAAACGGCAACGTTTCCACCCGAGCTTCCACAGGCGAAAACACTAATAACATGAGCGCGGCCAATATCCCCACCGGAAAGAACAGAAGCACCAACGGCGGCGGAGGAAGCGGCGGTAACATCAACGGCAACACCACCATCGACGCCGTTAGAGCTACCAGAATCACAATAGACCCTAAGCCATGACACCTTTCCATGCTCTTACTTTCTGGAATCACCGAAGATATCTTTTGTTGTATTTTGATCTGATCCGCATCAATATTTCTCAGCCCTCTCTTTTAAGAAACAGTTCCTCTTCTTCGCCGGAGACGGAGGTCGTAGCTAATCAGGCGACGGTGACGGCGATTACGTAACCACGAATGAGAATCAAAGAATGAAACGTTTTGCTAAAAGGAGTTGGGGGATGCTGAGGGAGAGTGTTCATTTATAGGATAGGTGGAGACGCCTTGTAGGCCCCAGACTATGGAGGACCCCATAAGTTAATTTTTAAGAATAAAAGAATAATTTGGTCGGATCACAAACAAGCAGAAGATACAATCTTATATCTGCCACATCATGTACTAATCTTAATTTTAATTCGTCAAAATATTTTACTCAGCCTTTACTTCGTCTTCCACTGTTCCTGTACCATTTTTTATGAGACTCCATATTGTTTTATCTACATTTATTATTTACGCACCAAATGTCATTTTTTGTACGTCTCACATCTAAATACTTTTTACCATTTTCTTTTTAATAAATGTCACCTCAGCTCTTTCTCGTATGTGTTCAATATGAATCTTATTTTTTCTTATATGTTCACTCTTCCATTTCAACATATTCATTTTTGTCATCCTTACTTAATATTCGTGATGCTGCTTTAAAGCGAATAGTATTGTTGATTTTAGATTAGTACAATAACACTTTCCTTTTACTTTCTTAGATATCAAGTAATCTCTTCGTCTAAACTACCTAGTCTAAATTTTATAATTAACATCTCTGTTGCTTTTATCATCTTTTTGTATAATTGAGCTTTAATATCTAAACTTTATCACTTGTAAAATGATTTAATCGCTCATTTTAACCTCTAAATTGTTTCTAACTTGCCTCTTATTAAAAGTGCAATACATATATTTTTTGGCATCAGATGTTATAATCTTTCAAGGTATGTATGTATGTGTGTGTGTATATATATATATATATTTGGCCAGAAGACTCTTTCAAGATAATAACCTCAAAATAGTTAAATGCATTTATTTTTCTATATGTTTCTCTATCAAACTCTTGGGAGTGACTTAGATCATATGGATTTAGTTTTTAAATTTAGGAGGTTCAATATAACACAGACATTGATCATGTTTCAGGTTCGGGATGGTCAGAGGAACCATGGATTTACATTTGATTCATCGAATATGGTTGTGGTAGTTGAAGGCTGCTCTGTTTTGTGGGATGAGCTTGAATAGTTAAAAATGTGTTTTCATGTTTTAAGCTCGTTTGGTTCACAGTAAATGAAAATGGACTCGATGTCAAATTGAATTTTAGGACTCAACTGGATAAACTGGAAATCATAATATAATAATTAAATAATTAAATACAGGCTAAAGTATAGTTGTAGCTTTTTAAGTTTACATAAGGTATATTTTTTTGTCCCTTAACTTTATAAAATATATTTTTTATCGTATAATTCTGATAACGATAATGTTGCAATATAAAATGCTGACGTGGCAAACTCAAGTGATGATTGTATTATTAAATTTTGTTAATATTAGATTTAAAATATGTGTAAATTAAAAAATATACAAAAACCTAATGAAGCAATCAATATCGAAACATGGATTGTATTAAAAAAAAAAACTAGTTTAATAATCTAAATATTAAAATTATGATTTTATTTGAAGTGATTTATTGGTTTATTTTAGTTTAATAATAATTTTATATATATATATATATATATATATCATACTATAAAATTTAAAATTTAAATATGCTTTGTTAGCTTCACGAGACATTATTTGAGCTTGCTGTGTCAACATTGTTTGTTAGTAACATTAACGGTGTTAGAAATATATGATCAAAAATATACTTTATGGAGTTAAGGAATAAAAAGTATTCTTTAACCTTAAATAAAATATAGTTTTATGTATAATATGTGTGTGTGTGTATCAAATAAATTCATAACAAGCCTACTTGTCAATTTAATAACAATACAGTATGCTCCATAAAGCTTTTAATGAAAGAATGGTTTGAAAATATTTTGCGCTCTTTTGAGATCATCAATTTCTTTTAAAAAAATTTCAGCTTTTTTCTTTTGCCCAGATCAAAACCTGCTCAGTTTTCTAAAAATGGTTTTGGTTCCCAATCTAGTTCCGGAAGCAGATCTTCTCCTCATCTTTTTTCTTCTTTTCCCTCATTAGATCATCTGGGCCATTGATTGGAAAGAGGAAAGAGATATTAAAATAGTATTGTGATTGATTGACGGATATGATTTAAAGATGATGAGGGATAATGAAAAAAGGATTAGGAGAAAAACTAAACCGGGTTCTTACACAATGGCAGCTCAATTTCAGTCCAACTTAGCTCAACTACGAAAGACATGTGTTTTTAGTCCAAATTTAATTGCGCGTGTTTGGTCCAAACTGGCTCAACATTTAATCATTGATTTTGACCCAAAAAAATTGATTTTATTCCTTAAGAATTAATATCGTGGGTATAAATGCAAAAAACTATGCTATGAAATATTAAGAATAAAATGAAATTAAATAAGAATTGTCCAATTTTTATCTGGATCATGCAAAGTAAGAAAAAAAAAAAATTGAGCATTTTATCCTCATCTTTAAAATGATGATGAAATTTAAATAACGAAATATCAGATTTTATTCCATTATTCTTTTCTTCCCCCTTCATTTAGTTTTATTTGAAGTACATAATATTGGTTTTGATTTGCCTCAAAAAGTGACAAGCGTGGGGCTAAGAACAACATTAGGAAAAAACTGAAAGGAAAATATGAAACTTCAAAAGAAGGGGGCCAAGTGAAGGTGTGTTGTGTATGTATTCATTGTAGCATAAGAAGAGGAAGCCAAATTTGAAGTTTCCTCTATCATTCAGTAAGTATGATTATATTATTGTCATATCTAATTTAAAGTAATTCTCTCAGTAAAAAATTTTTGTCCATAAAGTTTGAATACAAGATTTTACTTAAAGAAGTGTCTATTGAGCCTTTTTTGTTCAAATTAATTATGTTTTTTGAGTGTTTTTAGTTTGTGGGCTTTTCCTAGTATTTTATTATTAAATATAGTTGTGTTTACCGCTAAAAGTGCATATTTAGTCATTCAACTTTACATAAGGTTTCATTTTAATCCTTTAATTTTATAAATTGCCTTTTTGTCCTTTAACCCTGGTCAGTACTAAAAATTGATCTTCATATGTCCCTGTATATAAGATCCGTCCCTTTTTATAAAATCCCTTTTGAGTTTGTCTCAATAATAAATAGATTTTGACCTATGTTGCTTTCAATTACTCTCTCATAATTTATTCTCCATATATTCCCTTTCATCATTTTTTTTTTTAATTATTCTCTCTCTCTCTCTTACTGATTTATAAATAATAGTAGCATTTTTGGAAAACAACTTATATTTTCTACATATTTATTACTTTTAACTAATTTTAATTGTTTCTTATCATCTCGTAATTCAATTGAAAAGAGCTTATATATAGGAACGGAGAAAGTAACTTTTAGTCTTTAAATGTTGACAAAACATTCTCGAACCTAACATATTAAGTTTAATTTTCAAAACAGGAATTACCATAATAATAATAATAATAAATCATTATTTGAGACTAACGTTTCAGCACATGCCTAATAAGATACGTTCACCGACCGGCCATGATGTCCAATAGAATGCATGTACATGCATACCAGGGATCTTTATCACCTCCAGACAAAACTGATAAGAGAATTGAAGAGTCAATGCTTCATTTTGGGTCAAAGGGTGTCCAGATTCAAAAGTTTCTGTTGCCCCACATGTATCACAAATTAAATCCTAGGATTCAAATGATAACTCATCACATGAGGGTGGACGGTTTGGACGAAAATAAAGATTAAATAAACAAGAATTTTTCATTGTCGGATGTCTATTACTCTCTAAATTCCTTATTATAAGGCACCAACTAATAATTTCCACAAACCAATAAAAATAATTAAAGTCAATAAAGTTGTCATACAATTTAAGTAACTTCCAATATTATGCCCACTAATTGCACTAAACTATAATATTATACTACCTCCGGTCCTAATTATAGGAACACTTTTGTAGTGCAAAATTGCACTACAAAAGTGTTCCTATAATTAGGACCGGAGGGAGTATTAATTATTATTCTCACCCACTACCCTTATGAATTATGTGCATACATTGAAAGAAATATTAATGCGCTTTGGAAACAAGTAAGTGCTTTATAAAAAAGACTAAATACAATCGCTAGTTAGTTCTTTATAATAAGGACCAGAGGGAGCATTATCCAACTAGAATATATAATATCATGTCCTTCACAACATTATATATATTTTGACGGAAATAGTCAAAAGGTACCCTGCAAATTCTATTTGTATCTAGCTTGCTTTAGATCAATCTTTTGATGAATATAATACCTTGTTATGAAAGCAACCTAGCTAGCTTGCATGCAATTCCTACATCGATTTATATATTACGTACTCTCTGCTTCAATAAATAATTAAAAAAAAAAATCATATGCAATGAAAGGTTCCTAAGCAAATTGAACAATGTCATCACAATGCATATTACACACACCTTACTCAAGCATTCCCTCATTTTAATGTTTTTTTTTATTATTACTGGATGATGATTCTTTTTCCCGATCTACTTTTAGCTTTTATCCTTCTCTAACAAACTATAACTTTAGCATGGTAATTTATTTTTAGGTTAAATTATATAAATCCCCTGAACTTTATATCTTATGTAAAATATTTACAATAAACACCCCTAAATTTTCAAGTATATACAAATAACCCTAAACTGACCAAATTTCTACTCCCTTAAATCTTTTTTGTTTGGTAGATACCATGTAACTTGTTTTATAAAATTAAAATTAAGATCTTCACTAAAAGGACAACTTTGTACCATTGCTATCCCTAACTTTAGAACTGGAGATTGCATCAGCGCTCTCATTCCTTATAGGGAGACTAGGGGGTTTATCTGTTAGAGCTGATGATTTCTTTGTACAACAATTGAGGGATTTTTAAGATTTTAAAGATGAGGGATGTTATATTATATGCAAATGAGTTAAAGTTGTTCACCGATATATAATGAACAAAATAAATAGTTTGAGTTATTTCCATAAAGGTAAAAGCTTAGAAACATTTATTATGAGGCTTCAAAGGTTAGATATGTTTTATATATGACATAAAATTGTGGATTTTTGTGTAATTTAGCATTTTTCTATCAATATAGGCTATTTTGTTGTTTTCCCCTAAAAAAAGTGTTTGCCAAATTAGTGAAGAATAATTAAGGGGATCTCTCGCATATGTGAATCATAACATTGTATGTAAATTTGAACTCAAGAAGGGGGGTGAATTGGGTGAAGTATAAAAATTTAGATTCTATGAAAATCTTTTCTCAATTCAGTAAATTCAACTTGTATAAAAGAAGTGAATTATAAACCAATTGACAAACATTCAAATGTAAATCTTTGGAAATGTAAGAGATAAGGGAGAAGAGCTTGCAAACAGATTTATCGGTTCGGCCTTATCCTTGACCTACGTCCATCCCCAAGCCTCACTTGGGATTTTCAATCCACTATCTTTAATCTTCTTGATTACACGATCATGAATCGAAGCAATCCTCTCTAGGATTCACTCCCCCTTACAACTGTAATCAACACACCGCTTGATTACACACTCGTACTCAAAGTAATCCTCTCACTAGGATTCACTCCCCCTTACAAGTTGTAATCAACACAATGTATATCCCACTCAAGATTCCCCAATCTTGAGTAACTCTCGAAAGATAATGTGTTTACAATAATTTTCCTCTCAAAGGAATGGATAAATAATCACCGAAGTACAAACACAATTCATTTCACTCTCTAAGCTATCTAGACAAGTAAAACAGAGTGAAAAGGATGTAGCTGCAGTATCAGCATTTTGGCATTGTAATCTTGTATCTCCACGTTTTTCGCTTGTGTCCATGACTTTTATAGATAGAGAAAGGTCTGTGACCGTTTATGACCGTTGTAGGATGAATCGGACCGTTGTAGTTGATTATCATTAAGTGTGGCCTGCTTCTCTCTCTAAACTCCAACTAATCCATGTGATTAATTGATCGAAGTGGAACTCGAGGATTTGCCCGTTGGAGAAGAGTTTACTTGATGAAGAAAGCATTCTTGACCGTTGAGAATGCGTGCTCGGGTGGATTATCCAAAAGAAGGTTGATTTGCGAAGTGCATTAAATGCACCGAGCACTTTTTGCTTTTTGCTTTGATCTTCATTGATCTTCATCTGTGCTAACCGAAATTCACTCAATAAACTTGTTAAACTTATGCGGGAACATAAGTGAATGATTCATGAAAGCAATAGGATCAAACAAGAGTGATTTGCAAATTCATGTAATTCAAAAATCAGTTTTTTACCGTTGTAAACTGCGGTATGTTCATGCAAACTGTAGTTTAGCATACTTTCACTTACAAACCTGCAGTAAAGGCGGACGTATTGACTTAGCTTGAAAAACTTGGTTGTTTCTCTTCGGAAGTCCAATACTCGAGTTTGGCTACGCAAACTGCAGTATTGACTTCGTTTAAAATCTTGGTTTCATTCGGAAGTCCAATACTCGAGTTTGCCTACCAATACCGCAGTATTGACTTCATTTTAAAAACCTGGTTCGCACGGAAGTCCAAAACTGCGGTATGCAAACCTATACCGCAGTTTGCACTTAAGCTCAACAAGTTTGATTGCTTTCTTGAAATTATCTGTCCACTTTCGAGGGCCATATCTCCCTGGTCTGAACTCCGTTTTGGTCCGTTAAACTCTTGATGGAAATCTCTTTGAGTCTATTTTCATATGCCACTAATTTCAGCTCAATCAGATTTGTATTTTGTGAGTTACACTCAAAATACCGAAGGTGGGTCTGGACTGTGACGTTGATTCTTATGGCAACTTGTAAAAATCATATCTCCTTGATCTTGAAACCTTTGGACTTGATTTATATATCAAAATGACGCTTTGGATGTCTAGTTTCAAATGCCACTGATTTCACGTCAATCCGATTCCTGGTTTGAGAGATATCATCAAATTACCAGACCTCGCCTGTGCTGAAACGTGAAACAGAGTTGCTGAAGAGCTGATCACGCTGCAAACTCGAGTTTACACTTGCATACTCGAGTTTAGCTCTTCCTTACTCGAGTTTAGCACTTGCATACTCGAGTTTTGAGTCCCAAACTCGAGTTTTGTGTTCCAAACTCGAGTTTTGAGTCCCAAACTCGAGTTTTGTGTTCCAAACTCGAGTTTTCACTTGTCCGAGACGCCGAGTGTCTTGAAGACACTACAAACTCGAGTTTTGAGTTGTATACTCGAGTTTTGAGTCTCAAACTCGAGTTTTGTGTTCCAAACTCGAGTTTTCTCATCCTGAAGTTGAGTTTTTGCTGACTTTAACTTCAAATTGACCCATTCCAACTTCCATATGACCTTGGAGACTTCTAGCATCAATCTTAGAACTTGAATAACGATATCTTCACTTCATTCAACAAGTTCTTCTTTCTTTCTTCTTCTCTTGATCATTCTCCATAACTCTAACTCTTTCTTTCTTCTCTTCTCTTGATTAATCTCTATAATTCATCTTGGATTATTCTACATTAAATACGTAGTTAGTCAATGTAGGAGATAACTATATTACTCAATCTTTTCAATGTAGGAGGTAACTATATTACTCAATCTTTTTGCTTTCAATAATGACATCCATATAAGACATCATCAAAACTAATCATAACTAACAAACATTTGAATTGCGCAATTTTTATAAACATATTTTACAAGTTTAAGATAATGCATATATAGATAGCATCTGGTCAAACATAAAAAAGGTATAGATAAATACAACCCAACATGATTTTTTTTTTTAATAAAAGAAATTGTATTCAACATTCCTTTTCAAGCCTTGTGCGTGGCCTGCCCACTGAACATGATAAGTAATGTGTAATTAATTAAAAGTCTACTAATCCTTGCTTAACAAGCTTTCTTAGTCTCTCTCGCGTGTACCAAATGATGTGCAAGTCTATGCTTTTCTTTCTTTCCTTTTTTTAATGTCTATGCTTTTCTTTGTATAGTCACATTCACTGCATCAATCGAAGCAAGTGGTTGTTATAATTAAAATTTGACAAAATAAAAATATAAAAAGTAATCTAGTATAGGACAGATAGGTGATTACTAGCCATATTTGGATTAGTTTTTTTAGAATAAATTTTACAATTTACAAGGTAAGTATGTGAGAAGAGTTTTGTCTTGACTTTCGAATAGGGTTTATGAAACCGTGGTTTAGGTGTTATCCAAACTGTGAGGCTGGAGTTTGATAGCTTTTAGGATTTACAAGGTAAGTATGTGAGATGAGTTTTGTCTCGGTAAAGTAAATTGATTAATTTGAGGAGATTAATGAAAGGCGAAATCCCAAGAAAATACCATTTGAATTTAAAATCCTAAATAGATAATCTAAATAAAATGAGTTGTTAATTGCTTTACCGTCCCGTTAATCTCACTAATGTTGTTGTCAACGAGAATTTTGAAATTTAAGTGATATTTTTCTGTCATTTTCCTTAAAGAAACTACCCCCTCCTATCTTAAATATAAGAAAGAGTAAACTTTTTGGTGATATTAAGAAAGTTGATTAAATTATTTTAAAATTTTATATTTGTTATTTTTGTCTCCAAACTATTTTGTCTAACATATAAATTGATATATAATTTAAAATACACAATATATGATATGATTAAATAACTTATTTAGCTTTTTTAATCTCTAAAAAAAGTTAACTATGTCTTATATTTAGGACTAAAAAGAGTAAAAAATTACTTTAAAATATTTATATTTAGGGAAAATCCCATATAAAGCTACTTAAAATAGAAAAATTCTTAATCGGGTTGGTAAATTCAACAAATCATTAATTAAGTCATCGACCCAATTTAGGATTTCAAAATCTGTGTAAAATAACTTTAATGCTCCTCATCTCTTTTACATGACCTTTCTTCTTTCCCCTCTTAAAAGAGTATTATTGCTTTATGACTTTATATAAAAGGATAATATAGAATAATTCAAGTATGTCATGCCATAATAGTATTATTGATATCAATTAAATATATTTTAATTGAAAGTCAATTAATTGTATTAATGATAAATAAAAAATTGTGATTTTTTTTAATTAAAAAAAAAAAAAAAAGTTGTTATTTTTATCAGGTGATATAAAAAACAAAAAAGAAAGAAAAAAGCATATCTCATGCCAACTTCACCCTTTCCAAAATTGAATTAAAATAAAAGTCATTTTTACCAATATTAACCTAAACCGAATAACTTTTCTTAACACATAAATGTAAGTTTTTAGATAGTAATTTAGTTAATATTTCAATTTTAATTTTTTAATTTTTTAATATAAATCAGTAATATTATTTATCTTTTTGATAAAGCAACATTTAAATTTCATACACTTCTATGGATATTTTAGAAAAAAGATGTACAATGCACTTAAAATTTCATAAAACGATTTACATCAATATAAAAATTTCCAAAAAAAAGACCTATATATATGGGTGTGAAAAATATATAAAAATTCATACTTAATTAATATATTTACCAAAATATGTCCTTTTTATAGTGACATATATTATAAGTTTTTTAAAAAATTGTTCATGCTAATAAAATGAACTATTTGCTGAAAATATTGTAGGTTTTTATTCTTGTGATGATATACTTAATATATTTGAGCGAATCATATTTTGTTGTATTAAAATTAATTTTGATATATACATGGGAAACATAAGATAGGGAGTAATAAAACTCATTAATGAGGAGAAAGGAGAGGGTATTAAAGTTATTTTACCCATATTTTAAAATTCTAAATTGGGTTAATGACTCAATTAAAGATTTATTAAATTTACCAACCTGATTTAGAATTTTTCTATTTTAAGTAGCTTTATATGGGATTTTCCTTATATTTATAATTTTTAGAGACTAATTTGCCAAACTTATGAACATATATATAATCTAATCATACACATAAGTATTTTAGAAAAATTATATTACCTCCGGTCCTAATTGTATGACATATTTAACCGATTTTAAAAAGATTAAGAATGGGAGTTAAATTACTTAATTTTACTCATTTTTCTAAAATACCCTTATATAAATTTTTCACTTCAATTACCTTATTGATTTCACATAATCCCTTATTCATATTAATAGGGGTATTTTTGGGGAGAAATTGATAAAAATTAGAATGTTGTCCTATAATTAGGATCAAAACAATCTCTAATGTTATCTTATAATTAGGACAGGAAGGAATATATCATATGTTATGATACAAGCAATCAAGAAACAAGAAAAGGGCTAAATATTAATTACTTAGATGGGTGACGAAGAGTGGGAGACACACCACATTTATTTCATTTTGGCATTACATGTTACTCCCTCTGATCCTAATTATAGGAACACTTTTGTAGTACAATTTACACTAAAAAGTGTTCCTATAATTAGACCGGATGTAAAGTACAACATATGGAAATATACAAAGCATATGAAGTACGAACGAAACTCCACCGACCAGAAAGAAAAACGTTATTTTTAAGCAACCTAACGTCAGATGAAATGAATCATTACTGTAGCGGAAATAACCCTTTAAATTCTAATTGTGGTGAATGACTATTAAATTATGCCCAAGTTCTTATATCAAACATGATTTACATTTTGGGAAAAGATGGGAAAATTACACACAGGTTCCAAGGAACAGAGATATTTACATTCAGGTTCCTTCAAATCATGAAATTACACAGAAGTCCCTAGGGACTTCGTAATTATTTCAGATGAGTAAAAGACCTTATTGCCCTTCTTCCTTCTTCCTTCTCCTCTCTCCTCTCATCTTTGGACCTTCGATCTTTCCTTCTCGTGTTTCAGCTCCCACTCGCCGACGGTTTCCTCCTCCACTACTACCGTCGGTGAGCTTCCCTTCACCTCCACCGTCAACCACCATCACTCTCACCGATGGTGAGAATCAGCACCTGGACCTGATCTGGAACGCACAGAACCTCCCTCCTTCAACCATCGGTTTCCAACCTTCCCATCCACCCCTCAGTCTCCTTCTTCCTTCTCCTCTCTCTCTCCTCTCTCACCTTACTCGCTCTCTTGAGGATCGCTTATAGACGCTGTGAAATCTGAGAAGGTCAACGTGGTGGTGAAGAGATTTTCAGATCCTGGGCCATAGTAGAACTCTACTTCGCTGCTCCTCTCCAGTGTCCACCCCTTTAATGGAGAATGACGGGAAACGGGTAGATAAAAGAGAGCATTTGTTGTTGTAAATAGAGGTTGGGGAATCTGCAAAAGTATGTAAAAGTTGTTGTAAATATATGCATTTTCTATTGTTATTACATGCATTTGTTGTTGTAAATAGCCTCTAGAAGTGATAGGTGAAAAAATCCAGGTTTTCAAAAGTTGTTGTTAATATATGCATTTTCTATTGTTATTACATGCATTTTATGTTGTTAATCGCTCTGGAAGTGAGAGAAGACAAATTCAAAGTTTTTAAAAGTTGTTGTTAATACATACATTTTCTGTTGTTAATTTATGTTTTTTCTGTTGTTAATCGCTTCTGGAAGTGAGAGAAGACAAATTCAGGGTTTTCAAAAGTTGTTGTTAATACATGCATTTTCGGTTGTTAATTTATGTTTTTCCTGTTATTAATCGCTTTTGGAAGTGAGAGAAGAAAAATTCAGGGTTTTCAAAAGTTGTTGTTAATACATGAATTTTCTGTTGTTAATTTATGTTTTTCCTGTTGTTAATCGCTTCTGAAATGTTTGCTCTGATTGTTTCCTTTTTTATGCACTATGGGCAGCAAAGTAATTTTACGTTCTGAAATAATTACACAGAAGTCCCAAGGGACTTCTGTGTAATTTTGTCATTTGAAGGGACCTAAATGTAAATATCTCTGTTCCTTGGGACCTGTGTGTAATTTTCTCAAGAATAAATTAGAGGAAATAACTTATATTTTGAACAAGAGAAGCTGAGCATACTCTTCTTATCCACAACCACAATACTGTTTGCTTTTTTTTTTTTTTTTTTAAGTCTAAGATAAAGTTTGGGTTCATAATATCTAGATTATATAGGGCTTGTGCTATTGTTTTATGTTCCTAAAACAATTATGTAGAGTATTTTTTATAAATAAATTTTAAAAATAATTTTTTTAAATCATTATATTAAAAAACACATATTAAATACTGAATGGAAACAATTTTTTATATATATATTTACATAATTTTTGCCAAAAAATATTTACATGATCGATTTTAATGAAAATATTGATATTTCTCCGCCTGTTTTCTAATTGTGCGGGATATAAGGTAGCAAAATATTGGGTTTGGGGTTATAATCCTTTGTATCATTTTCTTTTTAGAATCTCATTTCCACTTTTAGATTAAAAACATAGATTGTTTAGATATTATGTTTTATAAAATTATTATTTTAAACAAAAATAAATAACTTTAAATTATTAAAATCTAATAAATACAATTCATAACTACAAGTCTACAACACAAACAAAATTTTAAAAAAAATAAATTATAAAATACTATAATAATAATCGTAGAAAATATTAAATCGAACTATTTATTTTCAGATCCGAGAGTATCCTCTTCCCAAAACATCATGTTTTATTTTTTTATATCTAGAAAAACTTTTGCTTTTTTTTTTTCAGAACAGATAACCAAAAATATATTTCCAAACAAGTTTTTTCGTTTTTTATTTTTAATAATAAAAAATGTTCTAAAAATAGGAAATCAAAGATGTCCTTACTTTTTTCTATCTTATTTTTTCCTTATGTTCAACTCATGAGTTATTTTACCAAAAATATGTCTTGAGTAATTAATGTACTTAGTATTTGACTTTTAATAACATATTACTCCTTTAGTCTTAAATACAATGGAGAATCCCAATTAAATCCATTTGAAATATTAAAATCTAAATTTAGGCCTACACTTTCAACAAATTTAATCAGGTCAAGATAACTAATTAGGGATTTATGAACCTTGGGTTCAATCAAGAGGTTTCCCCTTTTGAAGCTTAGAGGAAAACAGTTTTCAAACTTGTGTTGTCGTCTTTACGGGATGAGGCCTCTTACCACCTCAACTAATGCCTTATTGGTATAGCCAAATAATACGACATCTTACAATACTATATAAAAAGGATTATTTCAAGTCAGCAACAATAACTATCATATCTATGTTAGTTTATATCACTGTATATACTCTATACCGAAGTTAAATTTGACCAGGAAAAAAAAACTAAATTAATTAAATCTCCAAGAACCCGAATGAGATACTGAAAGGATCTTTGAATTTGAAGGAATAGATATAGAAAAGTATGTATAGCGCTTTATTTTAAACTTTATTTGTGACGGCCTTGATAATTATTATTTGACACATGAATACATAAAATTAAGACATGTGGGAATAATAATTATAAATAGAATTTTCATATTTTCTTTTGTAGAAGGAGACTGTGTACTAAGCATAACTTATGGACTTTCTAAAGAGATTCCAAGCAACCAAATAGTGAAATAGAATTTAAAAAAGTGGGTTTATTAGTCAGTGGGACAACCAAACACGGCGTTTAATTAGTAAAGAGTATTACATTAGCCAGCCACCTCAATTGTATTCCACAAAAAGGTTTTGATTAATTAGTCCCTCTGATTGATTAATCATATTAAGAAAATTAGTTAAGTTAATTAAAAAACCATATTTATTTTGAAACACCCTTATTATCTTTCTTAATTCCCTCCACCTTTTTTCTCTTGATTATTATTTAGGAAGTATCAATAGTGGTAAATTAGAAAAAGATTAACAAATATAAAAAATAGATTTTATATTTTAGAACAAGATTTACTCTGATCCCCCATTAAATCCTATATTAATGGCAGTAGGGAGTATTTTGCTTCTCAAATAGTTTTCATCAACCTTTATTAGGGTTTACGTGGTCAGTCCAAAGATGTCGTAAATGCTGCAATTTCTGAATTGTTGAAAGAATCTGAGCAAAAGAAAAAAGAAAAAGAAAAAGAAATTGTTGAAAGAGAATGATGGCCGTGCGCACAACCATGAGCTTTGTTTTTCCCCCTCTTTTAACTTCATCCAGACCTTGGGTTTAACTTGCGTGGGGGGTCGGACTTCCTCACCTTAAGGGAGGGGGTTCGATCCTGCGTTGGTCAAGATCTTTGGAGGAGGCATCTTAGGGAGTCTAAGTTAGGTAGAAAGCTTATTTGGTAGAGGTGGAGGCATGTACTCTCTGCCGGCCCGCGTGAACTGGGCTCCAACCTCCCTGCCTTTGGATTGTGGGTGAGTCCAACCCCTTTCCTAAAATTTTTATATCAAAAAAAAAAAAAAAAAAAAAAAAAAACTTCATCCATCAACCTCACCAACTTTTGGAGAATTCAAAATGATGAATGGTATAATTTTTGACTGAAATAAAGGGTACTCTTCTCCGATTTATAAAACTCTACCCACTAATTTTTACCCATTTTATTGCTAAATATTGGAGTGGGATAATTAATATATAGATATTGAAAATTTAGTAAGGTAAATTATTTGTAAAAATGCGCATTAGATTTTTTTTTCCTTCTAAAATATGCACAATTTAATAATTTATATTTAGAAACTACTTCAATAAACTCTCACCAATACAAAACTTCCTTATTACAGGCATATATATTTTATTATGAGAGGCAATCATGATCGAAGTAGGCGGAACACTGAACATTTCCCTTAAAATAGGCTTTCTAGTTTTGAAACTAGTTTAGATAAAGACAATGAAGAAAATATGGAATTCTTAATTAAACCGGTTGTACAAACAATTAAAAAAAATAGTTTTAGACAAGTTGTCATTGGAAATATGACTTGAAATTTCTCCTTTTAGTCCCTAATTTAAGACCTAATTGGAGAGTTGATCTTGGTCCTAAATATAATACTTATTTTTTAAATTTGTCAATCTTTTCTTAATTTATTCCTATTAATAGTCCCTTACCAATAATCAAATAAGAGAGCAAGGTTTGTCAAACTCGTGAGTTTAAATAAACTCGTGACAATGATATAAATTGCATCGTAAACTCGTAAGAGTTTACTTTTACTATTAAATAGATATTAATAGTGTATAATAAATAATTAAAATATAAAAATGATAACAATTTGATTTAAATATATTTTAAATTTAATAATTGAAATTAAATCCATCACCATTCAAAATTTATCATATTTAACAAAGAAATTTCCATAAAATTTATATATAAAGCCATTGAATGTGATCAAAAAAAAAAAGCTAACACAATTTTTATAAACTAGAAAGGTAAAAACAAGAGACTCGATATATAAACTTGTGAGTTTAACCTAGTTTACAATGGTCATGAGTTTACCAGTGACTTGACTCAATTTGGTAAGCTAAAAACGTAAAAATGGTAAACTCGGAGAATCAACTCACGAAGTTTGACAACAATATAAGAAAGAGAGAGATAAAGGGAATTAATAAAAATGATTAAGGTGTTTAAAATAATATCATATGAATAAATTCAACTAACTTCTTTAATTCAATTAAAAAATTAAAAAAATTTACATAAAAAGTCAGTGGGAGCATACCTTTTAGACTGGATCTAGACAAGTATACGTTTTGGACCAATTATCTCAATAACTAGTTTAAACAATTATACCAGTTATCACAATAAATTGTCTAAAAATTTGTACTTTCTATATCGATTATCCCAGTAATCAGTGTATGTATATATGTCTTTGTCTATATATATATATTCTAGGAAAAATCACACATTTTTCATTAAAGAAAATAATCTTAGAAAAGTCCAACAACTTGTTAATGACAAATGGAAAAGTAATCATTGATTAGTGAAACAGTTACCATTAACAAGTTGAGACTTTTTTAATATTATTATTTTTAATTGGGACCTTAATACCATTTTCCCTATATTATATGATCATGCATGTTCCCTTTTTAACCCCTAAAAAGAAAACCAATAGTCTCAAAATATTCATTCTAATTGCAATTTAATATTCTCAACAATTCAATATACAACATAAACTACAGGCTTAAAAAAAACCCAATAACAACATAAACTATTAATCCAACTCCAACAATTACAATTGTAAAGACAACTGGCCTAGGAGGGTAAAATGATAGGTTTTCCCTATCAAAAGGTAAAATGATCCAAGTTTTCATTAAAATGTTGGAACTAAATTTTTAGACCAAAATAAATTTGAGAGATCGAAATCTATGAATTGAAACCATATAGAAAGAAAACTAAAATGAGAGTAAATTATAGAGTCCAAGCATTTCTATGCTTGTTTGGAAATTTTAGTAATTACTTTTTTTTGTAAATTGAGACAATTTCTCTACATATTTATCTTATATACCATTAATTATGATTAAAAAAAATTACTTTTAAATGCTCCAATCCACATTTGAAACATGTCCGTATAACTCTCTTATGAAACTTTTACTTGAGTTCTATTTCAGATCATGGCAATTTACCCCGCTTTCCTCCCAATTTTTAAGGCCAACTCTCTTTCCCCCAAATTTACTGTTTGAATCAAAGGAAAATTTTAGAAAGTTATAACAGTTTTTACGTTTAACTAATTTTAATTAATTATTTAACGTCATTTTTTTGCCAAAATTATTTAATCTCATGAAAGTAATTAGATGAAACTGATGGCAAAAAAAAAATGGAATTTAGAAAAAGGTACAGGAGATAGCACTAAATTTCATAGATAAGAGAGTAAAAAATTACTATTCTAAATCTTAATTTATTTTCAAATACTTTTAAAATGGAATTTATAAATGTCTTTTGAAATTGTCGTTTCCATATTGTGAATCTATTGTGAGGTATTTTATACATATTTGACAAAGGATGGGCACTACTAGAAGGATATTCACCACTGTGAGAGGTTAAAAAATTGAGATCAGTGATAAGTTGTTGACTTGGCTAGGATTGGAAATCTCTACATCCCTCCACAACTCTGCCATATCCATCACTTGTGTACTTAATATTAAAGAAGAACAAAGTTTTGTACTTGGAAGTTGGCGAACCACCTGTATGGACAGAAGAGTTTGATGACAAAGCATTGCACAAAATGCACATTCTTATTGGAGGGGGCCAAACTTCAGGACAGCTTCATAGGGACAAGCACAAGATATTTTTTCATACTTTTTAATTAATGAAACACTTTTTTAAGAATATTTTGAATAACGAGTCTGCCATAAAGTTCAGCTATATTATTTATTTATTTCATACTGGGCAATAAGTTAAATTTATTGATAAGGTTCATAAATCCTTTATTAATCATCTTGGCCTGATTAGGAATTTGTTAAATGTAGAGGCTAAATCTGGATTTCAGTATTTCAAATAGATTTACTTGGGATTCTCCCTAAATACAATGTCATTTTAACGAATTCTTATATAATTAAAAATGCAGTTCAAATTATCATTTGAATATAATGTATGCAGAGAATCTGTGCAATTTTTTAAAAATAAATTTATTATTAATGATTAAAATTTGACGTGTAGAGATGAAAATATATCCGCCAATAATTAAGGATGTTATGAAAAAAATAATAATAATATGGAAGCAGCCTTATAATGAGAACCAGAGTAGCATATAAAATTTGTCCTACATTATACTGTGAACCAGATAAAAATATAAAGGCGTTTGAAGTTTTTGCAATTTAAGAAAATAGATAGCCAAATATCACTTTTTTTATGGGTTCAATCAAGAGGTTTCCCTTTTTGAAGCTTAGAGGCAAACAGTTTTCAAACTTGTGTTGTCGTCTTTACAGGATGAGGCCTCTTACCACCTCAACTAACAGCTTATTGGTATAGCCAAATAATACGACATCTTACAATACTATATAAAAAGGATTATTTCAAGTCAGCAACAATAACTATCATATCTATGTTAGTTTATATCACTGTATATACTCTATACCGAAGTTAAATTTGACCAGGAAAAAAAAACTAAATTAATTAAATCTCCAAGAACCCGAATGAGATGCCGAAAGGATCTTTGAATTTGAAGGAATAGATATAGAAATTAGAAAAGTATGTATAGCGCTTTACTTTAAACTTTATTTGTGACGGCCTTGATAATTATTATTTGACACATGAATACATAAAATTAAGACATGTGGGAATAATAATTATAAATAGAATTTTCATATTTTCTTTTGTAGAAGGAGACTGTGTACTAAGTGTAACTTATGGACTTTCTAAAGAGATTCCAAGCAACCAAATAGTGAAATAGAATTTAAAAAAGTGGATTGATTAGTCAGTGGGACAACCAAACACGGCGTTTAATTAGTAAAGAATATTACATTAGCCTGCCACCTCAATTGTATTCCACAAAAAGGTGTTGATTAATTAGTCCCTCATGTTGATTAATCATATTAAGAAAATTAGTTAAGTTAATTAAGAAACCATATTTATTTTGAAACACCCTTATTATCTTTCTTAATTCCCTCCACCTTTTTCTATTGATTATTATTTAGGAAGTATCAATAGTAATAAATTAGAAAAATATTAACAAATATAAAAAATAGATCTTATATTTTAGAACAAGATTTACTCTGATACCCCATTAGATCCTATATTAATGGCAGTAGGGAGTATTTTGCTTCTCAAATAGTTTTCATCAACCTTTATTAGGGTTTACGTGGTCAGTCCAAAGATGTCGTAAATGCTGCAATTTCTGAATTGTTGAAAGAATCTGAGCAAAAGAAAAAAAGAAAAAGAAAAAGAAATTGTTGAAAGAGAATTATGGCCGTGTTCACTACCATGAGCTTTGTTTTTCCCCCCTCTTTTAACTTCATCCAGACCTTGGGTTTAACTGACGTGGGGATCGGACTTCCTCATCTTATAAGGGAGGGGGTTCGATCCCTGCGTTGGTCAAGGCACTGGAGGAGGCATCTTAGGGGTTTAGGAAGCGGTGGAAATTTGGTAGAGCTGGAGGCATGTGTACTCTGGGTCACAAGATGCCCTATGAACCGGGCTCAAAGCGCCCTATCCGCTTGGACCGTGGGTGAGACCAACCCCATTCCTAAAATTTTTATATAAAAAAAAAAAAAAAAAAAAAAAAAAAAAAAACTTCATCCATCAACCTTCCAAGCGCCCGCCCTCTTAGGCGTGGGTGAGACCAACCCCTTTCCTAAAATTTTTATATCACAAAAAAAAAAAAAAAAAAAAAAAAAAACTTCATCCATCAACCTCACCAACTATTTGAGAATTCAAAATGATGAATGGTATAATTTTTGACTGAAATAAAGGGTACTCTTCTCCGATTTATAAAACTCTACCCACTAATTTTTACCCATTTTATTGCTAAATATTGGAGTGGGATAATTAATATATAGATATTGAAAATTTAGTAAGGTAAATTATTTGTAAAAATGCGCATCAGTTTTTTTTTTCCCTTCTAAAATATGCACAATTTAGTAATTTATATTTAGAAACTACTCCAATAAACTCTCACCAATACAAAACTTTCTTATTACAGGTATATATATTTTATTATGAGAGGCAATCATGATCTAAGTAGGCGGAACACTGAACCTTCCCTTAAAATAGGCTGTCTAGTTTTGAAACTAGTTTAGATAAAGACAACACAGAAAATTATGGAATTCTTAATTAAACCGGTTGTACAAACAATTAATAAAATAGTTTTAGATAAGTTGTCATTGGAAATATGACTTGAAATTTCTCCTTTTAGTCCCCAATCTATGACCTAATTGGAGAGTTGATCTTGGTCCTAAATATAATACTCATTTTTAAATTTGTCAATCTTTTCTTAATTTATTCCTATTGAAACTCCCTTACCAATAATCGAGATAAGAGAGCAAGATTGTCAAACTCACGAATTTAAATAAACTCGTGATAATGACATAAACACGTATCGTAAAATCGAATCGTAAACTTGTAAGAGTTTACCTTTACTATTAAATAGGTATTAGTAGTGTATAATAATTAATTAAAATATAAAAATGACAACAATTTGATTTAAATATATTTTAAATTCAAATAATTGAAATTAAATCCATCACCATTCAAAATTTATCATATTTAACAAAGAAATTTCCATAAAATTTATATATAAAACCATTGAATATGATCAAATAAAAAAAGATAACACAATTTTTATAAGCTAGAAAGATAAAAACAAGAGACTCGGTGTATAAATTTGTGAGTTTAACCGAGTTTATAAATGTCATGCGTTTACCAGTGACTCGACTCAATTTAGTAAGCTAAAAACGTAAAAATGGTAAACTCGGAGAGTCAACTCATGAGTTTGACAACAATGTAAGAGAGAGAGAGATAAAGGGAATTAATAAAAATGATTAAGGTGTTTAAAATAATATCATATGAATAAATTCAACTAACTTCTTTAATTCAATTAAAAAATTAAAAAAATTTACATAAAAAATCAGTGGGAGCATACCTTTTGGACTGGATCTAGACAAGTATACGTTTTGGACCAATTATCTCAATAACTAGTTTAAACATTTATACCAGTTATCACAATAAATTGTCTAAAAATTTGTACTTTCTATATCGATTATCCCAGTAATCATTGTATGTATATATGTCTTTGTCTATATATATATATATATAGACACACACATATATATATTCTAGGAAAAATCACATATTTGTCATTAAAGAAAATAATCTTAGAAAAGTCCAACAACTTGTTAATGACAAATGGAAAAGTAATCATTGATTAGTGAAACAGTTACTATTGACAACTTGAGACTTTTTTAATACTATTATTTTTAATTGGGACCTTAATACCATTTTCCCTATGTTATATGATCATGTTCCCTTTTTAACCCCTAAAAAGAAAACCAATAGTCTCAAAATATTCATTCTAATTGCAATTTAATATTCTGAACAATTCAATATACAACATAAACTACAGGCTAAAAAAAACCAATAACAACGTAAACTATTAACCCAACTCCAACAATTACAATTGTAAAGACAACTGGCCTAGAAGGGTAAAATGATCCAAGTTTTTATTAAAATGTTGGAACTAAATTTTAGACCAAAATAAATTTGAGAGATCGAAATCTATGAATTGAAACTATATAGAAAGAAAACTAAAATGAGAGTAAATTATAGAGTCCAAGCATTTTTATGCTTGTTTGGAAATTTTAGTAATTACTTCTTTTTTTTTTTTTTTTTTTTTTTTTGTAAATTGAGACAAAATTTCTCTACATATTTATCTTATAGACTATTAATTATGATTAAAAAATTACTTTTAAATGCTCCAATCCAGATTTGAAACATGTGCGTATAACTCTCTTATGAAATATTTGTATAAGAAAACCCTTTGTCTCTTTTACTTGAGTTCTATTTCAGATAATGGCTTTTTACCCCTCTTTTCTCCCAATTTTTAAGGCCAACTCTCTTTCCCCCAAATTTACTGTTTGAATCAAAGGAAAATTTTGGAAAGTTATAACAGTTTTTACGTTTAACTAATTTTAAATAATTATTTAACGTCATTTTTTTTGCCAAAATTATTTAATCTCATGAAAGTAATTAGATGAAACTTATGGCAAAAAAAAAAAAAAAAACAAAAAATGGAATTTAGAAAAAGGTACAGGAGATAGCACTAAATTTCATAGATAAGAGAGTAAAAAATTACTATTCTAAATCTTAATTTATTTTCAAATACTTTAAAAACATGCCAAAAATTATTTTTCCTTTAACTCATTGCTAAATATAAACTTTTACCATGACCATTGATCGTGGACTATCTCAAACTCAATGGACTAGCATGTTTGGATTCATTTTCATAACTATCAAACTCAACGTGATACCAACAGTGGTTGAGTCGAGCGGAAAGGACTAGTCCCTCACATGGTGAACCAAAGTTTGAATCTCTAGTAAGAAATGCCCATATTTAATACCCGACAATGCCTTGAACAAGATTACCTCTAATAGGAGGATATCTGTGCTAAGAGAAGAGAAAAATCAACTTGATTTTTTTTTTTTTTTTTGCTGAAAAATGATCTTATACATAATTACAAATATTAATCACACTGTCACCAATTTATCCATAGGCTCCTATATACATAATTACATAGAACTTCATCACTATATCTTAATGCAAACTATGGAAACACCCATAAATATCTTTAAAGCTTGTTGCATCTGTGCCTACAAATTACAATGCACATCCATGAAGCGAAAATTAGAGTAGTCTCAGCCATTTCATCTATATATATATATACCCATGAATCAAAATTGGAACAAATTGCGTTATTTATAGCTTGTCTATAAATTGAAAAGGTCGTTCATTGCATTCACTCTGTATCCTCTCCAAACAAAATGAGCTCCAATTAATTGGGAGGAGTGACCCTCTTCCTAACTAACATTTCAACTGTAGGACACTTTCTCTTACTCCCTCCCCTTGGCCTTCACCTAAATTGTTCATCATATTCTTCAAAATCTCCCTGCAGTGAGGCAAATCATAACCTGAAGAGGTTTTATGGAAATTCTCCAACATCTTATGGACAGAGGCAACAATAAAAGGATGCAGAAATTAAAACGGGCAAAAGGCTTGTGGCATTTGACAATGAAGCAACTGATGAAGATAATGAAACTACTATTCCTACACAAACTAAAGTACCTCCAACTGTGGAACGCTATTCACTTGGGACCAAATTCATGAAGAAATGAGGATGAAATAAAATAATTTTTTTTTCCTGTATCCAAGGCATACTTCAATGTCAAGCCTCAAGAAAGGTATGATGCTAGGCTAAGTGGCCGAAGTTTCTGTAAAATGAGTAGAATAAATCTTGATGAATTTGACATGGTTTACAAGTTTGAAGTTGTTATAAATGTCTTTTGAAATCGTCGTTTCCATATTGTGAATCTATTGTGAGGTATTTTATACATATCTGACAATGGATGGGCACTACTAGAAGGATATTCACCACTGTGAGAGGTTAAGAAATTGAGATCAGTGATGAGTTGTTGACTTGGCTAGGATTGGAAATCTCTACATCCCTCCACAACTCTGCCATGTCCATCACTTGTGTACTTAATATTAAAGAAGAACAAAGTTTTGTACTTGGAAGTTGGCGAACCACCTGTATGGACAGAAGAGTTTGATGACAAAGCATTGCACAAAATGCACATTCCTATTGGAGGGGGCCAAACTTCATGACAGCTTCATAGGGACAAGCACAAGATATAGGTACAAGTGAACCACAATCTGAACCTGCTACTGCTCGTACGCAGCCTTCACCTACAGTCCAAAATGCACCTAACCTGACCCTCAAACTTTAGACCCAGTAACTCTACTTTCCATTGTCACGCTCCCCCAACCTGCTAACCATCCTTCAGCACCTTCTAGGCCATCCTTGTCTCCTCAACCCCTTTCCTTTGTTACAAATGAAACTTTCAAGGCCAACCTTTATATTGAAAATGTCACAAACATGTTCTCAGCTCCTCATGCCTGCCCTCCTCAGATTCAATCATCATGTGATAGAATGTTTGTTCCTGCTAACCTCCCAGCATGTGATACTGGAAGGAAAAGGAGGTCTCAACCTAAGAAGAGCACTACCAAGAGGAAGAAGATTAATTAGTCTTCATTTATTTTATGCTTTGTAATCGCCCTTCCCATGAATTTACAGACACTTTTGTATGTACATCACTTGTATTAGTGATCCTTGTCTATCTATTTTAGGCGCTTGTGCGGCACTTAGGTGTATGTCAGTCGGATTTGTTATACTTACCTCTTAATTTAACTTGTATTGCTTAAAATTAGTTATGTATTTCACTTTCACTAATGAAAATTCTCATGTTCTTTGTGTCTTTCTACACACACACTACTTAAATATGCAACGTTTACATATTTATATATCACATTCTTTTTTAGCTTAATGAACATTATATTCATACATGTAGAACCTTAATATTTTTGTCTTGCATCTCCTTGTTCACATATTCATAGACCTAACTATCATAAATACCATCAATAAAACTTTCAAAATAAGTCAAAGGCTGAGAATTTCATTACTTTGATTTTTAAAGCACACAAGTCAATCATACCACACTACAACACCACAAGCCAAAATACAAGCACTTCATCCTCTTGTCTACGATCAAACTCAAAAACATTAAATTTGCATTCGTCATCTTCCAAATGGTACCAAATCAAAGACCACATTACTTAAACGGATCTTAATGACTATTTAGACTCTCCATGCATATCTATCATAGTTTTTCAAAATGTCAAAACATTTTCCCTTAAACTTGCCAGCCCAGCAATCAACAAGAGAAAAACACAACACCAATCTAAATTTAGTTTTTATTTGTATCGAACGTTTCCTCTTGTTTTCTGATTTCATTATAATGTTGAATATTTTCTCTGATTTTTATCATGGCACGCGATATGAATACGACAAAGAGTTGTTCATGTTCAAAAGTGTGCTGAATTTTAATTGAATTTAATGGCTCTGTATGAGCGTTTTGGGCGCCTAAAATCTTAGTTTGGGATGGAAGAAAAAGCTCAATGGGAAAAAAAAATAAAAGCTTAGTTGTATGGTGTTTAGGTAAGCTTTTCAGTCACTGAGCTTCTTCCAAAAAGACTTCTTAATTCAGAAGCCGAAATCCCTGAGCGTGGGCGTTTAATGGGTGAGTCCGACGGTGTTTCCGAACTCAAAGGAATGCAAGTAGAAGCCTCAGGAGTTGCCGTGGTGGAAGGTCCCTTGTCCACTAGCAGAGCCCCGACTGGCTGCTTATTGGGGTTGCCTCCGGAGTAGCCACAGGGGATGCAACCTTCGGCGAATGAGAAGGCGGAGATGAAACCGGAGAAGACCCGTTTGAAGACGGATTGGAAGCCGAGACAACAAAGTAGGGGAATGAGCAGTAGGGGATTTCACCGGAGGGGTTGAGGTCCACGACGAGGCAAACCCAGATGGAGAAATGGTCGGAGTTACCGAAGGCGGCAATAAAGCCGGAGAAAGAGCATTGTCTCCTTCTACTGAAAAAGGAATTGTAGAAAACAGTGCAAGCTCGAAGAGAAAAAGCAATCTTTTCATTTTTCAGACTAATTTGAGAGATGAAAGAAGAGGAAGGTAGAGCAGGAATCTGCGACTTCGATGAAAGAATGTGACTTCGTGGAAAAGATTGTTGATCTGATGAAAAAGTGTGTGGAAGAGTTGGCATATATGGACATGGACTGCTCAAGAAAATTCATGCTCTTATCATTTTTCATCTCAAAAGATTTTTAAAATAATTATTAGTTTGTATACAAAGTTACTTTTGTCATGTCAATCCAAACACAAATTTCATTTATATTATGACTTTCATCGTAACTTATGTTTGCAAAAGTCGGATTGAAAATAAGTCATTTTTGCCACCTCTAATCTAAACAAGCCCAATATTTCTTTATACTGCAGTTAACTTTTATTCTTTTCGTAGTCGTGAAAAAAGAAAAATAGGAATCCAGCATATAGACAAAAGAATATATCAAAGAATGATACTTTTTCATTGATAAATCATGGCTCACTGACACTGGATTACAACAAATCAAAGTTACCTATTATAATACGTAAAAATGAGAATAAGTTAAAAAAGAGAAAAAGGCACTAAAGTCCATAAAAAAAATTAAAATCATCTGAAAAACCCTATAATTTATCAATAGTAGCTTTTTTACTTATAAATAGTTATTTTTTTCACTTGTCATTGACTAACTATGAGAAATTTATGATATTATTTTTCTTAATTGGAACCTTCTTATCATTTTCCCTATTAGGGGGGGGGGGGAAGCCCAAAGCCTTTTGTTTTGGCTTTCCAGATCGATTATATATATATATATATATATTGCTCAGGCAGTTGCAGTGGATGAATTCACAGCTTTCATAGCATCAAACCTTGGTTCCTTAGCCTGAAACTTGAGTGCAGCATAGAGCTTCATGTAATCTTCAAACACATATTTTGGATAAATCAGGTTCTTTCCCTCAATCAATGGTGGTGCTGGGTATATAACAGCATCACTTCCTGGATTGTAGAATGAAGCCACAGACATCCTGGTCCCATTAGTTTGTGCAATCACACGATGCTCCACGCTCCTGTACCTCCCATTTGTGATTACCTGTTCATGAAATAGTCTATGATCACTTGTGTCTCAAAACTAAAAGAATTACTGCATAAGATTCTAAATGTAAGAGTTAGTACATATGGGTTTGCACTCTTTAATAACTAGATAGCCTTAATTTATGGAACTATGGTCCCATCTGATAAGCAGGTGGGTCTATCACTATCTCAATCTCGCTATATTTACAAAATCTACTATATCGTTTGAGGATACTAGTTATAGTGCATATCAAGTTTTATGGAAGAATTTATGTGTGTAGTACCTCAAGTTGGTCACCCAGATTCACCACAATTGAGTGGCGCATTGGAGGCACATCAATCCACTCGCCATCTTTGAGAAGTTGGAGGCCACTTACTTTGTCATCTTGGAAGAGAAGGATGATGCCGCCCGCGTCGGTATGGGCACGAAGACCCTTCACGAGTTTTGGGTTAGGGCAAGAAGGGTAGTTAGCGACCTTTGTGCCAAAATTTGGTCCTCTTGATCCATGGAAGGCCTTCTTGAGGTAACCCTTCTCTAGTCCAAGATTCTCACAGAGCAAGTCTAGCAGCTCCTCTGCAAGTTTTTCAATGTGTTCCGCAAATTCCTTCATTACCTTGCTGCATTTAATTTGAATTTAAATATTTCAGTATATGTACTAAACGATATATAGTGATATGAAACGTACACATGCTTGTTTCACTTAGTGTGATCTTCTACCTATATTCTCCAATAAGATCTGGGATTTTGGAGAAGTTTGAATCAGGCAAGTGACGCAAGAAGAATGTACTTTCCCAATCCATGTCCTTAACTTCAGCTTGAATACCTTCTAATGCTTTGCTTGCCACTAACTCCTTGAACCTTTTCTCCATGCATTTCCTATAATGCTCTTTTGTTAACCTCTCCACTGTGTCCAAAAGTTCATGGGCTATCCCATGGTTCACCAACTACAAGAAAAACAATGAGATTTTATTTAATAATTGCTAACAAAATTTTTTTAAAAAAATCAACCACAAATATGCAAAAATGAGTACCTGAAAAAATCCCCAATTCTCACAAGCGTCATTAATTTTCTCCATAGTAGCCTGTCTCTCTTCACCATTAAGCTTATCCAAGTTGATGACTGGGAAGTTCGCCATTTTTAGACAATAAAACGCTCTGTTAAATTCTCTTGTTTCAGAGCTATCTTTGTTAGTTTCTATGTGTATTTTCCAAGCAAGGCGTGTGGTATTTATAGATAGTATAGCAGTTCAAAGACCAGGAAGGCAGCAGGAAATACACTAAAAAAGACATTAATATAATCATGACTTAAACGCTTACATAGTCTGACCGTTGAAGAGCTTAATTTGCGTTGCTGAATTTTCCACTTATAATTTGGGGTCTGATTCAATATTAAACGTTTTAATTATTGCTTTACTGTTTTGGGTTTGTTCGTTTGTGTTTTGGATTATCTTAGTGTCACATTTCATGGAAGGTGGCTAAAGTTAAAGTGGCCTACATTACCTTAATTAATTCTTCGAAGTGTCTCGTCGAAGAAATCGTGCATGCGTAAGCAAATATGTATAAGTGCATTTAATGGTCAAGCTTTACCTTACCCAAAATAAACAAAACAAAATTGGTAAGAAAAACAAATTTATGGATAAAAACGTGCAACGAATGCAAATTCAGATCACTATTGAATACAAGATGCAATGATTATTTCTTTGAAATAAAAAAAAGTATATAGTTTTCAAATATAAAAATTGTTCACATATTCAAAACAAAAGAACTTATTATATTTGTAATATATTTTATTTTATATTCTTAGATGCATAAAAAAGTAACTCGATTATTAATTGCCCTCACTTATGACAATGGTAAATAAATTCTTTTTTTAAGAAAAAAATCATCTGATTAAAAGAATAAAAAATAAAAATAAAAAACATGTGCGGAAAATTCTATTTGTCCATGAGATCTAATATGATTAATTGTGTATGACACTTTAAGGACTGAATTGATAAAGATTAAACTTTAGAATTTAAATCAATAACTGAAGACAACTTGAGGGACCAAAATTTTTATTATTCCATATATTAATCATATTAATGACTTGTAAGTAACATATAGTTTGTTATAAAATTTTATTTTTTATTAACATCCATATCAACAAGTGTATTAATTAAAAATAATATACACTATGACACATTTTTAAGTTTTATAATATTCAAATTAATTTTTATATGATATACTAAAGTAGATGAATTTGTAGTGATATACTTTTTTTTTTTTTTTTTCCCTTTGAATTTTAAATCCCATCCAAGAACAGGCCAAACTTAACCAGTTTTTTTTTTTTTTTTTTTTTTTTTTGGCCAAGGACCAGTTAAATTTGATTCAGTAATGAGGGTAATCTGATAACTGTGCAAAGTGAAAAGCGTGTGATAAAGTATAGTCAGTTCAACAACTAAATTCAAAGTATAATTTGTTTTCTTTGTTTTTAGACTAAACGGCGGCTAAACTTGTCTTCTTGTTTAGTTTGAGACTAAACGGAGGAGTATTTATCATGTTTTTTATATATATATATATATATATATATATATATATATGCTGTATAATATTTTTATTTGAAATTAATTTTAAATATGTTGCTAAATATAAGGTAATTCTAGCTTCTTCAATATGAGGCTATGATAAATTTTTAAAAACAGGAATGATGATTGAGTAATATAATGTATGGTATTAGTTACTTTTTTTCGGTGTTTAATATAAGATATATTTATTTAAAGTCATTAAATTAATAAAGTTAGTTAATATGACATATACTTTTTAAAACATCATAGTCATTTTTCTTAATTCCTTTCATTTTTCTCTTCAATGATTATTTGTTAAAAGGTATCAATAGAGGTACATTGGAAAAAGATTGATAAAAAAAAAAATTTATGTCTTATATTTAGGATCAAAATTAACTTCTCAAATATGTCCTATATTAAGTATTAGGGGAAGTATATGTTATAACATTAGAGGTAACATTTTATTTAATAATATTTTATAAATTAAATTTATATCATGGGTTTAAATATTTTTTCTCTTTTTATTAAATATTCTTTTCTAAATATATAAAAATTGAAAGGCATTGAGGTGGGAGGTTATCTTCTTCAATTTAGACAAAATATTATTTGGTTAAGGATCTATTTTGTCCAGGAGTTTTTCGGAGGCAATTTTTCTTTGGAAGTGTTAAAAGACTAATTTTACCCTAGCCGTTATCCAACTTACTTTTGATTGTTAGTTGATTAAATATACTAAGTTCGAGACCCTACATATCATCCACATCATTTTTGTTAAGGGGCAACTTTGCCTCCAAAAATTTAGATCTAACTTCAAAAAAAAAAAAAAAAAAAAAAAAGAAGTAGATGACACATGCAATAATGTCAAAATAGAGTTTCTACGTAGAAATGGAAAGGAATGGTAGAAACGTAACTAAGAGAAACGACACGAAACATAAAGTTTCTATTACTTAAGGTCATGATACAAAATTATAAACATATGCATGTAAAAAAACATAAATCACTATTTAAAATTCAATGAACAACTTCATATTTAAAAAATATAAGTTACATAACTATATAAAATATAAGTCCAAAAAGAGTTTAACAACTCGCAGCTACAACCAAGTTCCAAAACATCAAAAGAAGAAAGTTTGACAATTACTAAATTATATCAATTGATTTAAATAAAACACATCATCTTACATCAATTACATGTCCTTAATCCTTATTGTCCTCTTCTCTTGCTCTTATAATAAGTTCAGTTGTAAAACTTAGAATGTTCAAATCATGATCATTCATAGGTTCTCTCACTTTAACTTTAATCAAGCTTGCCTACATCTTCCCAATCTTCTTCATTAAAAACGATAAAAACAAATGTTATTGTCGTTTTTACACAGCAATTTTACTGAGGATCATTTCCACTTTTGTTTTAACACTTTTTACTCTGGTAAAGTAAAATCGTAAGTTCTTACATTTATACACTAGTTTTTAATATAACAATGGACACATGGACTTTGAGAAAAAAAGGAGAATTACACACAGGTCCCAAAGAGCAGACATAATTACACACAGGTCCCTTCAAATAACAAAATTACACAGAAGTCCCTAGGGACTTCTGTGTAATTATTTGTGAAAGTAAAATTACTAATCTAACCTTTTTCTTCCTTCTCATATCTCTCTCCTCTCTCCATTTTCTTCTCTTACGACAAACACACCAGATCAAGCTTGCACCACCAAAAGAGGAAGAAATTGAGAAATACTAAACTAGAAATCTGCAACATCCACCTAACTCTAGCAAACATACCTAAAGAACAAATTTTCTGGGAAAAATCCGAAGTTTCCGAGACAAACCAAGAAGCCCAGCCGACTGTGGTAAGATGACCACAATCGGAATCGTTGATGGCCCTCGATCTTGGTTGGCAAAGATTCAAGAAGAACCAAGTGTTGAAGATAGGAATTGAAAACCGGATTTTGTCAATTCCGAGGTCCGAGGCAATTTACAACAAGAGATTCTATATTTACAACAACAAATTCCTATTTTAACAACAAGTTTTGAAAACCTGGATTTTTTCCATTCTGAGGTCCAGAGGCTATTTACAACAAGAAATTCTATATTTATAACAGCAAATTCCTATTTTAACAACTTTTGAAAACCTAGATTTTTTCAATTCTGAGGTCCAAAGGCGATTTACAACAAGAAATTCTATATTTACAACAGTAAATTCCTATTTTAATAACAACTTTTGAAAACCTGGATTTTTTCAATTCGAGGTCCGAAGCGATTTACAACAAGAAATTCTATATTTACAACAAGAAATTCCTATTTTAACAACAATTTTTTGAAAACCTGGATTTTTTTTCAATTTCGAGGTTCAGATGCCATTTACAACAAGAAATTCTATATTTACAACAACAAATTCCTATTTTAACAACAACTTTTGAAAACCTGGATTTTTTCAATTATGAGGTCCAGAGGTCATTTACAACAAGAAATTCTATATTTACAACAGCAAATTCCTATTTTAACAACAACTTTTGAAAACCTGGATTTTTTCAATTATGAGGTCCAAGGTCGTTTACAACAAGAAATTCTATATTTACAACAAAGAAATTCCTATTTTAACAACAACTTTTGAAAACCGTATTTTTTTCAATTTCGAGATCCAGAGGTCATTTACAACAAGAAATTCTATATTTACAACACCAAATTATTGAAGTTGGGGTTTCATGCTATTGGGTAGGGTTAATGACATGGTACTGCTTTTTTGGGAAGGTAATGAGGAATAACAGAGGGACTACTCACTTTTTATTGGTTTTCGATTGAAAAAATCCAGGTTTTCAAAAGTTGTTGTTAAAATAGAAATTTATCGTTGTAAATATAGAATTTCTTTTTGTAAATGGCCTCGGACCTCTAATTGAAAAAAATCCAGGTTTTCAAAAGTTGTTGTTAAAATAGGAATGTACTGTTGTAAATATAGAATTTCTTGTTGTAAATGGTCTCTGGACCTCAGAATTGAAAAAATCCAAGTTTTCAAAAGTTGTTAAAATAGGAATTTACTGTTGTAAATATAGAATTTCTTGTTGTAAATCGCTTCTGGACCTCAGAATTGAAAAAATCCAGGTTTTCAAAAGTTGTTGTTAAAATAAGAATTTTCTCGTTGTAAATATAGAATTTCTTGTTGTAAATGGCCTCTCGACTCGCAATTGAAAAATCTAGGTTTTCAAAGCTTGTTGTTAAAATAGAAATTTGTTGTTGTAAATATAGAATTTCTTGTTGTCAATCGCCTCTGAACCTCAGAATTGACAAAATCCAGGTTTTCAATTCCTATCTTCAACACTTGGGTTACTGCTGAATCTTTGCCAACCAAGATCGAGGGCCATCAACGATTCCGATTGTGGTCGTCTTACCACCGTCAACTGGGCTTCTTGGTTTGTCTCGAAACTTCGGATTTTTCCTAAAATTTGTTCTTCACGTATGTTTGCTAGAGTTAGGTGGATGTTGCAGATTTCTAGTTTAGTATTTCTCAATTTCTTCCTCTTTTGGTGGTGCAAGCTTGATCTGGTGTGTTTGTCGAAAGAGAAGAAAATGGAGAGAGGAGAGAGATAGGAGAAGGAAGAAGAAGGTTAGATTAGTAATTTTATTTTCACAAATATTACATACGTAAGTCCCTAGGGACTTCGTAATTTTGTCATTTGAAGGACCCGTGCGTAATTATGTCTACTCTTTGGGACTCGTGTGTAATTCTCCCTTTAAAAAATTTGTATCTTAACAAAAATACGTCGATAGCATATAGATCGCGAGCTTAGCATGTCACTACAAAAAAACCTCCGATTACCGATGGAAAAATTCCGTTTAAATTACCCACTAATTCTCGTGGGTAATTCGTGGGTAATC